>OY755082.1:22193447-22941602 GCA_963576655.1 Gastrophysa polygoni
CTTAACTATTGTTTTCATAAAATTTTAAATATCCTGGACATTCATTAAAAAATACATTTTATTGTTTTATTTGCATTTTAATCACCCTGAACAATTATGCTTTTTTTATTTTCTGTAAAAAAATTATAATTAAATTGTAATCATAATATCCACATACTCCACCTTTTGTGGCTTTCATAATAAATATGCATCATTTCGTGCTTTTTCTTTAATAAATTTGAAAGTAGTAAAAAGTTATTTTCAAAATTCGATATCTCGAAATCGGTTGAATTTAGGAAATGATGCGCTTCATCAATTTTGTTCAGAATTTCGAGCAGAATTGAAATGTGGAATAATATACAGGGTGTCCCATTAGAGAAAAAGCAACTTTGTTTCGTCCTGACTTTTTTACTCATCCTGTATACTCAATTTTTCATTAGCTTAATGGATTTTGAAAAACCCTACAACTTTTGTATTCTTTTTGTATTCTCTTAACATTTTTCGCTAGCTATCTTAGGAAATAATCGACCGTTTCCATACATATCAGCGACCCTGTATAAACATATGTCCGCAAATGAGCCGCTTGGGCTGTATAGTAAAAAAAACTGTTTTTTCTTTTGCTCTTTCAACAAATAAATTGTGGAACACGATAATTGTTCGAATTGTTGACCATTTAATTCAATGCAAAGATTGCACCTCGCGAATCTTTTGGAATTTCCGGGAATAGCTTCTACATGGGTACAACTCGCCATTGTCCTTGCTAACATATTTTCCTCATTACATACAGGTATTTCGTAGACTAAACTTTTCAGATCACCCCAAAGAGAGGGGGTACTTCGCTAAGGGCGTCGTTGTCGATTGTCTTGGAGTTCGTTTCGTGACACAGGAGTTCTCAGGTGGATATTTTTTACATCCTATGTCGAAAAATATGTGTTTGTGTTCATTGAGATTCAGGTATTTGGATTGAGGAATGATGATACTATACTAATCATTTATGAATGTTGGTAGAGGAAATAGACGGTAATAGGTGAAATTTTCGGCTTCTACTATTGGAGTTCCGATAATTGATACAAATTGGTTACTTTTCGTATAATTTCTGATTCTGATTATTTTTTCAATCACTTGAATATTGTCTATAGTTGATTCGACTGGAAATCGGTTGAGTTTCAAGTTTTCGCTGATAGGGATGATTTCGTCCAGTAGTTCTCTGGGCTCAATTGAGTTATGAAGGGCATTCAATTTTGAAAACGTAATTGCTACCTCTATTTTCTCTAATATGTCGTATATTGCTTGAAAGGCCGACATGATTCGAGATAGGGTCATCTGAACTGAGAAATACTGGCGATCTTCCATCATTTGATTTGAATTCCTGTTGATTGATTGTTCTATTTGCATCATTCTAGATTCTAGGACTATCTGGTTGTAGCTCATATTCTTGGTAATTTCTTGGAAGGCTTGAGTTGATGATTGGAGGATTGATGATTGTGATCTGATCTAGAATGATTGATTTCATCTTATTTTGATTGGTTCATTTCTTGACACATCTTCTTGGATAAGGTTGCCAGTTACCGTTTTTTTTCATCTGTGGACAACAGAAAGGGGAACCTATAATTTTCGAGGACCATCGTGTTAGCCAGCGGTGGAATTCCGGGAGAGAAGGAAGGTGTTGGAATTTTTCTTGAAAGTTTGGAGGTTGTAAGCATCAGGAAAGACTTCACTAGGCTATTGATGAATGATGCTTGGTATAGCGATGTTCGCCAGGTCTCGAGCCTGACAGTTTAGGGGTGACCAGCCTGAGCTCGTCTGGTTTGTCTTCTAGTAATCGCACGTGGTAGCATAATATATGATATTTCCGTTGGGCTCTGACTGTGAAAGTATCTATGAAAAAGGCAGAGATCACCGACCTTTCTACGATGATCTAGGCGAATAGCTCTCTTATGAATTGAATCTAAGAGCATTAGGGTATTTTTGGGGGCTGAGCTCCAAACACGTGAACAGTATTCCAGGACAGGTCGAATTTGTGCTTTCTAGATCATGAGCAGTTGCTGGGATGTGAAGTCGCACGGAATAGAAAACCAAGTTTTTGTGAATCAGTTTTCGCAGTGGACCTCACATGATCGTCCCATGAGAGAGCACTGTTGGTGGTGACACCCAGCATGGATATTGACGACGACATAGGAACAGTGGTACCCGACTTCATCAAATTGGGCATTGTGTGATCAGCCTTCTTGGTGAACATACAAGCTTGAGTTTTAGTTGCATTGAACTGTACTAGATTCTCAGATCCCCATTTCAGAATTCTTGTCAGATCCTCATTTGAAGCATCGACTTGTCTTCGTCTTGCACCTCTGTTCTCGTTGGATGATATAGGGGCTCTAGAGGAAAAGACGGAATGAAGTGTACTATCATCCGCAAAGCTATGAACTGGGCTGAAGGTCACATTCAACAAATCATTGATGTGGAGCAAAAACAAAGTTGGTGCCAAGACAGAGCGTTGTGGAACACCAGCATTGATCGTCATTGTATCAGACGAGACCCCGTCTACCACCACGCAGAGTGATCTATCTGCAAGAAAACTCGATAGTAAAAGACACAGTTCGGGCGGCAAACCATATGACGGAAGTTTCAGGTTTCTCGATCGACACCTGCCACTTATGTGTCACATATGCAAGCAGGTCTCCTGTTGACCTCTGGTGAAGAAAGCCATATTACCGATCGTTCACGATTCTTGAGCTCTCTAGATATCGGATGAGCTCGATGTTGATTGCTTTTTCCATTACTTTAGAGATGACAGATTGTAGTGCAATCGGTCTAAAGTTGTTAGGGAGGGTTTTCTTGCTCTCCATTGGGATCGGTTGGACCCTAGCTTTCTTCCAGTTAGAAGGAAATACGCCGAGTTTGTACGAAAGGGTGAACAACCTGCAAAGGACTGGTGTTAGTTCTGGGGCATAATTCTCGAGAACAATTACCGGTATTCCGTCAGGCCCCATAGCCTTCTTGACGTTGAGGATGAGCAGAATGTGTCTGATTGTGCGTTGGCTTTTTCATGGGGTGTTATAGCCAATGTATTATCATCCTTTGTGGAGGGGAGAAAATGAGCTAGAAGTGAAATTTCTCCCGATTGCCTTGGAAAAATTCTTATCCTCTATCTATCGTTCGATTGCATGTATTCTTCGCTTCAACATATTCAGCTCTAGTTTGCGGGCATGTGTTTCTGCGCCAACGACGGTATGCTGCTTGCTTCGGAGCGACGACCCTAGAACAGGTTCTATTGAACCATGGTTCACCAGTGGTTCGTGATTTGGTGCTATGTGGTATGTAAGTTTCCATTCCCAGCATGATGACATCCGAAATCTCTTCAGCACATTGCGTAGGATCTCCCGATTCAAAACACATTCTCCTCCAAGGAAACTCCGAAAAAAACATGCGAAGGCCATCCCAGTCGGCTGAATTGTAATGCCAAACAGTGCGTGGGGGTGTTGGACTGGTTCGCGGAGTGATGTAACGACATATCGTGGAGATGAGTGAGAGGTCTGAGTTTCCTAGTGGTGCACGGACTTTCACTTCATACGGTTCCGGATTGTTGGTGAGGAATTGTCGAGCGTATTGGCATAATGATTGCTGATATCAGGGATCCGAGTGGGTTTATTCATTAGTTGCTCAAGACCATAGGTGATAGCGAAAGCCTCAGCCAGACGTCCTTCGTCATCTGTTCTCTTCGAGAATTTGAGCCAGGTGGAGTTGTGGACTTTGATATGCCCCAAGATGATGATTTCAGCTGCTGGGTGATTCTGTTGGATGAAACCGAGTTTCAGAGAAAGGAATTCGAAGAGGTCACCAGAAGTTGGTTCGTTTGGTGATAGATGAAAGCAGCAGATGAACTTTGTCTGTTTGTGGTCATCGATCTTGAGCCACATTACATCGACTTCTTTCGATTCCAGTTCCTCCTCACAATGGCATAAGAGATCATTCCTGGAAAAGAGACATAAACCTCCTCTGAATCTAAAACGGGTATGGAGCTCATATCCAGGGTAGAGCATATAGATCGTGTTAGTTGATGAGTTGACCTGCGTCTCAGTTCGAGCCAGTATATCTGGTTTCTCAGCGTGTAGATGGTAATGAACATCGTTCATCTTTTTGTTCAGACCTCGGATGTTACAAAGGTCTATTTTCAAATTCAGATGTTTCGATGGTGAACCCCCTCGAGCACCTCTCGCCTGGGAATCCGAATGGAGAGGTATTTTACTTCCGGAGTGTTTTACTCTAGGAGAATTCATCATCTAGATTCTTCTTCAGCTGAAATGGGCGGTTTGAGTTGGGAAGAAGGATATAGGGTATGGGGATATGACCGGAAGCATCAACCAAATACTGAAACATGAGAGTAACCTATTTCACAGCACCTCTGTCGATGTGGTGGTGTCGCACCGGGCGATGATGGGAACCATCATCTTCCACCTATGATTCCATCCTATGATGATTCTGATTATATTTCCTAATCCATAAATTAATCCTCTTCTCGTTCTCATATTGATGGTTGGAATGGTTTGGTAAATTCGAGTCTGAATTTTCTCGCTAATACAGGGTAACTCACGGTCGATGGTACGTTAGACGTTTATGGAGAACGCGACGCAGGATTTTCCTGAAAATTTCGCATCTCACATTTTATCACCTGTTTTGTCGATCCAAAATATTTTCGAAATTGCAACTTCATTTTTTTAAATGGAACACCCCGTGTTTTAACAAATTTTTAGAATTGCCTTTTTATTACAATACTCTTTTGTTGATAAATCCCTATACCTATCTCTATCGGTTTTCAAGATGAAAAATATGAAATAATTATTATATCCGTTGTTCATACAAGTTACAACATACTGTTTTCTACTCAATAAATTGAAAGTCGAATAAAAACGCTACAAGATGACATAGCATGTCCTTACACTTAAATCATCAAGTTTTCTCAATAAAGCCGCTTTTTGTGAAAAATATAATTTTATGAAAAAGTTTATTTTAGATAGCCATGGAACTATCGAACTCATGACAGTTCGGTGACATTAATGATTAATTCAGTAATTGTTATTGACAGTGTTTCAAAAAATCTCCCAGAATGAACGCGAATATCGATTATTCAAACGAAGTTCTTATGAAGTTATTTATTATACACGGACAATGTGATCAAATCATTGCCAGAACTTGCAGAAAATTCAACCAACAAGAGGTAGTTTGTAAGATTATAAAATGATTTCTTCAACTATGGCACGAAGTTTCCAGCAAATCTATCGAAAATCAGCTTATCTAGTATATCAAGGTAAAAAGCTAAATTCACTGTGAAAGTACAGAGAATAACAGAATTAGGAGGAACGGAAGTAACAAAAGTATAAACAAAATATCATATTTTGACAATAAATGCTCGAAATGTTGTCCATTACATTCTGAACATTTTAAAATATGCTTTTGTACGCGACTCGTGGTTGCCTCTTGAATTTCATGAAGATCCAAATCTTCTATACACCGCACTATTCGCCGTCGCAGTTCTTCTTTGGTAGGCGCTGAAGTACTGTTCACCCTTTCTTTCGCAATACCTCATAAAAAAAGTCAAGCTGCGTGAGATTAGGTGATCTCGGTGGCCAGTCCCTCGGACCTAAACGGCCAAACCAACGATCCTTCAACATTTCGTAAAGTTTCCTGGAAACTTCCTGAGTTGAATGAGCTGGCGCCCCGTCCAGTTGGAACCATGAATTCCTATATTCCTCTAAAGGCAAATTTTCGAGGAGATCTGTCACAGTCGTCCTCAATATTTGAATATATCTCTCAGCATTCAGTGTGCCATGTATCACCACCTTTTGCATTTTTCTGAAGAATTATCCAGAATAAGTGCCAAAATCAGCAAGATGGTGTTGTCAAGGAACGGCAGCCAATGTGTCTGGATAGCTGGGACGTGGGTTGGTCAGATGTTATTATTATCAGTTTCTTCATATATTTTGAACGGGGGCGCCACTTGAATTTGATGTAAAGAAAAATAAGAAATCAAAACAGTATGGAATTCAGTCAAATGTACTTTATTTACTGTAGGCTTCTTAGTGAAAAGACATGATGAATCATAGCAAAAAAACATGATAAATATGCCACCTCGTGGTGACAGAATGTTCCAAAAGAAAAATGATTATGCAATTTACCAAGTGAGACAACTACTAGTAGTATTCATAAGCTCACTGAGACACCGGTTACCGCGTGCAGCTGCATACGTTTACAAAGACCTCTGTGAATCACATGAGTTGCTAACTATGTACTTTATAGCATTCCTGTATATAAACCACACTGGCCTAAACCTAAATGCTTAGCTAGAATTTATCATGATAAATTAACTTTTATCCACACGTTACTTCAGTATGAATAAATGTGATAGGTACTACCATTTGTGAAATCAATAATTCATCATTATGCCCAAAAAAAATAAAAGAAAACCCTTTTTTGGATGGAGCTCACCCGATTCGTTGAGTACTCTGACCCAACACCTCAGAACTCGAGGAACTCCTGACTTAGGTCACCAGCTTGCAGTAGGTCCCCAGGAGGTGTTATCTGCGACAGCCCATACTTGGGGCTGTAGACTGCATGCATCTGGATACACCCAGTAGGATTTTGACTGGTTACTGGAGGGTGCTCGAAACCCACGAGGACAGCAGGGACAAAGGACCACTCGGAGTCAAGGGTTGCGACGAAGACGAAGCGAACTCTAGGTAACAGGTAGCAAAACACGTTGTGGTCGAGAAAACCAGCATCGGAGTCAGCGGGGCAGCAGACAGTATTTTCTGATGACCAACGGCCATCTCCAAAAAAATAAAGCGAGTGGAAGCCGGCAGATCTATAATCGAAATCGACCCTGTTTCATGCCAAGAAAATACCGCTAGTGTTTCAAAAGACTCACCTTCCACGGGGGATCGGCTTCACACCCGAAAAATAACTTTATTAGGCGTTTTACTACCTCGCAGGGCAAAATCGCAAAATCCCTTTCGTCGACATGATGGCGTCGATCAAGCAGACCGAAAAGGAACAATCCCTTCCAGAAAGATCTCCTCGTCAAAAAAACAAAATCACCTCATGAGGCAACCTATTTGAAAAAAACAAACACAGCCAACTATTCACACTGCGCACCAACGCTGCCCATGCGCGAGCAACGGGTTAAGCTATTAAGCCAATCACAGGCTTTCGAAGCTTTCAAACCCTAGCCAATGAGAAAATTGGATTTACCCCACGTGGTTCGATGACACTTGCCTCGTGACACACGATTCTGTGATGACATGACATGACCTGTGACTTATGACATTGACATGAAACAATTTGAATTTTGAGTTTGGACAACTTGCAAATTCTCAGATTGAGGGCCGGTTTATCAAGTTCCAGATTTATCTGCTAGTTATGTACCCGTCAGATATGAGTAACCTGCAGATATAGTTTGAGTTTGGTTTTTCCAATACTTTTTATCCAATAGTTTATTAACTGACAGGTGAGGTATGTTGGCTATAGTGATAAATGAATATAATGGACTTGATTGGTTGATTGTTTCCACCCACCAATAGAAAGTCTGTTTAAAATGACAATGTTTTATAACGTTGATAACCTTTGAAAATATGTATTGCTGTTGTTTTGTATGGTTCTGGGCCGGTTTATCGAGTTCCAGATCAATATACTTTTGAAAAGAAGATGAATTTTGTGGAGGATCACATATTCGACAGTGATGAAGACTTGGATATTGTGGAAGTTCTTCAACACGAACGGAGGCCTTATATCGTAAGAGGAAGAGTTGATAATTTCGAGAAATGGGATGACCATGATTTCCATGAAATATTAGAAATATTGAAAAACTACATCGAAACATTCAAAACACAACAACACTCCATTTAAGTTCATCTATAAACAACACTTCCACAAGTGTATCGTCTGTCGTCTGACGTTTTTGTGTCACGTTCTGTGATATTTTCGTGAGCTATCCTCTAGTTATCTACTTATCATGATACTATTAGTATCATGTCTACTTATCCACCAGTTGAAACTTCCAGATAGTTATCGGGTAGTTTAACTGCCGGATGAGAGTTATCCTATCATTGATAAACTCACCTTCTCATTATAACTGACAGAAATTATCTCACATAGAATTTGTGATTGATAAACCGGCCCTGACAGCCAATGGAAATAAATCAACAAATACGAATTTGAAATTAACTTTCCAAAGAAACGTATTTGGGTCAAATTAAAGAAAGCCATAGCACCTGCAAGACTCAACTGGTAAGTCGAAATCTTCTTGAAGCTCGAATACTTTCTCTGTGATTCCACCTAATCCTTTGTTTTTCTTTTCAGATTGTTCCTGGAGTTCAAGGATTGCTAAGAGATGAATGCCTTAGTAAAGAATACATGGACTGACTTCAGGTAAAATATGAATATGACTTTGTGTAAAAACCTACATGTTTACATTAATTTCAGGAATAAATGTTCCCAAAAACATCAGCAGTGGACCAACCAACCCAACAGGCACAAGGACTGGGTGTAATACCCACAATTTCCATGCAATGTAATTCACATCTTGTAAGTTTCTGTAATAAAATGTGAACTAGAAGCCTAGCTGTTTATTTTGGATGAATTTGACAACAGTCTGAGCACAAAAAGAGGAAACTGTACTATTCTGAGATTTGAATCGAAATAAAGGTAAATTTTCATGATACACATCGTGAATGAAAAAGCTGATTCCATCATTTTTTAAAATACAGAAAACATTTAGGTCAAATTTTACTTGAAAACCCATTTCTTTTGTTATATGGGGAATATAATCATTCCAAGAATGCTTATTCCTTCTATTGAAAATCCCATCCTTCATGAATTTTGATTCGTCGCTACAAATTATTTTCGACAAAAATTCCGGATCCTCCTGGGTATGCATTAAAAGGGCTTCGCAAAAATGCACTCTCCGCTCGAAGTCTTCTGCATTGAGAGCTTGAACTTCACTGAATTTATACGGATGCATTTTGTGATTTCCCAAAATTCTTTCTACTGAAGCATGTGATACACCCAAATCTTTTTCTGCACTGAGAATGGATGCTTCTGGATATGCTTGAAAATATGTCAAAACGTCAACAATATTGTCTTCATTCGAAGTAACAGGTTTTGGTAATGTTGGAGGCGCTTTTAACTTTGAGCCATAGTTGATGGAATTATTTCGTAATCTCACAAACTTCCTCTTGTTCATTGGTGTCAATTCAGGATACATTTGGCTATATAATAATAATAATTTGGTATAATAAATAACTTCATAAGAACTTCGTTTGAATAATCGATATTCGCGTTCATTCTGGGAGATTTGGAACACTGTCAATAACAATCACTGAATTACTCATTAATGTCACCGAACTGTCATGAGTTCGATATTTCCATGACTATCTAAAATTAACTTTTTCATAAAATTATATTTTCCACAAAAAGCGGCTTTATTAAGAAAACTTGATGATTTAGGTATAGGGACATGTCATTTTCTAGCATTTTTATTCGTCTTTCAATTTATTGAGTAGAAAACAGTGGGTACCATTTGAAAAAAATGAACTTCTGACCACTTGTATGAACAACGGATATAATAATAATTTCAGAACGCCCTGTATGAAATGGAGGCGACTTCTCGGTGTAAATTGAATACATCGAGCCTGTCCAAACCACCACTGAAATATCAACTCTTTATGATTCGAGAGCCCTGATGTACATAAGTTCAATTAGGGATATGTTTTGGATCATATTTAACACAAATTATTTTATATCTTGAGAACCGATAGAGGTAGGTATAGGGATTCATCGACAAAAGAGTATTGTTATGAAAAGGCTATTCTGAAAATTCGTTAATATACGGGGTGTTCCATTTGAAAAAATGAAGTTGCTAGGACTTTTTGGTAGAAACGGCAACGTCGCAATTTCGAAAATATTTTAGATCGATAAAACAGGTGATGAAATGTAAGATGCGAAATTTTCAGGAAAATCCTGCGTTGCGTTCTCCATAAACGTCTAACGTACCATCGATCGTGAGTTCCCTGTATATTTCCATAAAGATGACGTATTTTCTCTCTATGATTGATTACGTGATCTGCGTAAAATGATATTTCAATTAGGTCGGATCAATCTCGAGAGTTTGTATGTCCAAAAGTTAATTCGTGAGGTGTGAACTTTGTTTTCGAATGAAGTGAATTATTATTGTAGGCTATTGTTGCATATTTCATGAGGGTTATGACAGAGTATTCGTTGTGTTTTTGTCTAAGAATCCGCAAATGCTTTATCAGAGTGGGATGGAATTTTCGCGTCAATAGTTGCGTGACAAAATATTGATAATTTATTTTGAAAACATCAATATGCAATAATTGAAAAGGTTTTTATACTGTTTCGGTTAATACTAATGGAACATAGGGATTTTTCCTGGAGTATTTCGAAGTCTGACCTATTTGGCAATCATTGATATATTTGATCACGTCGTCTTCAAAATTTGGCCAATAATAATTTTCTTGAGTTTTTCTACAGTTTCATTGATGCACTGATGGTCAATTTGGCCTTCATGTTGATGTTTCATCAACATTAGACGTTCGTCATGTTCCTTGACTAAATTCAATAGTTTCGTGCACTCAATGAGCTTCAATCCAGGTTCATACAAATGTTTTTTGTATACAATATTGAATGCATTGTACGTAGTCATCTTGAAAATGAATATGAAACATTTTCGAAACCGTCGTATAGTCTCTCAATAATACAAATTTCTCTTGTATCACTCCTAATTGATTATGAATTTTTTTGTGATATTAATTTGATATTGTTTATTATTCAAGAATGGAGATTTTACCATTGTCATCGTTATTGTCAATATTGGAGTGTACTGTTTGTGATGTTTCTTCGCCAGGTTCTGGATTATCGAAAGTAGTTTCTCTATAGTGGAATACCTACATTCGCTGTCATCAAAGATGCATGTTGCATAAGCGATAGGTCTTTCATTTGGGACACTTCTTTGTGACAAAACTGCTCCTAGAGCGAAATTGCGGGATACTGTAGAATCGGAGAATTCACCAATGGTTGTTTACAATGTTCGAAGGCATTGATGAACTCAAGTAAATGTATTACTTCACTATATCTTTCCAAGCAGATTGTCAGAGTCTTCTTTACTCTGGCGAAGTCCTTGATGAACCGACAATAGTATCCTAGGAATCCCAAAAATGATTTCTTCAGGAGTTCTAGGGATCGGGGATTTTTCACGACAGATATTTTTTCGGAATTTGGTAGCACTCCATTTATCGTCACAACGTGTTCAAGGTAGTGAACTTTTTTTTCAAGAATTATGGATTGTCTAAAATGTCCGAAATAGTCGGTAGCGGATATTTGACGTCGACTGTGCGTTCGTTTAGCTTCCGGTAATCAATCACTATTCGCCATTTACGCTTTTCTAAAGCATCCATTTTCTTTGGTACAATCCAAATCGAACTGGACCAAAAAGAGGTCGAATTTTGGATTATTCCTTGCTCAAGGTTTTTTTGATTCTTGATCCTTGGCTTCAGCTTTATGCACTTCAGGGCAACGATAATTTTTCGTGAAAATCGGGGTGTCGTTTATCAGTTTGATACGATGACGTATTTTGTTAGTGAATGTCATTGGTAGTTTGCCGCAGTAGAAAATATCTCGGAAGTCAGAGCATAATTTCTTAATCTTGTTCGCCTCATCAGCGTTGCAAAGTTACAGTCTCAAATTCATGGGGTTATCTTTCAAAATGTCATTAGGAGATGTATCATTGATTTCATCCCAGTCCATTTTTCCGCAGATATTGACTTCGTATGTATTGATCGTTTCGATATCGAAAGGCTCGTTAATATTGATTTTTATTGGATTATCGTGGTTATGGCAAAGAAGTTGGAAACATTTACTAGGGCTTTCGGCATTTCGGTTTCATTTCCAAAATTAGTATGTTCTTATAAACCAATTCCGTTCTGTAATTTTACCGGCAGCTCAATAACTTCTTGTCATAGTATGAATAGTTCAGATATTCTACCAGACTCCTGGTGAAAACCATCGGTTGTCTGTATAGAAATTCGGGTTATCGTTAACAAATTGTTCTTTGTTTTCGGTGTGCTGGTTATTGTAAACCACATCTACCAAATCAGAACTATCGCATATTTGTTGTGCATATATATATATATATATATATATATATATATATATATAAATATATGAAGCGTGTGTTTTGGTTTTATTGATGTACTTCCTGAACTTGTGTACATGGGAGTTGAATGAGTTTGAGTTCTTCTAGAGTTATTGGGTCCAATGTGGAAGAAGTGGTCCATGATTTTGTGTCATCAGTCTAGGATTGAATGATGATTGAAGTTGGTCGATGGGTCTGAAATTCTGCTGATAGTTTTGAGGCACAGGTAGTGGATTGTATTATGAACTTTATTGGTTATTAGCTGGGAAATTTGGGTGAATATTCTGTTAAAAATTAGGCTGAGAATTTGTCCTAAAATTTTGATACATAGGTCTTGTTTGTTGATCCTGATGGTGAAGATGTTAAGAGTATTTATTGTTCGAAACTAATGTGTTGAGACGTGGTTGAGGTCTATGATTTGAATTTTCAATGTCTTGATTACGTCCTGTGTTGAAATATATGAAATCTTCTTCTTTTGTGATATATGATAAGGCCTGTTCTGAACTATCAGGATTCCGTAATATCACAACTAGTTGCATTTGATATGACAATCCACTTATGAATGTTTTAATAGCGAAATTGTTATAATGTCGTTGGGTTAAAATTTCGCAAGCTCTCATGAATCTACCTAGTTGTTTAGGATTGCCTTCAAATAAAGGAATGTTATCTGCCTGATATCTTATCAGATCGATGTCTAACTTTCGTTAAGGTGGAATGCATGGAAGTGATTGATCAGATATGGATGGATTCATAGTTATTTCGTTACTGATTTTTATGTGTGATAACCCAGAAATTATTCAATCTAGATCTATAGGACTATCGGTCATGTAAAATCAATAAATTAATGATAATATATACAGGTGATAGGGATATTTCAAAATTGAATAAAGTATGGGAAGATATGAGTATGAACGGAAAGGAAAGAACACGAGAACACAACAAGAATGTTGCTTTTCGTATCCCAGATCTTCCTGATCTATGGTCCGAGAGGTGTCGTTGAATTGGATATTCACCCCAGTGTATTCCATAGTGATTTCACAGTCACTCTTTCCGTGAACACCCTGTAGTCAGTCCGGCACTAGAGAAACTCGTTGAAGTGATAGTCAATTTACCGACTCGATCGGCTTTTTCACTGACCGAACTTTGGGATTTTTTCGGAAAATTGTCTTGAACTGTTAAACTGTTGAACAGCGGTTTTATATTGACAGAATCTTGGGAAGCCGACTCGAGGTCACCTCTACCAAGCAATTCTACGATTTTGGTGTGACGTAACTCGCGTAAAACATGGCTCATCCAAAAACGATGTTCATGAAAAATTAGGTTCGTTGTGATCCAAAAACCATTGGCAAAAAACCAATTGGTCTGAATTTTCTTCAGAATTTGATGCTCGTACGCATTGTGTTTCTGAAGGATTTGGTGTACCGTCATCCTAGAGGATCTCATATGGTTTTTTTCCACGCGGTGTAACACTTCTTCTTCAAATTGAACTGTACGAACTGTTGTTCTGCGACCAGCTCTACCAGGGTCTTAGTGTTTCAGTTCCTCTGAGACGGCTATGAATAGAATCGAAAGTTGTATGATGAGGTTGCCTACACTCCGCATATCCCTCTTCATGAAAGCGAGCTGCTTCTCTTCCATTGCATAGAGCTGCACCGTAAGCCAGGTGCATATCGGCAAGTTTTTCGATAGAGAAATTATTTGCCATTTAGAATTCAAATTGTTAGACAACTGATTCATTATTATCATTATAATCACGAATAATTAAAATTCGGACGGTCCCAAAGTAGGAGTTTTTGAAATGTTCATGATGAGGAAATGTTTTTGCAGCTCGTAGTCAACTGATTTGAAAACAGAGTGATATTTTTTCATATATTTGCTTATGATTCAGATATTCTTCATGAAATATAACGAGAAATATCAATGGAGGATATAGTTTGGTTCATTTATCTGTTGATCCATCGGAGGTATATTCAATTCTGATTTTTCTTTCAATACCTTCTGAGCTCCATACGTGTACTACAATGCTTGAGAGAAAAGCTGTTGACTTTGTATATTTCGGGTTTTTCAGTCTTGTCAAACAATTATGACATAAGAATGTTAATTCTGAAGTCACTTACAATCGTGAAGATTCTGTACTTTTCCTGTTTGCCAAATATATATATATATATATATTCACGACGACAAAGTTCTACTGATAAGCGGTCGTTATTCCGTATTCTGGTCATATGGAGGCCCCGACGAGATACTCATTCTCTCTGATAGAGCTTTAGCGATTCCTATTGCAAGATATGGAGAAGATCATAAAAACTCTGGATCTACACAGAACTTCATTTTCAAAGATTTTCGATACAACAAACCAACTTTCGAGTTTGAAAAACTCAGACATGAACGGAGTAAGAAGCAAAAAACAAATTTTGGAACATATATACTTAAGAAAACATGTGAAAGTTTGGGTTGCAATATTTACTTGTGCAATTCACCGTGCTGTACATCTAGAACTTGTAACATCATTCAGCACTGACAATTTAATAAGGGCATTTCGAAGATTCATCCAGACGTGGAAGGCCTACCATGGTTTATTCAGATAACCAAATCAATTTCATTGGCTGCCAAAAAACGTTACAATCATTGAACTGGAATGATCTGCATGCATTTTACAGTTTGGAAAGAATCGAATGGAAGTTCAATCCTCCAACTGCCGCATGGTAGGGCGGCTGGTGGGAAACATTGATTCGTGTCATAAAACGCACATTACTCAAATTACTGAAAAGAGAATGTTTGAGACACGAAGAACTTGAAACCATTATATGTGACTGTGAAGCTTCAATCAATTCGAGACCACTGACTCATGTTTCCGAAGATATCTTAGATCTAGTACCATTAACTCCAAAGATGTTTCTTCAAGATATTCAACAATCTGGTGTAGTAGATCTCGACAACATTGAAACAGAACATCTCCAACGACGACACCAGTACAAGAGAAAGTTGAAAACTGATTTACAGAACCGTTTTCGAAACGAATACATGGCACAATTGATTTTGAGAAGATATAAAAGGAAACCTACCAAACCAGTTAATATTGGAGATATTGTGCTCATTGAGAATGATAATGAAAAGCGACTGAATTGGCCACTAGCACGAGTAGTGGAAATTATTCCTGGTAAAGATGGGAACGTTAGAGTTGTTAAACTGAAAACATCTTCGGGTCAATTAGTACGTCCTATCCAGGGATTATATCCAATGGAAATAAACAATGAAGAGCAGGGGTTGTTCCGAACTGGTAAATACAAAGAATCAGAACAGAAATCGTCAACGACTGATGACGAAACAATACAGGTGACCAGATTAGGAAGTAAAATAGAGAAGCCTAACAAGTTGAATTTATAAGTCTACTCTACCAGAGTAGAAATTTCCTTGCTGTCGGGATGAGAGAAAAGCTGTTGTCTTTGTATATTTTGGGTTTTTTAGTCTTATCAAAATGATTATGACATGAGGATGTTAATTCTGAAATCAGTTATAATCGTAAAGATTCTGTACTTTTCCTGTTTGCCAAATATATATATTCACGACGACAAAGCTCTCCTAATTGAAATATTGGAATAACAGGTCGTTATTCCGTATTCTGATCAACGCTCATCGGAACTTTTCGCAGCTTTCACGAAAATATTATTCAAGCTTAGTTCAAGATATCTCGAACCTGTATGGTATACCTTCCGCATTTGCGTCTGCTTTTTATTCAGCTATACCTGATCTTCCAATGATCTATCCATATTGCTTGTTGATTTTCATAATGGATGATTTGTCACTCCAAATCAATACTTGGCTACACATGAAGTCTTTCAGATGGCTACATATTAAGTTTTTCATTAAACTCACCTTCAAAATTTCCATTTGATTTTCATCTTTCCAAAATATGATGCAATCATCTAAGAATACTGCTACAGTTACCATCATCTCACCCTGTATTCTATAATACATGCAAGGTTCTGAAGTAGATAACTCGTATATTATTTCTGTGGAATCCTTATCAATGTTCCATGCTCTTATACTTGAATACCAGAAAGGGTCTTATTGGGTTTGCATCCTTTGATTTCCTTCGAACCTCCAAATATTCGAAAAATTCAAATAACTACCTTTCCTTAGTGGTTTGAACCTCCATATTCGTGTTGTCAGAAGTTTCGAGAAATATGAATAAAGTGTTTTTGATTATCGACGCACGCCAATTCTCACCTGAATCATACTACCAATAATATTTTTGAATCTGTTCGGAAGTTGTCAACTTATTTGCTGCATAACTCATTTGCAAAATTACAAAATTTCATGACGTTATTATCAACCAAATATTGATACTCTCTCACTTACTATTTCATGAATTTATGCATTTATTTTCGGAACATCTAGGTATTTACATATGCCAAAAGTGTTGGACGAGCATCGTCAGATGGTGGATTCGAAAATAGATGAATTTCAAGTTCAGCTCGCAGCTAACATCAAGAAATTCAAAGAGGATTTGGATGTGTATGCCAAAATGGTGGACGACCTACAGTATAACGGAGATGTCGAGGACCTGCCGAGATATCATAAAAAGGCTACCAAACTGGATGAAAGGTATGTTATGCATGTAAGCTAATGTACCTATAGACATATCAGTTTCCTCTGTTGGACAGTGATGAGACTTGGAGTGGCTTCTCGTCCTATATATTGTACCACCATCACTGCATATCTCTCAGTGGAGGAGAGAATGAACTCACAGAGGATGAACTATACAGTTCTGACCATGAGTTATTTTTAGAACCCGCCATCGAGCTTTAGATTCCTAAATGGGCCTCGTATCCTCGGCAGAGGCTTTTCCACTTTGCTTAATGATCTTTTTCTGACAGAACCTGAATCTTAAGAAATATATCATTTGCTGGGAACGAGGTCAGCCTTCGACGTGCCAAACAGTACCTAATATTTTCAACTGATAAAGCATATGCAAATACACTATACGATGATTGGTGGTGACATATTGGTGGCTAGTAAGTGGTATCTGTAACGATGAAGATCACTTGTCGAGAAGATACTTATTGCGACACTTGGATTCCTATAGAATCCGTCGTTAGAAATTATAGGTTCGTAAGGTATCATCCGAATTCAGCAGTCCTGTTGTAATTATCAGAATCATCAGTCAGTCGATCAGATTCTATTTTCTTCCGAAGATGCACATTTTTCTTAGGAAGCATAATAAACAGATATTAATAGGTGAGACCACAATGAGTGAGATAACATAGGTATGGAACAAACACAGAAACACGAACTTTTCCATAGAAATTTGGTATGTTTCTAACATTGCATGCTCATACAATTGATGTAAGTTTATTACATCAATCTCATACATTTTCACGTTGGATAATTATTTTCACTGCTCTGAAGATAATATTGAATTGTCGATATGTTCTATTGATTGTCTATTCATTCTCAAGACCACACTTATTCAATTAAAAAAACACACTGTTTGAAATGCAAGAAATTTCGAATGAAATTCAATTGCAATGTTCACTCTTCAACTTGCTGTCACCGACTGAACCTCGTCCAGTACGTGATGAAATCCTCATGTAGGTTTTCATCTTCCTGAACATTCCTGGAACAACTCATCCTTTTCCAACATTTCTATTTCTATGGAAAGTACTTTTTCTTCATATTCAATTCAATTCTAGAATGAACGAGTACGACACTTTCCGTGCTGTCAGTTTGGGATGACAAATCATTCACATCAAGTTTGAATTCAGGAATATCGATCCAATACTTTTTGATGACTTGTTGATGACGATTTCATAATAATAATTCCTTTCACTGGAAACCTTAACCCCGAAAATAATTTCGGGAAATTCAATGAAGTGGGTTCATATTATTATCGGATAGAATGTCATATACAATGTGTTCATGAACCTCCCCCTGGTCGACTTCTGAACGGCTCGGAATTTTTATTGGATTGTTTTGCTTGAATGATATTTCAGGAACTACATTTCGACTTTGGAATGGCGCCATTCATATCAGTAACTATTAGGTCGTCTTGATATTCTCAAAGAATTTACCATTTCGACGGGTGGAAAACTTTCATGAATGCCAAAAACTAATTGTTAATTTCACTTCGGCCATCTAGTCGGAGCGATGCTGCTATAAAATATCTAACAATATCAACCGTCATTCGAAAGATTATTATTTTTTAGCGGTTGGGAAGTTGGGAAGGGAACGAAGTACTATTGGAGCAAAAATAAATTCGAAGAATCTCCCAAAAGTTAACTGGTTGGGGAAATGATGAAATGATACTAGTATCCCTGAAAATACAATATTCCAATTGCAAAGAATTCTCTCACAAATAATTGTCAGAAATAAGTGAGTGAGTTTATTCAGATCTTTACAATTCCTTGAGCTCAGCTTGTATTGTGGGTCGTTCTCTCATCATATATTTCTGTTTCGATTGAATAGTAACATAGTGAAAGGAACTATAATCAATTTTCAGAATTGGTATTATGAGGAAAGGAAAAAATAACAGAGGAATGGGAAAATACCTTGGTGATTGTAGAGTATGTAATTGTATGTAATTATTCGAGAATTGGTTCCAGGACATCCTTATATTGTATTTTGGCTTGTTTTTTGAACTGATTTCCATTTTTTATATTTCTTAAGTCAGAGGGTAGAAGATTGAAGAGTTAAGGACCATAATAGATTACGAATTTCAGTCTGATTGTGGTTCTATATAAGGGGATAGGAATTTCCTGCCTTGCTGTTCTTCGGGTAAGATGATAGTGTATTACAGGGGGCGATGTACAATTTTTTGTCCAGATGAGGCATTGATAGCAATATAACTGTTTGAGATCTATAACTCCTAATTCATTATAGAGTTGCTCAGTTCGATACCTTCTGTTTTCATCAAACAAAATTTCCATTAAGGTATTAAGTGTCACTTCTAATCAGTGAAGGAAAGTTCTGAAAGTCCCACCCCAGACAACAATGCAAACAAATCGAAAAACACTCGAAACCATAACAAATCGTTCACGTACGTTTTTTTGATGCTGAGCACCGCGCTATCGCAAATATTCACAAATTAATCGGATTACTGCATTTCATCTTATTCAAGGTTGATCCAAGCGATGGCACGCATAGATGCCTTCAACGAAGAAGAACAAGCATTCGGTTTCGAATTATCCCAATATCCACTCAGGAAACAAATCCATGATAAACTGGCGCCGTACAAGAAATTGTACGACAACGCTACTGACTTCTTGAATAAATATGATCTCTGGATGGGATCTCAAGTTGGATCGCATGAGCCTGAAACGATAGAAACAGATGTTGGTACTTGTTATAGAAATGTTTATAAACTGGAAAAAGTATTTACCGACAAACCAGCTACTTTGAAACTGGCAACTACTGTAAGTGATATATTTCAGTAATGATCTCGTTGTATGAAGGAGCTACACATAATTTGACGTTTCTCAACCAAAATATTTTCATCTACACTAATCACAGATGAGAGATGAATGGTTCGAGTAGACATTTCACATTACATACTTACACTTACATTCCATCTACTCTATTATAATGATAAAAATGATTAGTTCATTCAGAATATTCAAAGAACATACATTCAAATATGAATTCCTGATAAAGAAACTAAGAAAACCTCACGAAGTAAAAAACTTATAGCAAGGTTCAAAATCAATTGTTCACACATATGTATCAACATCATTATCAATTGAATATTAAAATATACATCCAGCATTACACCTCACAATTAAGATATTACAAGTTTTTATCAAATATTGATTGAAGATACGAAACTATTCGAGTATAATATCCAGTTTTTGATTTTGGTCCTATAGAAATGATTTTTGGAATCCATTTTTGTGAAATTTTTAACTTTTTCAAATATGCTGCGTGATATTTCAGATGAGTAAGCCAATGAATTAGTTGTTCATCAGTGAATTTGTGCTCATTCATTCATATTCATTCAAACGGGACGGATTTCAGTCACTGAATTTTGTGCTCGAATGCTTGACTTCATTGGTTGCTTCTTGTCTTGTTCTAGAAAGCCCTGTTCTTTGGTGATTCCTTACCATGTGCGTAGAGGGTTTCAAACTCATGATCATTCCACATTTTTTACCCGGGGAATATTCTTTTGTGAATGTAAATAGAGAATGGAATATTGTGGATGCAAGCTCCTATAGATATTGTAGCAAATGAGATTATTTCGATAATTGACATATTTGAAGGCTCAAATTCAATTGGAATACTTCAAATTCAAGATTCATAACGAAAAAAGCGAATATGAATTCATCTCTTACTGACTCTCTCAGTACGTCGATTATGTTCAATACGTCATGGCATTTATCACATGAAAATTTTTTGTTACTATGAACGAGGAGGAGGAAGAGATCATTCCATCACACCATATGAGTTTTGTGATCCGCCCAAAATAATTGAAAAAATAATGGAGTTGACGCGATAGCAGCTGTCTTCGTTAAAGTTTGGTTACATACAGGGTGTCCCTCTGGGAACTTGAATTGAATTGAGAAAATTTCAAAATTTTGTGGCATACTACTGTTGATTGGGGCAGTTCGGATAAAATATTCTCAAGATGGATTAGACCCTTCATAGATGCTTAACAGATTCCAGTTATCTTCATTCGAATAATTCGAGCGAGCCGGCATGATTGTTCACAATGACATTTCCAATGAATTACAATGGATGAACAAAACTTCTACTTATCTTAGTGGACATTTTGAGAACGAATCTGCTCCCGTTCTCAACACAATTCGTACATTCTTCCTTCGCAAAATTTTTCATTGTGAGGTTGTTTTAACATTGCTATCGCTTTGATTAAATAAATTTTTCAGCTTCACTCCGCCCTCCAGTTTTCTTCAACCATACTCTCAGGTTATTACCATTTTTTTTTTTCGCTACTAATGATAATGATGATGTCCGTAGGTTCGTGAAAGAATAGAAGATTTCAAAGAACATATGCCCATAATACAGACTCTAGGCAATCCTGGAATGAAAGACCGCCATTGGGAAAAAGTATCAGAAATTGTAGGATTCCCCATAAAAGTAGACGCTGATCTTACCTTGGAGAAAATAATCGACTACGGATTAGATGATTATATAGAGAAATTCGAAACGATTTCTGAGGCGGCGACTAAAGAAAATAACTTGGAGAAGAATCTGAATAAGATGATGAATGAATGGAGGGATGTCGAATTCTGTGTACTGGTATACAGGGACACTGGGACGTATATTTTGTCAGCAGTTGATGATATTCAAGTATTGCTCGATGACCATATAGTGAAAAGTCAGACCATGAAGAATTCACCTTATATCAAACCATTCGAAGTCGAGATGTTGTGAGTTAATTCATTCCAAATATGTTATTCGTATGTTATTCGTAAAGATTTGGTTCAATTTAAATATCGTACAATTGGTTATTCGGTTTTTTTCCTCTTTAGGAGATGGGAGGCAAAATTACAACTTCTTCAAGAGATTCTGGACGAGTGGCTCAAAGTTCAGTCTACTTGGATGTACTTGGAACCAATATTTTCTTCACCTGACATTCAACAGCAAATGCCTGAAGAAGGTCGACGATTCAGTGCTGTTGATAAGGTAATATTCCTCAGATTCTTCCACACTCACTTGAAATCATATTCTTATGAAGAGAAATAAATAGAATTCATGATGGGATGAGTTCCTATTTGAATTGTATGTTTCGTTGATAATTTATCTATTTTATTTTATTTCTGTGTTCTCACATCATCATAACTGTTATAATATTTTCTCTCATGGATTGTTATGCGTGTGTATATATATTTATTTCTCTATGATTAACAGTAATGTTTATTACGATGAGAAATAATAATGAACAATACGACACGGAAATTCTCTATACAGAAAAAAAAACTGGGAAATAGCAAATAGAGCAGCGGAAAATGATGTCCTGACTATAACCAGATGGTTCAACTCGAAGACACTAACAATAAATTCCAAAAGACCAACCATATTCCGTTTTCCATTTTATCGATTGTTGAGGCACCCTCCTTGAAGTTGACGGACAAAGTTTACATTACACCAGTAACACAGATGAAATACTTAGGAACCATTTCAGATGGAAGCCTCAAATGGGAGCAACATATAGCTTCAGTTGTGGAAAAAATCCGGTGCTGCCTCCCAAAATTCGAAAACTCGAGACGAATCCTTGATTTAAAACAATTATACATAATGTACTATGCCTTCATAGAATCTCACCTACGATATTGTCTACTGGCTTGTGGAGGGGCATATAATAATAGCGTCAAAAGACTGGAGATCATACAGAAATGGGTATTGAAAATCATTTATAATGAGAAAGAGGATTTTCCAAGTGAGGAACTATATAAATTAGCAAAAGTTCTTGATACTATACCAACCTGTGATTGAAGTTCACGAAAAATAAAACAAAAAGGAACAGAATATTCACCACTCGTACTCAACCAGACTGAAAGAAAAAGAGAGCTTTACTATACCAACATCGAGAAAGACACTCAGTCAAAGATTTTTCACCTCTCTCGGCCCTCGCGCTTTCAACAAGACTCCACTAGAAATAATAAAACTCCACGAAATTAGAATGTTCAAGGATAAACTCAATGCATGGCTCAGAGAACGAAGTAGATAATTCGCGCACCAAACAATAGATATTAAAAATACTCAGCAAATCCACCAAGATGGCTGTGACCCGAATTGTAGATTAGTTTGATGCTTGGTAGGCGTTAAAATTCTGAAAAAAAATCCCAATCATCATTCAGCCAATATCATTTGAAATTTTTCCAAACCTCAACCAATTCTTGCAGGTTGTCAATATCTCCTTTGTGTAAAAAAAAATGGAAATCACGAAATTGAGGAAACTGAGAAAGAAACACTAATTTTCTGATCTGGCTACTTGTGAAAAAACGTGATATGTCATGTAGCCATGATGATAAACTCATGATCAATAGTATGGCTCATCTACATGATTCTGATTCCATGTTTTTATTGATATAATTCGGTATGTTACATTCAGTAGGAACAAAAATCCTCATTTATCATGACATACGTATCGACTATATCTGTATGTCATGCCCATAGTTTTTGACAGAGATAACGATACTTTTGTATGAACAAAACTGGCTGAAAGCGTCGTTATAATGAGAAGAAAAAAATCACCTGACCTGCCAAATACCTAGGCAGGATAATTACGAAAATAGATCATGGTTTTTCCTCAGATTTTTTTTTCAGAACGAATGATGCCGTTGAATAATGTTTTCATATGAAGATATCATTACAAAGGTGGTTTCAGTTACGAATGCGACACCGCCATTGTTTCCTTAAGGTATCTCAATTCATAAATCAATCAATCTATTTCCCAATATTATCTTGCTTAGTAGGCGGTTCACACGAAATGTTTTGCGTTTGATAGTGAAGGGTTACTCAATTTCATTGACTAACTTAGTATTGATCTACCATCTTTATCGGTTCACAGCGAACTTGGTGTATTTGAATGAAATGCAATTCAACAGACAATCAAGAAACACGATGATCCTCGAACATTCTAGGATTTCCTTTCGTGTCGTTAAAAGATGAAATAAAACTTATGTGTCACCTGGTATAATAATGGGAATAGGAAATCACGTCAATTCATCCCAATTCATGCCATTCTCTCCATATAATATATTTGATGGTATATTCCTTATGGTTTTTTGTCTGAACTTTTCTTGTTGGTGAATGCTAATGATGAGACATCAAATATAGAGTCGATTTCAATAGATCATTTGGGATTTTCTTCCTTTGTTGATATTGCTTTAATAGGTATTATATGATTACATATCATATACCTAATATCAATGATATTGCTTCTTGCTCAGTTGATGTACACGGTATTGAAAAAAAGTGGCCCGTGACGTAGAACACTGCAGAATCTGATTGATTATTTCATGTTTTCCGTCAAATTCATTTTAATTTTCCCATCATGTTCGGGATAATATTATTTTTTGGTTTCCAATTGGTTGGTTATCGTTTTGGTTTCAAATTCAAATCGAATATTTCTAAAACGATTCACAGTATCGAGTTTCACTATGAGTAATTTTTTGAAGGAAACATAAAATCTCTACTAAAAAATCTGACTTCCAAAAATACCAAGTACGAACCGTGTACCTAGCGCCCTCTATGAGAGTCAGGCATAAAGATTAATTCATGCTATTTGTCAGCTCCCAAAATATATTTATATAAAATTTTATACCAATGTTGCCAGTAGTTTCGACATAATCGTGAAAAATGTTTAAATTTTTTTCAAGTATCTCGAATACGGGTGTCTTCACGAAATTTTTCACTGAGCAAAAACTAAACTTATTTTACAGTCATCTGTTAACAGAACTCTACATTCACTTCTTGAAACTAAATATGGTAAATCCAAAATCAATGAATGGTTGATGGGAATATCTATAGGCCATGGTTCATCTTTGTAAGATTTTGTCGAAATATTAATTCTCTCTGTGAGAAGTGTCGTATCAGGGATTTCATGATGATTATTTGTGCAAGGAATTCATTATTTTTTGACAGTTCAATGAATAAAGTTCGAATACATTCATGAAACATTCTATGTACCAATCTATGTCACTATATTTTTTGTGGTAGCTGGAAAATGAATCTCAAGAATGGAATGGAACTGTAAATAATTATCGAGCCTGATGGCTCGATAATCAGTCAGTCGAATTTCGTCGGCAGATGACAATTTAATAACCTGTACCCTATAAGATGGTACATGCGCATATATGCAATCGCGAACATAATTGAATCTGACCATTGTTTTTATTTTCCAGATTTGGAGGGATTTGATGAAAACAGTATCTAGTGACTGTAGAGTATTAGTCGTTGTCGAAATCGACAAAATGGTTGACAGATTGAGGAAATGTAATAACTTACTAGAATTGATTCAAAGAGGCCTCAATGATTATCTGGAGAAGAAGAGGTTGTACTTCCCACGGTTCTTTTTCTTATCTAACGATGAGTTGTTGGAAATTTTGTCTGAAACAAAAGATCCAACTAGGTGAGACTCTTTTCTTATGAAGACACTAAGACACTCAACTCATCATTATTATCTCCTCAAATATTCCAGGGTTCAACCTCACTTGAAGAAATGTTTCGAAGGAATAGCAAAACTTACCTTCACAGAAGATTTGGACGTTACGGAAATGAAATCGAGTGAGGGAGAAATCGTACCACTAGTAGATATTATCCAAACTGCTTTGGCAAGAGGCCAAGTCGAGAAGTGGTTGGTAGAACTGGAAACAGACATGAAGAAATCAGTACACAAAATGGTATCAGCTTCTATAGATGATTACCCGAAGGTACCGAGAGATCAGTGGGTTTTGAAGTGGCCTGGCCAATGTGTACAAGCCGTGGGCTGTACCTTCTGGACAACTGAAGTTACAGCAGCTATTGATGAGGGTCCGGAAGGCATGAAGAAGTACTTGGATAAATGCATCAATCAAATAAACAAAATAGTTGATTTGGTGAGGGGCAAGCTCAATACTCAGAATCGAATAACTCTAGGTCAGTTGATGGCTTTGTCGCTATGTATTCTGGAATGGATTTTTGATATCAATGTTCATCTTCAGGTGCCTTGGTAGTTTTGGACGTTCATGCAAGAGATGTTCTTGCTGGACTCATCAGTGATGGAGTTAAAAATGACCATGATTTCAAATGGCTTTGCCAGTTACGGTATTATTGGGAGGTGATTATTATGATTGATTGGAAGATCTATATCTGTTGTGGGTGAAATCTGGTGTACTATAGGGTACCATGTTTTTCCAGGAATCATTCACTGCATTTGCCCCCTCAGATTGGAATATTAAAATTATATTATGATTACTAGAATTCCGCATTGCGATAGGATATACACTGCGAGTGTATTTGGGACACAATCATCCGCGTCTGTTCAATGACAAGCAAATTAGAGTGTGTTTTGTACTTCATTTTCCATAAGCGAGCATGCACTTAGCTCGACTGTTGCAAACAGACTAAGAGTCACAGACTCTCGCGGCCAACAGGCTCTCGCCGGCATCCAGATATTTGAAGTTGAAAAATATTGATGGGCCATTCCATAATAATGATATTATTCCTAAGAGATGTATATATGGTGTCTCTCGGTTGAAGTACCTCGATAAGCACTTGTGATCTAGACTCAACATATTTTCAGCAATGCTGCTTTGCCTTATACCGAAAAGTAGCATCAACTTTGTTATTTCAAATAGAACACCCTATATATTGAATCATTATTTGAATTGTGAATACTTCTTCGATCTCATATGAATGGAAAGTGATACATGCACTGAGATTTTTTTTTGGTCCTCATCGAGCAAATACACATACTACTCATTTTTTCACTCTTCGAATAATTCACCACCATCATCAATTTAATTCTTCGCATCTAACGCAAAAACGGATAAAAAAGAGGAATGAGCATCTGACCAATTTTTTTTTCATTTGCACATTCAAGAGTTTCACTTTTCTTCAATACTGACAATCGTTTTTCCAGTCGAATCAAATGATCACTTCAATGATAAACTCAACTTTGAAGTATGGTTATGAATATCTTGGCAATACATCAAGATTAGTCGTAACGCCTCTTACCGATAGATGTTTCAGAACACTGTTCGGAGCACTACATCTTCATTTGGGTAATGATATCTGGGCAGTGGGTTGAAAAATATGTGACATATTTCAATATTTATAGGAGGAGCACCTGAGGGACCAGCAGGTACCGGTAAAACAGAAACAACGAAGGATTTAGCAAAAGCCGTGGCCAAGCAGTGTGTAGTTTTCAATTGTTCTGACGGGCTAGACTATATAGCATTGGGAAAATTTTTCAAGGTCCCGATCTCGCACTCATTTCTACATTCCATATTGACAATTTCCTATTTTATAGGGTTTAGCGTCTTGTGGGGCATGGTCGTGCTTCGACGAATTCAATCGCATCGACTTGGAGGTTCTTTCAGTGGTGGCCCAACAAATATTGACCATCCAGAGAGGCATCAATTCTGGAAACGAGAAACTTTTATTTGAAGGAACCGAGTTGAAACTGGATCCCACTTGCTCTGTTTTTATAACCATGAATCCAGGTTACGCTGGCAGATCCGAACTACCGGATAACCTCAAAGCTCTGTTCAGATCTGTTGCTATGATGGTTCCTGATTATGCAATGATATCGGAGATTGAATTGTACGCTTCAGGATTTTTGTCGGCGAAACCGTTGTCTGTCAAGATTGTCGCGACTTATAGATTGTGTTCTGAACAGTTATCATCACAACATCATTATGATTACGGTGAGTAAATTAATTTCCTGATCCATTGATATGCTTTGATCAATGCGCTCCTCATCGTCTTTCTATTTCACTCACTTCAAATATATCATTCACGACGCAGCCTTTTCTGGTAAGATTCGAGAGGGGCTTCCTGAATTTCAGATGATAATTAAAATTTCAGAATGCGTCAGTTGAATATTAGAAAGTTCCGAGTCTACTTCGGGAAAACAGAATTCATTTCAGAAATCATAATTAGAATTACAGATAGTGAGTTCAATTTCAGGAAACATCATTGATAGGTGAAACAAGTGTATTACATAACAAGAGTTGTATTGTAAATCGCATATTACGCAAGAAGTGGGGAGATTTACACACATATCCGCGTAGCGCCACGCTGCGCCACCAAGCAATTTATATTTTGCACACCTCATTAGATCTCAAGTCGGTTCATGACTTAAAATTGGCTCACATATTTATATCGATGACATAATAGTACAATGAGGTCGAATACAGAAAAGAAACGATAATTCATACAATTATAGATAGGTACGTACACAGACTTGATCGATATTATGGTAGGAATGTAATATGTATAGCTGATATAGTTCAACCAATTAACCACACTGTCAGATCAGTGACTGAAAGATAGGAATGGCAAGAAAGCGTATAAATGTTGCAAGAAGAAATTAGAACGATCATATCTAGTACCTGACATAAGCGATTCACGACACACCAATCGCACAAGTATCGATACAAGAGGAGAAAACTTATATATAACACTTTCGGAAAACTGTGTGTAAGGAGAAGCTGTCTGCGATTGTTTTTCGTTCGTAATCACCAACTTACTCACTCACTCATCCGTTTCACATTATCGTTGGAAGTGGTTGTCCTCCATACTTACGGCACAATTCATGCTTTCTCTATTTTGGGTTACCTGACCTTTAGATTATTGAATCTTGGTGATTATAGGCATGAGAGCAGTGAAATCGGTTTTGAGAGCTGCAGCTGCTCTAAAACTCAGATATCCGAACGAGAAAGAGGAAATTCTGGTCTTGAGATCCATAATAGATGTGAACCTGGCGAAGTTTTTGTTTCACGATGTTCCACTTTTCAATGTAGGTAACTAACAATAATGGGAGTTTATATTCATAATGATGTTTGTATGTTTTCACAGGGCATAACATCCGATCTGTTTCCTGGAGTAGTTCTGCCGGTGCCGGATTATGTCACTTTGAATAAATCCGTTGAGGATGCGTGTAAGATGAATAATATACAATGCACATCGTTTTTCTTAGAGAAAATTCAACAGTTGTATGAAATGATAATAGTTAGGCATGGACTAATGATTGTCGGACTACCGTTCGCAGGAAAAACAACATGCTATAGGGTATTAGCTGAAGCTTTAGCACTTATCGAGGAAAAGGTAAGAATTGGAAATATTCCTGATTCTTAATGGAACAGTTGCGAACTACGAGTAAAAATTTCTCTCGGGATGCGGTGCTTTCCAGTGAATATCTCGTGAAACATATTTCAATAACTCTCAACCCTCGAAGGCAATACCTGAATGTCTTCCTCACTATGCTAGCCTACTAGCGAATTCTTTCGCCGAAACGTATATAGACTGTTTGAAGAATTGGGTATATAATATTGCAATTCTATTACAAAAGCACGATACTAGAGTATTCTTCGTATCATAACGAACGTACGATTATCGCCCTCTAGCAGAATCTCAGTTGAATACATAATGAAATAATACAGATTCTGCTCCACTTCTTGAATTCTTTGATAAAGCCAGTTTGAATGTTCCTACATGGTTTTATCAAGAAAATCTGTTCCAAGGGCGCCATGAATGAACACAAAGCAGTTTATACAGTGATGAATCCGAAGTCTATAACTCTTGGACAACTATATGGCCAATTCGATCCTGTTTCACATGAATGGTCAGACGGCGTTCTTGCAGTGTCTTTCAGACAGTTCGCTATGTCTACTACTGAAGATAGGTCAGTAATTCTTTAATCATGCCCCTGACATACCTTGTTCATTCATTGTCGAGGATTGCGTTATCATTGGTGAATATTTGGTACCAATATAACAGTTCGAAAATATTCCCCACAATTTTCAAGTTTATCAGATGATGGACGAGGATTGTTTATTATCATTATATAATTCAATCTGCTGCCAAACTGAAGATCTCCTACATCGTTCTACCGTGATATCATTAGTCACATTGGAGATGCTTAGTTTTGTATAATAGGCAGAAAGCAATCGCCCTCTCGTGTGAATAAAGAAGTATTTTTTTCTCGATCGACAACACTGCATTTTCCGACGCGATGACGTGTTCTCAATTGAGAGTGAACAAGGTATAATATATCATTGCATGAAAATTCATTGAAAAAAATATGTCACAGGAAATGGTTGATATTTGATGGCCCTGTAGACGCTGTATGGATAGAAAATATGAACACAGTATTAGATGATAACAAGAAGTTGTGTCTAATGTCAGGTGAAATAATACAGCTCGCCAATACGACCAATCTTATATTTGAACCGATGGATCTAGATGTAGCTTCACCAGCAACGGTATGTATTTTCTTGGTTATAATTGAGTGATAACTAAGTAGTATTTCATCGTTTGGTTCCAGGTATCTCGATGTGGAATGATATACATGGAACCAGCCTCTCTTGGCTGGGAACCACTGTTAACTTCATGGCTCAATACTTTGCCGTCGTTCATAAATAACGACTTTTATAAAACTATGATCTTCAATTTATTCATCAGGTTCTGTAAGCCTCTCATCTGGCTGATACGAAAAGGGGGAGTCAGGGTATGTTTTCTGATTTTTACTCCTGGATTTGAAGGCAGGTTGACCAAAAAGTATTGCTTCGCGATATATAGGATTGTCAAAAGATTTTTCCTTAGTATATGATTCTCGTGGAGACTATTGAACGTTCACCTTTATCATCTAAATAGACCTAATGTCTACTCATGGGATATTTTTATCGTAATTATGGGTATTTTATACGGTTTGATTGAACCGTTATTATGTTACGCAAAAAATATCAAATTGAAATTCTCGCTTCTCAAATTCTTGTGAGTATTAAGCACATGGCTCTCCTTGTTCTTTTTGTATCCTTGTCTTTCGGATACTTCGATTCAGTTTTTTGGACAGATTTCTTCATATCATTTTATTCATCAGGAATTCAGGAATATTCAGGGCGATACAAGTTCGAGTGAAAGTAAAATCGAAATTTGTTCAAATTAGAGGATTAAATTCGGGAAAAAGTGTAGTTTTCTGAGTACAACCAAACTAGAGGTATCAGACGATGTTTTGAATCATCATCTATCAGAATCCAGTTGGAAAGAAATTTTTATATGGAGAGGAACATCTTCGAAAATCACTTGAATGGAAATAGAGCATAAATATTATAGCTTTCATTGCATGATTTTTCACAATGTGGCCGTAATTTCGCGCCTCCGTTAATTGCTCGCCCAGAGCGCATTTTGTGTTGCGCGTGTTGAGAAAATCGGTGGATAGGGATATTCAGTGTTCGTCTTCAATAGATTTCAATACGATAATTTCAAGTATGAAATATTCTTATAATGGAATTGAAATTGATGATTCAAGCACAAAAAGAATAATAAAGAATGATGAAAGAATATGCACAAAATATATGAAACAAAATGATAGAACAATATATAGAATACATAATAGAAGAATACATTTGGACAGTCCTCACATTTGTAATCACTGTTAAATTTCAACCCTCCTGGAAAAGTGTTGTTTTCGTGTTCTATCCGAATTGTAAGTTGGGAAATATAGCACATGGATATTTCTAAATGCATCTGGTAGTGTGGAATAATCCAGTAAATAATAAGTGATTATCACAGAATTGTACTCATTGTTTCAGTCACTTCATCCAATTGATGTTTTTTTTTGTCGACCGATTGGTAAATGACTGAATTTTCTTGGAGCAATATATAAGCTGTAGGTGATATGATGTGATAAATGGAAACGGAAATAGAAACTCCAAGAATTATTTCAATATATTTGTTGTAAGGACAGATTTATAATCTGCCTCAAAATGTCACTGCAATCGAGCTTCAATCTTCAGGTACCTAAAGGTCACCTCTATTTGTCAGTGACATCTTGTTTTTGCAATGAAATTAAAAATATTCAGTTGACATGAGAAACAATGCTTATCTTAGTGTAACGGGCGTTTTGGGGAACGAATCTGCTCCCGTTTTCAACACAATTGGAATAATATTTCTTCCTGTGATTTGACAGTGTCAAAAAGACAATGATTCAAATCACGATGAAAAAATTTTCTAGGTATAACAAATAAATGTATATAAAACAATAGTATTTTCATTGAAAAATTGAAGTCTAATATTATTTTGATAAGAGGTTGTGAAATTGAGAATCTCAAAACCAGGCAACAAATTCACACCCTTGACCCTGCTAGCTCTATTTGGGCAAAAGATGCACTGAAGTGAAAAAAACTGATCAAATTTGAATTAACAAAATCTCTCATATATATGTTATCACGACAATTTTCAAGTTATTTCTTTGTTCACTGTTTTGTGAATGTTCATGCTCACTTGAGCTCAGGTATATTACTTCACATATATTTATTTGCCATCTATTTTTCTTTTTGAGAGTGTCATATCAGAAAGGCATAAGCACCACCACTATACTATCAAAAGAGACTATCGACCAAAAACTATAGAATGTTGATTTTATTCAAGGATTTTCATTTCTCAATTGAATTACTGATTTGAATCATTTAGATGAAAACTTCATTGGCAAGAACAACAATTTTATTTCGTAAGACCAATATTTTCACTTTTATTTCCTGTAATATTTACTTTTCGGTTCGTACGCCATCGATTAAATATGGTGAAATTGTCTACCGCTTATAAGATTGTGTATTTCCTATTACCAGACTCTGTCTGGTTCATCTCTTTGAATGAATGAATGAATAATATGATGAATATTATTCTGCTTCACATTTCCTGGGGTGTTTACTCCTCGTTCCTTAAAGTAAAACTGGAAAATGAAATGATTATTTCAATATATTTGTATAATGCTCATCTTTCCGAACATTACGAAAAAATACACTATATTATTTCCATTGTACACTAAACGGATATCCACTGAGGAACCTACGAAGAAGTATTGATTTCTATTGAATAGTTATTATATTCATCAAAAACCATGGAGAATATCTCTCTCAGGTGTTTCAATTTTGAATCCCGAGCGCAGGGACATCTTCAGAAAGATCAATAATCTGTCTTTACTTTAAAATTATTGCTATAATCACTATGATTTCTATCTCGATTTTTAGAAGAGATATACTCCCAACGATTTGGAAAAATCAATACCAGTTTGTCAGTTTGTCATCAGACTTTCTTTATATCTTCGATAATGAAGGTGAGGGAAGATAGTGAAAAAAAAATCGGAGCGTACAATCACGGTTTGTGGTTTTCGCTGAAATTAACCTATTCTGATGATCTTCACATTCAGTAATAAGAATATGTGGCATGCTCTTCACTATTTTTTTTTTGTGAAAATCAATGATGAACGGCGTCCTGTAGGAGATGCCGTATGAACTAGCGACCATGACCAGAGTGTGGAATTCTTTTTCAAACGAGCCCAAGTAGATAGAATTTGTAGAATGGATGGGTAAAAGTGGAACATCAAATAAATGAATTTCTTCACCAGCTCTCGAGCTCTCTCATCGAGCGATTTTCCTAGAGAATTTTATTTTGTGCTGTATGATCGTTTAGTGGGCCCCTAGCGGTTATTTGATGATGTTTAAATATTTTCTACCAATTTCTCAGTGTTTAGCATTCATACTATCGTATCTGGCTGACCTAAGGGGGCCACCCTATATACAAATTACTATTGCATATATTTGATTCCACAGGAGATCGCTACTACATCTGATCATAACCTGATTCGAGCTACAACGAATCTTTTCGATTGTTTCATGGATGATTTCAATGACGAAAAATATAGAGAACAAGTGTCCGATCTAGACGTTCGAGCTCAAATAGAGGGTTCATTTTTCTTTTCGTGCATTTGGTCGATGGGAGGAACGTTGGATAATGATAGCAGGAACAAATTCAATGTATTATTCAGAGGATTATTAGAGAGAGAATTTCCAGAGAAGGTTCATGAGAGTTTGGAAATACCATTTGAGATAAATAAGCCAGACAAACCATACATATTCACTCTGCCTGTGGGCGAAACTGTATTTGATTATCGCTTCATCAAAGAGGTGAATAGCTATCTGAAACCGATTCAATGAGTGGAATACATTTTCATCATTCTAGGGAAAGGGTAAGTGGAAGTTGTGGTCAGACGAGCTAATGTCAGTTCCACCGATACCTAGAGATATCCCCGTGAACCAGATAATTGTTGCTACTGTTGAAACCATCCGGAATATTGCATTGATGCAATTGTTGGTTCAACATCAGAAAGCAATGATGATAATTGGTCCTACTGGAACGGGTAAATCTGTTTACGTGACAGTAAGGTATTCGAAGCACAATAATCAACTCATAAGTTACACATCTTCTGTTATAGGACTTTTTATTGAAGAGGAATAATACGAATACGTATCTGCCGTTGTTCATTAATTTCTCTGCCCAAACAACTGCCAACCAAACTCAAGATATGATATTAGCGAAGCTAGATAAACGGCGTAAAGGTAATGTTTTTGATATTGAATCTATCTTGGTTAAACCTCTGACCCACAAAGATCATATGAATAGATCCCTACCTACACTCCTCCCTTCCTACGACTGTTAAGTATTTCGTGATATTCCAGTTGTCCTCCAGGAGGTCACTACAATAGCTGAACAAATTCCAACTAACTTTCCAAAATAGTCTATCAGTGTAAGGCTCTCGAAATAATAAAAAATAATTTTTCGCATGAGAGGAGTAGACTGTAATACTTTTTGTAATTATTGTTCCAGTATATTGTGGTTGAAATTGAATCTGGGATAATGAAAATCGGTGAAATTATCTTATTCATATCCCAAAACTTTATACTTGATAACTCCTACCATTATGGGGACACTCTGTATTTTCGAGATTCAACTCGATTACGAATTGGATATGCGAAGACGTAACGGACATCTCGTATTATTATTAACGGCAAATCATGTATTATTCATTTTCCAGGATGGTGGATGGGACGCTATCTTCCTTGCAGTGTTTTCTTTAGGTTTGTCTGAAGTTGCTCGCTAAAATTCTTTCATACAGAGAGTTTCGTTGCTCAGTAGGAATTTGTAGTATTTTATCCCTGAAAGAATCAGAATATTCTAGAACGGTTATTGATTTTCAAATTTTTATTTCATACCAGTTTTTCTTCTAGCGAAATAGTATGGGTCAAAAAAGTGAAATGAAAATATACAAAGGTGTGACATTTGGAACATCTATATATATTGATAATATTATTGATATCAGCTAATTAGAGAAGAAATATATGAAAATTTGATATATTGATATTATAAACACCAAGAAGAGACTTTTGGAAATCAAAGTAGTTCTTGAGCTAGAAGTGTCAATTCCTACGCATTGCGGAGGCGGTTTTTTTTTCAGAAAACGTTGTTTGCACAGAAAATTTGATTTGTTCTAAAAATGTTACACGGGAAATTCTTGACCAAAAATTTTATTTTAATCAGGTATTTTTTTCCAGCAATGACCGAAGTTAGGGGTTGCTCTCAGTGTAGATTAGTAATAATGATCATGAACGTTCTTTATTTGATTGAATAAACAAATGAGTTCATGAATGAAAATAAATATACATATATATATATATATATATATTTCCTCAGGCTATAAACTTGAGTTTTGTTTATCTGACTCCACAAATCGAGCATTATTTCAATTCAACGAATACAAACACTTTCAGATTTTAATATAATGTTCAATTGTTGCAAGGGTAACAACCAAATGAACATTTTGTTCACATAATAGTTAACATGAAAGTTTCATCACCTAACTTGAATAACGTGACTTTGTCTATTAACTAGCATAATCATTTCCCTTTCCACCATAAACTCTAAATTCACAAAGAAAACTGTATTTCATTATTTCTCTCTTTTGACATATTCATATTCCATATTCTCCCTTTTATTGCATTTCCAACTCAGTAGTTGGAAATTTGTTGTTCTCTTCCAATGCAAATGTAGAGGGTTTGCCTCGAAAATTCGCAGAGACCTTCGTGACATCTAAGTATCCATCAATTTCATTATAGATCTTGATAAAAATCTTTTCAAAGTTTATATGTACATGATCATTATTTTTCCTAGCGATTTCTATGTGCATGCTTACTGATCCTATTTGTGATCCTAGTTGTAGTAATTCATGAATTCATTTAGATACTTCGCGAAGAAATGAAGTACTGTACTCAGTGTACTTCCATTCTCTCAACATAGGTACTGATTAATGAGTACAGAAATGATAATAAAATTGTAAAAATCAAATTACTGACATGAATACTGAATGCTGCTTTGACTTATCTTTGTGTTATTTCGTTACTCTTGTGAAGAATAATAATTTCAAGATCTATAATATCAACTCGTGGCACCTGGGGTAAGATGGATTCCATGGAAGGAATATTCGTAATAAATAAGATCACCAGTAGCTTCATGTCATGATATGGCAGACACTAATATCTCCTCATTTCAATTGCTTGCAAAGTTCATATGAATTCGTTATAGAAATATTGGTAACAGGTATGAGTTTTATGAAATAGATGCACCAACTCTGTGTATGCCCAGAAGGCATATACAGGGTGATCCACGGTGGATGGCCTATCAGAAGTATCTGGAGAACGAAAAGACAGAACATTCTGAAAATTGGGATGCTTTGAAAATTGAACATTCTCTACCCGTTTGAAACATTTTCATCGATACAGTTTTGCCACTTCTATCAGAAACAACTAGCAACTCCGTTATTTCATATAGAACACCCTGTTTATCATTATCATATCCTGAATCAACGTTGATTTTCCATTATGTTTCATTGATAATTCCCTATACCTATCTTGAGCAGTTTTCGAGATGATTATTAATTTCTGTATTTTTTGAACAAAATCTGTCATCGAATGAACTTATATCAATAATTTTTTCCCTATCCGAAATATCAGGAAGCTAATATTTGAGCGACAAAAAGGTCAAGCCTGAAAGCTCTAGGTCGTTCAATCAATTCATCATTACAACATACAGAGTAGTTGAAAAATCAAGGTGTGTTTATGACATAGAAAAGTGACTGAAAGTCTAGTTTTTCAAATAGACCGCCCTGTATTTTATTGCATTTCCTGAATCTGCATCGACTTCCCAACAACTTTCTATGATGATTCGCTATACCTTTCTCGAACCGTTCTCGAGATATAAACTAATTTCGAAAATTCATGAAAAAAAATGTTGTCAATATTGACGTATTGTGAGACAATTATATCAATTATTCTTTATAGAAACATCTTTCACACTTTTACGAGGTTCAATCGGAGCAAAAACATGCTAACAATCACATAGGCTATACCTACAATACTCGAATAATCGAGTTATTATTCGATAGACAGGAATATCATTGCAAATACTGTTACTTCCTCATCGAGCAAGCCTTGGAAGTTTTGACAACTGTCAGGTTCATTTGAATTCAGGCGAATTTTATGAATTTTGGTTCAACTCCAAGAGCACCTAAGGAAGACAATTAGATCAATGTTTTGGCTTACTTTCATGCATTTCCCCAAACATCAATTCGTTGTGCAGTACAAGATTTGGATATACCGTTTACATCAGTACAAAGAATCTCAGCTGAACATAAGATGCATGACTACAAATTCACCAAGGTGCAAAATCTTCTGCCACAGGATTATCCATAAAGAGTCGAACTGTGCGAGATGCTATTAGTACGAATACAAGAGGATTCCTATTTTTCGAGAAAAATTATCTGGACTGACGAATCAAAATTTTCAGAGGAGGGTATTTCCAAAAGGAGGAATCGACATTTTTGGGCTAGTGGGAAAATCCAAACGTCACTGAAGAAAAGGGATTCGAGCAGAAATCAATTTTAATGTCTTTTGTTTAATAATGGATAATAAATTTAGATATGTAATATACAACGAGAGATTAACTTCTAGGAGGTATTTAGATATTATAAGGATGGTAGTGGAAGATTTTGTTGACAATCTCAAATTGGAAGAAGGCCGAAACAACTGTTACCATCTTGATGGAGCTCCTGCTCATTGAACACTAGTAAATTCAAGAGAAGAGTCAGAACGTAAGGTGATGGAAACTTTTCAAACTGAATCCTGAAGAAATCAGAGCCCCCAGCACTGAAGCTGTTAACGCGCGAATTGTCAAATGTCTGGAAGTAAGGGGTCAACATTTTGAACAATTATTGTAATATTCTGATTTCCAGTTTTTATTTATAGTTATGTTCTTCTCTTCGTTCTTTTAGAGTTGAACTAAAGTTCATAAAATTGGTTTGGATTCGTTTGATTTTTTGATGATTGATTGATGGCGAATATGAATATGATTCATTTCATTTAATTATCTACATAATGAAAGCTCTGAAAGTATACATTTTTGTCATACAGATCATATCGTCTGACTATTCATCAATAGCTAAGTAAAAATATCGAAAACAATTTGGATTATACATATGTTCTTTCGAAGAAATTAATTCATATCTTAAAAACGGTTTGAGATAGGTGTAGGGAATTATCATAGAAAGTTGTTGGGTAGTAGATGCAGATTTACGAAATGCAATAATAAAAAGGATGTTCCATTTGAAATAACGAAGTTGCTAGTTGTTTCTGATAGAAGTGGCAACACTGTATCGATGAGAATTTTTAAGACGGTGAAATTGTTTCACCTCGTATCGTATGATACGAGTCATCGTATGAAGACTGTTCAGAGGACCCTATCATCACGAGCGTGCTAGATAGCGTAATAAGTCATCCAGTTAATCGATTCAGAGGACCCTGACTAATACGATTCCGTTGTTTTATCCGTATCAACCCCTTCTTGTTCGTTTTCAACTCACTCCCAGTTCTCAAATAATGTCACGTCAAAAGAGTAAAGCAACCTGTCGCGAAATGGGTGTATCTGTGGTATCCGGGGGAGGAGAACCTCCCATCAGTGAAATTCCAGGTGAGGAAACTAATTGAATGATGTATTTCTTAGTTTTACATTTGAGATTTTGTTTTGTGAGTTCATAACATTCTTTGTGGAAACTAAACAATTCAATTTCATTGCGGTCAGAAAAGATTAGGGATAGTGGGTCATCAAACCCCCAGGCAGCTGAATAAAGGGAATTCTTTGAAAATGAAATATAGGTCAATGTTGAATTGTAGGAGCTTGCGACAGATGTTGGTGAGAGCAAAAAGGGGTTATTTCTCTCAATTCACGTATATTTCTAGTACATGAGTTCACAATATATTTCAGATATTCATCCGCATATTTTTATCACGCACTATATTACATCAATTTTTGGGTACACATGTTTTGTATTCGTTAACTTTGTTTCATTGATGTTTTCGTAGCTTTCAGTTTCATAATGTGTATATTCATTGACATCTGAGTATTTTGGACGTTCACATAATTGCGAATATTGTGTATTTCCGATTTTTCCATGTAAATACTAATTCATTTTTTGTGGACATGCCTTCATTCATCATTTTATTTATTCATTCATCTCAGGCCATTTATGTTATGAGGGTGTCTATTCGAAACCTTGTAGATCACGAAACCTCTCGAGTACTTCTCATTAGTTATCAGGCGTGTTGTTACCTATTTGTGAATATGTGGCCAGGTTTCGTTTGCCAGTGGCGGGGTTCTTTTTTGCCTCATCCTACTATCATTTAACCTTTCAGGTTTTAAGGAACTTTCTTGGTGTATGACAGATTGTATTCGTACGACTGTATGATCTATAATCCCCGTCAATACCTCGTCTAGCTGGCAAAAGAACTCAAATTGCGGTTCGGAGGAACCGCAATAATAATTAAAAGACGGAATATGATTCCTGCAAAAGAAGGTCTACGTTCCACATTACAAAAGACGCCTATTGCCAACCTGAACGGAAACCCAACCTTGAAAATCCTGGTGGCCTAATGGTTATACTTGGTGTCATCAGTGAAGCTTGGTGATTAGCGGTATACATCATATTTTACCTGGAATTATTACAGCCCATGGCATTATAATAGGATGTCGACAACAGTGAAGATCTGAAGGTTCCCCTTCGCAACTGTTATCAGTGTGGGGTCAGTTGGGGAGCACGTATTTGATTAACCGGAATAGATCCACGGATCGCATTAAAACAGTATCCTCTTTACATCAACGGGACGTTACTGAGGTTGACAAGCCTATGTGGTAATGCATATATAGTGTCGGAGTTGGAGAAGGGCTCACGATCAGAGGGGCGTGTTGTATATAAATATATAACTAATCCTCTCGCACGAATCATAGGCCGATGGCCTAATACCTGCCTCAGGTATCTCACTACAGAAGAGATTGTCATACACACATGATATAGACCGCTGGTCTGATACCTGCATCAAGTATCTCACTACTGAAAAGATTAATGCATACCTATGGCCGCTGGCCTGATACCTACATCAGTTATCGTTTCATCCATCGTTCTGTTTCACCTGAAGCCGTTGGCTAACTACATCTTTACACAACATTTGAAATCAATGGTAACGATACCTCGTTTCCAACACTGTGTAACGCCCCTGTGATCGCCGAGCTCTAGTGATGCGATTGCGAGAAAGTTTCTTAGGACCGATGAGGTTATTTCGGCATGCCACTATAGTAACTATATCTCCACTTGAAAAGGGAATTCCCTCCCTGAGCATACTATTTGATTTTCGAATGATTTACTACAGTATGACCTGCGAGTCAGATGTGCTTAGTGATATATGTTTATATTAATACACCCCTTCGTTTTCCACTTGTGGTCGATTTGCTACAATTTTATTGAACTTTAGAAGAACCACAAGGATATCAACAACGTATTGAGGTCCTAACCATATCAATTAAATAATGAATCATCCGATTAATTTACGATCACAGCCAAAATCAACGCCATTAGGACAGGCCCCGGTCTGTCAGGTTACACATAGAAGTGGCAACACTGAATTGATGGAAATATTTCAGACGGATAGATAATGTTCAATTATGGAACCATCCCAATTTTCAGAATGTTCTGTCTTTTCGTTCTCCAGACACTTCTAATAGGCCATCCGCCGTGGATCACCCTGTATAACTGTGAATATTATGAATATAAAACCTTGTTACAAAATGGTGAGCTTATGAATCTTTGTTACCTAATAGAAGTCCCTCACCTTAATACAGGATGTAACATGAGTAGGTTAAAATATTCAAATGACGTATTCCTTGAGAAATTTTAAGAAAAAAAGATTATTTGAATTTGTGTCCGGAAATGATCGTTTCAGAGATCAGGATGTTGACATTGGAATTTTCTTCTAAATTCCATTCAATAAATCTTGCAGAGAAAAAGTTTCCCGCATTTAATTTGGTGCACGTTTTTTCTCCAATGGGAAATAATAATATCCTATTGATTTTTACGTAGCGCTACGTTCGCTGTCATTATTTATGTGAAATTCCCTAACTTTTCCAACTTTTTATGAGAAAAAAACCCATTTTCACACTTTTTTCAAGTGGAAAACTATACTTCCTCAACAATGCTAGAGGTGATCTTTTTCTAGATATTTTTTTATGTCGATGCACGTTACTCAGCTCCTACGGCACTGAGTGAAATTGCTGAAAACATTACAAAAACTAAGTATGTGGTAGATCTTGTCACAACAAAAAACTCTTTTCTCATGAAATGTATCGACAAATAATTCGTTTTCGAGGTACGATACTGTTGTCGAAATTCTACAAGACATGGTAGGCTTTCGTCATAAGTTTTTTGTAACTGCATTCATTTTCATCAAACTTTATACGTGGTATATCCAGTACTTATTTTGACATGAACTATCACATACTATACACGAGGCGGCTCAGACACACAAAATATTCAGGTGACTCCTAAAAAAAAAAAATACATTTGCAAGAATTTGATGTTTTGCACTTCGAAACAAAACAAAAATACAAGAATGAGGCACGAAATTTATAGCTATTCTAATCTAATAAAAAATGCAGTCCGGATCCTCCTGAGTATGCATTGAAAGGGCTTCGCAAAAATGCACTCTCCGCTCGAAGTCTTCTGCATTCAGAGCTTGAACTTTACTGAATTTATACGGATGCATTTTGTGATTTCCCAAAATTCTTTGTACTGAAGCATGTGATACACCCAAATCTTTTTCTGCACTGAGAATGAATGCTTCTGGATATGCATGAAAATATGCCAAAACGTCGACAATATTGTCTTCAATACTGTCTGTAAGTTCTTCGAGGAGGTGGTGCATTCATTTTTCAGCTTTTGATGGGATTTTCTCTCCTCGTTTCTAAAAAATAGATTAGAAGTTATTAAAAATTATTGCAATATATTTGTAGTAAGGACAGATTTAGGATCTGTCCCAAAATGTCACTGCGCTTGAAATTAAACCTTTAGATACCTAAAAGAGAAATTCTCTATTGGTCAGTGACACCTTGTTTTTGAAGAAATCTGGAAATACAAATATATTTAATAATAATAAAACCTCTACTTATCTTGGTGGACGTTTCGGGAACGAATCTGCTCCCGTTCTCAACACAATTGAAATATTTTTCTTCGTAAACTTTTTTCGATGTTTCCGATTTTGACACTGGAAAGTGACAATTTGGCAGACGGAGGAATTCTGGTAACAAGGTGTTTTCATTAATTGATATCGAATTTTCCATTTTCATATTCAAGTTTCAGAAGTGGATGCCAAGTTCTATCTATATCAACTGAACAAGAAGCAATATTATTGTCTCCGTTCAGGAGAATGCAAGCAGACTCTTTGATTTTCCGTTTTTGGTTGTTGTCTTCTCTTCCTATGATCTTAATATTACTCCAATCGGCCATATGTTGTCCATTCTCAGTAAGGATATGCTCAGCTAATTTTGACTTGTCAGTATATCTTCTCTTTATATTGTTCTTATGCTCTTTCATCCTTACTGATAGAGGCCTGCTGGTTTCACCGGTATGATATTTTCCACAAACACATGGTATACTGTATGTACAATTTATTGATGACTGTTTTTCATTTCTCGGTTTTGTATGAGTCAAAATTGATCTCATTGTATTTTCTGTCTTGAACACTGTTTTCACTCGAAACTTGTCACCAACACGTTTAATTTTTTCAGATATTCCGGGAATGTATGGGATTACATTTGTTATCAGTGTTGGTTGTCTTTGTGTTTGTTGTATATTCTGTCTGTTCTCAATTTGGTGTATTGTTTTGTCAATGAAATGTTTCGGATAAGTGTTGAGTTGTAGAACATCTTTTATATGGTTCATTTCGGCATTGAAAATTTGGTGGTTCGATGATATGGATTTGGCTCTATCATGAAGTGATTTGATTATTCCTTTCTTTATACTTCATCTTTATTCTTCATCCAAGAAATGGAACTATGTCTCAAAACAACTTACTTTCAATTAGATCATGATTTTTATCAACAAAATTTTGGTATGGCCATGGGTTCACCATTATCTCCTATTCTAAGTAATATATTCATGGAAGATTTTGAAGAGAATATTGTGAAAAAATTCAGTGAACAACCAAAGACTTGGTGGAGATATGTGGATGATATTTTCATTATTTGGCCACATAACCGTATGGAACTAGATAATTTTCTGAATTATATAAACAATATCGAACCAACAATCGAATTCACTTTAGAAATCGAATGTAATAATCAATTACCATTCTTAGATGTCCTCATTAAAAAATCAGATAACAATTTGATAACAAGTGTATATCGTAAAAATACACACACCGACAGATACCTCAATTTTCAATCGAATGATAGAGCCAAATCCATATCATCGAACCACCAAGTTTTCAATGCCGAAATGAACCATATAAAAGATGTTCTACAACTCAACACTTATGAGAAACATTTCATTGACAAAACAATACACCGAATTGAGAACAGACAGAATATACAACAAACACAAAGACAACCAACACTGATAACAAATGTAATCCTATACATTCCCGGAATATCTGAAAAAATTAAACGTGTTGGTGACAAGTTTCGAGTGAAAACAGTGTTCAAGACAGAAAATACAATGAGATCGATTTTGACTCATACAAAACCGAGAAATGAAAAACAGTCATCAAAAAATTGTATATACAGTATACCATGTGTTTGTGGAAAATATTATACCGGTGAAACCAGCAGGCCTCTATCAGTAAGGATGAAAGAGCATAAGAACAATATAAAGAGAAGATATACTGACAAGTCAAAATTAGCTGAGCATATCCTTACTGAGAATGGACAACATATGGCCGATTGGAGTAATATTAAGATCATAGGAAGAGAAGACAACAATCGAAAACGGAAAATCAAAGAGTCTGCTTGCATTCTCCTGAACGGAGACAATAATATTGCTTCTTGTTCAGTTGATATAGATAGAACTTGGCATCCACTTCTGAAACTTGAATATGAAAATGGAAAATTCGATATCAATTAATGAAAACACCTTGTAACCAGAATTCCTCCGTCTGCCAAATTGTCACTTTCCAGTGTCAAAATCGGAAACATCGAAAAAAGTTTACGAAGAAAAATATTTCAATTGTTCCCGAAACGTCCAAGATAAGTAGAGGTTTCATTATCATGAAATATATTTGTATTTCCAAATTTTTTCAAAAACAAGGTGTCACTGACCAATAGAGAATTTCTCTTTTAGGTATCTAAAGGTTTAATTTCAAGCGCAGTGACATTTTGGGACATATCCTGAATCTGTCCTTACTACAAATATATTGCAATAATTTTTGATAACTTCTACTCTATTTTTTAGAAACGAGGAGAGAAAATCCCATCGAAAGCTGAAAAATGAATATTGTCTTCATTCGAAGTAACAGGTTTTGGTAATGTTGGCGGCGCTTTTAACTTTGAGCCATGGTTGATGAAATTATTTTGTCATCTCACGAACTTCCTTCTGTTCATTGGTGTCAATTCAGGATACATTTGGTTGAATTTTCTGCAAGTTCTGGCAATGATTTGATCACATTGTCCGTGTATAATAAATAACTTCATGAGAACTTCGTTTGATTAATCGATATCCGCGTTCGTTCTGGGAGATTCTCTGGAACACTGTCAATAACAATTACTGAATCACTCATCAATGTCACCGAACTGTCATGAGTTTGATATTTCCATGGCTATCTAAAATTAACTTTTTCATAAAATTATATCTTTCACAAGAAGCGGCTTCATTGAGAAAACGTGATGATTTAGGTATAGGGGTATGTCATCTTGTAGCATTTCTATTCGTCTTTCAATTTATTGAGTGAAAAACAGTGGGTACCATTTGGAAAAATGAACTTTTGACCACTTGTATGAACAACGGATTTAATAATAATTTCAGCACGCCCTGTATGATATGGAGGCGACTCCTCGGTGTTAATTGAATACATCAAGCCTGTCCAAACCACCACTAAAATATCTACTCTCCATGATTCGAGAGCCTTGATTTACATAAGTTCAATTAGGGATATGTTTTGGATCATATTCAACACAAATTATTTTTCATCTTGAAAACCGATAGAGATAGGTATAGGGATTTATCAACAAAAGGGTATTGTAAGAAGAAGGCAATTCTGAAAATCTGTTATACGGGTTGTTCCGTTTAAAAAAACGAAGTTGTTAGGACTTTTTGATAGAAACGGCAACGTCGCAATTTCGAAAATATTTTAGATCAATAGAACAGGTGATAAAATGTAAAATGCGAAATTTTCAGAAAAATCCTGCGTCGCGTTCTCCATAAACGTCTAACGTACCATCGACCGTGAGTTACCCTGTATAGTTATACATTCCACGAGTAATAAGGTGAAAATAGTATCAAAACTCAAAAAGAAATCCAAAATGTTAAATAACTGTTCACGAGCAGTGAGAAGTTGAAGAAATCTAATTGATCGTATGCATTTGCGAGTCTTTGAATTTGGGATCGACAGGTATTGAAACCGTAGTTTGAGCAATGAAACAAGTTGTAAAATGATTGGTGAAGTCTAGTGGCACGTAAAGGTACTTGGAAATTCATCTTTTTTTTTAATCTCATTTTAGATGAAAGATGAGGACATTACAAATTATCATTTATGATCTTGTGAAGGATTATCAAATCTCTGTGTTTTCTCCTCAGAAATAATGGAGATAGGTTAGTCAGTTGCTCGGACTGTTGGTGATCAAGGAATATGTGCAGTTTGAAATTGATATAATTTAAAAATCTGTGTTGAACACGTTCAATATTTTGGGAGTAGACATTGTAGGAGGAGTTCCAACCAATGGAACAATATTTGAGGTGGGGTCTGACTAGGGCGCAATATAAAGTTCGTAAGGAGATAAAGTTCGTGAAGTCTGATGTTATCCTTTGCATAAACCCAAGTAGTTTCAATGCTTCGTTTACTGTAGAGCAAATATGTAAATTGAAGTTCAATGTCGGATCAAGGATGACTCCCAGGTCTTTGATGGTAGGAACAGCATCTGAGACTATATTGTTATTGTGATATTCAAATATGATATGTTTGATATGTATATGTCTTTTGGAACGCTAGAATTTCATCAGGTGGTATTCATTGACATTTATAACCATACCATCGAATTGGCACCAGTTAGCAATGCAGTCAAGATCGGCTCGAAGATCTTGTGCATTGCTGAGACAGGAAATCGTGGAAAATGATTCGAGATCATCAGCGAATGATAGGGTTGTTCCATTCGAGATGCCTGACGTTATGTCATTTCAAGTCATCAAATTATGTCATCAAGAATTGATAGGAAATTAGTATTTCCCACCTCAAAAAACCCCTTGGTACCGGACTTCGTGCGAGAAAACTTATTTTATGCAAGAGTAATTGGAAAAACAAAAAAAAAAACAATTTCAAGACCCTTCACTTCCAGAAACTACGCAATTCCGGAAGAAAATTATATAGCTTCATTTCCCAAATTTGTCTCAAGAATACGTCATTTGAATATTTCAACGTACCTTTGTTACGTACCTATTTAGCCAAAACTCTCAAAAAACTGAAAAAACTAAAAAGTGGACCCTTACAAACATAAGATCATCTAGATGAAGTTATAGTCAAGTTCGTCATCAATTCCAAAAAATTAAATAACCGTGAGAGACAGAAAACTGAGAATATTTTCATTGGAACAAACTCTTCGACAAATAGTTATAGTAGTTTTTCATATACATATCGACTCGGCTCATCGTGAAGGACCTTGTATATTGATGTAAGGATAATATCCAATTCGTATAGTGTGAGTTAGCAGCTTTTCACTAATCTTCTCTATTCCTGTTGAAATTAGTTCATATCATTGGTTTACTCTTCAAATTTCAAGGAGTGTTCGGTCCACCAGTAACCAAGAAATGTGTGATTTTTGTGGATGATGTGAACATGCCCCTGAAGGAAACCTACGGAGCACAACCTCCCATAGAGTTGCTGAGGCAATGGTTCGATCACGAAATATGGTATGATCGGAAAGAAATTGTGCCGATGAAATTGATAGATATACAAGTAAGTATGAGTTGAATCATTAGGATTCAATCGATTTTTTTTTCCTTTTTTATCTGAACAACATGAAAGGGAAACCTTCAATGTTCGAGGAACATCGTGTTAGCTAGCGGTGGAATTTTGAGAGGGAAGGAAGGTGTTGGAAGTTTTTTTTTAAGTATGGAGGTTGTAATAAGCATCAAGGAAGACTTCACTAGGCAGAGAATTCCACAACTTTGCCGTTCTATTGATGAATGATGCTTGGTATAGCGATGTTCGACAGGTTTCGAGCCTGACAGCGTAGAGGTGACCAGCCTGAGCTCATCTGATTTGTTCATTAGGAATCGCACGTGGTGAATGAAACATTCGTTGAGCACCGACCGTTTCTATAAAATTATCTATAAAAAAGGCAGAGTTCGCCGACCTTCCTACGATGTTCTAGAGAGATCAATGATTCGGTGAGTGTTGTATCATCGACTAGACAAATAGCTCTCTTCTGAATTGAATCTAAGAGATTCAGCGTATGTTTGGAGGCTGAGCTCCAAACATGTGAATAGTACTCCAGGACAGGTCGCATTTGTGCTCTGTAGATCATGAGCAGTTGCTGGGATGTGAAGTACTTCTTTGCACGGGAAAAGAAAAGTTTTTGTGGAGCAGTTTTTGCAATGGACTTCACATGATCGTTCTATGAGAGAGCGCTGTTGGGGGTGACACCCAGCATGGATATTGAAGACCTCATAGGAACAGTTGTACCCGACATCATCAAATTCGGCATAGTTTGGTCTGTTGCACTGAAATGTATTAGATTTTCAAAGCCCCATTTCATAATTCTTGTTACATCCTCATTCAAAGCATCGACCTGTGTTCGTCTTGCACCTCGTTGGAGAGGAGAAAGCGGAATGAAGAAAGAAAGAAGAAAGAATTTATTCATCATTGAAAATCTCATACATGTATCGGATACAACATGAAACCTTATCAGACTAGTCAAAGAAATACATATAAATATTAAAAATTAAAAATATAGTCAAAATTACAATAAAAACACCAAAAGATTACACACTAACAGATTAAAATCATTTATAGAGAACCACTACATCACCTAGCTGTGAGATACTCTTCCATCGAATAAAATGTATTTTCACATAAATAATTGAATAATGTTGTTTTGAATATCTTGAAATTCTTTATTTCTCCAAAAACCCTATTGAAATGATTATAACATATAATTCCTTGATATATTGGAGAGTTCTGCCCAACACTGAGCCTAGAGAATGGTAATCTAATGTCATTATTATGTCGTGTATTGTGATCATGAACCTCAATACTTTTGACGTAACTATCTTGTTGTTTTCTGATATTCATAATCAGAAGATATATATAAGAAGACGGTAAAGTAAGAATTGACAGGGACTTGAAATGAACTCTACATGAAACATCATTTCGAACACCCATCATGCATCTTATAATTTTCTTCTGCGCAATGAATACTTTGTCAATATATGATGAACTACCCCAGAAAATCAAGCCGCATGCAAGTGCTGACAACACCAAACCATGGTATGCCATTCGGAGAACATCTGACGATACAGTGCCTTTCAGCTGTCTGATGATAAAATTGATGCTACTTAATTTCTTAACCAGAATTTCGATATGATTTCTCCAAGTCAATTTCTCATCAACTGTTACACTTAGAAATTTTATACTCGAAACTTGTTCAATTGATTCATGATTTACTTTGACAAGAGGGCTTGCATTACGACTGATGTTTTTCTGTTGAAAAAGCATAAAGTATGTTTTGGAATTATTCAGAATCAATCCATTATTCAGACACCAGTCAAAAAATTCCTCAGCACAAACGTTACTCAGTGGAATGGTCTTGCCTAAATTATCTTGTGATATTATATGGTTTGTATCGTCAGCATAAATTATGGTATTTTGTGGCGAACTACATGATAAACTCATGTCGTTAACGAATATGATGAAAAACAGTTGACCAAGAATTGATCCTTGGGGTACGCCCATAGAAACAGTGGTTGGTTCTGATTTATATGAATTTATGGTGACAATTTGGCTCCTATTTTGTAAATAAGAAGCAACCCAGCTATTCGCTAATCCACGAACTCCAATACGATATAATTTTTGAATGAGAAGCTCATGATTTACAGTATCAAATGCTCTACTAAGATCAAAATATAGAGCGATAGGATATTCCTTATTGTTCAAGCTAGAATAAATTGCATCACACAATTCATTCATAGCCGATTCTGTAGATCTTCCATTTCTAAATCCATTTTGACATCCATTCAACAATTTATTGTTTTGCAAGAAATTCTTGAGACGGAAATTAGAGCAATAATCGAACACTTTTGCGAATTGACTTTGTAAACATACATTTCTGTAATTGTTAATATCTTCCTTAGAACCTTTTTTTTATATATCGGTACTGATTTTGGAACTTTCAGTTTGTCCGGATATTTTCCTGCAGTGAATGATTCATTGATTATGTGACACAAAGGCAAAGATAGTAATCACTAACAGCTTTTAAGCACTTACCATTTATTTCGTCTATTCCAGCAGCTGCTTTTGAGCAAACTTTATGTATTGTTTCTTTTATCTCAAATGGAGATGTGGGATTCATGAAAAAAGTGACATTCGAGAACTGTTCTAATTTTATCGCATTGAAATCAGGGTTTATGCTTTGTATATTCATGAAAGCTTTCTGGAATTTATCACATATCACGGATTGATTTGTAATAGTTTGATTGTCTATTATAATTTTGCCTATCTCATTACTTGATCCACTGTTTCTCATCTCGTTTATGATTTTCCAACTCTCTTTCGAGATGTTATCCGCATTATAAATTCTTCCGTTATTATAGTTAGCTTTTGAGTACTTCACACTCTGTTCATATGTATACTTCAACTGTTTATACCTATTTTTAATTAACTCATTTCCAGTATCCTTGTATATTCTTGTCATATCAACTAACATTTGATGCATTTGCTTCAATTCGACCGAGAACCATGGCTTGTCAGATTTTCTACATTTAACTGTAGTAACAGGAAAAGCCACATTGAAATAATACAAGACTAGTTCATAAAAAGCATTAAATTTTTGATCCAATGACTCCGATTCATACACTTCAGCCCGATTTTCTGAACCCAAAATATCTCTGAATGAATTTAGATTATTGAGAGAACAATGGCGCCTCTTTGTATAGTTAGTCCTACATCTGTCTTTTTGTATCTCAAAACAACATTGTTGAAATGTGTGATCCGATAAATGAGTATCTCCTACAATTATGGATACCAGTTTCGTATTTGAAAAAATCACATCAATCCCAGAAGATGTGGTATGTGTTACACGTGGGGGTTGGTTAATATGGTTTGTCATACCAAACTCACTAAATAGGTTAATTATCTCCATTGTTTCTCTATTATTATGTTTTAAACAATCCACATTAATGTCACCGCATACAATATAATGATACATTTTATCCCTGAAAATATCAGTATTACTTTTTGGAGTTCTATATGCAGTTATTATGAACAGTTTAGATTTACCATCTAGAACGTCCAATAAAGCTATACTAATTTCGAAATGTTTCTCTATACAATTTTCGTATTTTAAAGGTTTGACTGAAGTGTACTATCATCCGCAAAGCTATGAACTGGGCTGGAATTCACATCCAACAAATCATTGATGTGGAACAAGAACAAAGTTGGTGCCCAGACAGAGCCTTGTGAAACACCAGCATTAACGTTTCCATTATTTTGAGGAATTTCTGAGGAAATGAATCAATTCTTTCTGTCAACAAGTACAATACGAAATCAAATACATTCCACTCATTCACGATCCACTCATTCACGATTCTACATACCCAATATCCACATGAACCAAATCAGTGTTCATTAACCAGTTATTTATGTATGCGTATGATGATGAGTATCATGGTTACTTTCATTGAGCGTAGATCTGAGATTCAGGAGACTCAAATCATCCAAATCGTATTCCGAATTCACAAAAAAAAAATATTTCAAGGCCATATAAAATTATAAGCTGTGCCATAATTCTGCTTGCCAGTGTAATTCAAAACAGACTGTATAACATGGAATGTGTCATGAAAGAACTCTTCGATAGAATCCGAATAATTTAACAAGTTTGTCAGGGAGACACATTTTGACGTAACAAGCATAGTAAAACCTTCAACCCCCTAAGTAGGGGTGTCACCGCGACATTTCTTTCAAATGGGAAAGAAGTCAAGCGATACCTCTCTAGAAGGGACAAGTTATTCCCTACACAGTGCTGCTTACATTTTCAAAATCGATCCACTCGTTCAGAAAATATGGAGCGTTGAAATTGATTCAATTGTACTTCGAAACTCATTTATTAGTCAAGTGAATGTTCGAATTGCTGTCCGTCAACCTGCATACAGTGGTATAAGTTATTTTCAAACCGTTGTCGTAAATTCTGGAGCATTTGGGGTGTCACTTCGCGACATACGTTAATGATTCTCCGTTGCAACTGTTCCAATGTGTCTGGTGGTGTTTTGTGAACAACGATTTGATGTGTCCTCACAAAAAAAAATCTGAAAGACTCAAGTCGGGTGACCGAGGTGGCCATTCTATTGGACCCCGTCGTCCTATCCATCGTACTGGAAATGTGTCATGTAAATAATTGCGCACATTTTGGGAATAATGAGGAGGAGCTCCGTCTTTTCGGTAGATCAGTTCCTGTTCATCGTATGCGGGATCGTTCTCAATGATATTTGTTAGAGCTGGGTCGATGGCATTTTGTAGTGAATCCAAGTACATATCGCCTGTTGAATTTCCAGGAAGGAAAAAAGGTCCTACAATGGAATTTACAAAAACACCAGCCCACACATTTAACTTCCGGGGTTGTCTCGTGGAAAATCCTTGAATTGGTGTCAGCCCAGTACCGGCAATTGTCGCGATTTACTAAACCATTGAGGAAGAAAGAACATTCGTCCGAAAAAGACACATTGAATAGAAAATTACTATTGTGTAACGCTCGCTCACTCGTAATTTCGCAAAATTGCAAGCGACGATCAAAGTCGTCTTCATTCAGTTCGTGCACTGAGCGTATTTTGTAAGGATTGGATTTGTATTCTTCCAATACCCGGACACTGGTACGAGACACACTCGTCGCAATGGCCAATTGTCTTGTACTCAGCGTACTATCAACTGCAACTTGCCCCAATATTGCTATCTCCGTAGGTTCATCCAGTACTGGATTTTCAAGCTCTCTCTTCTTGTCATGAGCTGAACGTGTTTCGCGAAATTTTTTCACCAATTCGCGAACAATTTCTCCACAGGCATGTTCGTCAGGATGCCGTTGGTCAAACAACTCCGCGACCGGATTTCCACATTCATCATTTTTGAAAAAAGCTCAATGATTTCCACTCTGTCTGTAATTGAATATACCATAATAATAAATTTCAAAGTCAACAATTCGTAAACACTTCAACCACGACATGTATCTAGCAACTACTAATTCGAACGTGAAGAAATGAATACTATTCATTTTCACTCTCTGAAATGAGTCAAAAAAAAATCTGTGCATCGGCAAGAACAGAGACTCGGCAAAAATAGCGAATTCATTTGAAGGAACTTATTGCGATAAAGTACAACTAATAATAATAATAATAATAATAATAATAATAATAGTATTTATTCAAACGATACATGATATAATGTTAGCATCAAAAAGAAATACACGAGGGAACAAACACCAAAGGCTTCGATAAGTGGAGTACACTTGTTTCGAAAAATATAATCACAGTTAAATCCTCAGTTTAAAGTATAGGGGCCGAAATATCGGTATATAAAATATAAAATATGCACTGAAAACTGCTTGAATATAAAATATATACAAAACATTAAACACATACAATTGTATAGGCATGAACCTGCATATAAGCGTACATAAACCATAGATCTAATGAAAATGTTCAAGTTTAACAAGAGAATAGTGATAATAAAAATAATACTAATAATAATGATAAAGATATGTGGATATTAATTTTTATAACAAAAAGGATACAGGGGAGAACACCAAAATACACGCGCATGTAATATATGAATATATGTACATTAGGGAATGTTGGAAGGTGGCATATATTGTTGTGATAACACTGAAACAAGGACAAAGCTTCATTAACAAAATCTCGAGTTGTCAGATAGGTATCAGGAGTGCATCAGTGACAATTTAAATTTATTTGTTGTCCACGAGGTCTGATATTTTTTGTCGTGTTTCTCTGCGAATGAAAGACTTCAATTCCTTCTTAAACAGCATCAAGTTACCAATTGCGTGTATATGAAGAGGAGTGGTGTTATACATTTTTGGAGCTAGGAATCGATAGGACCGTTGGCCCACCATTTTTTGTGTTTGGGGAACTCTGTGGAGATGCTTCTTCCGAGTGAGGTACGAGTGGGATGGCATAGTGAAGCAGTTTTTGTTTTTATGGTATGTTAGAATTACATTATAATAAAATAGTTGGCGCAGATCGAATACATTAGCCTCCCTGAACAGTCTATCAGAGGGGTATTTGAAATCTTTGGTGAGCATCAGTTTTAGCAACCTTTTCTGTAGTATCTCTAGTGGGTGCATATGGGTCTTCAGTGCTTCCCCCCAGCCTACTATACCATATCGTAAGTGACTTTCAACCAGAGCGTGATACAGAATTTTGAGCTGTTGAAATGTTAGTATGTCTTTCAGATATTTGAATTTGTATATAATCATACGTAGTTTGTTGCAAACGTAGTTGATATGTGTGTCCCATCTGAGATGATTGTCTATGAATACTCCTAAGTATTTAACTTTTGGGGCAAAATTGTATTCTGTTGTCCGTTTGCAAAAAATGTGAGGCAATCAAATGTTGGAGTGTTTGAACGATTAGAGCTGAATGGTAGATAGTGCGTTTTTTCAAGGTTTACAGTGAGTAGGTAATGTTCTAGCCAATTTTTGATCGATGGTAAATCAGTCTGTACGATATTTTTCAGTTGTTCCCAGTCGTCTGCTTTATAGAATACTGCGGTATCATCGGCAAATACCAGTATTTCCCCATAGCTTTCGACAGAGAACATCCCGTTGATATAGATGTTGAAAAGAAGAGGTCCAAGTACGGTCCCCTGCGGTACTCCATATTCTATTTCTTTTCGTTCACTATTCACATCATCCACTGAAGTCTATTAGTGAGGTAACTTCTAAAAAGTTTAAGACAATTATTCCGTATGCCAATGTCTTCTAGTGTTTGCAAGAGTAGATTATGACTCATAGTGTCGAATGCTTTAGACAAGTCCATAAAAACGCAGAGGCACGGTTTTTTTTCATCTAAAGCTGACGATATTTTTGTAGTAAGAGCCAGTAACGCGTCTTGAGTGGAAAGTTTTTCTCTGAAGCCGTACTGTTTATCAGATATCAAGTTGTACTTGGAAATGTAAGAAGTCAAACGTTTTTTGAGTGCCCTTTCGAAAATTTTCGTCAGATGCGTTATCAGTGATATCGGTCGGTAATTAGTTATCTCTGACTCTTCCCCCTTCTTGTAGATTGGAACTACTACTGCTTCTTTGAAAGCCTTCGGCCAGGTACCCTTTTCCATGCATAAATTGATCAGATGTGAAAGGGGTTCCTTTATGTACATACCAATGGACTTGAGAGTTTCAGCGCATATATCATCCACGCCTGTACTTTTTTTATTTTTCAATCCACCGATGAGACTGAGAATTTCTTCCGCATTAGTTGGAAGGAGAAAAAATGAGTTCATTGAGGTACTTCTTATAGGAGAATAATTTGGGTCTTTTTGTATCCTATTTGCCATTTTCTTCCCGATTTGGGTATAGACTTTATTGAATCCGTTAGCTATTAATTTTTCATCAGTTAATAATTCCCCAGAGTCACTCTTTATTGCCGTTATGTTTTTTTTACTTTTTTTTTCGATTGCTTATATCCTGAACTATTTTCCACAGTGCTCTGTTATCGGATGCCTTGCTTGTTATTAGGTTTTTGGTAATACTCGAGTTTAGCCTTTTTTATTAGTTTTGTGAACATGTTCCTATAGTTTTTGTACTGCGTTTTCAGTTCCAAATTTTGAGGGTTGTTTCGTGAATTTTTTGATAGTCTATTTTTTGTATCAGCAGATTTCACTAGAGATTTCGTTATCCAAGGTGCGATTTTTGTGTCTTCTCTTCTGGACATATTGATTGATGTGCAATCGTTTATAGCCCGACTTATGGTGTTGATGAATTCGCATGTACTGTCATTGGGGTGGGTTGGAGAGAAAACAGAATTCCAAGATTCATTCCGTAATATACTCTCTGATCTTTTGTAATCAATGTACTTCTTGAAATGTGTTCTTGGAGTTCTGTGTTCGTTATGTGTGAGTAAGATTTGAAGAGCGATTGTGTAATGATCTGTGATGTTGGTCTGTATAATGAGGGGCATGATGTGATCCTTGATATTCAGTTTAGATCTGATGAAGATATGGTCAATACATGTGCCCTTATTATTTTGGACTCTAGTTTCATTATTAATTGTCGATATATACCCATATTCACTTAAGATATTGAGATACTCGTAACAGTGTTCATCGTTTTTTAGGATATCAATATTCATATCGCCAATTATGATAGAGTTAGTGGCATCATCTTGGTCGTAATTATTTAAATAATCGTTTAAGCGTGAATTGAATTCATTTGGGTCAGTGGAGAGAGATCGATAAATGGCGTTTATTACTAATTCGGAATTGTCAACCATGTTTATCACAAGCTGGGTAGTTTTACAACCACTTATTTCAAGTATCTGGAAAGTATAATTATAGTTTGATTTTATGTATAACACAACACCATTATTCTGATTCAGATTGCCGTGGTTATAGACCAAGTCATATCCGTCAATGTTGTATAACTCGGGGTTTTGTATGGTCCATGTCTCCGTTAACACAACGGAATCGATACATGGATTTATGCTGTCTAGGAAAATTTTGAACTCATCAAGATTCTTGTTGATGCTACGTATATTATTGTGAACAATGTTGAAGTTTTTTACATTTTGATTCACATTTAGAACGTCATTGAATTCATTATGATCATGTAAAGTGAAACTTTGCACTGCTTCAATCTCAAAATCACGAATGTATTGCTCCATATTATGATTTTTTCTTAATAACAGTATAAAATAATAATTTATAATTAGGAGAATATTGACAGTGATATTACGAAAACGAGAAAATAGAGAATGGCGGCAACTAAACAGCGTAATTTGGTGATGAATATTGTGATTGTATGTATCTACATGTGGGTCTAGACGATGTCATATATTTTAAAAGCACATGAAGTGATGATAGAAAATTAGTAAACTATTTGTTACTTCTTGTTGATCCTGACCGGGTTTTATTTCTTGTTCCGTCTGTAATTAGTAGAGGCCTTCCTTCCTTATTTCCTGATGTTGGTGGAATGGTTGCTGAGGTTGGGCGCTGGTTCACTTTCCGTTCAATGTCCGTTTTGGGAACTTCTGATGATAATCTCTTGGGTGTTGGGGTACTTGGTTCGCTATTGGATTTTTCGATATATTTGGCAGTAGTACCTGTTTCCTCCAAGTCTTCTGGTGTGTAGCTTCTTCCGTCAACGAATAGCTTGTTCCTTTTTATATAACAGTTTGTACAGTTGTTTGCTTTCGCTAGACTGAGATGTTTTTTCAGAATTTTATACTCCTCTCGCTGGGCTAGAGTCAGATCGTTAGCAATAGTAATGTGTGTACCTTTTAGATTCTTAATGTTTTTGAAAATTGAGGATTTCTTCAGATATGATATGAACTCCACTTTGATTGGTGAGTTCTCTTTCTTTCCTAATGGATAAATATTATTGAGATCAGACTGATCAATTGTAACATTCACTGATCTCTTCAGTTCCCCACAAATGAAATCTGGAGTCAGTTCTTCAGGTTTATTGGGAAGACCAAAAATAATTATGTTATTTTCCTTCGATTTCCTCTCAATTGTCTCGATTCTGCTCAAAATCAGAGAGTTCTCTGCTTCGACTTCAATTTTTTGAATAACTCTTCAATTTTCAGAGATAATCTGACCTCTACAGCTTCTATAATGGATTGTAATTCACTTCTACTCAATTTGATCTCTTCTATAATCTTGTCAACATTCATCGACATTATCGGTTCGGCTGCGTGTGTGAGACACGCTTTACGGGTTTATTTATATTCGAACTGATAAGATATCGTCGATATCTATGGGAAATGGTTTCGTGTACTCGATTTCTTAGTGTTCCCGCTATTGTTTTTCGATTCTGATGACTCACCGAATCTTAGTAGTTCTCACTAAAAAATTTCAGGACTTTATTCCTTCGCAATTCAGCTTCTAAATCTGGACACAAAATATACACCGTATACTTTCGCTTGGCACGGCTCACACATTGAACCGTTATTTGTATTTTCCGTCGCACATGATGATTGGTGTTTCAACGCTCCATATTTTCTGAAACGGTAGATCGATTTGGAAAATCTTAGTTGCACTGTATATGAAATGACAAGCCCCTTGTAAAGAGGTATCGCTTGACCCTCCTTCCCATTTGAAAAAAATGTTGGGGTGCACCCCTACTTTTGTTCGGTTTGTCAACTCTTCGAAATGTAGTCATGAATCTTCAAATATATCTGTCACGATATCCTTCTGCTGAGCAATATAGATAATTTTCGATACAAGTACCCCCTTCCTCACTGAGAAACTAACCAAAATGGTCCCCATTGATTCCAAGAGAAACTGTGTCACCTTAGGGCCCCGAAAATGATTCAGGATTTCATTTGAACAACTTATCTAAATTAGTCATCATTCGTATATCATCTATTTGTACAACTTTGGATTCTCCAATATTTATACACGTCGCTTGATTTTTTGTTTCAGTTCATGTGTGCCATGTGTCCACCAGGAGGCGGTGGGAATACCATAACACAAAGATTCAGTAGACATTTCAATCACCTTTGCATTGACGAATTTCGAGATCATGTTCTAGTTAATATCTTCAGTAGAATCATGCTTTGGCATCTGGATACAAGGTAATGTTACAAAGATAGTGAAATCATGTCAATGCATACGGAATTATCGGAATCAGTTCCATAGTCTCGGATCTATGAAGATGATTAATTTCTTCACTCCTGATAAATGTTTACTTTGATGCTGATTTATTTTCAGTATGTATGAGCTTGATTGTAGAAGTTCTAATAGTTCTTCAGTAACCATCGTTGATGAAATGCGTGAATGCGCCAACAAATGTGGTAGTGTGGGATCGTGGTCCATACGTACAGGCGTTTCCTGAAAAAAATTTTTTTTTTTTCATGATTTGATCATTAATTCACGTGCGTTCTATCCTGTATATTTTCCTACCCATGTTAGGAAAGGTAAACTGCCTATGAAGAGTCATTGAAATTCTGACTCTAAATTTTTGTCTCTGTTTGAAGGCAATTTCTCAAAAAAATGGCAATCACCAAGACTCAATCATAGCATCGCATGCGATCCATTCTTTGTGGATGTATACTCATATGTAAGGAAAGACAATCACATTGTTATATGTCGACGTATGAACATTAATTGAAATTCCACATATTCCGATCAAGCTATAAAGAATAGGGTCATGTGTCAAACGTGAGTAGATGCCTCAAGCTTCGTGTTCCATCATGTTATATTGTCTTTTGCTCAAACATTCCGATCGAAATTGACGTGCCCAACGAAAATTCTCATCCATTTCATCGTTCGAACATTCAGTTGACTTTCGGCGTCGTAGAAATGGAAGGAGCACAATTACTCACTGAGTTTTTTCATATTATTTGAAATTGAATGTGGAAGGATTATAGGGGTTATACCGTTTGGCAATGAAGTATAGTAAGATGTTTCGAAATGATACTGCTATTCCCATTTCCGAAGATTCATCTAATGAGTAGCAAGATGTATTTGTATGACGAAAGCAATTGAAAGAGCGGGAGAGAGCAAACATGCTTCTTTGTGTTCCGCTTTGGTTCCAAATTTATTTTCGCTAACAAACCAATGAATTATCAAAAATAAATGAATTTTTTTCCAGTTTTTTTTTTCAGTTTTCACTTCCCAATTATAATTATATTTTATATGAATGATCTACATAAATGCTCACGAGAATAAAAATCTTTCCAGTCGGAGAGTTGTGCAATGCAACAGTTCCATAAGGAAATTACAAAATAACTTGGAACTTCTCGGACCAAGAAACGTGACGATGAAATCATAGAAGAAACTTCAGGATTACGATCAAATTATCTAGTTGCGTATCATTTTGACCTCTCATATAGATCTTATAGTTCATGGATGAATGAATGATCACTTTGTAATTTGACCAATGAAATTTCATGCCATGTATCAGGCTGTTCCATATGATCCATATGAGTCTGTGATAGTTCTGTGATAATCATACGATATACCTACTTCAGGAAATGAGTGTCTCATGAGATGTCTATCTACATAAATTTGATTACTGGGCTGTCACACCCATTATTTCATCAGGAGTATTGTCTGACAGACAGAGACATCAATGTGATCAGACGAGATTTCAATGGGTGAATTCATATATATATTCAAAGTTCACATAAAAAAACACATTCTTGTAAGCTGTTCAGGAATTAGTGGAACAAATTTGGTGAAATTTGACAATTTTTAGTGTACTTCAGAGGATGACTCTCCATTTGGTTATCAGAGAAACCAAAAAGAAATTATTGTAGAGCGGTTAAAACCACCCTCACCCTGACAGTTTTTTCCGAACTTTTTTAGGGTTAGTAACACGGTTCTCGAATTTTTCAAGGTTGAGAACTAATCAATCATCTTCATTTTATTACTGTTGTGACAATTTCGTATACCGCATATTTCCAAAGGAAAAAATTTTTCTCTCAAATAATGCTGCCAGATATTCCTAGTAGGTACCAGTTTGATGAAATTCGGCAGTGGAAACGAAAGCAAGTCGTGATTTTGACAGGAAACAGTTTTTTATTGTGAACTTCGAACTCTTATCACGGACAAACGGTTCATTTTGGCACATAAAATTGGGTCCAATTACCTTATTTTGACCTCTTTCACTCGTGGTAGCTCTGTGTCCCTCCAATTTTGGGACACACTATATATATATATATATCCATATTGCTCCAGAGGTTTCTCAAAAGATTTCGACCCGTGTATCGAGGAAATTGTTCTCGCAACCCTGGATATCTACAAGTGGGCACGTTCAAATTTGCTGCCGACGCCAGCGAAGTCCCACTATCTCTTCAATTTGAGAGATTTCTCCAGGGTAATACAGGTGAGTGAATTGTCCCTAACGTATTTGTATTTCCAAGGAAATTCAACATTGTTGCAGTAAATACTTCAGCGCAGTTAATTTTAACATTCAGTTACCTATCGGGTTCTTCATTTGTGGGATAACACGAGATATAAAAAATGCTGAAACAGATACCTGCAACCCTTTCGCCAGGAGCTTGTTCTCGAATGAAAACTAAATTATTTTTCGAAGAGCTTTCAGTCAACTTTCCCTGTAATATCAAATTTTGTTGGTAACTCCATTTGGACTCACTTCCACTAACCTACTCGATTGCACCTCAGCAATTCTGTTCTGAAGTGCAATACATACTTCCCAATCAATTGCGTAGGGTGTGCTTTTGTCCGTTCCTGAAGCTATGGAAGATATGATGGCGATGAAGAGGTTATGGGTACACGAGGTTCTACGCGTCTATTATGACCGCTTGGTTGATGATAATGATCGATCAATGATCATTGAAGCCCTCCGTACCGTCAGCAGAGACAAGATGGAAGAGGAAATGGATGTCATGTTCGAGAGGCTGCAAAAACCAGGAGTTCCCGTGAGTATATTCTCCATGGTGCTTGAAGATGCATGATCATCTTCATCTCAGGTTCGCTGTCAGCTTCGATATCAGTTCATCTCAAGACAATTATGAGCACTCATCGCAATTCCACTGAATTCGACGCATTTCAATTGGTAGTATTTGGCTATTTCGTAATTTACTATGAGGTAAACAGCGATGAAATTTGGCTGATACATCGATGGCGATGAAGTGATTGGCATGAATCAAAACCTTATATCTTTTTCAATCATTCTTTCAATCAAAATCATATGATTTATTGGCATCGAATAACAGTATGTGGAAAAAAAGATATCCTTCCTACACTTTCACCAATATTTCCCCCACTTCACCACTCCAAATCACTGATGCAATCAATGTAATAGTGGCTGCGATATTTCACGTAACATAACTTTTGCTACCACTGATGATCGGTAGCTGAAGTAAATTAAATATTACGCTTGGTGGTTCATCTAGTATGTCTGAGTGTTATAGATTTTTACATTGGTTAGGTAAGACACGAAAAAGTTTGAATTCTTCATTTTCTTCACTTCAATCAACCTATCGAATTGTAATACAGGGTGGCCCATCGAAAACGTTTCGCAAGGCATTACAGGCTGGGAATTCGATAACCTTTTCGATAAAATCCGAAAACTGGTCGAGTTTGTTCGTCAGGGGGACACATTTCGACATACCAAGCATGGTAAAACCTCCAACCCCCTGAGTAGGGGTGTCACCCCAACATTTTTCTCAAATGGGAAGGGGGGTCAAGCGATACCTCTTGGGCTTGTCATCAATCTACCTTTTCAGAAAATATGGAGCGTTGAAACTCCAACCATCATGTGGTACTTTATCGCAACCAGCTCCTTCAAATGAATTCGCTGTTTTTGCCGAGTCGCTGTTTTTGCCGATGTACAGATTTTTTTGGCTCATTTTAGAGAGTGAAAAATTAACAGGATTCATTTCTTCACGTTTGAATTGAGTCAAGTAGTTGCAAGATACATGTCGTGGTTGAAGTGTTTACGAATTGTGGACTTATTTATTATTTTGGTGTATTCAATTGCAGACAGAGTGGAGATCATTGAGTTTTTTTTCTAAAACGATGAATGTGGAAATCGGGTGGAGGAGTTGTTTAACCAACTGCATCCTGATAAACATGCCTCTGGAAAAATTGTTCGCGAATTGGTGAACAAATTTCGCAAAACAGGTTCAGTTCATAACAAAAAGAGAGAGCTTGAAAATCCAATACCAAATGAACCTACGGAGATAGCAGTATTGGGGCAAGTTGCAGTTGAAAAAAAATTTGGGGTGACACCCCTACTCAGGGGGTTGAAGGTTCTACAATGCTTGTAACGTCAAAATGTGTCCCCCTGACAAACAAACTCGACCTGTTTTCCGATTCTATCGAAAAGTTCTTTCCCAGCCTGTAATGCCTTGCGGTACGTTTTAGATGGGCCGCCCTGTAGATTGATATCACATTCATAGATAGAAAGTTTATTCAACTACAGCACATATAATGTATATTTGTAGCAGGTCAGATTTCGGGTGAATTCAGTAAGTATACATAAAATTATGAATCATAATGTGAATTTAGTAAGTAAACATGAAATATTTGAGCGAGTACAATTCTTCATACAAAATGCATCAGAGGTGATGCCTATAACATGAGAAATTGGAACTTCCGACAATTCTCGTCGATGGATGGATGCATTCTACATCGAATTCAATTCTCTCAGAATGTGATTTCGTGGTGATTCGAGTGTAGATATTCACCAAGCGAATGAAATCAGTTTTCAAGGAAAATTTGCTCCATATTTTTATCATTCATATTAGTATATTGCATTAATTGAAGTTCAATGAATTTTTCTGTGATACACAGAGTCTGGATCTGGGATTCCTCATTCGCTTGGCACCTCTGTTGTTATAGCCATGAACATATCACTTCGAGCCTCTAAGAGTATGTTGATTGTTTGTGAATCTCTTGCATTATATTGAAGATGTACAATGTTGGCAAAGGTATGAACCCATATTTAATGAATGATGGTTTACAGTGTTCTCTATCTCTTGAGGAAATATTTCAGTAAAATGCGAATAATTTTTCCATAAGACTATTCCATAATTCAGATGGAGCATAGAGAAATATACAGTCTTCAGGGTTCCTACACTGACAAGATTTTTGAGTTGTCTGAGTAGAAAATTTGTGCTTGGAAGTTTGTATCGGAGGATGTAAGTATGATGGTGCCAACTCAGTTTCTCAATCATGTGATACCTACATAGTAAATTCACACTATTACCATTATGATAAGAAGGATGAGTCGATATCTCTGCTTTCAAGTTTTCTTCAAGTTCACTTTTTGGAACCACGTTCCTGCTTTAGCTTTGGATATCTCTGATTCTCTGATGAGTTCATCACGTTGACTTCCAATATGAATAATAGTAGTATCATCCGCAAACAATACTCATGTAGTAGAATGCAGCACTCGGAATATGTAATCGATATGAATAATCAAGAGGTGCGATCCAAGGACGAGCCTTGGGGCACACCATAATGACCTGGCTAGTAATCAGAGCTTGTGTTATCGATGACATTTGCTTCCACTCAGAATTGGTTCAACGCGGAATACGTAGGGTTGTGAATTATGGAATGCCCATCACCTCTTTTCCGTTAACTTTGATCCTTTCATCATTTCATGAACCGATATTTCTTCTCTTCTTCATGATTTGAACAGTTGGAAAAATATTTACAGGTCGGTGAAACAGAATTGAGGAATTTACTGTACTGTGACTTCGCAAATCCGAAGGCAGATCAGAGGCACTACATCGAAGTTCAAGATCTAGAACATCTACGAAATATTGTCGAAGGATATCTTGCCGAATTCAATAATATGACCAAAAAACCCATGAACTTAGTACTATTCAGGTAGCTTCTTTGATTCTCCACTCTTTTCATATTATTAACGGCCGTGGATTTGTTATTGTATTTGTTATTGAGAATCGATTCAAAATGGATGGAGAACGTGATGTGTGATAATCTTCAATTAGATTGATATATTGTTTGATACTTTCATCGGAGTTTCTGAACTGGGCATATATTGTTCTGATGTGAAGTTGTACTGCAATTCATATGCAGCTTAAGATAAGCGATAGAAAGAAAATGGGGATGTACACACGTATCGAATATTTCCAACTGAAACCACTTTTGTAATGATGATCTCATTCAGAAACATCATGTAACGGCACTCGGAATTCGTTCTCGAATTTTACTCACATGCTTTATTTCATTCAAACTCGAATTACACCATAATCTCCTGAGAATCTTTTTGTCGCTGTTGAACGTAATGCTTTCATTGAGAATCTATAATAGGACAGTTACTTCAATGAAATTCATCACTGGCGAAAGTGACTCGCAGAAAAGTCCTATTAACCCATATAGCTTTCCAAGACCTGATATTCTCTCTAACTCGATTCAACTGTCTAAAAGATCTAAAATCAACATGTGACAAGAATTGTGACGGAGAGAAAAAATCATATGATCCAAATCAATCACCAGGAAATAAGGAATTCGTGAAAATATTCTATGTATCTTCACCAATTCAAAAAATGACCCATCTCTGTTGAGGAACGATTGACGCTCAGTTGAATCAGTAGGTAGTGATAATGATTCGATCAAGTTTGGCCTATTCTTCGAAGACATGGAGATCAACTGTGCGATCATTGCAAATATCAGGTAGCTATCACTTCGGAATGATTGAAAGATCATCGAAACAGTACATGGAAGATATTGCTCTGGTGATGAAACCATCAAAGAGTGTTCTTCATCCATACTGAATTCGATCCTATGGGCAAAAATAGTTGGGTTAGTCATATTTGGAAATAAAACAGTTCATTATCGAATTTGAACATCCAGCGGTCCAACTGGTGTAAATGGTTGAATATGAAAAATTGTGAATCCTGTATGTATCCATTTTCAATAGATTCGCTATAGAGCATCTATCAAAACTATGCCGAATTTTGAAACAACCTAGAAGCCATGGTCTTTGCGTTGGTGTGGGTGGATCTGGAAGACAGTCTCTCACCAGACTCGCTGCGCATATCTCAGAATACGAGTTGTTCCAAGTGGAAATAACCAGATTATATGGAATCAATGAGTGGCGTGAAGATGTTAAAGGAATACTGAAGAAGGCGAGTGCCACTGACCAACATGGTGAGGAGTTCAAGATAGCACGGTTCAAGTTGATTTTTTCATCTCATTGGAGGCCTCATTATCTTATTCATATAAAATTATATATTCATTCATTTCATTCCATTGATTCTCCTTAGGTGATTCATATACATTACATATTCTTCGATAGTTCGAGAATGGTTACGACAAATTTGGTTTTATTCCAACTTCTCCTCAGGATCAATTCAATTCCTGATATATGGTTTCATTTTTCGCATAATGTATCTCAACACGTATAACAGATATAAAACCCAAATAATTGAAATGAGTGAGATGAATGACGATAATAATCAGTTAATCAAATGTGATATAGTGAGTGGGTATCTAATGTGGATCTGATTCATAGGTGTTTTCCTCTTCTCTGATACTCAAATAAAAGAAGAAGGCTTTCTGGAGGATGTGAGTAATCTCATGAACTCTGGAGAAGTTCCAAATATGTTCACAACAGAAGAAAAGGCAGAGCTTTGTGAGAAAATGCGACAACTTGATAGGCAGAGAGACAAATCACTTCAGACTGATGGTAGTCCCGTAGCTCTTTTCAATTTCTTTGTGCAAGTTGTGAGAGAACAATTGCATTTGATCCTGACAATGAGTCCAATAGGGGACAGTTTTAGGAACAGAATTCGAAAATTTCCAGCATTAGTAAACTGCTGTACGATCGATTGGTTTCAGGTACAATAATTTTGGTATCAAACGGTATATAACTTTAACGAGTTCCACTTGAATATTTCCAGGCATGGCCAGAGGATGCTCTGCTGGCTGTAGCAACAAGATTTTTGGGTGAAATCGAACTCATCGACAGAGAACGTGAAGTATGTATCGATATGTGTCAGATTTTCCATATCTCAACTCAGGAGTTATCTGAAGAGTTTTATCTCAGATTGAATCGCTATAATTACGTTACCCCAACTTCATATTTGGAAATGATAAGTACCTTCAAGACCTTCCTCAGTAGACGAAGAAAGTGAGTACCAACAAGATCAGATTAGGTAGAAATATACTCATGTGATTTACTCCTCTTGGTTTTTCTACACTCAAATACTTATAGATACGACTACACATAATGTTATTTAGGAGGCTAGACATATCACAAACTTGGTTGAAATAACTCAGTGCGATTCTGATGAAGGCCATAGCACATGTTCACGACATCACTCGATTGTATCTCTCAGACTCAAAACTTTAAATCTTGGACTCACTCTGGCAGATTTATTTTTTCAAGGGGATGTCATCAGAATCACACGCTACAGCTATTGGAAAAAAAGGTTTTACTCGATGTAAAAATGGTAGAATACAGTACAATAGTAGATAGCCTCGAGGGCTTCTGGCTCAAAAGGATGATGTGATGATATTCCACTGAATACACTCTTTGCCCAACAAATTTTGTCAAAATCATTCATATATTGAATTCATCAGAATTCGTTGAGCAAATAGTGTATTGAGTGGTAGTGTATTTATCATATCATTTATGATGTTCATTTTTTCATTTCCATAAACTTATTTTTGGTGAGAAATTTCCATTGCCGTTCAACATATATCTGTTGTCGTATGTATGTTTTCGGACATTGACTTGACTTCAATGGACGTTACTCAACCTTTGCACTCATTCAAATCAGATTTGGATTGAAATGATTTGTATGATCGATTTCATGCACTATTCGAGATCTTTGATGGTCATACATCAATTTGGACGCCATATTCTGAATAAATAAAGAATCCAATTATAGACCTGCCGCCATTGGTCAGATGGAAAAAGAGTTCCATTTTCTCTACCTAGTATGTGATTTTGGTAGACCGTGAGCTATGATGTATGATGAGTTGAATATTTATACACTCTCTCCATAAAGTAACCCCTCCTCCCCTTGGTTGACTTTTGAAGGAATCGGAATTTTTTGGATTTTTTTTGCTCCACTGATATTCCCAAATGGTGCCTGGGTGCTTCTTATTGCTCAAAAAATTGCTTCTAGTAATACCTCATTTGAAACGTCGTTCAATCCCTCATACGGTACCAGAATTTCTGACAGAAATATTCATCCAAAACAAAACAGCCGTCTGTTAGTTCAAGGTGGCCAGGTGATAAAGATGGTCTAGCGACATGGTCAGTAATCATGAGATCGTGGGTTCGATTCCTGGCTGGCCGTTGGATTTGGGTTTATTTATGTGCTGTACAATATTGTTATGAGATCAGAGAAGCATCATTAGGAGAAGTTGACCCGCGCCCACTATAATTGTCGGCCAACCGAAAAGGGACAGAATCATCGCAAAATACTAGGAATCTACCTGAAGTTCGCGAAGGTTCTAGAATCATGTACATCTCGATATAAATACGGGAATGATGGACCGGGAGAGTAGTACGATTTAGAACTGTGAATCGAGCAATAATAAGCGAGATCGAATCAGTGAATTGTTATTGTGTTTCGTAGAATTCGTTAAATAAATCGTTTTTAGTGTTCTACGGAGTGTTTGTAGAAACCGAACCCGGACTATAACGTTACAGTGGTGTCAGAAGTGAGGATTTTCATTGAACGATTATTTATGGTGAATACGAGAAGTACATCGTACGACGCAATGGAGGAACATTTCGAAATTTATGGAGGATAAGAAAAGTGTCGTCAAGAAGAAGAATTGGAAGAAGAAAAGCGTCGTCAAGAAGACAAATTGGAAGAAGAAAAGCGTCGTCAAGAAGACAAATTGGAAGAAGAAAAGCGTCGTCAAGAAGAAAAATTGGAAGAAGAAAAGCATCGTCAAGAAGAAACATTGGAAGAAGAAAAACGTCGGCAGGAAGACTTTCAGAGAATTCTATAAGAAAAATGGAAATACAAAGAAGAAACGAATTTCAGAGGTATTTGGAACAAGTACAACGGAAAACCGAAGAACAAATCGAAGAATCGAAGGAATACGTAAGGAAAATCGACGGACAGTTGAGGAAAGAAGTGGATATAGTACGGGATGAAGTGAACGACATGAAGAAGGAGATCGAGAACCAGAGAGCTCTACACAGGGTCCAAAATCGACGTGACAGAGTTGCCACATCGAATGCTTTCGTAAAACCACCGACTTTTGATGGACAGTCATCCGAGAAAATCCCCGACAAAATATTACTCGCACGAGCCTTAGTAACAACAAATGGAGAAATTCCCGTATGAATAGCCAATGTGTTCCTCACCACAACAGTGGTTAGAGAAGGTGACGTCATTGGAACCTGTGAACCTGTTGAATGGATAGCAAAGTGTGACTTGGGTGAAAGCCAGGACAGAGGAAGAAATTCAGAAAATGTTATGGAAATATTGGGAAAGTCCTTGGATCATTTGTCAGCAGATGAATATGCTGGTTTCAAGACATTTATTACTGCTGAGAGTGACATCTTCGAGTCAACCGGTACGGGTCGAACCAACTTGGTGAAGCACAGAATAGATACTGGCCTAGCGCATCCAATTCGACAGCCACCAAGAAGATTGCCTTTTGCTAAGCAACAAGAGGTAGAAATGTTTATTGAGAAAATGCAGAAGGATGGAGTCATCGAAGAATCTTCAAGCCCCTGGTCAGCACCAGTTGTATTGGTTTCCAAGAAGGATGAATCCACAAGATTTTGTGTGGATTATAGGAAACTCAATGACGTTACCAAGAAGGACAGCTACCCTTTACCGCAGATAGATCACTCTACGTGGTGGTAGACGGGGTCTCGTCTGATACAATGACGATCGATGCTGGTGTTCCACAAGGCTCTGTCTTGGCACCAACTTTGTTTTTGCTCCACATCAATGATTTGTTGAATGTGACCTCTAGCCCAGTTCATAGCTTTGCGGATGACAGTACACTTCATTCCGCCTTTTCCTCTAGAGCTCCTATATCATCCAATGAGGCCAGAGGTGCAAGGCGAAGACAGGTTGATGCTTTAAATGAGGATCTGACAGGAATTCTGAAATGGGGATCTGAGAATCTAGTACAGTTCAATGCAACTAAAACTCAGGCTTGTATGTTCACCAAGAAGGCTGATCACACAGTGCCCAATTTGATGATGTCGGGTACCACTGTTCCTATGAGGTCGTCAATATCCTTGCTGGGTGTCACCACCAACAGTGCTCTCTCATGGGACGATCATGTGAGGTCCATTGCGAAGACTGCTTCACAAAAACTCGGTTTTCTTTTCCGTGCGAAGAGATACTTCACATCCCAGCAACTGCTTATGATCTACAAAGCACAAATTCGACCTGTCCTGGAGTACTGCTCACATGTTTGGAGCTCAGCCCCCAAACATACGCTTAAGCTCTTAGATTCAATTCAGAAGAGAGCTATTCGCCTAGTCGATGATACAACACTCACCAAATCATTGACCTCTCTAGATCATCGTAGAAAGGTCGGCGATCTCTGCCTTTTTTATAGGTACTTTCACGGTCGGTGCTCAACGGAAATATCATCTATTATGCCACCACGCGCGATTCCTAGTAGACAGACCAGACGAGCTCAAGCTGGTCACCCTTACACTGTCAGGCTCGAGACCTGTCGAACATCGCTATACCAAGCATCATTCATCAATAGAACGGCGAAGTTGTGGAATTCTTTGCCTAGTGAAGTCTTTCCTGATGCTTACAACCTCCAAACATTCAAGAAAAATTCCAACACCTTCCTCCTTTCCCAAAATTCCACCGCTGGCTAACACGATGTTCCTCGAACATCATAGGTTTCCCTTTCGTGTTGTCTACAGATAAAAAAAAAAAAAAAAAAAAAAACCCTTTACCCAGAATTGACGATACCCTAACAACCTTGGCAGGGTCACGATGGTTCTCGACACTGGATCTGAAGAGTGGATACTGGCAAGTCGGCATACATGAAGAGGACAAAGAAAAGACAGCGTTCACCACTGGCAGTGGACTATACCAGTTCACTGTGACGCCTTTTGGATTATGTAATGCCCCAGCGACTTTCGAAAGGCGCATGGGCTCGTGGGCTAACTTGGAAAACTTGCCTGGTGTATCTCGATGACGTGTTAGTGACCGGAAGGAACTTTGAGGAACATCTTCGTAATCTGCGAGAAGTTTTCCAACGGTTCAGGAGTGCCAACCTCAAACTGAACCTGAAAAAGTGCTCATTGTTCCAAAAAGAAGTGGAGTTCTTGGGTCACAAAGTATCGTCAAAAGGCATTGAAACTAATGAGGCTAAAATACTGGCAATCTGGCCACGACCGAAACATAAGCATGAGATGAGAACCTTTTTGGGATTATGTACCTATTACCGCCGGTTTGTGGAAGGATTTGCTGACATCGCAAGGCCACTCCATAAGTTGACAGAAGACCGAGCCATTTTCAACTGGTCTACGGAAAGTGAGAAATCATTAAAGAAATTGAAAGCAGCCCTTTGTTCGAGTCCAATCTTGGGTTTTCCACAACAAAGAGGCCTGTTCATATTGGATACAGATGCCAGTAAGAATTGGAGCTGTACTTTCACAAGTACAGGATGGCCAAGAAAGGGTGATAGAATATTACAGCAAAGTGATGACCAAACCAGAAAGAAATTACTGTGTCACCAGGAAAGAATTACTGGCAATCATTAAGGCAGTGGACCACTTCCACAAGTACCTATATGGAAGAGAGTTCCTCATCAGGACAGATCATGCGGCTTTGAAGTGGTTACTTAAGATGAAGACCCCTGAAGGAGAAGTAGCAAGATGGCTGGAAAAGTTGAGCCAGTATCATTTCAAGATTAAACATCGACCGGGACGTCTACACAGCAACGCTGATGCCTTGTCCAGAAGACCATGCCCAGATTCCTGCAAACATTCGAGGTCAGACAAATCAGACTCACGGCAGACAACAAATGGGCATTAGCACACATGAGACAGGACCAGGAGAAGGACTTGGATATCGCAGACTTTCTACGTTGGAAAGAAGCAGGAGCAGATAGACCCACCTGGCAGGACATATCAGACAGCGGTCCTATCTTCAAGGCCATATGGGCAAAGTGGGATTCCCTGGTTGTGGAGAATGGTTTGCTGAAACGAATTTGGGAGTCAGCCGATGGGAGATCAGCAATTTCCCAACTGGTTGTGCCTAGGGATAGGATAAATGAAATCTTGGAAAAAGTTCATGGCGGATCCTCTGGTGGACACTCAGGAGTAAATAAGACCTTGGATAAGATTCGACAGAGATTTTATTGGGTACAATGTCGAAATGACGTAGAAAGCTGGTACAGAAAATGTCCGGTGTGCGAAGCTACTAAAGGCCCCAAGACCAGATCAAGAGGAGAGATGAAGCAATACATTGTAGGTGCCCCTTTCGAACAGATTGCCATCGATGTAGCTGGTCCATTTCCGACGACCAATGACGGCAACAAATACATCCTCGTTGCAATGGACTATTTCAGTAAATGGGTTGAAGCATATTCGATGCCAAACCAGGAAGCTCCCACCGTGGCCAGAGCATTAGTGGACAACATGTTTTCAAGATTCGGAGTACCAATGGAACTTCATTCCGATCAAGGAAGGAATTTCGAGTCGAAACTCTTCAAGGAAGTTTGCGAGTTAATGGGAATCAACAAAACCAGAACCACTCCGCTTCATCCGCAGTCAGATGGCATGGTGGAAAGATTTAATCGGACAATGGAGGAACATCTTTCCAAAGTAGTGGAAGATCATCAGAGGGACTGGGATAGGCACCTGCCTCTATTTTTGATGGCATATAGAGCGGCTGTCCATGATTCAACGAAGTTAACTCCAGCTAGCATAGTCCTTGAAAGGGAACTCCGGTTACCCTGTGACTTGGTGTTCGGGTCACCAAGTATTCAAGAAAAAGAGGTGCGAGATTATGCAAACGAATTACGGGATAGTTTGACGAAGATACATGAGATCGCTCGAGGAAGACTGAAATTGGCTAGCGACAAAATGAAGGCTCGATTCTCAGTGGGAGACCACGTTTGGCTGTATAATCCACGCAGGAAGAAAGGAATATCCCCCAAGCTGACAGCTTCATGGGAAGGACCATACAAGGTGGTGAAAAGGATCAACGATGTGGTCTACAGGATCCACCTAGAGAGGCTGAAGCCCTATTACAGTGATGCAAGAACTGAGTTTGATCGGGACGATCAAATTTGAAGAGGGGGGCAGTGTTACGAGATCAGAGAAGCATCATTAGGAGAAGTTGACCCGCGCTCACTATAATTGTCGGCCGACCGAAAAGGGACAGAATCATTGCGAAATACTAGGAATCTACCTGAAGTTCGCGAGGGTTCTAGAATCATGTATATATCGATATAAATACGGGAATGATGGGCCGGGAGATTAGTACGATTTAGAACTGTGAATCGAGCAATAATAAGCGAGATCGAATTAGTGAATTGTTATAGTGTTTTGTAGAATTCGTTGAATAAATCGTTTCAAGTGTTCTACGGAGTGTTTGTAGAAACCGAACCCGGACTACAACGTAACAATATCATTATGTTCTACACATAGAACTAGCCCAAATACCACAGTGGTTTGGATTCCACTTGTATGAAGTGCATATTCCCGTCTTTTTCACTCGCACAAGCCTTCTGGGGCTTCTGAGAGTCGCTTACAATAGTAATAACAAGTTTCAGTGAAGTCTTCAATTATATTTTGGTATCTACGAAAGTTCTCCACCCGGCAAGTAGCTATCATATCTCTCTATTTTTTATAAGAAGAGATCTTCCGTTGATACCAAAAATACTCTCTGTAAGTTATTCGAGGAGGTGGTACATTGATTCTTCCACACTTTTCAGTGTCAAACAACTTAACATTGTTAAAATTTTGCGAGGATGAAGTGTTCGAATTGTGTTGAAAACGGGAACAGATTCTTACCCAAAACGTATTTCCAATTCTTTTTCCAAATGAGGTGTCACTGACAAATAGAGAATTTCTGTTTTAGGTATCTGAAAGTTTGATTCCAAGTGCAGTGACATTTTGGGACAGATTACAAATCCGTCCTCAATAGAAATGTATTGAAATAATTATAATAACTTCCATTTAATTTTTAAGCTGAAAAAATGAATATCAGAAAGTAGATTGTGATTTCACTAGAGCTTATTGATAACCATCTGGTATATATATAGAATATCGAACATTATCAACCACTGTTCCTCGACTCTACTAGATTCGACCTTTAGTTGAAACAATCTTTCATAATGGTGTATACACATTTTTCGTCTGTGTCAACATGAAGTTCCTGCAGTATCATGGGAGCAGAACAAATTCAAAACTACCTGAATATATTTCGGAATGATTATTTAGAGTAGAATTGAAATCACTGATTTCGATGGTGTTATCTCCAAAGACTACGGAGTTATAGTCAATACATTGTTTCATATACTACTTGGGTGACTTGTACACTTCTCCACCCTCTTGCACTCTCCCAAAACAGTACCATCGTTGGATTTCTATTGATGATAGAATGAAATATAGGGTGATTTCATTCATGATATGCTTTGGACGTGTAATATGATATCTACGTTCATCAGTTTTTTGTGATTTCATCCTACCTGGAACATTCCGAAATTATCCAGACACGTTTTGAATAGATGTACCTACGGAAGCGCTGGTGCATATTTTGTCTCGCTTGATAAGCAAGATATTCTTGCTCAATGTGCAAGATCATATTGCTCAAGAAGATATTTTTACATCTTGCTCAAAAAGCAAGAAGATTCCGCTTATTGAGCGAAATGATGATCTTTTTCATCAAGCAAGATGATAAACTTGCTGATTAGGCAAGATCATGAACTTGCTCATCAAGCAAGACCTTTTGGCTCATTAGGCAACATGAACATCTTGATTTCCGTGTCTAGGCGTAGTATGAGATACATGGTGTCGATACAAGGTGGGTGGAAGCTGCTCCATTTGATGCTCATCGAATTGATGTTTCGAAGTTTGGAAAATTCGGAATTCCTTCGAAGTTTTCCGACAAAAATCTTATTATTGTTCTTATCATTATATTGGGGATCCGACTTTTATACTTTCAGTGGCATTCTTTGTTCATTTTCCGATCATTTCCGATCTACCCAATATGATGTACGGTGTTCAATAGCTATCGATAAAATGAATAGGTACCTAAGTGAAATAATAGGTTGTTAAGAGGTATGGAGATGGTCTATGCTCAGCACCTCAGTTAGTGCAAAGTCATTATCGAATCATTTTCATCCAAAGTGCGTTTTTTCAGTAGTCGTATTATTAATTGAAGCGAATGACAAATGATCAAGAAATATATCCGATATAGAAGAACATACCCAATGTGAAGCTGATGAATGAATAAACACAAATGACATCTTCATTCTAAGTGCATTTTCAGTTGTGCGAAGCTAACAACGGTAATGATTCATCTGATAATAATTATTGATATGTATTCATAAATGAAGAAAATAGAACCTAACCGAGTAAATAACATATATATTCTATATAAAAAAACATACACAATATGAAGTTTTGGGCAAAGCCAATGGATGAATTAACACAAATAACATACGAGCATTGACATTCAAGAAAATCTGTGGATAATTTCAGTTTACTTCATTCACAATGTGTCCCACCTTTCCTCGAGTGTTGAAATCTTTATTGATTGTGCGATTTTGACCGGAGTTTCTCAAATTGTAGAGCTTGTTGATTTTGATTGTTATTGTTATTTTGTGATTTTGATTGTTATTTTCATGTTACGATTTTTAAGAAAAAATGCAAGCTATTGGATTCACTACCTCTCAAAACAGGTTTGTACCAAATTCAATCGAAATTGGTGACAGCAACATATAGATGTGTTGAAACAGTTCGTTTGTTGATGAATTCTGAAATCTCACTCCTGAATGTAGACGTGGTAGGTCTCAGATTTCGGTGGAATGTGGCGCTTTTTTGTCATATAATCAACTTCATTAAGCTTTATTATTTGAGGAAAATCTAGTCGGAATCGCAAGAACAACAAAGAATTTACGAGATTCCTCAAGAACAAATGAGTACACTGTATATTCATCAATTTATTCCGATATTAATGATGAAGTAATAACAAAGATATATTTCCATACCTCTGAACAGCTTTTTGCCGCTGAACAACTACTCATTTCAACGATTCTTATAGGATTTCGTCATCATACGGAGGTCGAGAACTATCGAAATGTAATGAGAAATACAGGCTTGTATTCGAAAAATTGAGGTTATAATGGCCGCTCAAAGAAGAAACGTCGGATTTCCAATTTATTTAATCCACTTTGCAGAGGAGGAAAAGTGACAGCAATGAAATGACATTCATTTCGGAATATCTTTTCTCAAATAAACTGAAGGAATAATGGCAACGATTGTGGAAAATGCCGACTTTTTTTGGGTCCCCGAAAGTATCCCGATTTTCCGAATTTCGAAGCATAAACTTGTTGAGCATCAGATAGTGCAATTTTGCCACAGTTTGACCAATCCTTTATTAACATCCCATGTATCAGCCTGTATTCAGCCACAACCATCGCGTGAAACATTTCTCCTATTTCATCCTGTTCTTCTCAAAGTTTCTTTGTAACAATTTCCGATATCCATCAGAGAAGTACTCAATCTGAAGAAGCGATACGAAGTGGGTCTCGAGAAACTACAATCCGCCGGTGCCGAAGTATCAGTGATGCAAGCTAGCTTGGCGGCCTTGGAACCGCAGCTAGTTGTCGCCACGGCCAAAGTGGAAGAGACGATGAGAATCGTCGAGGCGGAAACGGCGGAAGCCGGAGAAGTCGAGAAGACCGTCCAAGTGGACGAGGCTGAGGCCAACGAACAAGCGAAAGCCGCGCAAGCCATCAAAGACGAATGCGACGCAGATTTGGCGGAGGCGATGCCGATTTTGAATGCCGCGATGGCGGCGCTTAACACGCTTACACAGGCAGATATCAGTTTAGTGAAGACGATGAAGAATCCGCCGAAGGGTGTGAAACTAGTTATGGAAGCGGTTTGTATTCTGAAGGTAATACTGCTCACTGAACACGTGCATGTTCTAATGAAATTTGTGGCTGATCTTGAAATCATTTTGTAGCAACTCGAAAAAACCCCTGAAATGTGATGTTTTCCTCAACTCTAAAAACTTTGGTTCACTATGATGTTGATGATGAATCCCCGAATAGGTCAGTAGTTATAGTGAGTGGGCATCCATATGTAGAAATCCATGAACGGTAGAATACTTCAGCAACTGTTTCAGCTGTTTTATCAGTTATAGAAATAATTTCAGGCCATCAAGTAAATCTATCGACCATTGTGAGACAGTAGTTCATCATATAATCACGTCAGGGTCACCATAAAGTTCATATGCTCATTCACTCGCGAGTGTAGTATAAAACAAGAATAATGTAGATTTTTACTAGTTATTGCTTCGACCATATATAGCACACTCGAGAATATATATGTATACAAAATTTTCTTCGACTGAAACAAATACAAAGAGAAAAACTTATGGTGTTAGTAGGAAGATGATGAATACTAACAGTGCCCCCTCTTTTTGCTATACCTCATCGTGCTGCTAATGTCATAGCTGGTCTTCTACTCCTCAGAGAGTTCAGGATGTTGAAGAAGTTCAGGTCAGGTAGATCTCCTTTTATTTCATATGATCGTGAGCAGAGTGATGCTCTTTGTTGCGCAGTACTACACGACTAGAAAGGATGTGGATAGAGGTTTCGTTCTCCTCCTCACAGAGTATGCCGCTATCTCCGCTATCTCGGCTATAAATTTCTCCAGGTGTACTCATAACAATGATCCCCATCACTCCTGTTATCATGTGAATTTTCCAATAATTGCTGTTTTACTGATTCCGCAGAAATGGTGTTTCAGACCCTTTTTCTCCCAGATCCAGTATGTCCTGAAATCCATAGAAAGATGGCCTTATTAGATTTGCCTAGTTCGTTCAGTTCTCCTAAGCATTTCTATTTCCAAGATAATTACATGTGCACATGAGCTGGTGATATGAACACGTTTTCGTGAAAGCTACTATCCCGTGATGATTAACGAGTTTAAATGTGCGTTTTCCAATGAAGAGTGATGGACATCATGTGAGAGTAAAGCAGTAGCAACTAGCTAGTAGAAAGGCAACTATGAAATCATTCTTTCAATTTTTCATGAATATGGTTATTTTGAAATTTTTCATTGCTTACTAGTTTTTCAAAACTTCGATCTAGAAATTTTCACATATCTTGAAATTTATGAATGAAAATTATACTGTATTTTTCTTCGTTTATGATACTTAGTTCAACTACTTGTGAAAAGTTCCTTTTTACCCCCACGCAATCAATAAAATTCAACTATTCAGGAAAACAAGGTGGAATCTCACGTGAACAGAAGGAGAGGGATTCTATGTATGTGAGTTTATGTGTCCTAACATTGGGGTAGGGTGGTCAAAAATTGCCAAGAGCGTCCTTACATGAATAAAACATAATAATGGCTCCTTACAGAGTAGGGGTTTGCTCGTTTGAACTTCCACACCATATCCTAGTGAACATACTTTACACTGGAAGTTGTGCCTGTAACAAGATATAGTTGGAGATAGGAAAGAACTCAGTTCTCTCCTTTTCACCACCTATGCACACTCAATTTTGATTTTCAACACCATCGCGCCATCTTGATGTGTTAGTCAGATCCGTCAGATCAATTCATTTATCAGGACGCCCAGTGCTATCTAGAGTGCCTGGATAGATTTGACAGTTCTTGTATGTACTATGAGTTGTAAGGATACTCTTCTTATATGCGCTTATATACAGGGTGAGTCAAAAAAGGGGTACCGAGATTTCTGGGAGCGATAGTATTGAAAAATAAGTATAGTATGATCAATAAACTTATGGCCCGAAATGCATATTGAGGGAGATATATCCTTCCGAAGTTGATGAAATTGAACTAATTTCTCCGCATAACTTCTGAACGGTGAAATCCACCAGATTGAAACTTTCTGCATAAATAGTATATTGTTAAAATACATTTTAAAATACACTTCTACATTCTTCATATTGTTATAGAGGGTGTTTCCAGAAGGTGAGTCATGATTTTTTTGGGACATCTTCTTTCCTTGTATTCGTTTTGGTAAAAAAGGGGGAACATTCGATGGAGCGAAAAAAATTACATGAAAAAGGTACTCTTATCGAAACACAAAGAATTGAACTGTTTTCGAGATATTCGAGTTTTTGTATCATTTCAGCAGATCAATTCATCGCGAGATTCATCGGTGACGATATTTTAGCAGGCCATGAACAATTCTGTTCTTCATTTTGACGTCCATGTCATCAACATTGTTGTAATTAATTTCTTCGTGTGGTTTTTCTGCTCAGTTATATTATTACTGCGATTTTCAACTGAGATTTGAATAAATGGCAGGTTATTTGTTCTCTGAAAAAACTGATATGCTTTTTATGTTTGGCGAGTGCTTCGGAAATGCAAATGCTGCCGTGAGACGTTACGCAAAGATGTTCCCCGCTCGACGCGTTCCAAATTCGAGAACAGTTTTGAGGATTGCGCAAAGACTGCGTGAAACAGGATGTTTAAGAATGAAAAATACAAATGGTGGCCGAAAAAGAAGTGCGAGAACTGTAGAAGTTGAAGAAGTATCAAATACTGTGGAACAGGATCCGGAAATAAGTACTAGGAAATTAGCAAGACGAATAGACACAGCACAAGCGAATGTTGCCAGGATTCTCAAAGAGCAACAGCTACACCCTCATCATTATTTGCAGGTACAAGAACTGTTACCGCGTAACAACGAAATGAGGGTGAGATTTTGCGAAGAGTTGCGAACGAACTCGAGATGTCCTGACTTTTTGAACAAAATATTGTTCACAAATGGAGCAACTTTCACCAGGAGTACGATATTAGAAGACATCCCTCTCAACATACGTAAGGAAAGCTACTTTATGCTTAATGGAGCACCACCTCACTACGTAAGAGTTGTACGTGATTGGATGAATGATAATTTTTCTAATAGGTGGATAGGACGAGGCATAGACGCTCCTATTTCATGGCCCGCTCGTTCACCTGACCTTAATCCACTAGATTTCTCGATGTGGGGTTTCATGAAATCTAGGGTTTATGCAACTGGAATTCGAAATGTTGAGGAGCTGAGGCAAACAATTTTAAAGGAATTCACGTTGTTGAAAAATGATCACCAAAGGTCGTGAACTGTTTTTTTGGACTCCATTCGTAGTCAGTGCCAGTGTAATAAAAAACAAATAAAAACAAATAAAATCGTGACCACAAAAAAGGTCGGGAACTGTTTTTCGGATTCCATTCATAGTCCATGAGCCCAGACCAGCAATTCAAGCTTGTTGGAGTTTCACATTACTACAATGACCACCAAATGTTCCACCTGTGATGTTCTTCTGACAGATAAGTCTATTGCCTGTGATAGTTGCCATGCAACTATGCACCCCACTGAAAACTGCACCGGCCTAGCAGCCTCTGAATTACGGGCTGTTGTTATACAAAAACGAACTCTGTTCTATTTTTGTGTTGACTGCCGTTTAGCATTCAAAGGCGTGCCCAAACTCTTGCGAGAGATTGAAAACCTCAGATCTGAAGTTAACTCTCTGAAAAATGATGTTCTAAAACTCAGTGAAAACGTCAGCACACCTCCTCCTTCAACCGAAGAAATCTTATCCGAACTACACGAACGTCAAAAACGTTCCAAAAACTTACTGATATTCAATCTACCAGAACTAGCTGCTACACCTACATCCCATCCAGGAATGCCTAGTACCCAAGAACTCCCCTCTGCCATCTCAAATGACATAAGTCGTGTTAGGACACTATTGTCTAACGCTGTTGGAACCACTGCAGATTTAAATAGTGCAAAAATTCTTCGAGTTGGTAAAGCGAACAAGAACGGGCACCGTCCCCTCAAAGTAACCTTGTCCTCCTCCCAAGATGTTTATACTGTTATCAAGAACAAACACAAGATTAGCCGTGAAGATAAAATTTTCATCACTCCCGATCAAACTCCCAATCAAAGGAAGGCTCTTGAAGTAGCCAGAACAGAACTCTCAAATCGACTAAGTAATGGTGAACAAAACCTTACCATAAAATTTATTAACAATATTCCAAAAATAGTCCAAAAAAACCATTAATATATTCCAACCAGGGCAATCCTTCAGTTTACTATCAAAATGTCCGAGGACTTCGTACCAAATTACCTGATCTTGCTTTAGGTGCTCTTAACTGTTTCTACGACATCATAATTCTTACCGAGACGTGGCTTACTACCAATATCGAAGACTCGGAATTGGGAATGTTCAATTACAACATCTATAGGAAGGATCGTACCCCAGACTCTAGCAAACACAATCGAGGAGGTGGTGTATTAATTGCTGTCAAAAAGAAATTTTCAACTAACCTCATTCCTAGTGATCCCTCAGTTGAGCAACTCTTCGTTCACTTCAGTAATAACGATTACACGTGCATTCTCGGTGCCCTATATATTCCACCCAAATCGCAACTCAATCAGTATCAAACTCATTCCGATCAACTTACAATCATCAATGATACATTTCCCAACGCTAAGTTTTATCTTTTTGGTGATTACAACCTCCCTAATGTCACCTGGGAAACTGAAGACTTCTGCTCAACTGCATCTCTTCAACCACTCACTCAACCTACTCTGGGCGAAGCTATCGAAGTTGTTTCGAACATGTGTGCTCTCCACAACCTCTTTCAATGTAATACAATCACCAACAGTAGGGGTGCCCTTCTTGATCTCATTCTCTCGCCAGTGGAACTTACAATATCTAAAGCTGTAGACATCCTAATAACTCCTGATGACTTTCACCCACCACTCGAAACTTCCTTGCTGATTAGGGCCGAAAACACCAACACCCCTGGAGAAGAATCTTATTATGATTTCCGCAATGCAAACTTCACAGCTATACGCCAATGCTTGGAAGCGATTGATTGGGACGCAATCCTTGTCAAAAAGGACCTCTCCGACATGATCCACATCTTCTATGACGCTCTGTACTCCATTATTGAGCTATTTGTTCCACTGAAGAAGGTACGTACCAATACATTTCCACATTGGTACTCTACAGAACTCAGGAAGCTGATACGAGAGAAGAAGATGTCTCACATGATTTACAAAAGCTCAAGGTCACCGCAAAGCTATGAAGAATTCAGCCAGTTACGATCACAATGTAAACTTCTTTCAAGACAGTGCTACTTTAATTATATTCACTCTGTTGAAATTTCTGTTAAGAATAACATGAAGTCTTTCTGGAGTTTTGTAAGTAGTAAAAGAGAAAACAATGCTATACCAAATATGATGTTCCTAAATAACTCTAAAGCCTCTTGTGGCAATGATATTGCAAATCTATTTGCAATGCACTTTTCATCAGTTTATACTAAAAAGTCCCTGACTTTACAACAAGACCATATCCAATCTAAATTAAATGTAACGTCTTATCGCATCCAAATATCTACAATTTATGATAAATTATCCAAGCTCGACATCAATAAGGGACCTGGACCCGATGGCATCCCACCAGTTCTCTTGAAAAAATGCTGTTTCATATTATCCAGACCACTATTCCATATTTTCAACAAGTCTCTTGACTCTGGTGAATTTCCTGAATATTGGAAACTTTCTTTTGTCACCCCAATTTACAAGTCTGGTATGAAATCAGATATAAAGAATTATCGACCCATATCTATACTCAGCACTACCCCTAAAGTATTCGAGAATATTATAACTGAATTTCTCACTTTCGACTGTTCCAGCATTATATCCACACAACAATTTGGCTTTCGTTCTGGTAGGTCCACTGAATTGGGTCTGATTACATATGTCGATTTTATGTCCGAGGCCCTAGAGAAGGGTCAGCAGATTGACTCTATTTATACTGATTTCTCTAAGGCTTTCGACAGAGTGAATCATGAACTCCTAATTCATAAACTCAATCTGTATGGTTTGGATGGCTTAGCACTCCAGTGGTTAGGCAGCTATTTATCCAACAGGTCACAAATAGTCAGAGTAAATCATTACTACTCCCACGCATTCCAAGTAACATCTGGAGTTCCCCAAGGGTCACACCTGGGCCCTCTCTTGTTCAATTTATTCATTGATGACATCACTTCCTGTTTTCCAAATAGCAAGGCCTTATTATTTGCGGATGATCTGAAATGCTTCAGAATTATAAATAATCCCGAGGATGCTTTCCTCCTTCAATCTGATCTGGATAACCTATCAACTTGGTGCTTATCAAATGGCATGGACTTAAATCCCGAAAAGTGCCACATTATGCGATTCTACCGTTCCCATCACCCAGTTTTATTCAATTATGACATCAACAGGCAGTTAATAAACTCAGTTGACCAAATTAAAGATCTCGGAGTTATCCTAGACTCTTCTCTCAGCTTCAATCCCCATATTACTAATATAGTGCAGAAAGCCACGAAAATGTTAGGCTTTATCAAGAGAACAACCCGTGATTTCAATGATATAACTGCAATAAAAGCCCTCTATTGCTCCTTAGTTAGAGCTAATCTTGATTACTGTTCAACAGTCTGGTCCCCATACTACACAACCTATATAGCAAAAATTGATAGGATTCAAAATAATTTCCTAAGATACGTAGCTTTCAAATCAGGTCTTCACTGTGAATATGCACTACTGGAATACAATCTAAATATTCCCACTCTTGTGGTCCGTAGAAAACATAGAGATCTTATTCTGCTCTTCAATATTATAAATGGCAGATACGATTGCCCCAATCTCCTTTTGAAAATTAATTTCTTGGTACCTTCTCGGTCAACTAGACAAACTCAAACATTCCACATACCTTTCCACAGGTCCAACTATACTTTCAATAACTTCATCTCACGAACACTCAGATTAGCAAATTCTCTCAAGGATCTTCCATTATTTGGTACATCATTAAATAGTTTCAAGGCTCATCTTAAAAAAATCAACTTCTAAACACAAATAGTTATTTTGAAAAATGTAAAGCTCTCATAGTTATTTTGAACAATGTAAAGCACTCATATTATGACATATTACCACTGTACTTTATATTCTATCTGCTTATACAATGTAATTATCTTGCTTATACAATGTAATAATTTTTCCAAAATGGGCTCGCCCGTATGAATAAATAAATAAATAAATAAATAAATAAACAAACTATGAACGGTTTGATGAATAATTTACGTGAACGCCTCAGAATCTGTATTGCCGAAAACGGTGGACATTCCGAACAGCTATTTTTTCCATTCAAAATTATTAATTAAAACTAAAAACGTTTTCAAACTTTTATTATTATCCAAACCTTGTTGGGACAGACTTGTTTTTATGTACTCATTGCTTATTTTCGTGTGACTGAAAAAACTCAAATATCTCGAAAACGGTTCAGTTTTTTTGTGTTTGGATGAGAGTACCTTTTTCATGTAATTTTTGTCGCTCCATCGAATGTTTCCATTTTTTTACGAAAACGAGTACAAGGAAAGAAGATGTCCCAAAAAAAAAACAATATGAGGAATGTAGGAGTGTAATGAAAAAATGTATTTTAACAATATACATTTATGCAGAAAGTTTCAATCTGGTGGCTTTCACCGCTTAGAAGTTATGCGGAGCAATTATTTAAATTTTATCAACTTCGGAAGGATATACCTCCTTTAATATGCATTTTGGGCCATAAGTTTATCGATCATACTATACTTATTTTTCGATTATTCATTAGTATTTGTATTCTTTGAACAATCTCATCTACCGCTCTGAACATCGTTCATTGTTTGTAGCATCGCGAGAACAGGTACTCACTAACACTTCATCCATGTTAAGATAGAGCTTGCTCATCTGACTGACAAAGAACTGATAGACAACAATAAATGTCTTGAATATTGGCGCCACGGCTCATCGAGCATCAGTGATCAGTAAAGCGAACAAATGAACACATAATATGTACTCATCCATTGATTGACCAGACCTATCGTACTCATATGTTCATTGAGGTCAAAATGCCCTGTTAGAAGTCAAACTGATATTCTACTTATATAAAGGGTGTCTCACTAAGGTCGGCGAGGTACGATATCATAGAAACTATAGACTTCAAGACTTCAAGAAAAAAAATGAGAACTAGATCGGCCAAGTCAAATTGATAGAAAATATTTTCAAGTTGTCAAAACGACCGCTAAGGATTGCAATCACTGTGATATAATAAAAATTAATTTTTCCTCTGAAAATCAATGAATTGAGGTACTGTTTCAATGATGGAAATGCAGAGTTCATTCAAATTCTCAGTTTATTCTTTTTTTTTTCATATCTTGAGAAATGAAAGTGATGCAGAAATCATTTTTGAAAACACAAAATCTACAAATTGGGCTCATTTGGAAGAGAATTCCATACCAATTCACACACAGCGCCTACTAGAGGGCGTCTGTTTTTTTTATTTCTTCCAAAAAAATCGAATGGAATGCTACATATTCTGAGCACCACATTCAAAATGCATAAAACTAGCAAAATTTTGGAGAGAACCACATTTCGATGTCTTCATCGATTTTCAGTGGGACACCCTGTACACGGTAGACGTTCGTTAGAGGATTTCGAGGATTGAAGAAACATTGAATTCGAGTTTTTTGGAACTCAGGGTTATTCAGCAATCTCTGTCATTCCAAAATATTTTCAAGGTTATACCACTTCTGGTTATACCGGGTGTTGTCGACAACATTCTCATTTCCATTTTTGGATTCCTGAGAAAAGACAGCGAAACATTGTTTGTCTCTCAAAAAAAAAAGAAAGCTTCGGAAATAGGTAAAGGGGGAGTTATAGCAAATTAATGCAGAATCAAATTCTGCATACGATCATCCAATAAATACAGAGGTCACATTCCAGTTCCTGTTGAAAACTATATCAAAATAGAAAATACGGCTAGGGGAAGTCACAGCGAAATGATACATAATGAAATTCTGCATCCGACCATTCAACAAATACAGGATGACACATTTAAAAGAACGAAATTTTTTGATAATGTTGTAATTGGTGATCGATATTCGATAAACAATTAAACAATTGGTGATGTGGATTTCGAAAGTATCGTTCCTGTGCCTCAACTGTCAACTTCAGAAGCGCCTACCACCCATTGGAAGTGGGTAGAAGGCGCAGTTTTGAAAATAAGGCTACATCTCCCAAAGTTTCCAAAAGAATGAACATACAGTTGGATATAGGTATAGGAAAACCTAATGGAACTCATACAAAATTTCAACAGGAATTCAAGAGTGGTATAATATACCTAGTGTTCTATTTTGAAAACGAAACTTGATGGTGAAATCTGGTATAGCTAGAAGTGGTATGACCTCGAGAATATTTGAAGAATGTTGAATAACCCTGGGGTCCAAAAATTCATGATTCTGAGTTATTCCTGACAACGAAAACATCTAACAAACTTCTAACGTCAAAACCTTATACAGTCTGTCCAAGATAAGGTTGCACAGCATGGGGATCTCGGAAACGGTAGGAGATACGGAGTCTGTTAAATGGGGAAGAAGTTGCGCATTCGGAGGCTCATACCAACAGCCTTCGAAAATTTCCAAAATTGTTTTTAGTTTTTCAGTTATATCGAAAAAAGTGAATTTTTGGAATATCTATTTTATTTTTTTCTCCGTTATTATTAGAGATACAGAAAAACTGAAAATACTTTTTCATAGCAACTTTTGATGACGTTCAACGAGGTGATACCGATTTTTCTATGCGACGTTTCGTATTCGTAGAACCATCATCAACTTTTGTTTTTTAAATACGGTCCTGATAATTCTTTCACAGATTCTGAAAGCTTTTTTTTATTCTGAATTCAACCATGTATTATACAAGGTGGTTTGAATGTGTTTCGAACTATTTTTAGCCATCATCAATGTTTTTTTCGAAATTACAAAGGAAAAATGTCATCAGTTCCACTTATTTTGAAGGAAAATTAGTCAACACACTAATACCTTATCAACTCGTTCCAATTGATAGGCTCATAGGGATAATTAGTTCGAAAAATCTAATTATGACAGGCTCCTTCGGAAAAATACGAAAACAATTTTTTCTCAATGTTTTTAACTGGAGTATAATTTCTTCATAATCACTCACTATTCTGCAAAAATTGAATTTTCGTTGTTTCAATAGTTTTTCCAATTGCAATCATGAAATAATTCATTTCATCAAATCGATCAATGAAGAATACGACGATATTATGCTATGTACAGCTTGGAAAATCTAGCTGTGCCTCTGAGATGCTCGATAAAGTGCGAGCGAGAAACGGTGATGGTTGCTGTGCGAAGAAGATAAAAGATAATATTCAGAGGCACAGCTAGATTTGCCTAGCTGTACTAAGTAAAGTAGGCGTTGAAAATTGTTTCGAGTTTTCGGAATCTGTCATAATTAGTCGTGTCACTACATATTCTAATTAGATGTTTGATAATGGAAAACTTCACAAATGGAGAAAAATACGATATGCTGACATGCTACATTCTGTGCCAACGGAATTGCGTTGAAGCGGAACGTTTGTATCTCAATAGGTACCCAGAAAGAAGACAACCTGAAAAAACAATGTTTAGAAGGTTAGTGGCAAATTTGGAAGAACATGATTCATTAAAAAAACCTATTCGTTCTCGTCAGAAACTATGTGATGAAGGTAGGGTGAACACTGTATTACTTGCAGTTACTGAGAATCCGACGATATCAATTAGAGGAATCCAACGAACAACTGGGATCACGAAATCAACAACCCATTTTATTTTGCGGAAACAGAAGTTCCATCCATACAAATTCAGAATATGTCAAGCGCTGAGACCAGGCGATGACGAAAGGCGCAGGACATTCTGTGAGTGGTATACCAGGAAATGTCAAAATTTTGAAGATTTCCCTCGAAAAATCACCTTGTCTGATGAAAGCATGGTCACTTATAATGGTATCTTCAATAGAAAAAAAACATTATTGGTCACGAGAAAATGAACATTTATACAAAACAGCGAGACACCAACACCGTTTCGGCTTTAATATATGGGTTGCAATATTTGGTACACGAATTATTGGTCCTTTTGTTTACCATGAAACATTGACTTCCGAACTTTATAGAAATTTGCTTGAGAATCATCTTGAGGAAGCTCTGGATAATTTACCGATTGCGGAAGTCGAGAACTGTTGGTTTCAACAAGATGACGCTCCGGCACATAATTCCAGAGAAGTTCGTGCGTTTTTATCCAGACAATTTCCCGAAAAATGGATTGGTACTTATTCTACAGTCCCTTGGCCGGCGCGGTCGCCTGATTTGACACCGCTGGATTTTTTTCTTTGGGGATATATCAAAAACTATGTTTATGCAAATAACTTTGATAATGAAGAAGAACTAAGGGACAGTGTCATCGAAGCATTCAATTGTATTACCCCAGAAATGCTTAGTAATGTCTTAGAAGCAACTGTGAAGATATCTTTGTTTAGAGAATAATGGTTATCATTTTGAACATTTGTTATGAATGTTTCTGTTGGTAGTATTGTCAAAGCTAAGTTATTAAAGTAATTCGTGTAAGAATTCATAAACAATTTGAAGCGCTGCATTGAATAATTTAGTGAAATATGTTTTTTTCACTTTTCAGAATTGAATAACTAGTCCATCAATGTTTGACACTAAATGATCAGAAATAAGTGGAACTGATGGCATTTTTCCTTTGGAATTTCGAAAAAAACACTGATGATAGCTAAAAATAGGTCGAAACACATTCAAACCACCTTGTATAATACATGGTTGAATTCAGAATGAAAAAAGCTTTCAGAATCTGTGAAAGAATTATCAGGACCGTATTTAAAAAACAAAAGTTGATGATGGTTCTACGAATACGAAACGTCGCATAGAAAAATCGGTATCACCTCGTTGAACGTCATCAAAAGTTGCTATGAAAAAGTATTTTCAGTTTTTCTGTATCTCTAATAATAACCGAGAAAAAAAAATAAAATAGATATTCCAAAAATTCACTTTTTTCGATATAACTGAAAAACTAAAAACAATTTTGGAAATTTTCGAAGGCTGTTGGTATGAGCCTCCGAATGTGCAACTTTTTCCCCATTCAACAGACTCCGTATCTCCTACCGTTTCCGAGATCCCCATGCTGTGCAACCTTATCTTGGACAGACTGTATAAACAGAGTAAGTGAAGAATGTCTATGGAGCTCTCTGGGGGTGATGATACATTGGAAAATAAGTATAGTTTGATACATGAACTTCTGGCCCGAAATGAATATTGAGGAAGATATATCCTTCCAAAGTTAATGAAATTGAATTAATTTCTCAGCGTAACTTCTCAACGTTGAATGCCACCATATTTATATGTTCTGCATGAATGTATGTTGTAAAAATACACTTTCTATTACCCTTCTGCATTTCTGATATTATCAATTGTGTTTGCAGAGGGTCATGATTTTTTCGGTACAACTTCTGTCCTTGTATTCGTTTTGATAAAAAAATAGAAACATTTTCGAGATATTTGAGTATCTGCAGTCACATGATTTCAGCAGATTGATTCATAGCGAGATCCATCGTTAACGATATTTTAGCAGGTCATGAAGAATTTTGTTCTCGATTTTGAAGTTCTTGTCATCAGAATTGTTGTAGTTGATTTCTGCGTCTGGTTTTTCTGCTTAGTTACATTATTATTGCGATTGTAAACTGAGATTTCAAGAAATGGTAGGTCATTCTTTGTATAAACCTATAAATATTTGATTATCACGACAACCATATTTGAATTTTTTCTATCATCCAGCAATATCAATGGGATCCGAAATCAACACACCGTATAGAGTGTTGGCAAGAATTTGCGCAAACTATAAATTTTTAATAAAATATACTCCTTGAAACGAAAGTCAGCACAGATTTTCCGTGATTCAATGAATTCTCGTAGACTATCTGTAAAGAAATAATTTTATTTTTTCGATAGGACGTGAAGCCTCAAAGGGTGCCAGCTCCCAATGGTGTGGGCCAAGTTGACGATTACTGGGGAGCATCTCTCAAAGTCCTGGGCGATATGAAATTCTTAGACAGCTTGATGAATTTCGATAAAGATAATATTCCACCTCGTATAATCGACAAACTGAAACACCAAATCCTGACAGATGAGAGTTTCGATCCAGATAAGGTGAAAACGGCCTCAACAGCAGCAGAAGGTAAACAGTGGATAGTATTCGAAGCAAAAATGATCGATTCTATACTATATTACTGCAATTCTCATAACAAAATATTAGTGAAACTGACTTGGGAGTAGCAGTGATTTGAACACAAACTCATTATATAAGATTATTCTCCACATTATGAAATATCACACACCACATTTTTTCCGCCTATCATATCTGAAAATGAATCATATCAACCCTAGAAATATGAGCGAAAAAAATGTATATCGTCCCATGGGCTGCTGAACTCATAACAATACGATTTTGTATTTTTTCCACTAGCTGAACACCTTCGACTGTCACTTGCGTGATGCGTATTTTGTCGTTTCACATGAATTTTCATTGAAAGTCAGTTTGAATCAATGATAGGCGAAAAACAGTTGTGTGTCTCACTTGCAGAAAACGCTTCAGCAGCCCTTAGCTACCAGTTGCCGTCGCTCTGGTCGTGCAGCTGATAGCCGCGGGCTGCTGAAGCTCATTTCATTCTCTTCAAATCTCTTTGTAACAGTTTATAAAATCTAAGCTATTCAGTAAATTATCTATCCCCATACCACTCGATCTTTACATTTGAATGGATCAAAGATCGAATCATTCAAATATTTTTTGACCGGATCTGCTTTTTCATCGAAACATTGTACATTCTATCAACTATTTTTCGAGCAAATTTTGCTCAAGATATTTCGATAGTTCAATCGATTGACTTCATAGATCTTGTGATATAATATATGAGTATCCAACGATGCGAGAAGGAATACCAGAGCTCACCTTCAAGTAATGTAAAAATAATAGATTTGGATAGACTCGAACTCGTTTGATAGTTCAATCGATTGAATTCATAGGTCTTGTGATATAATATATGGAGTATCCAATGATTCGAGAAGGAATATCAGAGCTTATCTTCAAGTAATGTGAAAATAATAGATTTGGAATGAATTGAATGGATTGATTGTAGATTAATCAAGGAGTAGTAATCAAGATAGTATAGTATTTTTTTTTTCTCTGGGATTCTCCTCACTGCAAATATATTCAAACATGATAACTCTATTCTCTACTTCATTCGTTTTCGAAACGAAGAGGAAAAAACGCAGTTGATCTGAAAATTATTGATATTATTTGGCTATGTCAATCATTCTATTTGTCGATGAATATGTGGAATTCATTTCATTTGTTCAGATTGAATATATAAGCCTCGATCATCTTCAGTATGGAAGATCACATTGTAGAAAAATTCTATATGTATTATGGCTAAGTGAAAACTGCGTAGACATGGAAGATGAATAGAATGATCTCTCATCATCACGATATTGAAAATATTCTTCGATGAATTGAGAAATAAACCAATAACCTCATTCAAAATCTACCACCACGAACATTATAAGAGAATTATCATTGTCATCTGAAGCAGTCTGAACTAATTCGATAGTTTGACAGGGAGTTGGGATCGTAATGGAACGATTGAATGTACCTATTCTGTTCGTAATATGAAAGCTGCTATTACTTTCCAGCAGAACTAGATATACCACATCGTCAGATAATTATATTTTTGATAGGATAAGCATGTCAAGTTGTATGATTCATCAGAAACGTCTAATGTGCTTTCGGCAAGATCTTTCCATAAACTTCACTCCTTGAAAACTCTTCAGACAGTTGACCCATTAATAGTTCAGATATCTTCGTTTGATAGTTGAACTCTGTGAAAGGACTATTTGAGAATAGAATCAAATGTTCTATGGATGATATCCTGAGTGGAAATCTATGGACGATATCCTGACTAGAAAAAGTAGCAAACTGCACACAATTTGGAAGTTCGAAAACTGACAATGAGCCATTTTGAATCATGTAGTCAACCCGTACAACTGTACAATTATTTATTATTTAAACCATCGGATAGCAATTCTTGTGAGTTCTTTGGGGTTTGCTATTGAAATTTTTTTAGTCGGGGTAGGTGAGCATATGAGGTTGATGGAGGTGGGTTATCTCTCATGTCATTTCAGTTCTCCTTTCCTATACCAAACATAGTTGCAGGCAATTTCCGATATCATCTTTCGTTCATGATATATATAACCCATTATAAGTGTTCACACCGTACTTCATGATGCAATGAAAACGACAACAACAAATATTTTTGTTTAAGGTTTGTGCAAATGGGTGATAGCAATAGCGAAATACGATAAAGTTGCTAGAGTGGTTGCTCCTAAAAAGGCCGCACTAGCTATTGCAGAAAATTCCTTTCAAACTGCTATGGAAGCACTTGAATTGAAAAGAGGTTTACTTCGTGAAGCTAGGGAGAAGGTCGCAAAATTAGAAGTGATTCTCGAAGGTGAAAAAACAAAATTCAACAACCTCACTGATGAAGTTAACCTCTGCCAGCTCAAGTTACAAAGGGCTGAAGAGTTGATCGGTGGTTTGGGAGGAGAAAAGGATAGATGGAAGGCGATAGCGAAAGAGTTAGGAGAGAAATATTTTCTACTCACAGGTATAGAATCTATGATAGCTTGAATATTATGTATTGCGATTAAAATAGAGCTTGTACTTTCTCAGTTCAACACCCCGAAATCATCATGAAAAATGACTATCAATCCTACTGTTACACAAGGATCTGTCTTGGTAACAACTTTGTTTTTGCTCCACATCAACGATCTCATGACCTCATGCCCAATCTATAACTTCATACCGCTATATCGTCAAATGCGGCCAGATGTGCAAGACGCAGGGAACTCGATACCTTTGATGATGATCTGACAAGAATTTTGAGATGCAGATGTTAGAAACTAGTAAAGTTCAATGCATCAAAAACTCTACTACTGATACTGTCCATATGTTTGAAATTCAGCTCCCAAATATGACTTGAAGCTCTTGGATTCCATAATGTTCTTCAAAATACTGTATAATTCATCTCATGATGAACGTTGAAAATGATAGGTTTCATCTCACTTATACAAATTTACATTTCAATATATCTATCTGAGTGGGTACAAATAATAACATTCGAAGAGACTTATGAAATGAAAAGAATATAGGCATCGAAACATTTTCAATTCGAATTTTCTACATACTCACATCCATATGTAACATGAAAACTACAAACCTGCAGTTTCATTTAATTTGGTTTCACTATTTGAACTCAAAATTTGATACATCATTCATTCTCCAAAAAGGAATGGGAAATATTTCACTCGAATTTTGATGAAGTAGATACAATCCATTTTCGTGAAACACGACAAGTAAATTCATTGGTAGCAAATATATGCAGCAATCAAATTAGGGTTCCTCATTCTGAAAAAATATTGCCAATAGTTTCAACATGCACATTTCATACAACGCTCCACCATATGGACTGACAAATAATTGTAGCGAGAAGATTCGGAATCAGTCTCAAGAAATATTGGTTCAGAACGCCCTGGTTATGAATAAATCATTGGGATTCAACTATTTTGTTTCTTTCGCATCAAAAGAATCGCTAGAACTTTCCCTTCCATGGATACTTATTTATATGCTCATAATAATTTTTATGATGTCACAGTTACAAACATCTTGGGGATGATAATGATAATCAATAAATAATATTTGAGAATACTTTCCCATACATATATGGATCATACATAGATTATTGATACTTTTTGTCTACTGTAATCACAAGGATCATGTTTGATATCACTAAATAGATTCATTTCATTGATGATGCAACTGGATAATAGAACGATCATGGAATGGACAAAATTATCTTGCAACAATCAGACAATTGGCTCTGAAGGACTATCTGGATATCTTATCCAATGATCTGGAACATCTCAGTGAGCCATGATAATGATTGAATTATTCACGACGAAGGTATTGAACGGGCTCTAAAGGAGAAATATTTGTGCAATTTCAACTTCATCGTTTTCGTGTAGATATCCAAGATTTCATTCACGAATCTTCTGAACGTTTCGAACATTTTCGGTCATGATTTTTCAATATTACATTAGTCAATTGAAACTGCACTATTGACTGGAAAAATATTCTGTCAATCTCAACAATATCATATCATGAAAACAATTTCATTACAGGAGATATATTGATAGCTGCAGGTGTTGTTGCATATCTAGGACCATTTACCATGCAGTTCAGAGCTAAACAAGTAGATCAGTGGGTGGAATCCCTAACAGGATTCGAAATAGTTTGCAGCAAGGATTTCCAACTCACACAAATTCTAGGCGAACCTGTTGTCATAAGGCAATGGAACATATATGGTTTACCAACCGATAATTTCAGTATCGATAACGGGATAATCATTTCGTGAGTATTTTGGGAGATATTCTTCCTGTCGCAATATTGAGATCATTTCATTCAGCAACGCGAGGAGATATGCTTTGCTGATAGATCCCCAAGGCCAAGCTAATAAGTGGATAAAAAATATGGAAAGATCGAATAATCTTGCTATAATAAGGCTCAACCAGGCAGACTATGTTCGCATTTTGGAAAATGCTATACAGTTTGGTCAACCTGTTCGTATCAAATATGTGGATCGATTCATGATATTCAAATAATATCCCACTGAATATTCTAGGTACTTCTGGAGAATATTGGGGAAGAGCTGGACCCGATATTGGAGCCAGTACTCGCACAACAAATATTCAAACAGGGTGGTGCCATGTGTATGAAACTTGGCGATTCTGTTGTTGAATATAGTAGTGATTTCAAGTACGAGTATTTCATATAGACAATCTCAATGCTTGAATGATTTTCAATTTTTTCTTGCCTTTCAGATTGTATATCACAACGAAGCTTAGAAATCCACATTATCTCCCTGAAGTTGCTGTAAAAGTAACATTGGTTAATTTCATGATAACTAGTGTCGGCTTGCAGGATCAATTATTGGGTATAACAGTCGCTAAAGAGAGACCCGATCTTGAAGCAGAAAAAAATGCGCTGATTTTGCAAGGAGCAGAAAATAAAAGGTGCGATATCGAATATGAGTAGAATAGTTTATTGAAGGAATTCGTGATGACTTCATGTTCAAACACTCCTTTTTATGGACCGCCTCTTCGGTATCTCATAATTCATCGAAAAAATTATTGTTTTATGTATTCCAGAGCGCTGAAAGAAATTGAAGATAAAATTTTAGAAGTTTTGAGTAGCTCTCAAGGTAACATTCTGGAGGATGAAACTGCAGTTCAAATTCTCAGTTCTTCAAAAGTCTTATCCAATGATATCGCTGCAAAACAAGCCATCGCTGAGGTCACCGAAATACAAATAGATAAAGCAAGAATGGAGTATACACCGATTGCAGTTCATTCTACAATCCTTTTTTTCACTGTTGGTATGTACATTATATCTCCACTGAGTTAGGTGCTCCTTTCAAATGTTTCATTATTTCAGCTGATTTAGCTAATATTGATCCAATGTATCAATATTCTCTAGTATGGTTCATCAATCTGTATAAATCAGCAATAGACAATACCGATAAAGTTGAAGATGTTACTTTGAGATTGAGCGACCTCCAGAAATTCTTCACGTATTCGCTTTATCAAAATATTTGCCGCAGTTTATTCGAGAAAGTGAGTGAATTTCATTGTTTCTTACCTTGAAGTTTGTTTATTCCAGTTCGTGAATGAAATTCTACCATTTATTCACTATGCTGAATGACCGTCTTAGAAATGAAATCTATCAAAATGTAACAATTCATGCCCAAATTATTATGAAAACATCCATTATCGGCAAATAATCTTGAACTGTGAGGAAAAGCAGCTTTAGATTTTTTCATCAGGAATTATTTTTGAAGAGATGTCCAATTGAACTGTTCATTCGTGATATGAAATGAAGGATATAAATCAACGGAAGGATAAGTAGATTGAAGTTGTGACATGTGGGAGTCGATGAAATTCAAATTCCTAGAATATCACACGGAAATATTCATTCAACTTCTCGTCTTGATTATAACAGTGCATTGTCCTGAAGAATTAGATTTATTAAGGGTTATTCGAATTTAACCCTCACCATTTTGTGATCTCTGAAACTACAGAAGTTAAGACAAGGTTCGAATTAGGACGAAGTCACAGCATGAGGATTATACAGCAGCATCACTGTACCCCGCAGCCTATGTATTTCATTGAGTGCGTTTTCGCTGACCTTGGACATCCCGGAACGGGGCAAGCGCGCATGTTTTGTCCGTCCGTCTTAAGAGTGCCAGGACTGGATTAGGAAATTTCGATGGGTAGGTAGTATTGAAAGTGAAGAACACGATGATGGATACAAGTTTATCATCCTGTACGGGAAAAATACAAATTGTGATGTATGAATCATACAGTTTCTGGTTGTGATGCAAAACATAATATTATATATATCTGTGAGTTTTTCGAGGATGTGGAACATTCATTTTCCAGCTCTTTGTGGGATTTTCTCTCCTGTTTTCTGAAAAATAGAGTAGAAGTTATGAGTATCATTTCAATATATTTGTAGTACTGACAGATTTTGTGATCTGTGAGTATTCTGGAACAAACTAAGTATTGATCGATCATATTCATTCCATATTTTTGTCGTTTCATGTCTAAAATCCCGTTATTTGATATTGACAAGACGGTCCAAAACCCAAAACATATTTTCATTGCCACTTTTCAGTGATGCTCCCATATTCACCATCCGACGTTCCATCTTGCGACCACCATCATCAACTTCATTTATCTATTTCTGAACAAATAGTAAGATATATGCAGTATAGTTCTCAACAGTTTGATACAACTTGACAATTTACATATGTCTGGTAGGCTAACATTTTGTTTTATTGTAACTGTTACCCATTCTTTACGAATTTCTGAATATTTCTCCAGCTTCTCAATTCTTGTTGCGTTTTCTTCGGACCATTTTGTTTCAAGTTTTCTCGAAAAATTCGAATCATTCTGCTATCTTTCGTAACTGTGGGTTCTGTCGACCATTTTGTAACTTCGTCAGCTACATCATCTTTAGTACAAATCCATTCACTCAAATCTGTATCCTCTTCAATTTCGTTCATTCTGCTTGCAGTATATTGTTGTTATGTCTTCGATCCATTTCTAAAGCGAAATAGTACAGTTTTTGAATCAGTCCAATCAAATATGTTTTAAAAATGTATTCTTGTATTTTCTTTGATAAGTTTGATCTACTTGTCAGGACCACAGACTGTAATTCCAATCTTGGTATCGATAAAGATTTGATAAGAGCCACTCGAGTTTTGCTAAAGATGAACGATGATTCAATATATTGATTTTGCTGAACTCTCAAGTAGGCTACTGCACAATACGCTAGTTCGCTGGCGTCACTAAACATATGTTGTCGTACAATGGCATTGTCCGAATGAATTTTTGTGAATTGTCGTGAGATCTTCAAGTTTTTTTTTTATAGTTTTAATCACTCTTCTCCATTCGATCCATTCGTCGTTGAATATTTCTGGTAGTCTGTCATCCAATTTCAATATAATTTTCCATAGCTTTCGCAAAATAATTTTCACATATATAACTGTATACGCTATAAACCCAAATGGACCAAAAATAGACATTACAATCCTAAGCACCCCCTTTTTTTATTGGTATAGTTAGAATAGACGGCAGTCCATAATATCACTTTTTACATCATGAAATTTCAAATTGAATAGAAATGAAATTCATCTGTATTTGGATTCCACTGCAGTCCCAGAACTCCCTCATGAGGAAGTTCTGTTTCAAAATTCAAATGTCTATTTTCATTAGCTCTCGATTCAACTGGAATTTATAATAATACATATGAATCATGTCCAGGTAACAACACATTATTAAGACAGACTCCATGTGATTCAGCAGCACAATCAAACACGATTCTGAACTTTTTCTTTTTCGGATTCGTCACCACAAAGTGTGACAAATACCAGACATTCTTTTTTATTTTCATTTCTTCTCTTGTTACTTTCCTATCATAGCCTTCATTGATGTAATCACTCAGTTTTCAGTGATATTCTTTTGAAAATGATCAATCTATTTCCATCTGTTTTTCCACACATCTTAGCCTTCTCAGAACATTCTCTCGATTCTTGGTTGGGACTACACTTCTTCTTTCCTGTTTCCCATTTATTATCACTTATTCTGCCCGTCGTTTCCTCTAGAATTTCTTCTGTAAACAATTCTTCTTCAGTTTCAATTTCCATGATTCTTTAAATATACCTCTCTGGTGTTTCAATTTCGAAAGACTTCTTGACTTATATAAATTAGTCATCATTATTATCGTTGCCATCGTGATCACAAATCAAAAAACTTATGTGTTCAGCATTCGTTTTTCCTGAAGAAGAATTACCATGTATTATCATACCTCTTTTCGTTAGTACTGGGTCATTCCATGATTTCATAATGTAGATTCTGGGTATTGTGAGTGGCCAGTTATCTTGACCAATCAGGATAGTTGGTTATGCATCGATTCGAGACGAACTTGGAACATTTTTCACATACGGCCATTTTTTTGAATGTTCTCCTACATGAATATTTTGTATTGGCAGGAATAACCCTTGAATATTTATTCATCGTGAAGATTTTACTTCCTTCTGTAGCACCTGATATTTCGAAGATAACTACTTGAAAATTTCGTATGTAGTTAGACATATTGTTGGTCCACTGGATGCGAAGAGGTTTGATTCCTCCATTGAGGTGGAGTTGGGCTGCAATTTTTTCATCTAATAAGGTGACGGTAGAAGCTTCATCAGAAAGTGCGAATGTTCTCACTTTTTGACCAGCTGGTGCTTCTCATTGGGGCTATTCTCAAGAAAACATCGAAGAAATTATTCGAGTGCTTTGTAGCATTGAAATAAGTTTCTATCTGCTGCCAATCGATGCCCATGTGATGTTGCAGTTTCTTCTAGTTATAGATCGGGATTATTATCTAAATTTCGATTTCCAGTATGCAATAGGGGGTGGTGGTATTTTAAACAGTTATCTATTTTGCACTGCTTTATTGCTCTGCAGTATTTGATTTGATGATTAGTTCTAAAGCAGCAAAAATATACTTTCACCCAATCCCATCTTCTTGAAGCTGATAATTCTTCGAATTTCTTGCACCTCATTATAGTACGATTGCAATTTTTCCTTTGGCGATGAATACATTCTAGAGTTCTCTACTCGAAAGGAGAAAAACTTGGCACTCCTTGTATATGGTAGGTTTTCTTTTTCTCCAATGAAGGTTTAGAAACGAAACTTGCATCATCGGCTATCATTTCTAATCAAACAGCGAAAACTTTCTGATCCACTTGATTGTGATTGTCATTTATCTTCGCTCCCCACTGTAGATGTAAACTAGCTGGCAAATCATGTACAAGTTATTTCAAGATCTGTGTATTCTAGAAATGACCGTAAGGATTCAAACTTTCTATTTATTGTAGCTGATAAACTCAAAACTTGATTAGTGAAATCAAATCGGAATTCTTTGAAAAAATGATTTTTTCGAATTTTTTCAATGATTTCTTCTACTATATAATCAAGTCTTCCAAATCTTCTTTTTAATATCCCCGGTACCTTTTCTTAATGTTCGAGAAAGTTCAATAGACACTGGACCGCTTCCTCAGCTTTTCCTTCGAGACTTTTTCTGTAGCCGGCACATATTCTCTCTATTTGTAAGATTGCACACATTTGAAGTTTCTCTGAACTGATTTATAAAATTTGGACATTCCATTGGATCGCCAATGAATGTATGGAGTTCCCAGGACACTGAATCACGTGAAATGAACTTGTTCAGACCTAATATATTTTTGGTGGTCTCAATCATATCAGATTGACCTTGAATATCATCTTCATATCCATGATTATTTGGTTTTGTTCGTTCACTTCCTAAATTTTTGTAGCAACTATTCCTCATCCATTCTTCTTTCTTTCATTTCCATAGAATGAACTTGTCTCTTTCTCATTGCTAAATCTACCACTCTGAGACATACTCGACTAGTTCAGCATGTATATGTATTTCATTTCTATTTCGCTTCTTTCCAGATTCTACTCGGTCCAACTGTTCTTTTTTTTTATCTGTGGACAACACGAAAGGAAAACCTATGATGTTCGAGGAACATAGTGTTAGCCAGCGGTGGAATTTTGGGAAAGAAGGAAGGTGTTGGAATTTTTCTTGAATGTTTGGAGGTTCTAAGCATCAGGAAAGACTTCACTAGGAGAAGAATTCCACAACTTTGCCGTTCTATTGATGAATGATGCTTGGTATAGCGATGTTCGACAGGTCTCGAGCCTGACAGTGTAGGGGAGACCAGCTTGAGCTCGTCTGGTTTGTCTACTAGAAATCGCGCGTGGTGGCATAATAGATGATATTTCCGTTGAGCACCGAGTTCGAATTTTTCCATTTCTATTTCAAGCAGCTTCCTTTGTTGACATTGAGATGATTTGGAATTTGCTTCCGAATTATTCCTTCCTGGATATCTCATGAAGTCACTTATGGACGACTGTGACTTTTTCTGTGACATTTTGTCTTTCGACATGTCTGAAAGTTCCTTGATTTACTCGAAGGACCAATGTTTTGGCTAATAGTTTTGCTTATAGTGGCTTATAATTAGTTTGATAAAGACAGTTAAACACTTCGGTTTCGAAAAAAGCTTTCCCCTTTTTCTCCTCTCTATTGACAACTAAACCAGTCATGAAAAAAAACTATACAGAGTGTATCATTTCTACTTGAATATTTATGCTTTCGAAAAATCGAATCATGAAAAAACGTACATCAATACAATCATAATTGAACTCCGCGGTAAAAATATAGCGCCCATGAGAACCAAAATATGAAGAGTCGGATCGCAAATCTGAAGCATCACAGTTAAGCTGGTGGAAAGTGGCAATGAAGAAAAGTTATTTGTTTTAGACTCTCCTTTGTTTTTGTTCCTCTGAAATCTTCGGAACTATAAGAAGAATACAATTTTCAGAACGACCTATTATTGAATACCAAATTGCCCTACTTTGCACTTTTTCGAAATTTGGCGTATCTCCTGTAGTTTCCGGAATCACCATGTATTGAAGAATATGAGAATGTATTCGGAATAAACGGTGTAATAAGCTCTCGAATTCGTTCATTTCCGAAAATGCTGATGAAGTATAGACCGTAGACCGAATGCGATATGTATACGGATGGTTAGAGAATCTCCAAAGAAGTTTTATTCAGTGAGAGTGGACAAAAAAAAAAGATTGTAACCTCAGTCAGTCTAGGTAACCATGCTTTTCATCTACCTGAATTGGTTATATAATTTTGTACAGAAGAGTTAACTAATATACCTGTAAGATACAGAAACATCAGTACTCAACCAGATAGATAGTCTAGAACTACATCGAATCTCTCGCGAGTGACTCGGTATAAATACCAGAGTGAATTCACCGTGGGGTGGATGGCAATAGCACACTCACATTTTTGTCAAGAAAGCTGAATTTTTGTTCATAGTACTCGAACCATTTTACAAAATTACCTTGTAATTTACCAACATTAATTACCAATAAAATGTCGCCAGGAGAGGAGAAAGAAGGATACTCAGTACTGATGCATTCCTGTTGAGTTCATGGAGTCCTCCTCAATTTTTAGCTTAATCCTCGAAGAAGATTAATTAATGAGAGAAACCAACCTCTGCATTCTAACTAGACTGATCGCAGAACACAATGACACAATCTCTGGAAAATTCTACACCACCATGTAAGCTCTAGGCTTTAGCAACGATAGAACACTGGGGGTCGAAATGAGAGGAAAGAATTCAAATTCATCCCAGTCGTATAGAACATATCCTAGGGTATACAGATATATACAGATCGGAGTACCAGCAATTTTCTAAGAATGAAGCAATTCTTTAAGAAAAGAATATTTGAGGCAGTTTATTTTCGACATCCACCGGTTCAGGATTTCGATAAGGTTGCTATTGAATGAAAATCAAATGCAGCTAGTGATAATGGAAAATTATGATTCTATCGAACTATAGTAGTTCCAAATATGCCCACCGAATAAATGAACGATACTTTTTCATTGTATTTCAGACTCCACAGAGGCTATACAGGTTTGGGATGAAGTATGGAACCAAAAAATTATCTTTTAAACGTAAAGAATGATATTTATGGAAATCTGCAGGTGAGTGCAATAACAAAATGCATCTGATGTACATTTTTCTGTTGATGATATACTTCCGGTTCAACCAGCAATGCCATCAACTTCTTCAATTTAAATGGGACAGCCCATATATTTTTACATATTCCGGAAGAGGTTGCTATTTTGAATTCATACATACTGAGTTTAGTGTGAAAAAATTCGTAAAAACGAGAAATATACCACTCTAATCAACCCCCTTTGAATTTTTGCCTCAGACTAAAAAACTACTTAGATAAACTAATTGATGTTGTTTGTATGCGTAGTTATGAATGAACGTACAATTTACAAATTGTAAAATTTAGAATGCTTCAAATATGTGAAAGAGAGCGTATTGACATTTCAATGATGATCGGCTATGGTGATTGTAAAATTTATTTCCGTCAATTAGAATTTGACACTTGGAGAACAAAAGAGTACTCGTTTATTTATTACTATGCATACAAACAACATCAATTAGTTTATCTGAATAGTTTTTTGCTCTAATGCAAAAAACTCAAAGGAGGTTGATTAAAGTGCTATATTCCTCGTTTTTACAAATGTTTTTTCACACTGAAATCGGTGTCTATGAATTCAAAATAACAAGCTCTTTCAAGATCTGTAGAAATATATATGGTGTCCCATTTGAATCAAAAAGTTGATGACATTTACCGTTAAACCGAAAGTATATTATCAACGAGAAAATGTACATCAGATGCATGTTGTTCCATTGCACTCACCTGCAAATTTTAATAAACATCTTCCTTTTCGTTTGGTGGATATTGGTTCCATAGGTACTTAATCCTCTACTATAATTATTTCATTATTATAGGATAAACTATTATACTCCCTTCTACTGACGATAAATTTGATGAAAAGCCGTGATGAAATCGACTTGTCAGAATGGATGTTCTTACTGACAGGCGGTGTTGGCCTGGATAATCCTCACATGAATCCCACAGACTGGCTCGTTACAAAATCGTGGGATGAACTGTGTCGATTGAACGATTTGCATGCTTTCGAGTGAGAAAAATTTCCGTGTTCCAATGTATTAAAATAGCTCATATGTAATATTTCAACAGGGGCATTGTGAATCATTTCTCGAATCATTCTATGCAATGGAAAGTAGTATTTGATTCAGGAGAGCCACAGGATTGTCCACTGCCATCACCGTGGGACTCAAAGTTGAACTTGTTTCAAAAACTCTTGGTTCTGAGGTGTTTACGTTTTGATAAAGTGGTTCCTGCTGTTCAGAACTTTGTAACAGGTGAATGATAATGATTTTGGTAATATATGCTACTGTGTGAGATACTGTATATATACTTAACCGCTCGATTGCATTTCTTTAAAACAGCTATGTGAAATCTACAAAATGTCAAAGCAGTGTTTTGAAAGAACATTTGCTTCGATTTTTTGTTTGTTTTCATTAGTTCAAAGCATCTAATGTTTCTCGGCACCGTGCAGTAATTCGATGGACCTTTGATAGATAGTTAACGAAGAATATACAATATAGAGGTATTTCAGTCCAGTGATTCATTGTGGTGTCGACATTCTAACAGACGTAGAACAGTTCATTTGTATGTAACTGTAGCGACACAGTAACGTCCCAACGACATAAATTTTGATATGAAATGGTTTGGTATGATTGGTAAGAGATGAGAATGAATCTCGAAATGTAAATGACGATCGGTATATTCATTGGAGAGTTTTTGACTTTCTGAATAATCCCTATATAGATAATAGCGGTATGATTACTCCCATTTTAGACGAATATTTTTGCTCAAATTATATAGAAAAGAGATCTTTCTATCTATATGAATGTATGACATTGGTTATACTGTAACAGCATCGAAGTTTTGGTTATTTCTAGTTGGGAATTTCGTCAAATACAAATCTGGGAATCCATGAAGAGGTACTGAGTTGACAAAAAATATGTGGAAGAAGAATAGTTACTTCCAAAAAATACAAATCTTGGAATTTAGTTCATGTACAATGTTTTTAAAGTTCATCTGAGAGATAATGTTTAGTCCCTGCTCAAGGCAGTTTTCATTCATGAAATATATCGTATTTGGAAATTTGATAAAGATAAATAATAAATATACAGGGTGTTCCGGTGATCATGTTACAAACTTCTAGGGTAGATGAAACACACGAAAATAAGAAAAAAAGTTCATGTGAACATGGGTCCGGAAACGCTTCTTCAGGGAGCTAGGGCCCTTCGAAGATGAAATATTTTGTATACGTTCCCTCTTACTTTTTATACCTCCAATTTCGAAAAGGCAATAAATTTCTCTAATCTAATTCATTTTCATTGAAGAAGAAGATTTGACTAACTAATAATGCTCACTATCTGTACTGAACCTCATTTTCATATTTCAACGTAATAATTGGTTTAAGACCAATAATTTATTATTGATTGGATTTAGCCATTTTCGGAGGAAACGGTGACAGATAGCGATTTTTACAAGAGTACCTTTTTTATGTAAAAGGCATTGAAGAATCATAATCAGATATAAAAATGGTAAGAAATTGAAACCTAAGAGGAGTAGGGTCAAATTTACCCAAATACCCCCTGGTTTGTACGCCCCTGGTTGAAGGTGACAAAATCCGGAAGGCTCAAATTGATGAACCAACGAACTAGATTCCATGTCCCAAAATTGGTTGCGATAGCTGCAGTATTACCGAAGCTATAAAACAAAAAGTAGTTTTTGAAGGTCATCTTCGAAGGGCCCTAGCTCCCTGAAGAAGCGTTTCCGGACCCATGTTCACATGAACTTTTTTTTTATTTTTGTGTGTTTTATCTACCCTAGAAGTTTGTAACATGATCACCGGAACACCCTGTATATATAGGTTATTCATAAATCGTAATGAATCGAATCGAATTAAATCATGCGATCGATTTGCAAATTGTATTTATGCTACGGAATCAGCAATCCCACATTGATTTCTTCAACCAATTTATAATTTTGCTGACGTCTCTATGAACGCCGGACGTGAACGTACTGCCGCTCCCACATATAGGTGTTGGATCAGAACAACGAACTCAAAATTTTCAGGATTCACGGGTCGTGAATAATTTCCACAACTACAAATTTCAAATTAATGCTCTTCTGTCCTGACGTATCATTTTTTAACTGTCACGATTTGCGACCAAAACGTTTTCAAGAGTGATAAAGTCGACAATGTTCATCTTGCAACAAGTGAATGCAATAATGCAGTATTATATGAAGTAGCTGGAGTCAATAATGGGATAATTGAGTACTTGATGATCAGGTACACTGGAGAATTTCAAATACATTCTTCAGTGAAACGCTTTCATTTTCAATGGCAACGTTATGTTGATGTGATTATCACATTTCCATTGAATTCATTTCCATACCATAGAGGGTTTTAGAGTTGAGTGTATATGATGTGACTGCAAGTACAAACTCTACTCTGGTGATTCAGAATCGGCCCACATCAATGATATGTCTATTATTATATATGACTAAGACACAGTTTTTTTTTATATCTCAGTTGAATCTTTGTGGATGTCGTATAAGAAGTATAGCCTCCTACTCACGTAAAATGAATAGAATGAAATAGAAGATGAATGAACTCAGGAGAATCTTTTCAGCCAACCTCGGTAAGAAATTCATCGAACCACCTCCGTTCGACCTGAACTCCTCGTACGCGGACTCGCATTGCTGCATCCCTCTCATCTTCATCCTAACCCCGGGAGCAGATCCGACAGCGGTCTTATTGAAGTTCGCCGACGACCAAGGATTCGGCGCGGCCAGACTCTTCCCCTTGTCGCTGGGACAGGGCCAAGGCCCGATTGCCATCAAGTTGATCGACGAAGGAGTGAAGAATGGCACATGGGTGGTGCTGCAAAACTGCCATTTAGCCAAGAGTTTCATGCCGTCATTGGAAAGGGTACTGTTTCTTCATCCTATCACACTTCTGAATTTATTATCATAGTTGATTGGTTTTGGAAATACCGGTTATTTCACCTAGGAATACAGGAATACATTGACTCAGTTATACGTAATCCCATCCACATCAAATTTGATTATTGTCTATTACTCGTACTAAGTAGAGTAGTTATTCGGGTAGAAGGTTTGCGCACCTCAAGGGCCAGGGTATTCGCTGTCGAGTTGATCAACAAAAAAGTGAAGAACGGCACGTGGGTAGTTTTTTTCAATTTTTCTCTACATGTCCCTTCCTTCTACCTGGCTAAACATTCGATTGGCGATAATGTATGTAATGCAAGAAGATTTGTCAAGTTATCGTTATGTTAAGTTGGTACCTATCATTGATTCCACCAAAAAATTAGATGTACAGGCTGTCCCATTTTCGATGTCCTTACGGGATATCTCGCTTATTTTAGAAGATACAGATTTGCGGTTTTCATGAATGTCAGCTACTTTTTTTGCGAAACTCACGAAACCGTGAACAAAATTTTCAAAGCCCGCTTCGTTCCTGAGATACAGGACGAAATTGAAAATATTGCATTTTGGGACCCCCCTGTATCTCAGCTATCTTTCAACTTAGAGGAAAAGTAAGAACTGTTTCTTCCACAATTTCTCACGTAGAATCCAGTGGCGTAGTCATATTTTTAAATGAGCTGTCGTTATTTAGATATAACTCAAAGTTATGATTTTTTAAATAGAACACCCTGTATATTTTTCAATATTTGAAACAAGAAAGCTTTGCGCTTTTCAAAAATATATAACACTAATATGATATTTTGAGTATTAGTCCTGTATTTGGGTAATTTTCAGTTTTTAAAGTAGGTTTCTTATTAATGGGCCTTGTAAAAATGTAGCAAGATTATCCAGTTCACAAATTTTCATATTTCCCTCATTGCTGACACAGTGTTTCGTCACACACTTACCACATTTACCAATATTCAGTACTATCAATTGACTATGAAAGCAGTGCACCTAATTAGTAGGTAGCTATGAAAAAAAAACACAAATGCAGATTGTTTACAATTCTTGTCACCTACCTGTCGAAGTTTACAAACTCTTCATACAATGGCGAATAATAATCCAGGATATCAAAACTACGAGAAATTATATATGGTTGGGATATATTACCAAGTTGGCTTCAATGCAAATCAAGTGAAGGACCTATATTTTGAAATGTATGTACTATCTCCCAATTGCTGGGTATCAGTTAGTTACAATATGATAAAAGATTCAGGTATCCCGAGAGGAGACAGTCAAGTAGGAAAATATTTGGCAGACTGAAAGAAAATTTGGAAAATTTTGGATCTTTTGAGAAGCCTAGACCAAAAAGTTATAGAGAAGAAAATGCCGAAAACGATGAAATTAGTGTCCTTGCAAAGGTAGAAGAAAGTAATAATTATACTTCTTGCAGAGAAATTGAAAAATCATTTGGCATTCCAAAGACAAGGGTTTCCAAGATATTAAAAAAGAACAAATATACCCCCTACATACCATAAACTATTCATTTTTTGAACCCAGGTGATGCTGTGAAGCGCATTGAGTTTTGTAGATGGTATATCCAGAAGACGGAAGAAAATATAAATTTTGGGCGTTCAGTGGTATGGTCCGATGAAAGCCATATAAGTAGCGCTGGAATATTTAATCGAAATGATCATCGTTATTGGTCAAATGAAAATCATCACGTTATGGTGGTTCGCTAACAGCAAGGCAGATTCGGCTTTAATGTATCTTGTTTCGTTTATGGAGGAAGACTAGCCTTTCGAATTTTTGACGGTAACTTGATTCACCAAAGATATTTCGAAATTTTAGATGATTGTCTTCCTGAAGTAGTTGACGAAATTCCGTTGGCTCAATTCAGACACAGTTTCTTTCAACAAGATGGCGCACCTTGTCATAACGCAGATGCCATCAGGGTTTATCTTGATGAAAGATTTCAAAACCAGTGGATTGGTAATAATGGTCCCATTCACTGGGCGCCAAGGTCCCCTGACTTATCGATATTAGATTTCTTCTTATGGGTCTATATAAAAAACAAAATATATCACACGCGTGGAAATCGAGATTCACTGATGAATGATACGAGAAAAGCTATCAAATATTTACGTATGACCTATATTTTTTCTCCGGTCGATTGACGCTATCCTCAGAAGATGTCGGCTGTGTCTTCAACAGAATGGGCAGCAATTTGAACAATATTTATATGACATTTTCAACAGGTGAAAAATTAATAGAATTGTTTTGTAGTAGTGTTTGAATTTATTGTTTTATCAAATTGTTTTATGTTTTATCGAATTGTTTTTATCAAATACTTTCTGTAAGTTCGAGGAGGTGGTACATTCATTTTTTTGGCTTTTCGTGGGATTTTCTCTCCTCGTTTCTGAAAAATAGAGTAGAAATTATTAAAAATTATTTCAATATATTTGTAGTAAGGACAGATTTGGGATTTGCCCTAAAATGTCACTGCGCTTGAAATTAAACCTTTAGATACCTCAAACAGAATTCCTCTATTGGTCAGTGACACCTTGTTTTCGAAAAAATTTGGAAATACAAATATATTTAATAAGAATAAAACCTCTACTTATCTTGGTGGACGTTTTGGGAACAAATCTGCTCCCGTTCTCAACACAATTGAAATTTTTTTCTCTTCGCAAAATCTTCCAATGTTTTCGGTTTTGACACTGAAAAGTGACAATTTGGTAGACGGAGGAATTCTGGTTACAAGGTATTTTCATTAACTGATTTTCCATGAAGAACAATTATCAAAAAATTGTATTCACTGTATACCATGTGTTTGTGGAAAATATCATACCGGTGAAACCAGCAGGCCTCTATCAGTAAGGATGAAAGAGCATAATAACAATATAAAGAAAAGATATATTGACAAATCAAAATTAGCTGAACATATCCTCACTAAAAATGGACAACATATGGCCGATTGGAATAATATTGAGATCATAGGAAAAGAAGACAACAACCAAAAACGGAAAATCAAAGAGTCTGCTTGCATTCTCCTGAACGGAGACAATGATTCTGCTTCTTGTTCATTTGATATAGATAGAACTTGGCATCCACTTCTGAAACTTGAATATGAAAATGGAAAATTCGATATCAATCAATGGAAACACCTTGTAACCAGAATTCCTCCGTCTACCAAATTATCACTTTTCAGTGTCAAAATCGAAAACATTGAAAAATTTTGCGAAGAGAAAAATGTTTTAATTGTGTTGGGAGGTTTTATTCTTAATAAATATATTTGTATTTCCAAATTCTTTCAAAAACAAGGTGTCACTGACCAATAGAGAATTTCTCTTCTAGGTATCTAAAGGTTCAATTTCTAGCGCAAAAAGGTTCAATTTCTTACTACAAATATATTGAGATAATTTTTAATAACTTCTACTCTATTTTTTAGAAACGAGAAGAGAAAATCCCACGAGAAGCCGAAAAAATGAATGTTTTTATCAAATTGTTAGTTGAATGATCATTTCAAATGAATACTTCTCATTCTACCCTATATAAATGAGTGGTATTCAATTATTGCGCCAGAATATCTATTCTAAAAGTAGTTAGTAGTTAGTAATTATTTGTCTTGACTTGCCATAAAAAACTGAAAATCACCCAAATATTTGACTAATACACATAATATCATATAAGTGTTATATATTTTTGAAAAGCGCAAAGCTTTCTCGTTTCAAATATTGAAAGATATACAGGGTGTTTTCAAAAAAAAAAATAACTTTGGGTTATATCTAAATAACGACAGCTCATTGAAAAAATCTGACTACGCCACTGGATTCTACGTGAAAAATTGTGGAAGAAACAGTTCTTACTTTTCCTCTAAGTTGAAAGATAGCTGAGATACAGGGGGGGGCCAAAATGCAATATATTCAATTTCGCCCTGTATGTCAGGATCGAAGCGGTTTTTGGAAATTTTGTTTACGGTTTCGTGAGTTTCACAAAAAAGTTGCTGACATTCGCGAAAACCGCAAATCTGTATCTTCAAAAATAAGCGAGATATCCCGTAAGGACATCGAAAATGGGACAGCCTGTACAGTTACATTTGTTTGATATCAAGCGAATTCACATTAACTTAATCCTAATATTTTGTTCATCGCTTTTTCAACGTAATAATATCAAGATCCATAAGTCGAAACTGGTGTTGGACTGATGACAGCAGGAACTAGTTTATAGTGGCTCCGAACCACAGCTTCGACTCACAATCCTTTGATTGAGGAGCAGTGACGCTAACCGCAGGTCCCTAGCCTCCTCAGAGTCCTATTTTGTATCCAACTTGAATTCCCCCATGAAGCCCTCACTTCATCATGTTTCATCCGATCAGAATAGTTTTTTACCGAAGTGGAGGAAAATAATTGTGAGTTTGTTCTTCTCGATCGAAATCTTGTCAGTTCTGAGTAATCAATGAGCTGGAATCTTTCCAATCGATATCCATCCTTCAAAATGTAAGTGTTATTCCATCCCAGTGATGCAGGTATATGAATAATGGAAGTAGACTATGGTATAGAGAAAATACAGACATTAATTCGCTGTAACCGAAGATCTCAATACAAATGAGCAGGGGCGGGAATGAAAAGTTTCGAAATCGTTCATAATATACCTACAAGCAAAGTTAAAACGAGAATACGCATTGCTGAGTATTATTTCATCAATCAAACAACTTATGCAATTGAAAGTTATTGAATGAATGTCTATGACCCGTTCCATGTGTGAATCTTCTCAATAGTAGAATATTTCATGATAATGAAATCATATATGCCCGGAGTCCTCGCATCCATCCATGAATATATATAACGTTATATTCGAAATCATTCTATGAAGATCAGCAGTAACTACTAGTCAAACACAGAAAAATTGTACGCGAAAGAAGTCATATTCATGATGATAGTGCATTCTCAGCTCGTATGTATACGGAATATATGTACTCGAGACACCCACAATTATGGTTACTCCAAAGTTATTGAATGACCTCACATCTCAATAGGAATTTGAATCGATATTCCAGATATGCGAGAATTTAACCCCAGATTCTACACATCCAGATTTCCGTTTGTGGCTCACGTCTTATCCTGCCGATCATTTTCCTGTTCTTGTATTACAAAATGGTGTCAAGATGACCAATGAACCTCCGAAAGGACTAAAAAATAATATTGGCAGGTACGTATTTGAATTAATCACAAGGATATCTATCACCATCTATTTTTCATAACAAGATGAGGATTTCAAATAGCCGATACCATATGAAAATCAAAATCGTCGATTGGTTCCTTAAATTGAATTTAATTCAGAGATTTCGTGAAGAATTCGAATTCGAATTCTATATCTACGAAATTGTTAGAAATACTGTCCAGTTTAGATCTATACATCTGAAATTCTGCACTGAATTCAGTGGCGTATGAAAACAGTGCTTTCAATATTGTTTTGCTATTCAGAAAGTAGCTCATTTCACTATGGCAACAAGAAACTAGAGAATGAAACGCACTAGTGCGGATATATTCACAAAAACGCACGCTCGCATTAATTGATGAATGTAATGATATTCTCCATGGAAAATGTACTGCTCACATGGTGGTACTCATCATATATTGATTTCGCATCCTCATCTTGCATTCAATGAACCCACTAAATTATACCACAGCATAAGGATTATACAGCAGCCTCACACTGCTCGAATTCTCAAGTGCGCGCATAACATCCCGCGCAGCCGGAAGCCATGTCAAGTAGTGAAAACGATCAGGCACGTATTCAGTGAGATTTCGCCGAGATTTCAGTTAGAAATGAACACGATATGCTTACTTGAGAGCTTTAGAATGAATCCGTTGTTCTCATAATACATGCCAAAACTATTCAGATCCAAACGATACATCTTTATATTGTTTTTGAAAGCTCATGAACCACACGGAGGAAATGTTTAAACATGATACAAGAAATTGAAAACCAAGTTTTTCTTTCCATTTTGAATTCATTTGATGATTAGACTATGAAGGGAATTTCGGTATACAACCACAATAATACACAATCAAATTATTTTATTTCATACAACTATTTTCCGGTTAGCTCGAAATTTTTCATGGTGGCTGTATTGGATTTTAGTGCTATTGGAAAGAGCAGAACAAATATCTGAAAATTATGTGAAACTCACCATTTATTCATTCGATAAAACCCCAATGAAATAACGATATGATGAATAGGGAAATATAAAAATATCAACAGTTTCCAATCTTCATAACATATCATCCAAGTAGGATTCGCAAAATGTTGGATATAAAGTGGACTGGCTGATTCAAGTGATGGACAGAGTTGTCAAGTAGAATTGAGAGCTTGGGTTATGATTTTTGGTGGGTATTCGAGAAATGCAATTTTAAAATTATGAAAAAACCGATATTCTTTTCGTGTTTTCTCGGTGGTCATGTTGAGCACATTATGTGAACAAACTTGATTGTAATTACACACCCATGTCGATTATTCTTTGTTTTGTTTTATTCCTGATACTTGAGATGAAAATCAATGGAATACCCAAATGTTTCTGTTATCTTCAATGATGAATATGATTTTTCATCACTCTCTTCGATGGCACTGATATTGAAAAAACTGAAGTTGGGTACTGTATCTGGAGATTAGTCCCCCCTGTATAAAATCTAATATTTTCACAATATTCCTCAGGTGGAAAAGAATTTGATTGTCTTCATCACCCAAGAAACATCACTCTCTATCATAGGGTATACATATAAACACATAAATGAAACATTAAAGATAGAAATGAAAATATCTGTTCATGATTGAAAAATGAAAAAAAATCTTCAAGTTCAAACATATCAATGCTGAGTATAAGTATCCAAATCAAAGATGATATTGATGAAATTCAAATGTTGTGATGAAGTATTTCTTGAGATTAGTTTTGTATCTTTTTGTATCCTGTATATTTCTGAGGTCAATTGGTAACGAGTTGCATAAAATTATTCCATCATGGAATACCGATTGGTTAACAATGTTCGACCTGAATGTATTTGCTATCAAAGAATTCAATTATCTAGTACCATTATTATGGACTGTATTGATTTCAGTGGAAGCTATATGATTGATGATTTTATTCCAGTTCCACTCTAATTTGATCAACCCTGTATCTCTACTAGTTCACGATCTACTAGTTCACGAGATTCCAATGGTGAGAGAGGTTTCATATCACTTGCTCGAGAATTTTATTTTAATAAACAACAATATTTCTGAATATTCATGGCACTGTCATGTTTTTGCGTCTCTGATTGAATCCTCTGTATGAATATATCATCATAAATATATTTATATCTTCATTTTATGTATTTCTTTGTGCTGGAGAATGAACTTGAATCCATCATCGTATTTATCACTCTCAATATTACCTACCCATGAAAATTTGCTAATCCGGTCATGGCACTCTCAACTCGGACGGGCAAATAAATGCGCGCTTGCCACGTTCCGGGATGTTCAAGGTCAGCGAAAACGTACTTAATGAAATGCATAGGCTGTAGGATACAGTGACGCTGCTGTATAATCCTTATGCTGTGATTGAACATAACAACCTTCAAAAAAATAATGAAATACCTGACAATTATATGGAAGCACATTCGATTGCGATTCGATCATTATAATTGTTATATCACATTGGCCTTCACCACACTCATAGAAATACTCTTTTTGAAAACTTCTTTCAGGAAAGTTCTAGTTTTCAGCACCTACCACAGCATATTCCGGAAGCTCATTTCCTATTCCCGAATATTCCTCTGAATCATTTTTTTCTCAATTTATGATTCACCATATTCACAAGGGATATATTTTCAAACATTTCCATATACCAGTTCCAGAGTTGTATAGATATTTCATGTGAACAAAAATACGATACGATATCTTCCAGATATGAATTGAAAATTCATCTGAACCCGATTTCAACTCTAAATTATCGTTTCAGGTCTTATCTGAGTGACCCCATCTGCGATTTAGAGTGGTTCGAGAATTGTAAGCAACCGAACGCTTTCAAGAGGCTTCTATATGGTTTATGCTTCTTTCATGCATCTATACAAGAGAGAAGAAAATTTGGACCGCTCGGATGGAATATTTCCTATGAGTTCAATGAAACGGACTTGAGGATCAGTGTAATGCAGTTACAGATGTTCTTAAATGAGTATGAAGTAAGAAACCTATCGCAAATCTTTTGTCATTGATAACCATTCAGAATTGATGAATTGATTCAAAATGTGAACCATTTTTCTTCCTCCTGAATGAGATTGAGAATTGAATGAATGTCGTCTCACGTTGGGAACTTTGACATTCATTCGAAGCGTGTATCCACGAATCACGTGGTGAGATAATCTCTGTCCGTATATTCCTGAAATAATATAGAGACGTTCCATCAGGATATATACGATGAAACCTAACCAACATCCATGGCGCAAGATGTAACTTCGCAGTTTGAATTCGATTTCAAAGAAGAAAGAAAACGAAATCAATAGCTCGAAAAACATTTTTTCCAGCATTGACCCAAACTTATATGAAAATATCAACTTTTCATTCATTTCTTCATTCCTGGCAATCATTCCAATGGCCAATCCTCCCAATAAGTGATTCGACGGTGAACACAAGTTAAGAATTCTTGTATTGAAATTACCGTCAAGTTGACTATGACATTATGCAGTGGAATCAACAGAGTTGTCAATGCCTGAGCAAACTTCATTGGTTATTGTAACCAAATGTCAATCATGAAAGTTATTGAAAATCTATTGTATCATCTTCATTTCTGAAGTTTGTAATTTGCTCGTTCTACATAAACAATACACATTCTATCCACAGAATATAACTCATTCATCCACTAATGGTATATCGTTGAATTCAGGAGAAATGCTGGTTCATACTGATCACAAATCATAGTTGAAACGAAAGTATTTAAATATTCTCAGCATAGCGTGGAGTTGGAAAAAATTCTCACCAGTATCAGATTATATCGCTTTCCAAACCATTGATTTTATTGTTCAAATCGGAGGACATCTGCAGAATAACAGCTCAACGTTATTTTCCTGAAAGAATTCAATATTTCTCGGAAGCAAATTCGTCTTATCCAAACAGAATAGGAATAGAATCTATCACGAGCCCAGATCAACAGATCTAGTTTCACTAGTTCCCTAAAAGCTCGTTTACCAGATAGTGATGAGATATAATTGCAACATCAGACGAACTCTCGAGCTATCAGTGCTGGAAGCTAAGTCCGTAGTAAATAGTGAAAAACAGGTCTGATATTTCGCTGACATCATACCAAACTATCATTTTACGGTCGGGCAATGTCAATTCAAGATAGGCTATGTTATCAAAATTTTAATATTTAATTGATCAACAATTGTGGCCCAGAACTAACACTAGTTCTTTGTAGGTGGTTCACTGTTTCATACTTACTTGGTGTATATGAAGAGGCAGTGTATTGATTTTTCTAGATTCTCTGTGATTTGCTCTCTCCATTTCTATGAATGGAAATAGAGATGTTAGTGATCATTTCAATATATATGTAAGGACAAATTCATGATTTGCCCCAAAATGGCACAGCGCTCGAAATTCAACCTTCAGATACCTAAAAGAGGAACTCTCTATTCGTCAGTGACATCTTGTTTTCTGAAAATACAAATGAATTTTGAATGGAAATCAAAACTTCTACTTCTGTGTCAGAGTCGACGAACATTGAATATATAACAAAGATTAAAGATATAAATTGGGTAGGAAACAGGAGCAGATACGTTCCCGGAACGTCCATTAATATAAGTAGGAGTTTTTAATTTCATTAAAAATATAATTGTTCCTCCAAATTTGAAAAAAAAAGGTGTCACTGACGAATAGAGATTTTCTCTCCTGGGTACCTGGAGGTTGAATTTTTAGCACAGTGATCAAATATATTGGAATAATTATTTCAATTTCTATATTCATTTTCAGAAACGAGAAAAGGAAATCCCAGAATAGTAGAAGAAATTAACCTTGGTGTGTTTCCTCCTGACTGGAACATAGCTAGAGTCCAACCGATTCCAAATGAAATGACAAGAAAACTCATCCTAACAATTATCGGATGCACTCTTGTATTATCTCTGAAGTAATGTGAGAAACATTCAACATCGACCTCATCCGATAGCGATGGTTGGTCAGAAATTCCATATGTTTGTCGCGTCAATGAACTTACGCCATTTTGAAAATAAGCAAATCATATTTTTGGAAAATAACATTGTGAAAGTATCCCAGTACAGGCGTACATTGAAATGAATTGAATTAATTCGAATTCCTGAAACTCCCATCTCTGACTTACGAGGTATTGACTTCGGACCATCGATATTGTATCGATAGTACTCTACATCCGAGCAGCAGCTCGTCCATGAAATACAAATTCAATCTGTTTTGGAGTACTGTCCACATGTTTGGAGTTCAACTTCCAAACATACGATGAAGCTCTTGGATTCTATTCACAAGAGATTTATCCGCCTGATCGGTGAAACTACAGTGAAAAGGTGGGCGATATCTCTCATTTCATGAATATTTCCATTGCCTGTGTTCTATTATTCCACTACGAACGATTTCAGGTTGACAAACTACATGAGCTCACGCTGGCAACTCTTATATAGTCAGGCTCGGGACCGAACTCCGTTCTACCAAGCATCATTCATCAATAGAACGGTATTTACCGGGTGTGTAAGAGCTTTTAGGCCAGCAGAGCCCCCACTCCCTGGCAAACAACCCCCGAAGAACCACCCCTAACTTTGTTCCATGTTTGTTTTGGTTCAAGCTCTGGGGCAACCGGTATAGTGAAGTATTCCTTGATGCTTACGAACGAACTTTGTACGAACTTCCAAGGAATTTTCCAATATCTTCTGTCCCTCCTAACATTCCACCTCTGGCCACACGAGGTTCCACGGAAATTTCAGGTTTTCTTCATCGTGAACAAATAATAAAGGAATCTGGTGATTCATATCTCTAGCTTTAAACCATTCAGCAATAACTGATGCAACATGAAACATCATCGAAGATCGAACATCCTTTCAGATTCCAAATTAGTTTAGCAAGTTCTCTATATTCCGCCCTAAGCTAAAGAAACAACGAAAGAGGACTATGTCTCATTTATCTCCACAAGTATATCAGGAGAAGGCTTATCAGGAAATCGCAGATGCATATTTCACCTTACATCCTATTAGCGACTAATAGTTAGATCCCTGATGCCTCATTCACACAATGATAAATGTATCGGATTTGGCGGAAAGTTGATTCATTCCAGTTGGAGCGTTTGTGAATAACTGTCACGATAAGTCAGTTCAATAGAGGTGGAAGGTAATGAAGGGTCCGATTCACCCTACCCATTGCTGCTGATGATCCGACTCTACCTGAAATCACATCAACATGCACTAAACCACACAATTCAACCACGGCAAGTTTCTTGCAACTTCGAACAAAATTGAATAATTACATTTGAATAAACACATTTGCAATGAAGAAGAATTGGATATCAGGTATTAACCACATATTCTGCGGTTCGAGCAGGAAGGCATCTCTGATTACTCGGTCGATTTCATTCATTTATGACAATTCTCGATAATTGAAATTGTATATTGAGTTCTGAATCCAAAATTATTACTCAATCACCACCTATTTCAAGAAGTATGTGGCTGATAGTTGTTTGCTGGTGCCATCATTCATACGGTCCCCAACTTCATTATTCGAATTGCATAGACTTTGCCATCGTCTTGTAGGATTCAATAGCAATAACAAGATTCCTAATTCTTGAAGCAAATTGTTATTCCGATTATCACCCTCTTCATGGTATCACAGAAAACGTCAGATGAATCTCAGAAAGAATCAGTTCTATTTCACAATAACAAGAATAATTTCATCAGAGAGTATCAGTCCGTTTTCAGAATATTCAATCCAATATCTATTTCAATTGTTCATTGGGGCAGAGGATCACCGATACAGGAAAACATTGGAGCAAATTATATTCCATTTCTTATTGGTAAGTATTCTGTTGAATAATCAAAATTTAAACTCCAGATGATATGTAGAGTATCTACAAATTGATATAGATAAATTCCCTAATTCATATGTTACTCTCCGAAAAAGCATTCAGTATTCTCGTTAATACAGTTGACGTATCCTGAACTACAATTGACTGTTATCGAGTTTCCTTGCAGATAGATCACTATATGTGGTGGTAGACTATTTGCAGGCTCTGTCTTATTGGCACCCTTCGTTCTTGCTCCACATCAATTGTTGGATTTGACCTCCATCCCAGTTCATAGCTTTGCTTCATTCCGCCTTCTCCTCTAGAGCCTCTATATCATCCAATGAGGCCAGTGGTGCGAGACGGATACAAGTCGATGCTTTGAATGAGGATCTGACAAGAATTCTCAAATGGTATTATGAAAATCTAAAAGAGTTCAATGCAACGAAAACTCAAGCTTCAATGTACACCAGGAAGGCAGATCACAAAATGCATAATATGATGATGTCGGGTACTACCTCGGTTACCACTGTTTCTATGAGGTCGTTAATATCCATGCTGGGTGTCACCACCAATAGCGCTCTCTCATGGGACGATCATGTGAGGTCCATTGCGAGAACAGCTCCACAAAAACTTGGCTCGGTGATACAACACTGACCAAATCATTGATCTCTCTAGAACATCGTAGAAAGGTCGGCTATCTTGGCCTTTTCCATAGATACTTCCACGGTTGGTGCTTGATGGAAATATCATCTATTATGCCACCACGTGCGATTCCTAGTAGACAAACCAGACGAGCTCAGGCTGGTCACTCCCACACTGTCAGGCTCGAAACCTGTCGAACATCGCTATACCAAGCATCAGTCATCAATAGAATATCGCAAAGTTGTGGAATTCTTTCCTGATAATTACAACCTCCAAACTTCCAAGAAAAATTCCAACACCTTCCTTCTCTCCCAAAATTCCACCGCTGGCTAACACGATGTTCCTCAAACATCGGTTTCCCTTTCGTGTTGTCAATCGAAAAAAATATGTAATTCAAATGATGGTATCCGATTTCGAATTGATTATTCTGAAATGCAATGCATGCTTTCTGAAAGTGAGCTAACTTTTCTGAAGTTGAACTGATACTTTCTAAACACAATTGATGCTATCCAAAACTCAAATTTCTTTCTAGAAATTCAATTCTGAATTTTTGGAATATGAATGACCAATCTGAAATTCATTTTTCAGCTTTTAATGGGATTTTCTCTCCTCGTTTCTAAAAAATAGAGTATTCTCAACACAATTGAAATATTTCGTAAAATTTTTTCAATGTTTTCGATTTTGACACTGAAAAGTGTTGAGAACGGGAGCAGATTCGTTCCCGAAACGTCCACCAAGATAAGTAGAGGTTTCATTCTTATCAAATATATTTGTATTTCCAATTTTTTTCAAAAACAAGGTGTCACTGACCAATAGAGAATTGCTCTTTTAGGTATCTAAAGGTTTAATTTCAAGCGCAGTGACATTTTGGGACAGATCCTAAATCTGTCCTTACTACAAATATAATGCAATAATTTTTAATAACTTCTACTCTATTTTTTAGAAACGAGGAGAGAAAATCCCATTAAAAGCTGGAAAATGAATGTACCACCTCCTCGAAGAACTTACAGACAGAATCTGAAATTCAATTGACTCTTTCTGAAATCGAATTGAAGATTTCTGAAATACAACTGAGAAGCAGTTATTCACGAATAATTTCATTGTGAAGATAGTGAATTCATTGAAAGTGAATGAATACCATATTCGAACTATTTTGAAATTCTAATGTATTTCTAGGATATACAATATGAGGCTTTGCTGTACTTGACTGGAGAGTGTAACTATGGAGGTCGCGTGACCGATGATTGGGACCGAAGATGTCTTGGTACCATACTCAAGAAGTTTTATTGCAAGGAACTCGTAGAAGAACCGTGTTACTCTTTCGATCCCTCAGGTTGGTTGTTTTTATATGTTTGCGTTCATTATTCGAATTAAAAAGAAAAGGAAAGAAGCAGCAACTGTTCCACCATAGTGTGCATTTAATGTATGGTTACACATGATGAAATTTCACCATTGCTTTTTCCAAATATCGATTTGGGTATGACATTTCATGTAACCTTCTTCAATTTTTATTTCTCATGAGTGAATTTCAATCTATGACAAGAAAGATACACCAAAAATAAACATTCCTGGTCCAAGCTGAAACCATCTAGATTATTGAATAATATAGGTATGGAATATTATAAAATGATATGATGCCAGTAATGGATTCCTTCCCAGATACAAAAATAGCTCGAATGGTTCATATAAAGGGCATCCTCAGATTGCCAAAGAAATATTTCTCAGATTCTTGATGGTATGGGATTACTCTGATGGTTCAGGCGGGAGTGAGTTTCACAATGAAATATTTACTGAAACATGACTCGAACTCGTGTCAGTTATTCATTGTTATTCATTCCAGTACCTTGCTCTCATGAAAAAGACAATTTGAATCCAACAGAATTGTGTACATTTAGAAACTGAACACTTCCTAATCCATTACCTCCGTCATCATACATTTTCAGAAAAAAATTATCTGGAACTTCTTTCTTGCAAATTTGATGCAGATCATTTTCGTATGGTAGTGACTTCAAAAACTGCAGAACTGCAGGAAACAATTCCATCTTTCCACCCTCTTTCCTCCAAAACTCGAAGCATGAATATTACCTGGAGTAGATGGAACAATGTGGCGTCAGGGTCAACCTTTTTCATTTTGGTGTTTCGGCTCAGGTCTAGTTTCATCGTACCGATATCACAGTGATTGAAATCGAATCAGCGTTACGTTTGAGAAAGAAAAAAATAGAAAATAGATATCATCTCAAAAACCGTCGAAGATGTGTATAAGGAAGAATCAGACAAGATCTAGAGAATGATCACGCATTCAAAAATGCAAAACTATAATACTCGTCTCATTTGGAATATCATAGCTGATGATACTTTTTGGTGAAAGTGGCAACGATGTATCGCTGAAATAACTTTGGATCATTGGATCACGAACAATTACTGAATTAGTTTTTTGAAATAATCGGATGTCCTATTTTCCGTATACCTCCCAAGAACGATGTAGGCAGCTACTTTGTCTATTTGCCTATCTAGTGTCTTCTACCAAAACTCTAACGTAAAGCTTGATAACAGCATTTTTTTCGTTATAGCAGAAAATCACTCACATGTTGTCAGATGGCGACACAAAAATGGAAACAAAATAAGTATTATTGATAATTGTACAATCGCAGTCTTATAAAAACGTTGATTCAGAAGTAGTGATATCAGTTTAATTCTCAATCAATGATCAAACTGCATATTACAATCTCAAAATACCAGCTGATTGTTCAGAATTCTGTGCAAAAATGTCGCCATCTTTTGGTGAGCTCTATAACTATTATGCCATATAATATTATAACTATTATGCCATATTAGCGTTTTTTGGCGAAACACAACACCATGAGTGACTGCACCAGTCTTCTGTACATCGTTGTCCAAAGGTACCATCGACCGTTCGCCTGTATTTTTGAGAATTTCATCCGGTGATTCATGTTCAACTGACAATGTTAGTAGGTTCACCAGAATTCAGAGATTGATTGGAAATAGTCACTGATTTTTTTCAAAAGACTCAAAATATATCACCATGATTTTTTCTTCAGGTACCTATTATTGTCCGGACAAGACAGAATACGAGGACTTCATAACTTACACCAAATCTCTGCCTTTGATTACACATCCCGAAGTGTTCGGGATGCACGAGAATGCTGACATCATGAAGGATCAACAAGAAACTGGATTGCTATTTGCTAGCACTTTGCTCACTCAGGTAAACATAATTTTTGACTCTAGCAGTCTGAATCGATCACTCTTAATAATCGATCAGTCCTAATAATGGAAGGAGGTAAAAATGTTACATTTTTTTTTATCTGTGGACAACACGAAAGGGAAACCTATGATGTTCGAGGAACATCGTGTTAGCCAGCGGTGGAATTATGGGAAAGAAGGAAGGTGTTGGAATTTTTCTTGAATGTTTGGAGGTTGTAAGCATCAGGAAAGACTTCACTAGGCAAAGAATTCCACAACTTTGCCGTTCTATTGATGAATGATGCGATGTTCGATAGGTCTCGAGCCTGACAGTGTAGGGGTGACCAGCTTGAGCTCGTCTGGTTTGTCTATTAGGTATCGCGCGTGGTGGCATAATAGATGATATTTCCGTTGAGCACCGACCGTGAAAGTACCTATAAAAAAGGCAAAGATCGCCAACCTTTCTACGATGATCTAGAGAGGTCAATGATTTGGTGAGTGTTGTGTCATCGACTAGGCGAATAGCTCTCTTCTGAATTGAACTCAAGAGCTCAAGCGTATGTTTGGGAGCTGAGCTCCAAACATGTGAACAGTACTCCAGGACAGGTCGAATTTGTGCTTTGTAGATCATAAGCAGTTGCTGGGATGTGAAGTATCTCTTCGCACGGAAAAGAAAACCGAGTTTTTGTGAAGCAATTTTCACACCGATTCGGAGATGAACAATAAGTAAGTACACTCATCTTTTCTGAGGACATTTGTCTCAGATTTTTTGTGTCAGTAAAACCAGAGATTTTGTAATCTTTCGTAATGTCAATTTGATATTCCTGTTACATCATTATAGCCATCAGAATGGAAAACTCCAGGAATGAAGTTGAAGAATCAGAAGATAATAGTATGAGATCCATCGGTATCCATATCAGAGTTGTATTTAATAATTCAATGAACCATGAAGAATACATGATATTTGACTTGAAAATATTCTATTGTTATCCTGGTAGTATTCCGAATATTCGGGATGTGAATTTATTATTCATGTTTTTCTTCGTATTTTCGATCTGATACCAGGCCTGCCTGAAGTGGCCAGTTGAACATATAAGCACCTGGTCCACAAGAGATAGAGATCAAGTGAGAAGCGGTAGAACAAACTTCTCAAGTTCATTCATCTCTTTTGAAATAAAATACATTTCATCTTCAAAGTTGTGGAATTCTTTGCCTGATGAAGTCTTTCCCGATGCTGACAACCTCCAAACCTTCAAGGAGAAACACCTTCCTTCTAACCCAAAACTCCACCACTGGCTCACACGATGTTCCTCGAAAATTATTGGTTCTTCTTTCGTGTTGTCAACAGATGAAAAAATTAATAAAAATACTTATTTTCCATATTCTGATAGGGGACCCGGCATGACCGTATTTCTCTATTATTAATCAACTATGAAAGAATCATTTTGATTGAAAAACTGCAGTGCAGTGATCACGCAGTCGAATCTCTATCTGTAATGAATGAATCTGTGATGAAATTGCTCCTATGAACCACTATGCATGGAAAAGGGTCCTTACTCACTTGATTTGAAACAGTCAAAAACTCTAGTTTTGAAATCAAGCGCTAACCCGAAATTATAGCAGTGTAGTCAGAAATATCGGATCGAATGGTTTCTCTAGGCTCGTAGGAATTGGAAGAATAATAGAGAAAAAAATTTAAAACATTGACATTATAGGTATGGAATAAGTTACCACCATTTGATTACGTTTCTGAAAATTGGGATCTCTTTACGTTTCAGTACTGTCATACGACTATTTTTGATATCAAAGGAATAATGATTTTCTTTCCATTGGGTATATTGAATTCGTAATATATCATATAATCATATATCATATATCATTGACAGACTGAATATGTTATCCTGATATGAGTGAACTGTACGACTATGTGTCATGCTATTCTGGCCGATTTTCATGACTGTTACTCACCGTTTCGTCGCTGGACCTCTGTGACAGATGGAACAAATTGCTTGAATAATACTCGATGATTTTTTTCATAATATGAATTACATATGTGTAATGATATTATATTCCATTTTATTGAAATGAGAAATGCCTGAACGAGAATGCTTTCATAAGAGGCTAGATGAAAAGCCGAAACTATGGTGATTTCTCAATGAATTATGAGATCTATAACTTAGTGGGTGATTACTCCATATGATGATAAACCCAAATCCATGATTGAGTGTTTCACAAAATTACATGATTCTTTTTATCATTTCATTGCTGCTCACAGGACCGAACGGTAAGATAATTTCCTAGTTTTTAGTTTTCAAATTTCCTAGTTCCACTGGATACAAATCATGAATACTGTTTCATTGAATTTGAAACGTATGCATACAAGAATTCTCAAAAATAAATTCAGAATGTTGTTAATAGAAAATGCAGAAAGAATTTGCTCTCTTTGGAAGACAATGTTTATTCTCCTTGTCTGTCATCCTCGTCCATTGGTTCATATACAATTTCAGTATTTACGTTTTCAATGAATGAACATTCTGAACATTGCAAATAGTTAACTTTCTCATTTATGAGTCGCTAACATAAATATGGGGAAAAGATGTAATTCAGAATATATTTCCGACCGATTTCCTACCATGAGCCTGTATATATATTCCACTTGATTGAATCAATAAATGAAAAAATGTATATTCACACGCTATTAAGGCAGTGGCTTGTTTTCGTTTTGTATCTATACCGCGAATTCTGTATCTATACTGTGAAAAATAACTGTATGAGAATGCATGGAAGCTAATAAATACTGTTTCATTCTGAGAATATATCTCTCATTCGGGACAGAATGATTCGTCTGAGAATACACATGTGATGAACAAATTTGTCTGAACTCAGTGGTCATACGTACTCACCTACATAGAAACCCATGATGAGTATGAGTAACTTGTGATGACAAGAAAAACACATGACAAGAAACCTGTCACCTTCTTGATAAACCAATATTGTGTTGACGGAAACACAATTATTTAATGCTTATGACTATTCCAAGGAAGGTTCATGAAATATCCATTATCAATACATTTTATAGAAAATCATAACTGTGTTCGTGAAATGGATCATGAATTCACATTACAACACCAAGTTTGCATGCTTTCATCATTGATAATGATAATGTTATGTCAATGTAATGATAATGCATGTTTCATGAATCCTCCTATCAGTTTCATTGATAACTTAAATATATTTTCCATGCTGCCTTCTAGGACATATATTTGATGAAGGTATGTGTAGCTGAATATGAAATTATGAGAATGTAAAATCATTATTTTTTTCTAAAGCAACTGAAGAAGGACAGGGTGAGTGAAATGAATAAGAACAACGATAGCATTCAGACCGTTGCTATGATATTGCGTACTGACCCTGGTAATTGATCAAGCCAGAAGGAAATTCAGAATTAAATATTTTTCTTTTCATTCAAGTTCCTGTCCTGATGACTGTTTCTCCAACATCTCAGTTCCTCGACTACATATTAAAGATATTTACTTGGTTCCATACTCTATGCCAACCCTGTATAATGATGCTAGTGAGTTTGGTTGATGATATTTAGAACTGTCAAGCTTGGAAATCATAATGTCTGAACTATAGCGGAGAGTTTGTTGTATACCGTGTATAATTTCTATTTTGCAAAGCACTTTCGATCATTGAGTCATCATCAGTACTTCAAGTCAATAACAGAAAGCCGACACAGAAGGAGACACAGGTCATTGGAAAGAAATAATTGTATCTGAATATTCAATCAGGATCAACGCATCCTGTTAATTGGAATACCATGTGAATTCATCAAAATGTCAAACATACAAACGTTACAACGACCTCTCTTTGTACGCTTTTTGTTCATGAAATGAAGTGCTGATGTTAACTGCAATAGTCGAAAGTGCTTTGCAATATGAAAGTCATACAGGAAATAGTATAACTCACTTCCTTTATTATAATCTTCATTGAAATTCATGTTGATCTATTAATGAAAATGTATCTTCTGAATACTTGTCGGTTCTACTGTTTATCGTCTCCTGTAGGATGCTATGTCTTCAAGTGGTTCCTCTAAATCACCAGACGAGGTCGTTATGGATGTTGCAGCCGACATACTAGGCAAACTCCCAGATAACTTTGATCGTGACGCAGCTATGGAAAAGTATCCAGTATCGTATTCGCAAAGCATGAACACGGTACTTGTCCAGGAGATGAATAGATTCAATGCCTTGCTGAGTATAATCAGAATCAGTTTGAAGAACGTGCAGAAGGCAATCAAGGGTAAGCAAGCTTCCACCGTTGTATTCCTCTTGTCACTTTTCCGTCATTTCGAGAGTACAAGGATATTCAATAGATACCACATCAATTCCTCCAATGGTAGGATAACTCGAATACAAATATCTATTGTTTGGTATTAGGTCATACCAACATCTCACTGATGTTGGATTGCTGAAATGAATGATCAGTCTATTTCGAATGTTTCCAAGAATGAAATTTGAATTCAACTACGCAATACTTTTTGTTCCTCTGTGTCAGTTCGGAGGTCGAGGAAAAATTGCCCTTTCTCGATTTTCTACACTAAATTATTCTTTGCATCCTGTATGATTATATGGAAGGTAACGCATGAAACACATAACTATGATTAGATCAGTGCAAAACAATTATAGACATTAATAATTCACTAAAAAATAGCGTGAAGCTATCGGTGAATCAATAAAATCATCAGACTCAGTTCCCAACTGCTAATGAAATTAATTGGTGACAAAAAAGGGTGGAAGAAAGCCACATCCAGTCGTTGAAGAATATGCGTTGAGTTAGGATATAGACTAGTCAGAATAATCCCATTATCAAAACAGAAATTACTCAACTGTATTGTAAGATGCGAAATATGACCATCCACATACAGAATTATAGGCAATTCGATTTTGTTTTCCTTCAACCAGAGAACAAAAATATTAGCGATATACTCGAAAAATGACTCTCTGGTCACCCAACCATTTTCAGATTTGCCAATTGCCTAAGTTTCGGGAAATTCCTTTGTTATATTGTTTGGGATTCTTTTTATGAGAACATTATCAATAGAGGTGGTAGTTCCCCTGCAGCATTGAACATAACCAGTGATGTTATGCACTCTTTTCCATCATTTTGTGCCACATTATAAACGGTTTATTGTCCTTTCACAGATAAAACTATTCCGCCCCTTGGATACAGGTACATTGCCGTTTCATCACAATCATGAATCATTCTGCGATCAAGGATCATATTTTCATTACCTCCAAAATAGTTGGAGACTTCCTTGAACAATTCTTGGATCTTCATCTCACGTTGGATCTTGGACCTGATAAATTTTGCGAAACTCTCCAGACTATTTCTGGATGTCTCTTCAAAAACGCTTCGTGCCAATGACGTGAAGGCCTATCATCGACAAAAGGATTTTCTCTGTTCATTTCCTCCTTCAGAAGCTGAACACTATCAGTCAAATGCGTTTTTGTGACTGAAAATCCAGCTCTTGAACAGCTCATGATCCACTCGACCAGGTCTCCCTCTCCTTCAGTGCTCAAAATGGTACTGGACCGAGTTTTCGTTCCATAGGCACTGTGCCGCCTAACTTGTCCATGATGGTACTTCTTGAAACCTTGAATATGATACTCGTTTTCCGTATGAACATCCCATTTTTTGCTGCCTCCGAAATATCTTTTTTGGTATATTGCATACGTTTTTGTGAGGTAATGCAACTTGAACATCACAATTCTGACAAGAGTTGGTTTTTTCTTGAACTACATGGAACCTTCAATAGCCGAAATTGAATATGTCCCAACTATCGGCATAGGTCTGTCCGTTTGATCTGCCAGCCATTCAAAGTCAGTTCATCAAGCTTATTTGTTGGAAAATAGCATGTAAAATAGCAATGATAATTGGTCACTCGGAAGGAGGCTTATTCTCAAACATATTGGCTCACATCCTGTAATTGAGGCTGTAGCCTTGGATATCTCCAAAGCATTTGACCGAGTTTGGCACCAAGGTCTCCTAGCGAAACTTCCGTCATATGGTTTGCCACCCCAACTGTGTCTTTTACTATCGAGTTTTCTTGCAGATAGATCACTCTACGTGGTGGTAGACGAGGTCTCGCCTGTTACAATGACGATCAATGCTGGTGTTCCACAAGGCTCTGTCTTGGCACCAACTTCGTTCTTGCTCCACATCAATGATTTGTTGAATGTGACCTCCAGCCCAATTCATAGCTTTGCGGATGATAGTACCCTTCATTCCGCCTTTTCCTCTGAAGCCAACGAGGCCAGAGGTGCAAGACGAAGACAGGTCGATGCTTTAAATGAGGATCTGACAAGAATTCTGAAATGGGGATCTGAGAATCTAGTACAGTTCAATGCTACTAGAACTCAAGCTTGTATTTTCACCAAGAAGGCTGATCACACAATGCCCAATTAGATGATGTGAGGCACCACTGTTCCAATGAGGTCGTCAATATCCATGCTGGGTGTCACCACCAACAGTGCTCTCTCATGGGCGATCATGTGAGGTCCATAGCGAAAACTGCTTCACAAAAACTTGATTTTCTATTCCGTGCGAAGAGATACTCCACATCCCAGCAACTGCGCATGATCTACAGAGCACAAATTCGACCTGTCCTGGAGTACTGTTCACATGTTTAGAGTTCAGCCCCCAAACCTACGCTAAAGCTCTCAGATTCATTTTCCAGCTTTTCGTGGAATTTTCTCTCCTTGTTTCTGAAAAATAGAAGAGAGCTATTCGCCTAGTCGATGATACAACACTCACCAAATCATTGACCTCTCTATATCATCGTAGAAAGGTCGGCCATCTCTGCCTTCTTTATAGGTACTTTCACGGTCGGTGCTCAACGGAAATATCATCTATCATGCCACCACACGCGATTCCTAGTAGACAAACCAGACGAGCTCAGGTTGGTCACACCTACACTGTCAGGCTCGAGACCTGTCGAACATCGCTATACCAAGCATCATTCATCAATAGAACGGCAAAGTTGGTGAATTCTTCTTCCAGTGAAGTCTTTCCTGATGCTCACAACCTCCAAACTTTCAAGAAAAATTCCAACACCTTCTTCTCTCCCAAAATTTCACCGCTGGCTAACACGATGTTCCCCGAACATTATAGGCTTTCCTTCCGTGTTGTCCACAGATAAAAAAAAATATTGATGCGTTGTCCCAATCACCGGCCACAATGACGATAGCTAGGACATTGGATGAAAATTAGTGTCCGTATTATCGGCCACATAATATTTCAGGAGAAAAGCACTTCTGTCACCATTTCTATCGATTTTCAACAATTTCAATCATAAAAAAATGATGTACCTACTGTGAAAAATCAAGTCATTTCCGAATATCATTCATTTTTTTCATGTGAATAGAGTAGATCGTTTCGCTAGCTTGCCTGACTAACAATAACTGCATTGCTCACCACAATGTCTGCAAGACGACTGAGTCATTCGATGACTGTCATGCGCAGTGCGATACATAGAGAAATGTTGATTTCACAACGGAAAAATATTTCTAACGACTAATCCCTTCCGAATTTCTTATTTTATGCAAATATCAATCAAAGTGGCCGATAATTGGAACATGGCCGATGATAGGGACACTCACCTCATAGTTTATAGTAGGTCAACCAATCAAACTCACTGTCAGATCAGTGTCATGTTACAAAAGACATCCATATACGAAGACATTTTACTAAAAAATATAAATAACAAGAAAGCGTGGAAAGCTTGCAGGCAGTAATTAGAACGTTCATAGTATCATAAGCGATTCATGACACAACAGGAGGAAACTTCAATGTGCGTTCGTCGAGGTCTCCATTTTTGGGTACCTATATTGTGTAGGGAGAAGCTTTCTGCGATTGTTTTTTGTTCGTAATCACCAACTTTCACTAGTGGTGGTAAAAAAAATGACTTCCAATGGACATTCTATATTCTCACATATATTATTACATCTGTAGCACAATTCGTTTTCTGTGGACAACACGAAAGGGAAACAAATAATGTTCGAGGAACATCGTGTTAGTATGTGAATTCGTTCACCAATCAAACATAATATTGTGTGGGTACATGAGGATCTCGTATGTCATGTGAAAATAGAGTCACTTTAGTAACAGAACAAAAATTTCAATGCATCGTCCAAGTAGCAAATCATGTCCTTTTTCAGGTCAAATTGTTATGTCGGTAGCTCTTGAAGAGGTCGTTACCAGCATGTTGACAGGAAAAATCCCACAGATGTGGGCCAAACAGTCATACCCTTCTTTGAAACCTCTAGGAAGCTATGTCAATGATTTCCTCGCTAGATTAGCATTTTTACAGGTGAGTATCCAGGGTTGATCATTCCATAATTGTACGTATATCATTTCGTGAAAACTTCCAACGTGACTCCAACGTGGAATGACTTTCATCATTGGATGATTCATCATACAGTTCACCCAGTTGAATCGGGAATATATCGATCAGATTATTTCTAGGAAATATCGAATGACAGAGTATTCCCAACAACTGGTTTCATGTGAATAACAGCATTATTGAAAAAACTTCAATTGTAGACTTGCATTTTGTCAAACAAGGTGAACTTCTGATTTGAACTTGAGCTTCAAGCATCTGCAATGATAACTGCAATATCAGAACCACTATATGAAATAATTTTTGATTCCAATCCATTGACATATCTATTACTTCAATAATATCATTTCTCTCTATAGAAGAACAAGTCCACTAGCTCTCATACATTCCAAATTACAAATCTAATCCTTGCTTTTGAACGATAGCTGTTCTTTTGATGCCTTGTTCATCCAAGTATTTTGGTTCTGATTGATTTGTAACCTTGGGCTAATTTCCAATATATCTTGATCCTTGTAACTCTTGATAACCCCTCTCGAACTTGGTGTACTTACTTACTTCATCTTTGAATATTGAATGTCAATATATCCTTCTGGTGGAGAATCACCAATTGAAAAGAAAAGATATGTTGTTTTTCATGGAAATATTGCAATAATGAACTTTGATGGAATCTAAATGACAAAGCTTCGTCCTCCCTCTTGATATTACTCACGTCGTTTGTTGGATCTACATAACTTCTCTGTGTACGATTGTGGATCAATAATATATCAAGGCTCAATCTGAAATTTCGAATTTGGCGAATATCAGGTAACAAGAGGTGAATGAAAGATATGTGCTTTTTTTCCGTAGATTCGTTTATTTTCATATTTTGCTCTCATTTGGAAATAGTTGAGTATGGCCCAAATCCTCGATACATAATTCTCATTCATATATTTGGATGAAAAAGGTACGAGTAAATGAAAAAGAATTGAATTTCCAATTTTCCCATCAAAATAATTTGACTCGTAATAATGACCTTCGAAATACATTATTTTGTCCGCATCGACACTAACTTTTTTGATATTTTTTTAATACCCACTAATGGTATACCATACCAAGTGATATACTGAAGAACTCTAGATCATCTTTTGTCGTTTTGCATAGAAATCCCTAAATTTTGAGACACCTCGTTTTCACTAACTCGTTTTGAGAAATATGTTTATTTTTCAGAAATGGATGGATGACGGACCACCACCAACCTTTTGGTTATCTGGATTCTTCTTCACTCAAGCGTTCCTCACTGGGGCACAGCAGAATTTCGCTAGGAAATATACGATACCCATCGATTTACTTGCTTTCGACTATGAGGTGAGTGATGAAAACAGAGCTATCTTGCTATGTTGCTTGAATATTGTGGAATTCTCAAAATTCTGATATAATTATTATAATCATAAAAATGACGGTCTTCATCATTTTCATTATTCAAATATCGATATTATTATTTTTACATCATGTGAAAATGAAGATCACCATGGTACCCTGATCATCTAGACATCTTCAAATGAGATTTGATATCTAAATGATGTCAGCAATCGAATGCTGTCAAGAATTATAATAATGATCTTCATATCATGTGATGATGCCACCATATCATCATATTGTAGTGCATTCTATTGTATAGCATTCGTGCAGTGGGCGTGAATCGGCGTAGGTATCGGCGTTTTTGAAACTACTGTTCTTAGTAAATTCTAAGTTCTAAATAAGTGAATTTACGCGATTAGTGGAAGTGAGAACGTATCTGAAAATCTGAAAGAAAGCATCGTCATAAATTGAAAAGTGTAACAAGTAATCAGCATATGAACAATCAGTTCCGCAGAAGTGTAAATAGTCGAACCCCGCATTTAATAATAGTAATAATAAAAATAATAATAATAATAATAATAATAATAATGATATGTCTTCATTCATACCAATGGTACAAAAGGGTGGAATTCAGCCACACACATTCGAAGAATGTAGGAGGCTGCTCGTCCCTTCGCAAAGTTCAACCATATACCAGGTCAGTTGAAATATTTGTCTTGAGTCAATTAAGTCATGACGACAGAAAACGAATTCACAACAAGAGAGTTATATGAGCTAAAGAAGAAGTCACAGAAAGAAAAACTGAGATAATATCCAGAGAAATTAACGAAAACCGAGAAGAATACAAAAAAAAAATTCTAGAAACAGAAAGACCAATCATTGATTTACAAGAAAAAAAATCAGCCGAGAACCGAGAAAGAATAATATTATTGTATTTTGGCTGAATCAGACACCAGAAAATCTATTGGAAGAAACTCTGACTGAACTGAATAGTTTGCTCGGACTGAACCTACAAAAATCTGCTATGAATAACATATACGAAATCGGCAAAAAAGATAGAAAAGAAGGAGTATTGCTACAGTTCATCTCCTTATTGACCGAACAATCGATTTTCAAAAATATTGCCAAACTGAAAAGTACATTTGTGCCCCCAAGACCGTGAAAAGCAGAAGATCCTCATCAAGCATCTGAAGAACGCAAGTCAACAACAAGCAGGCGAAAATACGAGGATTTCAACTAGAGATCGATAACAAACTCTACTCTGTGGAAGAATTGGAGAATCCCAACCCTGAATCAGAAAGTGAAATCTACAGTCATTCGGATTCAGATGGAGATGGTGTTGTAGATCAAAGAGTGGTCGAAAATAAGAAGAGAAACAAAAATAGCCCAGTACCTGGAAATGAAACAAAGAGAATGAGAGGACCCACTCAGAACAAATTTTCTCTTAAGAACTCGCGTGCCGAAAAAATGTCTGACAGGAACTCATATTGATCTCATGCACCCCGTATCGTATGTATGTGAATCGAACTTTATCTATGTTTTCATCTTCATTCATGTCCACTCTTATATTGAAGAAATTCATCAGATTATCACTCTACGCTTTTTCAATGTCTTTTGTATGTACTTTTTGGTGGCTAACTTAGAGAAATTGATTATTTAGATTATTTCAAATATTTACATAGAATCCATTATATAATTGGCGTTCAACGTGGAGCTTGTTCAGAGGCAAGAGTCAGAATATTTTCGAGACAATCATAGAATTGGAATATATAATTTTGTCAGATATGTCATCATCATTTTGATGTTGTCAAATGCTGAGACATAGGAAAAGTAACAGGAATAGTTGCAATGATGATTATGAGAATCAAGGAAAATTTAGATGAGATACATATGAGTACATAAATTAGCTGATGTCATGGCTGAAATGCAATGGTCCATGAATAAGTTAGCTGAAACGAAAGAAATGAGGAAACCACAGAAGAAATAAGTTCGAGTTCAGATTCGAATGGCGTCACTCATGAGGAGATAAATGAATGTAAGAATTAGGTAGCAACATGGAGATGTTTGGAGGGACAGAACCTCACTTTGTATGCAGGGGGTACTATGCACCCTATGGCATCCCTGAAGAGAATTGGAAAGGATGTGACAAGAAGCCGGGGTAGGTACTTCAACACAGTGAATTGACTTTCGCTATGAATTGTTCACGTTGTTCAGCAGCCGACTGGGCAGCCACAAAAGAATGCTTGCTTCAATATTTTACTGATTGTCGCAAATATTTTCAACGATATTTTCAAATCTTGACGTCGTGCAGATTGTATTCTCAGACTATCCAATCGGTTTATTTAGCAGAAAAAAATCAACGAGGAAGATTCAGTGGATTGTCTTTCAAAACGGTTTATTCCTGACATGATGGTGGTATGAAGAGCATTGATAAGATAGAGAATTATTTGAGGAAACTAGATGGAACTTTTGATGAGCATAGAATTGATAGTTCAAGTTCTGGTCGTTCGAAAGGGTTGAGAGAGTAACTCAATGAAGAACTAGGAGTAGATTAGAAATCTACTACCACAAAACAGGTAGCATATGAAAATAATATACCGGGTGTCCCCACGAAAACATTCCACCTGGATTTACTGGGAAATGACAAATTATTTTCGGAAACGCTGAAACATGTCGATTTTGATTTCTAGGGGGACACATGTTAGTAATGGATTCAGTCGAGCAACTTCATCCTCCGGACGGGGGCGGCTACCCCCTTGCGAATCATCATAGGGAACGTGGGTCGAGTGATACATCATCTGAAAGCTCTCTCTCTTCATTCTCTATCCAAACGTGTATGATTTTTTCAAAATCGAATGAATGATAATTGGAATTAGTGTTGTTGACAGGTTCAATGTAATTAGTCAATATCTCACCTGTTCTCATTCAAATTCAATTTATTGACTATTTTAAGACACAATGAGTGGACAGATAGACAATGGCAACATCCCATCTGGTCAGGGAACCCACTCACCCCACGAAAAACGAAAAAAATAAGTCAAAACAAAGTAAGTAGCCAAGCTGGGACTATTAATTGCGAAGATCTTTCAACCAAGTATCAGGTTGATGTCGCTATTCGCGAATACAACAATACAAGCGGAAGATGCTCACCTCAATTGTGAGCGAAACGTCCAAAGGAACCTCCTCCACAGAGGTGAACCGATCACGGCACTGAAGCCCGGAAACCATATTTCTTAGTTTTTGTTCTGTTGATTTTTTCATAGACAAAAAATACCTGTTTTTTATGGTTCGCCTGCGTGTATGTTCTCAGAATGAATTCACAGTTCGCATGATTCTTATGGAAATATCATTTGATTCGTATTCTGTGAGTTAAGTTTCTTCCTGAAAATGGTTTACGCATTAGAAGAACGAATTGAGTTATTGAAACCTCACTACAAAAATGATGATTGTCTAAGAGCTGCAGCTAGAATTTTCAATACAAGGCATCCAGGGAAAAAAGCATCTCATACCTATGTTCAAACTTTGATTGATGAATTCGAAAGAACTGGGTCTGTGGAAAACCAGAAACATCATCCTGAACGTCGGATAAGGAACGAGGCTGTTGAGGTAGCGGTTTTGGGACACGTGGCTATGGATCATACTCAAAGTATTCGAAGCTTGGCTGAAGCTTCAGGTGTAGCGCGTTCGAGTATTCAGAGAATTCTCAAGTCACATCGATTCCATCCATATAAAATCAAACTTGTACATGAACTGAACGAAGACGATTTTGACAGACGTCAACAGTTTTGTGAGGAAATGTCTGGGCGTCTGAGGACAAATCCCAATTTGCTCTTCAATATTTGTTTTTCAGACGAGAGTACATTTTTCGTTGATGGAAACGTAAATCCTCACAATTGCCGCTACTGGAGCGATACCAATCCCAGGTTAATACGTAAGGTCCACACACAATCTGAAGTTGAATGTTTGTTGTGATATTTTTGGCAAAAATATTATTGGACCACTTTTTATAGATGAAAATTTGAATGGACGAATGTATTTACATCTTCTTGAGAATGTCATCGATCCCATGATAACGGATATTATCGAAAACGATGGAGATTATTCGGCAGACAACCTCCGTTTTCAACAAGATGGAGCACCACCTCACTATGCAGTAGCGGTTGAAAACTTTCTGGATGGACGATATACCAATCATTGGATAGGGTGACGAGGACCAATTGAGTGGCCAGCTAGATCACCGGACCTCAACCCGTTGGATTATTTTTTATGGGGGCATCTCAAAAGCAAAGTTTTTACCACTCCGCCAGAATTACTAGAGGATCTACGTGGTCGAATTGTAAACGAGTGCGGCAGCATAACTCCAGAAGTATTGGAAAACGTTCGTAATAGTTTCGGAAGTAGACTTTATCATTGTATGGAGGTAGGAGGGGCTCATTTCGAGCAATTAATGAATTGAATTCCGATAAGAGCAGGTACGATATTGATTATTTAAATTAAACCTATTACCACACTAATCTCAAGTCATTCGATTTTGAAAAAATGATAAACGTTTGGATAGAGAATGAAGAGAGCTTTCAGATGATGTATCACTCGACCCAAGTTCCCTATGATGATTCGCAATGGGGTAGCCGCCCCTGTCAGGGGGATGAAGTTGCGTGACTAAATTCATCACTGACATGTGTCCCCCTAGAAATCAAAATCAACGTGTTTCAGCGTTTCCGAAAATAATTTGTCATTTTCCAGTAAATCCGTGTGGAAAGTTTTCGTTGGGACACCCTGTATATTCCAATGTTCAGTCAGATAGGTCTGTCAGATTTATGAATGTAGGTGATGAGTTACTGAGCGGACATGAAGAATCTCCGAAAACTCCAAATAACGGAAAATTCTCGCCAACTATCGGCGACAAAATATTTGATTGCAGAGTTGCTGCACTGATAGATTCCGGAAGTCAGTGTTCAGCAGTTTCTGAAAAATCCTCACACAAACTACAGGGAGCACGAAAATGCATGATATTACTAATTTTCATGATATAACATGTCTATTTCGGTAGCATTAGGTCTGGAAAAACAAAGAATAAATGAACAAATATCAGTAGAAATCCAATTATCAATCAATATTCGTATTGTGGTTCCAACATTCAATTGAAACAGAATTTCGGAATGTGATCGATTGATGAAAGACACAGTTGAAATAGATTTCAATGAAATGATGATAAGAGTGCCAACTAAACAGTTCGAAATAAGTATGAAGTGGAGAAGCAATTTTGAACATCTATTGCCTATCAGTATCAAGTTATACGGAATATGAACACAAGCAAGAGTATTTTGATGAGTAGAATAAAGATGTGTCATTTCCATTGTTGCAAGAATATAGCTGTTTTTCGATATCAGGTCGCACAGAGGGCAAGTTGTCCATTTTTTAAATGAATATGAATTAATTGAATTGGAGTTCGCTACTATTCATCTACTATCAAAGAAGAGATGAATGAGTATGTAGTTTGATGCAGGATTCGAGAGATGCAGATAGAAAAAAAATACAGAAAGATGTGATAAACGAACTAGGCTCAGATGGTTTGAAATGTATGAGGGAATACTTTCTCGCAAAGGCGATAGAGATAATTGAGGTCACATGTTGTGTGTACAAAAGGTTCAGGTTGAGAACACTTGAGTGTTCTTCGACAATACATTCTGAATGAATGCCTTGAGTTGTCGTATCTTCCACGATTAATGAAAATTGCTAATGTGATACCCGTTCCTTAGATTTAAGCAATCTACTGAATTCAATCATCTCAGATCTATTGCTATTCTTCCGACATTATCTGAAGTTTTTAGGAAAATCACGGATACACAACTTCGCATTCTTCAGATCGTGACATAATCTTACCTGATATCAAACAAAAGTCGAAGAGTAATTTTAGATGAAAGTATCTGAGTGCTGAGAGGTGTACCTCAAAGGAGCATATCAGGCCTGCTCCTATTAACATTATTCACTTCATTTCCTGAATGTATACAACATCACATATATGCTGATGATACCCAATTATACCTTACTGTTGATCCAAAAGAAAAAAAAATTGAAAAAATGCTTCACGACTCGTTGGTACTCCCTCAGCTTAATTACTGCAATTCTGCGATTCGATATTAAACGTACACAAGACGTACAAAATTTTTCTTCAAGGCCTAATTTTGGTATCAGAGAATGTCAGCAAATTTCTCATGAATTTACACCAGTTCAATCTCCATACCTAGACATAGGAAAGAAATCTTCGGAAGATGTTTTTCTTACATTTCCTATCATATCGATGCACTTAAGGTACCTATCAGATTTCACGAGTACGCACAAATCGTTCAAATCAACTGGTCCAATTGCAGAAGCTATAATTTTATAGTCTTCGCTGATGATATACATGTGGATCATACTCACTTACTTTCTCTCTCACACTCTATCTCCATCTCTCTCTCTCTCTTTAATTTTTTAGGTCTGTTAGATTTAGCCAGTTTTTAAGACCATTAGCTTCTTACCTGGTGAAATGAAAACTGAACTCTGGCCCTTTATTCGTCACATCTAGATATTGTGGTGAAGGATAAACTTAACACTATTTTCATAATTATCATCATATTACGATAAGGATGTGATATGTATATCTGATGGAAGTTTAACCAATCAACCTCAGTGTCATGTTACAAGAGATACTCATGCATTCGAAGATAGAAATGGCAAGAATGCGTGAAAAGGTTGCATGTGGGAATTAGAACAATCTCAGAAACATAAGCGATTCACGATATACCAATTGCGAAATTATCGACACAAGAGAAGAAAACTTCAATATGTCTTCGTCGTGGTCTTCATGTATGGGTACGAAGGATGGATGAGAACGAAGTTGAGGAGTGATATATACTGAAGTGATATAATCAATCAATTCAACTCTCTTCTTTATATTGATTGATTCTGATTCAACTGTTCATCTTCCATTGGCGAATCTAGTTACTGAAAATCACTTGCCTATCATCCTTGTGTGAATAATCGAGCAATATAGGTGAATAATGACCAAACTAGACTTTGAAGATATATTCTGGAAAAACTTCCTTGTGAAACATGTTCCTTCGTCGTTCTAAGACGATAAAGAGGAGTTATGGGTATAACTTCGGGTATTATTCCTCTCAACTCCTCCATTCCAGTTCGTGATACGATATATTGCTCTATTGATTATCGAAATCGATGAAATAACTATCCCGAGCAGGTACTATATTCATAGCCAACAGTCGTAACTCATTCGATGGTTTCAGATGACCTTAATAATTGCTCAGGTCGTGTTGATTACTCGAAGTTCCAGAGTGGACGTGAATATAACGTATACTATATGACGTAGTAGAAAACACAAAACGGAACATCTGATAATTCACTCCCTATATTCCGTGCGTATGGATCTATTCTAAAGTTTTCCAGTGAAAATCAGAATCCATTCTACTAACTTCCTGGTCTATTGATCTCACCAATTCACAAAACTTCTCAAGAGTACATGCGTGTTCAAGATAATGTTGATATTTTCCATCGTGCAATTTCAGATGTAAAGAGAACATTCTTATCCAGATTCATTAGAATTTGAATCAGAATCACAGCCCTATCGGCCAGTCCTGTACATACAAGAGTATTTTTCATCTCTGTCAGAAACTATTGAGACTATGAATATGACATACGAATATAGTCGAAACGTATATCGAAATGAATGACAGGTGTTGACTCACCTAGATGAATACTCGTGAAAATGTACTAACGAACTTATAGATGATTAACATGTTTTTCATTTTTGAATGAATTGAATTGAAAAATCGAATATCTGTTCGGAGGTGGCAGCCGAATGGCACGGCTATTGACGTCACTAGATCTGTTTGTTTCATGCTACTATGAAAATCACGAATTTCAATAATCATTCAAAAAACGTAGGATCCACTTAAGGAAAAACGGATTGTACCAGGAAGCTTTCTTCAATAGTTATTCACAGTCATGCTTACCTCGCCATAATCAATCTATTTTCTGTAGTTCAAATGAGAATTCACAATCTAGTTCTAGTTTGATCTTATTGAATCTATTGAACTGCTGTATTTTTTCCCATCAATTGCAGCAATTGGCTTCAGCTGTTGGATGGTGTAAGAATAGAATAATGATAAAGAAATATACGTAGAATGTCTCTGCTTATACTGAGAAGTTACTTTCTCATTCGTTCGATAGGTCCTGGAGGGCACTAATTTTTCAAGACCGCCAGCAGATGGAGTCTACGTTTATGGATTATTTCTGGATGGTGCCCGTTGGAATCATGATATAATGGAACTGGACGAATCCTATCCAAAGGTTCTTTTTGACATTGTTCCAATGGTGGGTAGATATTGATCATTCAATATAATTGGTGACACATGGTAAATGCTCTTTCCTTCTTCGTTTTTAAAGCTATACATTCCTGAAAATTCAAACATCAGATACGCTCACTAGAGAGCACTTCCACGTACCTTCCAATTCAACAATTGTTTCAAATTTTCGGTATTTCCAGAAATGCCATCAACTTCCAATTTTCAATAAGAACACCCTGTATCTATATTATTATGAATTATCTGAAACCTGACCTGACCCTCCTCATTCGTGAATCCAGTGATATCAAAACTGCATTCGAAAGGATAGGCAATCCTTCCATATTATGGAACTTTTTGAGAATGTTTCCTTTCGAAATCGAAAGTTGTTGCCATTCTCATAGAACAAAATTCTAATTATGTCATAAAAAGCCCTCTAGAAAGCATATTGGATTTTTTGAATTTCATAATTGTAGCTATAAAAGCAGAGGAGGAAAGGGTGTGTACCATGGTCTGTGTCACCCGGTATATTCACTTTGGAGAATCAGATCATCTGCATCAACCTACAAATATGTATTAGCTCATCATAGCTCAGCTCAGCTTGGCTTGTCAGCTCCATAACCATTCATGAAAGATGAAGAAATACAGTGTGTTACAGAACTATCGGTTCAAACTTCTAGGGGCCTAACATTTTTAGAAAGACGATGAATTGCCTGAATAGCATTCGATGCATTTAATTATTGCCTTTTGTACATGATATCAATACAACAATTGTTCGAAGTAACAATATCAATGTTTGAATATTTCATAGCTGTATATTTCAAACAATTTACCGGCGCTTGTGTGGTGTTATCTTTGAAAACGATAACAGAGATTGTTTTTTGTAGCTGCATTTCATATCGCCTTAGTCGTGCTATCGTATTTGTGAAGTTTGGGAAAATTAATTGTTTCTAATGGAAAACTTTAACATTCAAGAATTGGCGGATATGCATTTGGCATACGGAGCAACAAGCTGCAATGCACGAGCAGCAGCGCGGTTGTATTATTATCCCATTATCCCGAACAACAGTATCCGGGATACAAGAAGTTTATTGCTATTCATCGGCGGCTCTCCGAGACAGGCATAAACAAATTTTTTGAGCTATGTTTTATGAGCTAATGAGGCCTCTTTCACACGAGACGGTATATTTGATAGTAGGAATAGCCATGTTTGAGACGAAGAAACATCCCCATGCAATTTTTCTCACAAAACATCAGCAACGTAGGTCTGTCAACGTATGGGCAGGCATTATTGATGATTATTTGATTGGGCCATACCTTCTACCGGAACGGTTAACAGGCGTTTCTTTGAGGTAGTTCTTCCAGAAATTTTCAAGAATGTTCCAATGAACGTTCGCCAGCAAATGTGGTTTCAACATGATGGAGTGAGTACGTGAGGATTTGGCTCAGGGGCTTAGGCACCGTTGGATTGCCAGAGGTGGAGCAGTTTCTTGACCTCCTAAGTCACCCGATTCAACGTCGCCAGATTCTTCCTGGGGAGAAATGTGAAGTCCTTGGTCTTCGAAACTCCACTCAAATCATACAATTCGAGGATGCAATTCTTAGTCGAGTCCGCCAAAGTCATATGCGACGTTGAAATCGGTGTATTGAGGTAGGAGGAAGACTTCTTGAACAATTGTTGTGATGCTATGATGTACAAAAGGCAAAAATCGAATGCATTTAATTCTCTCTTGGAAAATTCATCATTTTTCTGAATTTTAGCGCGTCTTAGGGCCGTAGTGCCGTAGTGACACTTTTCGGACATGGGACCCACTACTTAAATGTTTCCTACTCTCGCACTGAATAACCCCTAGAATTTTGATCCTATAGTTCTCGAACACCCTGTATATCATACCAATTTTCCTATCTTCAGATGTGGCTGAAACCCATCAAACGAAGTGATTTAGTTGCGAAGAAGACCTATACTTGTCCGGTGTACAAAACTTCCGAAAGAAGAGGCGTTTTGTCAACCACAGGACACTCGACGAATTTCGTGATAGCAATGAAACTTCCTTCATCGAAGCCGGAAGCGCATTGGATTATGAGAGGAGTCGCCATGTTGTGCCAGTTGTCCCAATGAGACGAGAATTTTTGCACACTTTTTCCAATATGTATGCTCATGTAATGTATTTCTAGTCATCATTTTTTTTTCGGTGTCAATGTATATATACATTTTTTTCTTTGAATAAATCGATATGATTGGAAATATTCGTTCTTCTTAAAAACACTTCACTACTAACCGAAAGAAGAGATTTCGGAGAACTCTCATTGATTGACGAAATCTGACGGATGAACAGTTCGATGCATAAATGAATGTCTTCTTCATGAGGTATGACAACTGAGTACTTGAGTATTGGGTTCTCGAATTCCCCTGAATATTTCTCAAAATTCATCAATTTCTCTCTAATGAGATAACTCGAAGAATAATCGATATATCATTTTCCTGCTGTCCAAGTCAAACTCCAAAATCTCTGAAAAAGAAAATTTCGAAAGAGAGTTACAATCTGATTTATTGTTACATATGTCGCAATCATGATTGTGAACGGTATAGAGTGTAGTCCAATGGAATGGTGGTTGTTCGATAAGAAAAGTTCTTCTCAGCTTCTTCTGTTTTTGTTTTTGAGGGAGGATAAATTCGGCGCAACGGCGCTATTGAAGATTGCGATTTTTCAGCACTTTTTTGCGTATGCAAAAATGTCAACGACACCCACTCCCACACCCTAAAACTCCATTCGATTCCAAATGAAAGACAAAATAACCGTCCCTAAAAACTATGGTCCGATTGTATTCCTACATGTGATGAAGCTCTGCACGGGCCGGGCTAACCCGCGCGTTTTTAGACATAGACGTTTTCTTCAACGCGGGTCCGGGCTCAATTTATTGTTGGCCGGGCTGAACGCGGACTAGATGATCTGGAAATTGTATGCGGTGGGCCGTGGGGGTCCCGCTTGCCTTTCGGACCTTGCGGGTTCCGCAGACTCCGCAAGCGTTGCGGGTCCCGCGAGCCTTGCGAGCCGTGCGGGTCACGCGTGTCCCACGGGCCTTGCGGATCCCGCGGGCCTTGCGGGCCGTGTGTGTTCCACGGGATGTAGGATTAGGCGAGCTGTGTTAGCCGTGCAGTTTGATTATCCGTCAGTGAAGGGAGGGAAAAATGCTGAAACGATCTATGTCCATTTTATATTTCCTACCTCTGATGACCTGTTTCTGAAACGATCTATGATCATTGCATATTCATATTCCTCACATTTACTTACCTACCCATGTTTCAATGACTTCAAGTAACGTTGACATTCCGATATCGTTGCTGTTAATTCATAATGATGAAAAATGACGAATAAATATAATTCACCCACAATCTGCAATGACCATCATTATTGTGACGACTACCTCAAGACCCTGAACGATCATAATAGGTCAATAGTCTGTGCCGGGTTTTCTACCTAGTCGCATGCCAATAGTTCCTTCCAACCCTTTCAGCAGAGTTCATAATAATAATCTCTCCATTTAGTTTCTGTCTATATCGAACCACGCGCCGGTAGTGAGGAAAATGAATGAAATAGATGAACGCTAGAGTGAGTGTCTTCCCGGTGTAGGTATAGATAATGACAAGAAAATTATTTTGGATAAATTCAAGATTGAGGACTTCAGATTGAGAGAAATAAACCAGAATAATCGCAAAAGTGATATTTGGGATAACTCCGACCAGATTGAAGATAACAGTGGAGTGCTACAAGATTTCGTGCAATGCAATGTCATATGTTATATGAGTACATCGGAAGGAGAAATGGTACATCTCATCTTGAAATGCGCAGAATTGACCGCAAGTGCTTTCACATCAGATCAAGCAAATTTGAAAGGATTTTTCCTCAAAAGTATTCCAGCCCATGCACCCATAGAGGTGAGAAAAGTTTTGGTACACGAGTGCATATATTTGTGTTGTTAAGATATTCGAAGCTTTCACTGTGTTCGAGGAGATGGTTTCAAACGATTTTGCCAAAACCTTATAAGAATAGGAGCCGATTTTGGGAATATTGATATCAATCATTTCTTGACACACCCTGCTATAATTTTTAGGCATTTGAAGGATATGTTAGAAAAAACTGAAAATGACATTTTATCTGAAATCCGGAAGGTTGAGAAAGAAGGATATTGCTCTGCAACCAGTGATATGTGGACAGACGACCACAAAAAAATGTCATATACAACCTTCACTATTCAGTATATTGACGTAAGCTGGAAGTTCCATAACAAAATATTATTCACTTGCCTATTTCCTAGAGAAGATAAAAAACAGGAGACAATATCAGACGAGAGTTGATGAAGAAATTCACTGGGATTGGCCTAGATCAGGAACTTCCTATCAAATTGATATTTGTAACCGACCAAGGAGCAAATATGGTATCAGTCTAGAATCGATTCAGGAGATTGGTTGCACAGCACACATTTTGAATACTAGGCTAAGGCATACATTTGATTCACAATTTTCAGAAGATTCCAATTTGAGCGATATCGAAATGTTGATCACAGTTGCAAATCTATTTATTGTCAAGGTCATGAAGCATAGTGAGTTACCAAAAACCCTACATCAGCAACATTGTGAGACTTGCTGGAACAGTAGGCTAGCCATGCTTGCGTCCGTCAATGATCAATATGAAAACATACAGGAAATTTTGTATACACGAGATGAAAAGCACAAATTGAATCATATTGATAGGAAATTGTCGAGGGACGTGATTCAATTCCTGATGCCATTCAAAGGAGCATCAGATTTGTGAGAAGGAGATAAATCTCCAACTTTTCCATTCATAGTTCATTGTTGTTCCAAATGTTCAAATTTGAAAACCAATGATTCAAAAACTGATTTTGAGTGATGAACATTTAATATAGATATTCTTGTGGCCGAAATTCGAATCCCTAAAAATATTACCCGAAATTGAGAATGATGATATTATTTCGAAAATGAAAATATTAATCGAGGACAGAGAAATCGAAGATATTATTGCAAATAAAGACATTGCATTTTGTGAATGGGAGGAACTTATTAGCTACACTTCAGGAAAGAGAAAAGAGTTGGGGAAGTATATGTAACATCTACCTGACGATGAGAATTAATTGGAATGGTGGGCAAAGAATTCCAGCAAATTTCCTGTTCTCTCATCACTTGCACGGAAATATAGGGGTAAGTATATTAGTGACTCGCCCCTGTAACTAACCTTCGTTATTGTACCGAAATTGAATTTGTAGGTAACATTCAAAACATAAAATCGTATTGTATGACAAAATCATTACTAAATTACTCAACTTTTCCAAGGGGTGGAATTCTAATATTATTTCTCAATATAGATGACCTCTTGACTCTTTCCGACCGATGAATTTTTTATCAATGAATATAGCTGAAATTCATTTATAATTAATGAAATGGCGAGTACACAGTTTCCTGCTTAGGAAATGTATTTTTGTAGAAATTCGAATATGAAGAAACCCCCTTTCCCAATGCTCGAACACCCTGTTTCTACCAAGAACTAGACAGTTGCAGGAGTTAAAACATCTTATGTACAAATTGTACAAATGGTTCCAGAATGAATATATCAAAAGGAAGGTAGGTACCTACCTGGATGAACATTGGATTATCTTTCTACATACCTACTAGGTAATCCAATTATCCTACGTTCATGTATGATTTTATGGAAATTCATACGGTGAGAGTTTTTTCTTCTGAATATCTTGTGAGCATCGTAAAATTCGATATTACTATACTTTCTCAAGATTTCAAAAAATAATGAAAAAAAAATTAACATTATATTGTTAGTGAAACGAAATCCCTGTCTTTTCTTAGGAGCAAATGTAATATAGTTTTTCATCTAACATTTGTCTATAATCAACATAACATTAATCTACATCAATCTACATTAATATTGATATTCATTTGTAGGTATACCAGCTTCTAGTGCATCAAGTGAGCGGAATTTCAGCACTGCTGTGCGTGTTCTAGAAGAGAGAAGATTATGTTTAACTTGAGAATGTTGACGCAATTTTATTTTTGCACAGCAACATGAAGTTTCATATGATGTCATTCCGGACCGTGATTATCATTTTTCAATTTATATTTCGATGGAAACTAATTAGGATCTCTTGGCCCATGATATATTCACTTGACAGTTATTCATTAAGTTATTCATATTTGACTGTTGAGTTCTAGTCGATTCATACCATGAGCTATACTAGATACTATATGGATATATTTATTTGGTATAGATCAATATACTTTTGTTTGTTAATACATATTGTTCATATGGTCATTTCTTATTTTTCGTTGAATTTAGTTAGCGCCAGTGCCAAGGAAAACTCCCAAGGGCATAAGTTATGTTATCCTATTCTTCATCATGGTTGATTCCTTTCTCCCTTGGCAGTTCTCGTTGGCACCGTTGGCAAGATGATGTTCATTGGTTGAAATTTTCTGGTCGGCTCAAACATTTCTATTTCATTATTCGTACACTTGTTCAGTTAAGTTATGTTTATTTTGTTTGAATTAATACTTATACCACATTCGTTTTCATTATCCCCAGGAGTCTAAAAACATATTCCCTCAGAAGAATATCAGAATCGATGTGTTACTATCATGGACCTATTTTCGGAAATTCAGAATGTGAGCACCACAAAAAACATGAAAGAACTTTTGAGACGGAAATTTATTCCGCAATTTTTTTATGAAATCGAAAGTTTCGATCACCGATTGATTGGACCAATAGTGATGAGAAGGCCAGTCTTTCCAACAAAAAGATTGGTCCTAATGAAACGTATGGCATTGAATTCGGAATGGAAAACCTTCTGGTTCAATATCAATGGTTCAATCGGGAGTGCCGACATCTTGAAAATATTGTAGATGATGAACACTTATACACTTCAGTTTTATGACCGAAGAAGATTCTCAAGGAACAATTTAGGATGATCCAATACATGATTCCACCATTTTATATCGTAGAAAATTATTATATTATGAGAATATAATGATTTTTCGACTTTATGCCCAAGTTATCATAATATTTCAGTCTTCAATATGATATGGGAATGAGGTTGACCATGATGGAGAATAACTTTTGAAAAAAAATATTTCGGCTGCCGGATGACGTACAACCAACGTCATTGTAATATCAGTACCTGACAAAAAGTTGATGTCTGTAGATGATGCTCCACTTTCACAAATTGAATGAACTATTCGTTACTTTATCTCTCATATGTCATCATGCTATCAAAATATCGAGCAATGTTTCTTCAAGCATCAGGATATCCTTACTGGTTCAGTATTGACTTCGATAATTTTGGTTATGCAGGGTGTTTCATTATCATTGCACGGAACTTCAAGGTTTTCTAATGATAATTTCTGAATGATGCTTCAACCCATTTCATTTCTGAGAAGTGGGTTTTTATTCCGCCATGATTATACGATTGGTTTTATGACCGGCTTGGGCTGAATAGAGTATAACAATTTCTCTCTCAATAGGTTTGAAGAGACATTCATAGGTTTGGATTTCATTTTCAACTTCGGAAATGCAGCAAGTCATGAGAAAATCTCAAGAGTCAGAAAATATGTATTTTCAATTGCTCCAATTTGATTGATTTGAATTTTTTTTTCGTTCGAAATCTAACTGACTTACCCCGAGGGCACGCCCCTGTTAATGATTCATCCATATCAATGGGTCCAAAGGATACCTCATCGAGATATCAATAAATTTTGTGAATAATTTGATTGCATTGGGTGGAAGCCATATTTAGGAATTGATAAAAAATCGATTCTCTCAAGAAACTTGAATACCGCCCTGTATCTAGGAAATGAATCGCGTATATGCAAGGTTTATATATCCTCCTTCTCGTATTTTGACCCAACGAATCTGACTTTGAAGGTTCGTGCAACATTAATCAAATACCCTGTACATCTATAACATCATGTAGAACAGTTCCTCAAATCTTCAATCATTGATTGAACTCAACTCAAAGTCTATAACCAATATTGCCTGATAACTACAATGATACTCGTTTTATCACGAAGAGTTCTTAGGAACACTGCAAGAAATTGATGTAGGTACTTTCCTTACGTTGTGGATTTATTTATGAATTATAAAACTCCATCCACTCGCCTTCAGATGACAGCACACTGTCAAGCATATCATACGTGGAACAAAAATTCTGAAATTGGCATTTGTTGGTATGTATAACAATGTAAAAGTTCATTTTTCAGCTTTTGTGTAAGATTTTATCTCTTCGTTCCTAAAAATAGAATAGCAGTTATTAAAAATTATTTCAATATACCGGGTGTCCCAGAGCTTTTTGGCCAGCAGATAATTCAGTTATTTGCATTCATGAAGTGTGATTCCATTATATGAAGTATGATTCCATTCGCCTGAATTTTCGTTCAGTTATTGGTTGTAGATATGGATATCTCAGGTTGAACAAACGACATTTTCTTTCGACAATACTATGACATTCTCCATGGATATGAAATAAATTTAGAATATCCATGTTTGAATAATCATCGTTTTCCATCCTGCTAGATGATATAAACCAAACTAACAAAAAAAAAACACTCAAGATTATTGATTATCTGACACTGGAGATAAAATTCTTCACATAACCTGTCGATTCCATAGCCATCTATCAATAAACATCGTGAGATTTGTGGACGATTGCAAAGTTAAACGAGGATCACCAATAATTTTTTTATAATTCTAAGACTTGAGTACATAGATATGGATATGATAAACATGAATGAGTATAGGTAATCTGAGTAGCTATTCGATGTGATGATGGAATACAGGGTGCTCCATTTGAAAAAATTCAATTCCAATCACGTTTTCAAGTGAATGAATCAAATGAACTCTTGTATCACCCTGTATGAAATTGAATGAGATCTCACTACCGGATGATGGGTCTTCTGGTATTGCTTGGCTCCATACCAAATTTAATCGTCTCAGTCAGTCACAGCTTAAAAATATCGAATTTTTTATAGTCATGTTTTCTAAGAAAAAAAAATACAAAACAATTATATACTCCAAAACGCTCACAGATAGAACTATGGTAATATCGAGAGGAGTTGTCACAAGATTCTTGAATATTCTGAAGAAAATATAATATACAGGGTGTTCCATTTGAAATAACAAAGTTGGTACTACTGTTTGGTAGAAGCGGCAACTTCGCATCATTGATATTATTTTAGAATGATAGAGCGGATTCGTTCATGCGATCACTCCAACTTTCAGAACGATCCCTTGGCTGGTTCGCCAGGAATGTCTAATGAGCCGTTTCAATCAATCACCATGTATAAGAAAAAATAAGTACATTTCAATCAGGAATGGAATATTATACAAAAATAAACACAAGATACAAAAAGATGTTCATCTCTATGTAAATCTCATAAAAAATATAGAAATATACGTATATTATAAACTTCAATAATATGTATTGATATTTACAGTCTGAATTGCCGTTCACATTTATGTAGATGGGTATTGTTTCAGATAGAAATGAATGGAAAGCGAATCGTGACTAATTCGATTCTATAATCGTCACTGAGTGTGATTCTATTGATATTCAAAATGTGGATGCATCTAGAATTCCAATGCGAAATTCAAATTGACTTACGTACTAATTATACGATAAATGTTTCAATTGCAATATAGATGAGAAGTACTTGATGATTATTAATTACTCCAACTCTTGAATCGATGTGACCATTTGACATTCGTTATCATTCTTCAACGCTGCCAAAATTCTGGATGAACACACCAGTATGTCAGCTCACCGTTTGTGTTCCACCACGTGAACTTGATTCGAGGCTGACATCAGTAGTATGTAGTATCAAAAACTATATAAGTGTGTGTGTGTGTGTGTGCAGGAGTCGGTATTATGTAACTAACGTCTACAGATAATACTTCCATGCTGTTGCCAGGGTAACGCCATCAAGATCGATGCTTCACCCCTAACCCAGGGGGGAAAGGTTCTGTAGAAAAGCAGTGGCGTATGGGATGTAAATTCAGAGTACTTCCTACTCAATCATTGACAAAAGTGCTGTGAGCACGGTTGTTCAAATGAAGAGGATTAGGTTATGTACATTGTGATGATTGCCAGAAATTGAAATGAATGGAGAACTGCAGTAGAGGACTAATAATTGTAATTCTTCATCTTCCAATGAGACCAATAACTTCGAAATCAATGCTCAAGAGATATTTACATTTATTGAAAACGTGTTTTGAGTGGAAATGTTTGAGTAGGTATGTGTGAAAGCATACTGATAGATCTATTTGCATTCCTTGATTCCAGGTATTTCTTGGATGTTGAATCAGAGTTTATATTCAGATGTTCAAAAAGAATTGATCACCATTAGAAGAATATCAAGGACTCAAAGTATCAAGATTCATATTAACCGCTATCGATTATGAATGCACTTCTTATTTTGAGAAAATACATATAGAATTATAAAAATGCAATTCGTGAATGGATGTTGAATATGAATGCTGTCAGTTTCAACTCAGGAAACATCGGAAATGAGAAAGATTATTTGTCCGCGAATTTTCTTTCTCTCAAAACAATAGACTTACTAATCCTTCTCAACGCATCTCATCAACTCTTCAGAACACGAAATACAAGAACCATGTTCCGAAAGAGAATGATAATTTCTGTTGGAAGTCTCATTTCGAGGTGATGGAGATGTTTCGCAAACAATATATTTCAATTTTCTTCATCACATAAATTTTTGAACGCCTTGAAATGGTCAACAGTTTTTATAACAATTCAAGTATTGGTATTCATGTTTTAGTTCAGGTATTCACTTCAGGTTGGGTTAAGTTGATGTACCAATCAACCTGCTGGCAAAAATTCACGCGTGTTTCTCTAATTATCGCAAAGTACTCAGAACTAGAAAATGAAAATAAATGTACTGGGTAATGTTTGAGAAGAACTTCGACAAAACAATTGTTTTATGAAAGGGCATCCCTGGAAACCCTATTAATCCATCCGAAATAGGAAAGTATCTCTGCGACAGAAAAAGATTGATTATGCTATATATTCAATCTGAACATATAAAAAACAAACTGGTATCAGTCAAGCAAGAACTTGAATATGGCTAGACCGATAAGAGATTTTTTTTGTATTGTTTTTTATACTTAGGTATCGTTACTTTGCCAGAACGGCACAACCGCCATTGAGTCGATTTCACAAGAGAGATAAGAAACCGATAAACTTCTTTCATGATCGCTATGAAAATATTTTCGATGCCTTGAACATTTTTCTTCAATATTAATGATGAATGTCCCCTAGAAAAACCGACTCTACATGGAATAAGAAATTGAAGAAGTGGCGCTTGTCCCAGTCGACACTAAGTAGAATGTGGTTTGTGTCATTTGACAACAAGATTTTGCTCTGATTGTCAGTTGATATGCCGAATAGAAATTGATTAGTAATTTCTCGTGTGTCGTTTATGCCGTCATGATGGAAGTACAAAATATTCCATCATTAGCACAAATTTCCATGTTGAGAACGATATTATCAAATGAAAGCGTGAAGACATAATACAAACATTATTATTGTAATAAAAAAAACCCTCGAAATATATTCAACACAATGATATCGATAGAAATTTAACTCATTTCTCGAACTCTTGATAGAAAGAGACATGAAACGAAATCAAATTATGTCATTATTCAATGCTTCTATTATTTTTCTTTTATATACCTGAACATGTTTTTTTTTTTCTCTAGTAAAAGTCATGCATATGTTCTGCTTTAAGCACGGCATATTTTTTCCTCAAAAACTACAATTTTTGATGATTAAAATTCCATTCGATCTGGATATGCATGTAGCCAGTTCACTAAAGCAATAATATCAACTTTGATATTGATGAAACATTACTCACTGTTATCTCACAAGTGGAACACCTCAACCTATTGAATGCTTATGGGTAACTGGCACTTGAGACGTTCGATTATTATTGAATATGGTCGAATTGGTACTTGTGAAAATTTTAAATTCGAATTCTGACCGGATACCTTTTTTTATGAATTTGCCGCTTGGACTATTGAATGCAGACTGAGAAATCCTACTTTTTCGGTACCAAAAGTTGGCGTTCATGCCGTTTCGGCATGGACTCGTCGATATAGCGTTCGTGACGAACCTATCGTTTGACAGCTGTGCCGTGCACATTTGGAATCGCTTTTTCGTAAAAAAAGTAGTGGATTTAGAGAAGAGATTTGGTTGAAGCAAATTCAATTATATTTTCAGAAAATTCATTTCCATCTGCCATTCTATTGAAGATAGGTTATACATATCCACAAATTCATTCAAATGTGTTCTAGCGAGACTCCAGGGCAGAGTTCATGAAAAGTTCACCGGTTCATCTAGCCCAGTATAATAATGAATTCTTTCATGTCAATATCATATCATTTCTGAGAGAATTGTTGATAGAAGCATGTCACTGTTCAAGTGATCAAGTTGAATAGTAGCATAATGAATGTAATAAAATATCTTGTTTCATCTATACCTAACCACAAGTATAGATAATAGTACAATGAAATAAATAGATGTATATTCGGAAAAAAAGGAATAAACTGAGTACCGTATATGTCATAGGTGAATCTTAATATATTATTCATATTTGGAATATTGACCTACTCTACAGACATTCTATGAATCTATGAAGAATCTCCTTTTTTTGTATTATCGTTAATTATCCTAGAGCAAAGGATCCAGACACTTTTGAACATTCCACTGAGATTTGATTAGTTTTCTAGGGGCAGTATTAGTGCGGAGATGAAAGCACTGCGCTCATCACAAACGAAACGAAATGACAGGTTGGGAGTTCAAGCTACCGTGATTCTGTTCTATATGCTTTGAATGAAGGCTCATCTATACGGTTCGTGAGCTAGATATCGTGATATCATCACACTACCTACTGATATCAAAAGAGATATCGAGAGTCTTAGTATCTCGGTATGAGTCTCATATAGGTAGGTAGCTCTTTCCCCTTCCAATGTAGAAGAATTCAATATTCAAGTACAAAGATTCTCGTTATGAATCCATCATTTCTGATGTAGTCCTAAGCGGAGATGCGTATTTTCTCTATTCTGTGATCTTAATATCTGATAAATGGCCGTGTGTGGATAGTCAAAACATATCCTTGGGGCAAATTGAGATTATGATTGAGATTTCTGACTTCGAGCTTGGATGAAGTTGACTGAATTGGTTTTCTGAGAGTATAAATATTTCATGAAGCTGTCATTACAATTTTCAATTCACATCATATAGTTTTGACTACATGGTTTGAAGTTTCATCTGAATCCACTGAGGACGCTCACTGACCGGTATTCCAGCGTTCCCTCTTCTCACCATTCTCATCATCATCACGAGATCACGAGTTAATAACCAAATATCATCATATGAGCGCTCGAATGAAAAATTCTCCATGGTGATTGAATATCCAGTGATGGATAATCTGTAGAACCAATTGAATATCTCTGAAGTTCATAGAGACATAAAGTAATGCCAATTGAAAATTTCCCGAAAATACATCATTTTTGAAATAAAATGGATATAGGTATATGTACAAAATTATAGGATTCGATGATCTTTACATAATAACAGTTTTCTGCTACAGCTTTCGCCACTTTCTCTTCCAGAAATTATTTATGGAAAACAGTTTCTCATGAATTGTGAATATTTCTTGCTCTACTAATTGTGGTTATCGATATTCTCTCATTGTTACTATGTATTGTGATCCCTCTACGGAAAATATTACAAAAATATATTCTTAGATGAATATTTCATATCACCCAACATTTTTCTCCTTATATGTTTTGGAGTCAACACTGTGTCCTCAATACGGTGTGCTAGTATTGAGAAACACAGATTGATTGAATGGGATGAAAATTGTCTATTTCATAGTTTTACAAATACATTTTTCAGTTATTGACGAAAAACTCATCGTCCAGATGGTAATTTCAATTTTCTTCTGGCGTTGAAATTATAAGAAAACTGAGAAAACTTCTCCAGTTCAACTTCCTTTGCAATATATAAACCTAATATGAACCATAATCAGTTTCTATTCACTGACTGGATGAGAACATCTTCGTGACATAAGTTTCCACATTTATTCTGCGAGACTGCAATTGTTCGTTACGCGCTGAAAGGAATCTGAGAAATTGAACATTCAGAAACTTCGCCACATCATGTGTGGTATCAAGTATGGTGGCTTGCTGATGATTCGAGATGAATACCCATTCATAAAAGTTTGGAAACTTTCCAAAATATAGTTGAATTGCGATGGAAAAATAATCCTTCATTGATGAAATCACAAATGAATTCAACTTGTTTAGTGACTCAGTGTAGTGGAGAATCAATCGTTTTGTTATTTGAGTTATGTCAAATAATAAGATCCACTGTCGTATTGGAATATCAGCGTTCCTTCAATGATAATAATATAATAAGTGGAGTGTGTAAGTCCACGAGTGCATGATTGCATTACGACTCGAGTTGTGTACTATACTTTTTCAACGATCACCAATACAGTGAGAGTCGAAAAATTTGCGCCATTCGTGAAGTTCCATTATTTTCGACATTATCAGATAAAATCACAAGAGAGACCAATACAAGGAGACATTTCACTGAAATATATAAATGGTACGACAGTGTGAAAAAGTTGCAAGCAGAAATTAGAACGACCATAGTAACATGAGCGATTCACGTCATCCCATCAATCGCGCAAGAACCTATCGTCACAACAGGAGGAACCTTCAATGTGTGATCGTCGGGGCTCCATGTATGGGTACCTATATTGGATGAACATCTAGAAGGCGAAATAAATCAACATATACTGTCTGTGAGTTTTTCGAGGAGGTGGTAAGTTCATTTTTCAGCTTTTTGTGGGATGTTCTCTCCTCGTTCCTAAAAATAAAGTAGATGTTATTAAGAATTATTCAAATATATTTGTAGTAAGGACCGACTCTGTCATCCGCCCCAAAATATCACTGCGCTTGAAATTAAACCTTTGGATACCTAAAAGAGAAATTCTCTATTTGTCAGTGACACTTTGTTTCTGAAAAATTTTGAAATACAAATATATTTGATGAGAATAAAACTTCTACTCATTTGGTGGACGTTCCAGTGTCAAGACCAAGTGCACGTTAAAAAATTTCACGAAGAAAAGTGTTTTAATTGTGTTGAGAACGGGAGCAGATTCGTTCCCGAAACGTCCACCAAGATAAGTATAAGTGCCATTGTTCACGTAAACAAAAATGATATCCCCTATCACTCCTTGAAGTTGTTGTTATCTCTAAGGGACACACTGTATAACAGTGACGAAGAGCATGCGATTTGACCTCATGATTTAAATAGTCGATCATCGACTTGATCAATTCCCAAAAATTTCGAGCTCAGAAACAACGAGTGCAGTGGTCAAAAAATCAGCTGAATAGAACTCATGCAAAACCACTGAACTCCATACTGAACCCCGTTCATGCAATCAATGATATTGACAACTCTTGAAAGCATCTACCGATCTCAAAACTTTTGGATTCATTCAAAATCAAAAAGCAGATGTCTTGATGTCAAAATTAGGAACATTTAACGATTTGACTCAGCAAGAAATTCTAACAGAAAAAATCACTACTACATCTGGATCTGAATATTCAGATTTACTGAACCTTAGCCATCACCTGGATCATCATTTCCCAATAAATCTACCATTCCCTAGCAGTTATTTAATGTTTATTGCAGGACGAATTCATTTTCATGAACAGGTTGAATGTCTGGCGATTTTTATTCTTGTTGTATGCACAAAAGGGTGGATTCATAATATTTGCACGTAGGCCTTTCCGTTCATGCCAATAATTTTTTGCACACTCATTCTGTGACTCAGCAGCAGCAATAACAGGCCTCAAAACAAGATATTCACAGGATTCTCAATACGAGTGCCCAAAAGAGTGATAGGTAAGGGTAGATTCATGAGTTGGCGGTGGAAACTCATCAAGGCAATTTATTTTGGAACAGAAATTCATTGAATACTGTTTGTGAACTTTTCGAGGAGGTGATACATTCATTTTTAGCTCTTTGTGGGATTTTCTCTCCTCGTTTCTGAAAAATAAAGTAGATGTTATTGAAAATTATTTCAATATATTTGTAGCAAGGACAGATTTTGTGATCTGTCCCAAAATATCACTGAACTTGAGATTAAACCTTTAGGTACCTGAGAGAGAAATTCTCTATTTGTCAGTGACACCTTGTTTTTGGAAAATTTAGAGATACAAATATATTTAATGAATATAAAACCTCTACTTATCTTGGTGGACGTTTCGGGAACGAATCTGCTCCCGGTCTCAACACAATTAGAACACTTTTCTTCGCAAAATTTTTCGTAGTTCAGTTGTTTTTGACACTGAAAAGTGACGATTTGGCAGACGGACGAATTCTGATTACAAAGTGTTTTTTATTGATTGATATTGAATTCTCCATTTTCATATTCAGTTTTGAGGAGTGGGTGCCAAGCTCTATTTATATCAACTGAACAAGAAGGAATAATATTGTCTTCGTTCACACTCTTTTATTTTCCGTTTTTGATTGTTGTTTTATCTTCCTATGATCCTAATGTTGATTGGCCAATATGTTGTCAATTTCCAGTAAGGATAAGCTCAGCTAATTTCGATTTGTCAGTATATTTTTTCTTTATATTGTTCTTATACTCTTTTTTCCTTACTGAGAGAGGCTTGCTAGTTTCACCGGTATAATATTTTCCAAAAACACAAGGTATACTATAAAACATTCCATCGATGAAACATTTCACCAAATTGAGAACAGACAGAATATACAACAACCACGAAGACAACCAACACCGATAACAAATGTATTCCCATATACATTCCCGGAATATATGAGAAAATACAAGTTTCGGGTGAAAACGGTGTTCAAGAAAGAAAATACAGTGAGATCGATTTCAACTCATACAAAACCAGAAAATGAAGAACAATCATCAAAAAATTTCATTCACAGTATCCCACAAGAAGCTGAAAACTAGAATTTCATCAAATCGATACAAACAAAACCTCGGTACACATTTGCTTCATGGGAGTTTCTTTTTGTAAACCTGGGTGTTTTTTGAGTCAGTAAGACTCTTTGGATTGACGGATATTAGTTCCAGTGTCCGGATATGACTTTTTTCGGAGATAAAATCAATAGGATTATCATTGTTCCTTCAAGTGTAGGTACCTATCCGTGTGGAGATCTCGTCTCTACCACCGGTGCTGAGGGTACGCTTTATTATTTATTTGAGCGACAATATCTACTCAAATTTGATGCTAACGAATGTTCAAGTTATGAGCTGTTGCAGTAAACAGCGTCCAATATGAAAATATGTAATATGTCACATAGCATTGTGAGTCCTGCATACCTTGATACCTGAATATTTTGTATTGAATGTTGATATCAATTCTGAATGATACAGCCTACTCAATTTTAGACAGACAAAAACAATGTCTTTCGAAACTGAATTGTGGAAAAAATACTGTTAGATAATGTGCTGTTGAAAAATCATGGGGGGTATGTAATTACGTCCTGTGCCATTTCGGTTAATCCGCCAAGATAATGTTCATGACTCAGTTCGAATGAAAAAACAAGATAACTATCTGAAAAACTCTCAAGTCAAGGAATGTTAAGTACCTTCTGTTCGATGTCTTACAAGATGCATTTCATCAGATTTTCTCAAATTCGTTGTGGCCGACTGAAAAATTGGATGATTCATTTGGGAGATTGTCGATTTTCTGCTTCATCTCCTGTAACCATAAACAGCACGAAAAGTGACCAACGAAGATTAAAAACTAACCCTTTCTTCGCAGGTGGACACAAATTTTGCTAACGGTCGTAATTAATTTCTCAATGACATCTCGGAAAGCGATTCAGCTTCGGAAAATTGGGGAGAAGGGGGAATGAAAAGCGTTCGAGAGGCGTGGCCTGCCTCGGCGTGGGCGGCACACCGTCTCGCAGCAGCTGGTTGCTATGGTAGCTGCGTCAACCGCTCGGCCAGATATTGATCTGCGGCCTTGAGGAAACTCTCTCTACTCCCTGTATTTTTGGGGAAATCCGAGGTTCCTCTTTCAGTCCCGAAAAATGTTAGTTTGCTGCAGTGGCGGAGAGTTTTTCGGGGTACTTGCAGGAGCGCAAATATCAACATATACATATTTCGCGCAATGCATGTGCACTATATTAGATTTCTATATTTGAAAAAACTTGGGAAGGCAAATATATAAAAACAAGGTGTTACGAACAAATAGGGAATTTCTTTCTTAGGTATCTGAAGGTTGAATTCGAAACGCAATGATATCTTGAGCATCAGGGCAGATCATAAATTTGTCCTTACCACAATATATTGAAATAACCATTTTACTTTCTGTTTTGGAGTAGAGGAAATAAAAGAAATCTATAAAAATGAAAATACCACCTCTTCGATCAACTTAAATATATTCTTCAAAATAATCTCTCAAAGAGATCTATTCTTGAATACATGATAATGAAAGTGATGATTTATTTCTCAACATTGATAATGTGATAATGTGAATGGTTGAGGATTGAATTAATCTGTTCCTGCAAGAAATATTCAGTGAATTGGAACCCTGGATTTGATTCAGTGATGAAGTTTTCTCGTATAAATATCGCTCGCTGCAATAATAATTCATTTTTCCATGTTTCGAAAATGCGGTCCTTGTGAATTTTCCATCAGTGGTGATATTCATTGATTTTATGGTTCATAATATGTTATATACACGATGTTCTTGAAGGTGAGATATTTCTCTTGATAGGATGTAGAACTCTCAGTTCTATGGACGATTTTGTCACCATTCTCGGTGCCACTGGTAGTGAGAAACGATGCCACTCGAAGCTACTGCCAGAAATTCTCAGTATTCTTTTTGATTTTTGGTCTGAACACCTTGTTGAATGGAGATCACACAATAGTTGGGTCCTTCAGATTTCATCAGTTCAAACATGATATCTAAATTGCTTGCTGGCCTCAGTGGTGAGGATTTGTGCTGGAAATTCAATAATAGGGGGTCAATCTATTTTTCCAGAATTCATTGTAATTTCTCCACTGAACATGCTCCAAAATGAATCAAAAATATTTTCTCTCCATATTTTACTACTGATTATTCTACGCTGATTGGTTTTGTATAAATACGCAATAGTCACATAGCAACGGTGAAGGTATGTCAAATATTCCCAATAACTGAGTCATTTCCAGTTTTTCATATTGTTAACAACAATACGATGTTTCGTATTGACTCATTCACATACACATCAATCTCTCAAGAATATGAAGTGAGTGAATTTTTTGAACCATCTGAACACAACAACATTTCAATCCTTGTTTTTCCAGATATTATCACGGATGAAAGTTGGTGCATTGTAGAAAACTTCCATCAGAATCATTGAATTCGAAGTTTTCTATCGGCATACAGGGGAGAACAAAAAATTCATTGAATTACGTGCAGAAATCGTATACGGAGAAAAATATAAAGCAATTGAAATCACCAGAAATATGTTACTTTCCACCAAAGTTTCTGGTACTATATGTGAGCACTGGAAAACAATGAATGTGAGAAAGATATCATAAGCATGTTCATGAATCATTGTGGAGAATATGAAGATCATGTTGATTCTCAGTAAATATTTGTGTAGTATTGTAGTCTCTGGTAGAATCGCATGTTTGATAGGTGCATATATTATCTTCATCATGAAAGAAATTCATGTACAGTCTCTGCCATGAATTTCGCAAGAAAAGAATCTCGTTTCGGTATTCCACAGAAAATATGCTGCAGAAAATATCTTCATCATTATATTCAATCAAATCATTCTGGGATTACTGATTGTTCATATTCTATATTGCTGAAATACTTTAAAGGTACTGCAATACCTATCTGAAAAGAAAATAAATAATGAATGATCTCAAATACGAGATGACGTAGTTATTTTTTATCAATGATACTCACGATTTTCTGCGGAACTACTAATAACATAGTTCTTGATATGCTGCGAACTGTATGCCACACACTGTAGAATCTGATCAGGTGAAATCAAAGCAATGTGGTTAGACATATTCCATCCAAAGATATTCGATGAATATGAACTGCGACGATCGACGACTATGGAATACTGACTGGTGTACGTGACCAAGTAGGCGTTGTCCCTTTCTGTTACACAAACCCTACAACACATTTTTTTCAATCCTCACCTCAACATACAGAATGTGCTATCAAGACAAAACCATATTTCAGTCCAGGTGGATGTTCATCAATCATATATTATATGGTGGATAAAGGAATATTACTTTTGTCTGATTTGTAATTCGTTCACATTCAGAATGAAATATATACAGGGTGTAACTAAATAAGTGTGGAACATTCAAGGAGGTGGCTCCTCATCGAAAAAAAGATAGGATCTTTCACATAAAGGAGCTCCACTGGAGCATCTCATGTTATGATACAGCCCCTTGAAGGGGCTACATAAAATTTGTTTAACAATTTTTTTCACAAGCGCTAAAGACGTTTTAGTATCGAAATCAACCTGACATTTTCTACTTTCAAAAAGACAGTTAGCCAGTAATTTATTTGCTTCACCCCATGGTTGTAAGAGGTGGAAAACGCAACCTCTAAAATTTATTTCCAATATAACTTTTTGTCTCATTATCTGCTTACCATTTGAAAATCCATCTCCGATAGCCTGTTCTATTCTGAACAAAAAAGTCCTTTGAATTTCTTGTCCAAAATGAACCGGTTCGCAGCAAAAAATCATTACTACAGAGGTGCATCATATGCAATGCAAACTGGATTTATTGTTATTTCGTAGTTAGATTGAAGGGGGATGAACAGAACTAATTTTTCAATAACAAAGCATACAACATGTACAAATCATGGTAAATATTCAATATGTCCACCTTCAGACAAATATTCTTGGAGTCTCTCTTACTACCCTGCACGCATCGATGATGCGGTTTCTTCAGTCCTCTACATCGCGAACAGGAGTACGATAAACCAAATGCTGTAAATGGCCCCCAGTAGAGAAATCGAGAGGATTGAGATCCGGGAATCGAGCGGGCCAATCCACTGATTTGCATATGTTCCAGTTGAATGCTGACGTGTAACTCGACTAAAATGGGCAGGAGCCCCATCATGCATGAAAACATATCCCTTCTGACGCCCAAAAGAACTTCCTCCAGCTGTTCGGAAAGCACTTCTCTCAGAACTCGAACGTATGCCTCACTATTCGATCGAGGAGGTAGAAAATGAGGCCCAGATAAATGATCCCCAATAACTCCGACCCACACGTTGAGAGAAAACTGTTCTTGATGGTTGGTTTCGACAATAGCGTGAGGGTTTCCATCAGCCCATGTGTGGTAATTAGGAAAATTATTAATCTTGTCCCGAGAATAACTACATTTGTCTGTGAATTAGATCGTCTCCAGAAAGTCACAATTTCTTCTAATCGTTTCCAGCATCCAATTGCAAAATTCAAGACGGTTCGGAAAGCCTCCCGTTAACAGTGCCTGTAATCGTTGCAGATGGTAAGGGGTATAAAACTCAAAATATCGTAATATGATCAACATTTAGCTGGAAAGCAATCTTTCTAGTACTGGTAGAAGGTTGTTCTTCAATCAATTCAAGTACTGCTTCCTCAAGCTGTGGTGTTCGAGTCGGGAAAATATTCTATGTGAAGGATGCTGCCGTTGAGGATTCATTTCAGCATATCTTCTGGAAGCTTCTAACCCATTCCCCTGCGACTGATCATAAACGTAATGGATATCAGCCATTTGCTCATTTGTGTATGCCATTTTGATAACAAGTGAATCATTTAAGTAACGAATCGATAACAGAACAACAATACACAATTAGTTTCTAGACCTAGTGATTAAAAGTTGAAAAAACTCGTATGTAGATTCCAATAGACGTATTTCAAAAGTCATTCGTTAATAATGAACGATCATAACTTCATAATATTTATCAAGGACTTCACAAGGTTTGCTAAATGTCAAAAGTTATGGCTATTGAGTAGAAGTACCAGACCATCAATATCACTGATTTCCGATAAAATCTGATTTTGTCTTACGCCTGAGTAGATAGGACTTTCGAACATAATGTGTTGCAAAGACTCGGTTACTTGTGAGTAGCAAATTGAACACAACTCTAATTTCAGCTGTGTCCCAAATTTGCATATGAGTGAATAGAGTCCCCTAAAAGTCCCACGTTAGCCGAGTTTTGCTTAAACGTTATGTAAGAATGCTCTTTCTCATCTTCCCAGATTAAGCGGGTATAAGTAAAATTAGGCTGAACTCCGAGTCTATTAATTGATATTTCATTGTAGGTTGAATTGAAGATGTATTGGAAAGTGATCGGATGAATATTGATCGTCTAGCACTCTGAGAGAGTTAATGATATCAAGTTTATTTGAATTACAGTAACACGGAGATATTACACTCTGCTTTGAGGAACTGCAAAAGGTGAAATTTGCCGGTCTATCATTCGAAACATGTCCATTCAGCAACAAAAAATTGTTTTCTGACATGGAGTCCAATATACAGTGACCTCTAAAATAAGATGCTTTATGCATGCTGACCATGTTGGGAAAAAGAACAGTATTTTCCAAAATTTGTTCTGGAATATGATTCAAGTCGCCAACGTGGCAATTGAAATCACCATGTAAAAAAATTATATGATTGCTATAATGAATGCAGTTTAGGGAAATACGCAAGATTTCCAGAATTTCTCCAATGTCACAGGATTGCCTGAAATATACTGAACATACGATGAATTCACGAGAAGCTGTTTAAACAAGTAAATGAGCCACCAGTGAGAGGACTCAAGAAGACGCATCGAAGAATATTTCTGTATAAGATTGCAATTCCGCCGCTAGCACGTCTTCTCCCTGATCGCTGGATAAGAAAACATATTGAACTCAGAACGTAGTCCAGAAGGTACATCTAACGCACTAGATTTTACAGACGCACAAAACATCAGAATGAACAGAATTATCTAGCAGAAAAGTTGTCGATGTTTTTGTATCCCTGCTCGTTCCAGAATTTGTCCCAAATTTGTTAAACGCTCTGCTAACTTTTCCTGGATTTTATCTGGGCGATATTTCTTCCACGCGTGATCTTTTGGGATTTACTTAACGATAATCAGAAATAGTGACGATCTTTCGGATGTTATTCACATACCTAATCGCCAAATCAGTAACTCCACTAGCTTGTCGTGCATTGAGATCATCGTACAGAACACTCAATTGTTTCGTTTCTTTGGGTGTTTTATCACTCTTAATTCTGATAAGAGGATACTTGCTTTTGGAAAGTTCAGACTTGTTTCTCAGAACAGTAACCACCTCTTTCGCACTAGAGAGCTCCACTTTGACCGGACGAATATGGACAGTTTTAGGTTTTTTCAACCGAGTGATGTGATTGATGGTTCGAATGTGAGGCAATGTTACCTCATTCGTGAGCGTTTCCACCTCGCTCGCTGTGACCGTTTTTCCAGTCCAAATATGATAAGGTTTTTTTTCACATTTAAAACGCATTCTGATTTCGTTATATGCCTCTTCGGGGTTGATCTCTGTCATATTGCTTTTTAGTTTTTGCACTTTCGACTTCGAGATATCAGTTTCCTCCTTCGGGCTAGTAAAATATTTTGAATTTCTGTTGTGCTTTGCGTTAGAGCTAGAAGTTGCTGGGAAATGATGTGTAGTGGAGCATCCTTGGCAGTGTTTGTTGCATCTGTGGAATTTAACTCCATATTCCAAGAATACAAAATAGTTCCTAGTCTATGATTCAAATAGACTGACAAGATAAAACACGGGCCACAAAAAGATGAGTACTTCTTTATGTCATTTTTGTCACTGGGAATTAGAGAATTGTTCGCGATGCAATTGTGCGAAGAATCAACCAAACGCAACTACGTGAATAATTGGTGCAAGGGAACTTTTAACCGTTTTTATGGACTTCTGTAGGTCCTGCACTGAGACAAATTTCGATTAAAATAGGTCTTTGTAACTGTCAGAAATAGCGTATCTCCATAGAGGATCACGAACACGTACGTACCGATTTCGTATCAAAACCGAACCCAATAATATCAATATAGATAATATAGATATACTGATTGAATATGATGAATAAAAACAATTTCTGCATGAGAACGTCATTGTGATGGGAGCTAGATCGCCAAGGTTTATAAGTGAATTACTAGTATTGGAAGCTGAAACCATAAACATTTAGAAAATATTTGTCATTGCGTAGAGGGCTGTGATTTCAAATATGAATATTATTACCAATGGTTAATAACTTTTCTGAAAGAACTCGCCGCTACATGCGGCTACCTGTGTAACTCTCTCCACTTACTGCGTAATTGGTACTTTTCAAGACAAAAACTTGTCAGTGCAGTTTTTCAAAATGATGTTTCGCGTATATCTACCACAGCACTGCTTCTATTCTGTGGTAGATCATCTCACACATGTGCCTGTGAGTAGTTCCAAAATATTGTTATTCTGTTCTTGATTTCAACGAATTCAATTATTATTCTGATTCATTTGTATAATTTGTATAATATCTTTATGTTTTGTATACGTATCATTGACGAATGTACGGGTTACTACGAAAGCGCTGAACGGACATGATGACTTTTATTATAATTGCCAGTTTTTAATTGTCAGTTTGAACTGGCAATCAGCTATGAATGCCAGTTCAAACTGGCAATTAGCCCTAATTGCCAGTTCGAACTGACGATTAGCCTTAATTGCCAGTTCAAACTGGCAATTATAAAAAAAGATATCATCATGTTCGTTCAGCGCTGAACAGGGATAAATGCCAGTTTAAACTGGTAATTAGGGATAATTGCCAGTTTGAACTGACAATTATGGCTAATTGTCAGTTTGAACTGGCAATTAGGGTTGATTGCCAGTTTGAACTGGCATTTCTGGCTAATTGCTAGTTCGAACTGACAATTAGTGCTAATTGCCAGTTCGAACTGGCAATTATAAAAAAAAAGTCATCATGTCCGTTCAGCGCTTCCGTACGTTACCTACATATCATGGGCTATCACTTTATCTAAGAAACTGATTGAGATTACAACGAAGGTATTCACAGTCCTTGAACTTCATTTATCAGATATTGTGGACTGAACAGGTTGATTCATTTCTTCGTGACACACCAAACATACTTTTTTTAACACCTTGTATTTCATCGTGATGATATCATGGATGTTCGATTTCCCGTTTCGGACTCATTCACGATCTTCTACAAAATATAATTGAACAACAAAGCATCCTAAAGACTTCACAGATTATCTTTTCGAAGTGCGAATTGATGTATGTTGTACGATTGTTTTGAAATCTAGTAATTTTAACGGAATTTTCAAATTGAAGACCATGTTTTCCGTTACATTCATCAATATAGCTCTGAAATAAGATTTCATTGATATATTCATAACATGGGTGTGTGATTCCTCGTTTCGGACTCCCGATAAGGAATCCACGTTCTCCTTCGAAGAAATAGTCAAAGTTCCACGCCCTCTGAGAAATTTGCTCATTATATATATTCATCATTAGTCGTCAGTTATATATTTTGATTTTGCGAGTGACTCGAGTGATATCTTGTTTTGAAAACTGCTCATATTCCCGACATTTTGATTTTTTTCATTATTCTATCTCAGAGTCGCGATTGCGGATTTGATTGAGTCACATGCAGTAGAAACTACAATGAAGATATCGGTATGAGAAATACAATATGCATTACTGAAAATGGTCAACATATAGATCATTCAATATAGGATTCACAACGCGCATTGATGAATCTGGTGGTGTTGTTTTCTCAGTTAGTGTTGGATTCTGGGAATCAGCTTTAGTTGCTCCATTATTTCTGAATGAGTGACTCGAAATTTTCTTCATTTCGTTTCCTATAGAAACTGAACTTTGAATCGGAATTATAAGCCGACATCATATACCATATGAATTTGTTTGGATTCATAACAAGAACTATTCTTCGAGAGATTATTCAGTATAGATTTCAGATGGCTTTCGAAGAATATCGTAGATAATCTTATCATCTCTTTGAGTTATATGCAAATATATGGGAAATATGATCCAATTGAAATTCCGGCTAATTACCTGTCATATGTCAAAACAATTAACAGTACACTGAATAAGAATTTTAGAACCGTCGACTGAGGATGGAGATATCAGATGGTTTTCATGAACTCATAACGAATAGTTGAGCAACAAAGTTTTGAGAATGGTTTGAAACCGAACAACTTCTACAAAAATATCGTGGATGAGTTTGAGATCGGAGATCACACACCCATGTTATCAATATTCATGGACTCAATTTTCAAGCTCTATCGGAAAATGTGACAAAATACAGGGTGTTCTATCTGAAAATTTCGGGAAAACTTACATTTTCACAGTTTTCACAACATGATATATCGCTGTCTGCGAATTTGAAATCCATAACTTACAACTTGAGAGAAAGAGAGTAGACGGCATTCATGAATTCATAACGAAAACCGGACGTTGGAAAATTCTTCAGCGGAATTTTTTGAAGGCTTTGAGATTGACTATTTTTTGAAGGAGATTGTGAATGAGTCGAACACCCATGTTGTCATGTATTAGTGAACTGATCTCATTGAGCTCTATCAAAAAATGCGACAGAATATAGGATATTCCATTCGAAAAACGTATTTTTGGTGTATCACGGAAACATGGAGCATCCTGTTGAGTCGATGATATCAGAATGAAAAAGTTCATAGACTGTAAACAACTCATAAATTTGATATATCATATATAAATATATATATCATATAATGAATATATATATATAATACATATATATATATATATATATATATATATATATATATATATATATATATATATATATATATAATACATATAATTACAAATATTCATACATATCCTCTTCAACCCCACACTCAACTGGTACTATGGGTTTTTTTTCGATTCGATACATATTATACATACTGTATCATATATTATACTCAGAATCAGAAATATTGCTATTCGAATATCTCCACACAATCTCCATTGTCATCTTTGGCTTGGCCTTCGGGACAAAATGCCGGAACATCTATAATAGACCTATTTGCTGGATCTTCATTTTCTGGGTTTCCATCAGTTTCCTCTTTCACGATTGTCGCATTCTTCTTCTCCGCCTCTGTGCTATCATGGTCATCTGGATTCAGTGTATTTGCAGCAGCAGCATTCTCATTCTTGTCACTGGGATGCAAATCCGTTTCGTTATGTTTCATATCGTCTCTATCTACTGTTTCATCATCAGCTGCAGATGATGAGTCTTCCAGGTCTGAATCAATAACGCTTTTGGAAATTACCTCACCTAGGTCTGATCCGTATGTGTTGTCCTCTCCTGGATTTTGTGTATTATTTTTGTGATACACGCAACAATGACCTCTGATGTTCACATTGTCGATGTGAACTACTTGGCACTCATCAGTTGATGCTAGAAGGTTTTCAAATTGTGATATTAAGATCACGAAGGTTGAAACTAATATTTTCTCTCGTGATGATAGCATATTTTATCAAAGTGAATCAGGAGCAGGAAATATGTTTGAATGACTCCTAGTTTTTTTTTACTCGTTGTCAAGGAATTTATACCAGTTTGAGAGAATTTTTTTCTGCAATTTACGGTAACACTACAATCAATTGTTGATTGCATGCATTCGATTTGACCTTGTCGGAATTACTTTCCATTCGTGTTCATCGACATGTTCAAAAAAATTATTGCTCTTTTAATCGTCTCTGAGGAAGTCGAAACTATTCATACCGGGTGAAATTGAAACCAGTTTGGTTAGTTTCAGGTCGAATCAACAAAAAATATATATCTACCTACTTGTAGATAGAATTATGGATTCAAAAAGATGAGATTCACACTTGAGTATATCTGGAAATAGTTTTCCTGGACCTCACTTGGTCCTGTTGCACATACCTACAGAAACACCATCACTATCGATTTTTTTCTGGATTTATGTGATTCTATGGAATTGTAACATTCTCTTGCAATTGTAGAAGAATTCAAAGTTAACGGTATTTCATAAATGCATCTCCATATGAAAATATACCAAGACTTCGGTGGGAGATACCTAATTGAGAAATGTTGCATGTTGCCCACATAAACAAAAAATACCAGCAAATTGACAACAACAAGACCGTGCAAGCTTCAGGAATCCTTCGATCTGAAGAGAACGCCTACAAATGAATATGATTCAGTTATTGGCCTTCTCGGGGTGCTAGTTGAGCTCAGGAGTTACCTATAGTGTTCGGTTTGTGAATGACTCTTTGTTTGATAATCAGCTGTGAAAGCGGTCTGTTTCATTTCGAGACTGAAATGCTTCAACTTGCATGGTTCGAATGATTTGAATTTCATAGTAATAGATGAAAACCACACTCATCTAAAAATTTTGATCTGCTCCTCACATTTCATTGTTTTTCCAAGGTTCAGTATTATGAGTTCAGTATTATGAGTATTAGGAATCTTACCTTACAAAGTCGTTGGAATTCATGGATACTTCAGTATATTGTTGCCCTATACAGTATGTTCCATAATCTATGCTCACCATCGATAAGATCTCGAAAGCTCCAGAAGAAAAAGTCAGGTAAATTGACAAAGATTCAGAGTATCAGGTGAATTCAAATCCATCAAGAATTCAAGTTTGAGTATATCTTTCTCGTATAACATTAAGAAAAAATTGAAATTGTACACCTATATAAGATTTTGTGGAATGTCTTGAACTGTTCAGCACATGGAGTTAGCAGTTTGACATTCTGAGACTTATTTATAATCTTTCTGCTAACGAATCAATTTTTTTTCAGAATACTAAATCTTCGTGATACATGCTGAAACTTCAGTTTTCATCATAGACCTCATTTTGGAAATTCACAAATTTTCAAACAGTATGAAATATTCGTGTATTCAGTGAGAAATACAAATATAGGAACTCGATTCAGAATATATGCTGCTTACTTCAAAGCGACGACCCTAGAATAGGTTTCATTGAGCCATGGCTCGCCAGTGGTTGATGATTTGGTGATATAAAGAATCATAATCGCATCATAATCGCCGAGATCTCTTCATCACCTAATATGATCAATGTACTGGAGGATGTATTGTTCCCTATCACTCTCCCAACAACTCCACCTGTTATTCTCTCATATATGTGATCATTCTCCAGATAAGAATTCTATTTTTTCTGTGAACGAAATTGCCGATATTTCATCACTCTCAGATACTTACAAAAAAATACTCGATTTGGAATCAGGTGATACCTTAAGGCTTCCATCCCTGGTGACCCCGTACAGAATCCTAAAGATTCGGATATTAGGTTCAATTACAAAAAAATCACTTAAGTTACTCTTCTCTGATGGAACACCCTTTCTCTCTCCGCCGATATGAGAATGACTGGAACGTTAGAAAAATCGCCGTGATATTATCTTTTTTTCTCTACATTCAACATCTATTCGATGGTATATTTGATCATTCAATTTTGTTACGTCAGTTACGAACAGTACAATGTCACAATGAAGTATTTCAAAGCGAACGACATTATCTGATACATCAGTACAGTAGATTTGAAATACTAAAATTTCAATATCGGTACGATATTGAAATTCAAAGGTCATGATTTGAGGGAAGAAAAATTAAGCAATTTCGGTCTCGATAGCAATAGGAAAAATGAAAATGATATGATATACAGGAGATTCACATCTGAAGAAATGAGTTTTATCATTTTTTCCGATTGAACGAAATGATTCCTTCATTTCAAGTAATCAAGAAGATGAAGCATTTTACGTGCAGATTGAGGAGAACTGTACAGAACTGTAGTTCCACGCAAGAATTATAGTAATTTCAACCAGTTAGATTTCTTTTCACTGCACATCAATGATTCATTGTGAGCTGATGCACATGATGAATGTTCCAATATTGAGCTTTCCTGACGTGCCATGCCTAATTACATTCTACCCTCGAGAAGAAGGGTCCTAGTTTTCCGAAACATTGGTATCGGCAGCAACCAATCAAGGAGCTTCCGACTGAGATTCATCGTGTACAAATAAGACTACAGTAGAAGAGCCAACTGGATGGGTCTCAATAATATCGAATGATGGAAAATAATATGCTTGCAATGTATTCTCATTAATCTCGTGGAATAAATCGAGTGATCACGAAATTGATGAATTTTTGATTGATCTAAAATATCATTCACATTGTGGAACAGCCAGATGGAATAAATTCGATAATGAATACATGACACCGTGTTGAGAAAAACGCTTGGACACGTCGATCTGTATTTTTAGATGCGCATTATTTTTCGGAAAAAAAATTATATAGGGTGTGTCATGTGACAGTGGCCGATACCAACTTCCTTATTTTGAATACAACTTCCTGTATATTATTGGTTGTTTTGGTTATGTACACTGTCCCATACCTATGTTCAACTGTTATATATTATTAGGAAATATTAGGTGTTTTCAGATGAATTACAAAAATTATTTCATTTCACAATTCCGCTACATTACACTCAATACTTAATTCTCATTTAGCTCTCATTATTGAGAAAATAAGCAGAAACCATTAATGCGTTTCTTTCAACTCAACAGTTTTATTTATTTTCGTATAAAACTCATAGCCTTAGCAACTTGTTGTCTGTCTGCATGACAGTAGTGATCAGTGTCAGTGCTATTGTCGTTTGAATTTCGTCAACTGTACGTAATGATATCAGAAAAATGGTTTATTTGACAGAAATGCACGAAATAACCATTCTACAAATGATTGGTTATGGAGATAACACACGGACACAAATGGAAGTTTCTTGCTCATTTCACGAAAAATTTCCGAATTTGCCGCCTATATCAATAGCAAAATAGAGAAACAGTTCCACGAGGTTGGTCATGTGAGACAAATGAAAGAAGTAGCTGCCAATGCAGTGAGTGATGATACGAAATCAGATGTAATGTTTGAGTTTCAAGAAGACCCACATAATTCTGGTCGAAAAGCAGCCTCACTGTTCAACATTAACCACACATCAATTTTTCGAACACTAGAGGAAAGTAAAATGCATCCCTATGAAATGATGCCAACTCAGGAGCTAATGGAAGACGATTTCGACATGAGAACGTATTTTTGTGAACAAATGATGGAAATGTTAGGAAACAATATGATTCAACTGTTTTGTTTTCTGATGAAAGCACATTTACACTCAACGGTCATGTTAATCGTCAAAATTGCCGCATTGGTCTAATGAAAATTCTCACTGGATGAGAGAGGAACATACGCAATATCCTGAGAAAGTTAATGTTTGGACAGGAATTGTTGGAATTCATATCGTAGGTTCTCTTTTCCATTGATGACAAGTTAAAAGGAGATGAATATTCAGAACTGCTCCAAAATAATGTCGTGCCATCTTTGACAAACTTATATCCTGATCAAGTAAACCCACAAGTGCCTGCCAATATACAATGGTTTCAGCAAGATGGAGCACCGCCGCATTACCAAATCAATGTCCGGAAGTAACCTGAATCAAAATTTTCCAAATTGGTGGTTAGGGAGGCGCGGATAGATAGAATGGCCAGCGCAAAAATGAAATCAATCATGAACTCTTGATTTCATGAATTTTGGTATGGAAATTCGTAAATTTTCGTGGAAAATGAAAATGTATCGATGATAGGTGAAAGATCGGTGTTAGTGACTCTCTTTTTCTTTCACTCTCTCATCGACGTAAAAATTATGAATATCTATGAATTCGCCACGGATTAGAATCAATAATTATAATCATCCTCTGGTTAAATCCTAAGAATGCGATTACAGAAACTCTCATTTCGCTCCTATATCGTTGGCTTGAACTTTCCATCTCAAAATTCGTGTTGATGAAAAATTAGGCAGGAGTCAGGTAAATATGTCACATGAACTATTGGATATCATGTGAAATCATGGACAAAGAATTCATGTGCCTTATATGAGGAGAAATTGATTCGATTTCAGTAGGTCATGAAAAATAACGATAATAATGATGATTATTCAATGACCTTTATATTCTTCCATTTTATCTTGAATCATGAATGTGCTAGCTTATGAGCCTCGTGAAACCATATAATGTGAAGTCAAGATCCACTGCATTCTGGAAGAAAAGGTATACGCAGTATTAAACAAGAATAATGGGACTCTTTAATTTCAAGTCTCGATCCCATTGATCTCAGTTAGGTTTGCTGCAATTTTTATTCGAAAATTGATGGTGTTAGTCCCATTTCATCTTGAATAATATGCGAAGTCGCCATCATGAAATCCAAGCTGCCATGAAGCGTATAAGTCCTGATCCCGACGGGATTTGCTTTCAGGTTGCTTCGTATTCCTAATGAAGGAATCCCTTGGCAATTTATAATCATCATATAACATACTATATGAACTCCAGAGCGTATATTGACGAGTTGAGCATCACCTGAACAATTATTGAATGGTTATTCGAGCAAATGAGGAATTGTGGGTATGGCAACGGATACTTTCAGAAGAAATTCACAGGATACAGAGTGTTGAACTAGGAGAGCAAGTCCAATAGATCCATTGCTATTACTAACATCTGCGTGACATATTTTCAATTCACTTTGAATCATACAGGATAGAACACCCTGTATTTTTTAACATAATTGATATATCCTTTATTCTTCCATTCTAATCATATGATGTTTTACGAACATGTCTACACTGAGCGTTTCGAAAGATATAACCGATTCTATCTAGAATTTGTGCTAGTTTCAACGTCCAGTTAGTGATAGAGAAAAAAAATGAGGCATACACGATAATTGGAAGAAAGATATCCAATGTTCTCGCAATCAACTCATCCTCTAACACATTATCGTATACAGGAAGAAGGAATATTTATTGTGAATAAAAGCCCATTATACAGGGTGAGTCAAAATTGTGTACCGAGCTTTCTGGGGGTGATAGACCATTGAAAAATAAGTGTAGTTTGATGATTAAACTCATGGCTCAAAATACATATTAAGGGAGATAAATCCTTCCAAAGTTGATAAAATTAAAATAATTTCTCCACATATTTTCTGAACGATGAAAGCCACCTGATTGAAATTTTGTGCATGGATGTATGTTGTCAAAATACATTTTTTCGTCACACTTCCACATTTCTGATATTGTTATAAAGGGTGTTTCCAGAGGGTGAGTCATGATTTTTTGTAGAAAACTTTTTTCCCTGTATTATTTTCGGTGAAAAAACAGGAGCATTCGATGGAGCGAAGAAAATTACATGAAAAAGGTACTCTTATTCAAATACAAAAAATTGAGCCGTTCGTGAGATATTTGAGTTTTTGTAGTTACATGATATCAGCAGATTGATTTGATGGAGCACCACCTCATTATGTAAGAGTTGTACGTGAATGGCTTAATGATGATTTTCCTGATAGGTGGATAGGACGAGGCATAGACGCTCCTATTTCCTATTCCCTATTTAATCATTCCGCGAGCTTCAATACATTATATCCAAATATAAAAGATGTCCAAAATGGACGAACTAAAGGTCAGTAGTTTATTTTCGGATGAAATATCTTGTATTCCATCTCAAAACTGGTAAGTATACGGAGATATAATTTCTTTTCAACTTCGTATCAGATCGAATCCATGGAATATGAAAAATGGGAAAATGTTTCCGTGGACTTTACTGAATTACTTTTATGGACGCTGCTGTAGCTCCCAACGGGAAATGAACTGAGATACCAACGTTTGATGTGCAGGTTGTTATTGATAGAAAATGTGTTCATTCGCGTCTAGACGAAAAATGAAAATGGTAATAAGGAGGAGGTACTCCTAATTTCGAAAGCCTTAGGAGGGGAGACGGGGGCAAAATTGATCCTGCAAGCAATACGACCCATTCGACAATTTCTAATATCTTTAGTGCCACCTGTCTGTACTCTGTATCGACAGTGCATTAACGGCCGGGAAACGTGACGCATATTTTGTTACCACTGTTAGTCGTTTTTAATGGCATTCGATGTAATATTGGATATTTCATTACTTCCTGCGAATTCTAATCATACATTTCTGAGAGGAGCTGATTTCACGTCATGCATCAGTATTATTTCAGCTTCCAAAGTACTATTCCGTGTAATAATTGCATGTTGACAGATCTAGTATTATCAAGATCCGCGAAAGGCAAAACGTGCCAAGCAAAATGGATCATTTGGTCTATTATCTCATTTCCACCACACTGCACCCACGACTTCAACAACTCGATGTCGGCTTGCAGAATTGCAGAATTGGTTGGAAAAGCATTTGGAAAGGCAGCCGAAGGCTCACAATGCATCTCATGCAACAGGATTATTGCCACCAGATCCTAATATATTCACATTCATTCATTGCATCCGATACAACCAACATCACTCGAGGTGAATAGGATGTAGGCAACTCTAAGAAATTGTTCAAAATCCTTACCGGTAGACTAACTGATCACAGTCGCTCCACAAGATAAGAGAAATTCTGATGATGAACCACTTATCCGACATTGTGTTACTCGCCACTCAAGCTCATCGAATACTCGAACAAGTTTTGTTGTATCTCCTATACAAATCATGCCAGCGCCAAAAATTTAAGTCAAAAGAGTAACTGGAAAGAGCGGCAAAACGGCTGTTCTCACATCTCGCCATATCAGAAAGAATTATTAGAAGCCTCATGAATCAACAGAAGTCAAGTTGCGAGAAATGTTAATTTCGACAATGTCGAAATTAGTAAAGGCACTAAAGGGAAAGAAATTATAAATAACGTGATGGAAAAATCAAAAACATGCGCGTTTCTTCTGATCAAGATAATGAAGACGCAGAATGTTTATATCGCCATTATTCATATTCTGATTCTACAGAAGGTTGGATCCAGTGTTCCAAATGCACACAGGGGGCATATTGCTCTTGCGCTGGGGTCGAAGATGAAGACGATGAGGCTATTTTCACCTGTGAAATATGTTCTCATTGATCATTTTCTCACAGGACCATTCTAAGTTCCTTCTAAGTGGTGTCATTTTACTCACACATGCAGGCAAAATGGACAATGAGTTTTTTGAATAATTATTTTCATCTCCATAATGAGACAATGAGACGATAAGACATTTCGAGTTGTAGAATACCTATTTTAAATTCCCAATGAAGTGTTCAGAATTCCAAATATCGATCGATTTTTTCAAGTGTGCCATTTCGCCTGCGTTTCTCTATTCTGATCTTTCCTGATTCGTCTAGTTCGGACAGGACATACATCTATGATGGAAAACGTCTTGAAATGATCACAAGTATCGGGGCAATGTATCTGTACAAATGAGAGTGATATAACTGACTGTAATTTACTTCGTTCAAAACGCTAACGACTTATATTCTGCTTGTTTCCTCAGAGATTTCAGTTGAACCATTTTTTTACTCCGATATGAATCATAGTGGCTTCACTGGTAACTCAACAAGTCTTGAATACTTCAGAACCCTGAATGAAATCATCTAAAGCTGATAACAGTCGATATAAAATAGGCTGTACGGATAGACTCTGGAGCAAGAAATATCAGATACGTGTTTTTGGCTTCACCACTTACCTATTGTATATGAATTTTTTGTATTAACTACTGACATCATGAGCCTTCCCCCATATTTCGAAGAATAATGAGAGATATAGTTATATTATGTCTCTTTTTATTCATTCTTTCATCTTCAAGACATTCAAGACATATCATACTCATATGAATGGTACATGGAATGAATAAAAAAATGAGCCAATTGAGCCAAATAGCCAAAAACATTGAACATGATAAGAATCAGAACTCAGATTCAGAAAAGAGAACGAAGTAAACTTATTGCAATGAGAAAAATTCATCATTCAGTGAAATGAAGGGAGCCACGAGAATTTCATGCAACACTTACATGAGAATAAGATCTCAATATAACAGTTTTCATAGTAAATGTATCATCCATTTCCAATGATAGTTATGTAACAACACGCAACCAAAACAGGACTTGAAAACAACGTGCTCCACCTGATCAATGAACACTTCAAACATTCTATCTGCAAGCCATGAATTTTCTGAACAGATGATATACAATCAAGATTGTTTGATGATATTTGGACTAATTGGATTTGAATATTTACCATTCAGACTGTCAAGGGGCGGGAGCCCCATCATGCATGAAAAACATATCCCTTTTGACGCCCAAAGAAACTTCCTCCAGCAGTACGAGATGCATGTCTCTTGAAAATTGAACGTATGCCTCACTATTTGATCGAGGAGGTACAAAATGAGGCCCAATTGAATAATCCCCTATGAATCCGAACCACACGTTAGGAGAAAACTGTTCTTGATGAGTTTTGACAATAGCGTGAGGGTTTTCATCAGCCCATATGTGGTAATTAGGAAAATTAATAATTATGTCCCGAAGACAACTAGATACATTCTTTTGTCGAATTAACGATACTCTCGTAATCATCGACGAAGTCGTTAGAATATTCTATGTGAAGGTTGCTGCCGTTGAGAAAGAATATTTTTCAGCATATCTTTTAGAAGCTTCTAACCCATTCCCATGCGACAGACCGCAAACGTAATGCATATCAATTGTGTACGCCATTTCAATAACAAGTGAATTAATAAAGTAACAAATCAAGAACAGATCAACAATACACAATAAGTATTACCACAAGTTTGAAAATTAACAAACTGATAGCTTGATAAAAATTTGATTGTCATTATCGCTAATAGCTGCCTACTACAAAAATTAGTTTCGTATTCTCGTTTTATGGCGATATGTATCTTGTTCGTGAAATATCTTTTTGCTGCGAACTGGTTTATTTGGGGCAAAAAATTCAAAAGACATTTTGTGTTTAGAATGAAACGGGCTATCGTTCTCCCTTCAAGGGGCTGTATCTCAACATGAGATGCTCCAATGAAGTTCCTTTATATGAAAGATCCTATGTTTTTTTCGATGAGGAATCACCCCCTCAAATGTTTCACACTTATTGAGTTACACCCTGTATAGAGATCGGAGAGAAAAATTTTTCCGAAATTTTCAATTCGTTCTAGCTTTCGGATCTAGCTTCCAAAAATATCTTCACCTCAGCACTGGTGCCAGTGTCAGATCTATGTCACTAAGTGCCACTTTGAATTTTCTAATGGAACACTCTATGAATATTCATATTTTCGGATTCTATAGAAGATTCTGTCCATATCTTCCATGGCATCGAATTCAAGTATCTTTCGAATATTTTGCATGTTCTTGCTATTGTTCTTGCAGAATCTGTCCTCAGAAAATAAGAATTCTTGATCTGAAATAATTCAAAAACTCTGAAGATAGGCATAGGGACATACCAAGTTTTCAATTCATGGATAGAAAATACAGTGTTTTCCATTCGAAAAAAAAAAATACTCATTTGTTCGTTCATTTGTAACGAATGTTTTTGGTAAAATATTGGAAGGAAGGAACGAGTGTAAGAACTTAACTTTCAAGCTCATCTTGAATCCTTGTGCTTCATGAGCAGCCAACATGCGTTGTACAATGTTCGTACAGTGAGGATCCTCATTATTACTCAAGAACATCTGCACATCATGTTTGAGTAAGAAGGTTTCACGCTTCTTATCCTTTTTCTTCCATGTTTCTGAAGAGAGGGGATCAGGTTTACGTATTTCGGGGCCAGAACTCTTTCTATCAAGTTGGGTTCGCAAGCCCTTATCCAATATGGAGAAGAAGTAAAATCTTCTGATGGAGAAGTGAGGTCATGATAATAATGATTGAAGGGTATATTCTTATTGAATTTTCATTTTTGAATTTTTGAAATACTCAGATCTCCTTCGAGGCCTCCGATATTTTCTTGGAGTTATTTTAAATCAATCTATCTTCTCTCTACTTTCAGTTGTTGGATTGTTCAGTTTTCTGGTTTGTGTTTCTGTAAACAACGAATCAAGACTTCAGTTCATCATATTGAAGAATGAATTCGATATTCATGATTATTGTCAGGAAATATTATCTACTGTCTTTTCAAGAAGATATGTTGCTTGATTCACAGGTCTGCATGAACAATTTTTCAGTTGCTTAAGACGTTTCTGGTTGATATCATGATTTACTCATACTTTTTAATCAAATAGTCGGTAAGTATGTAATGTATAAGTCTCACAGATGAATAAATTTCTTTATTTCTTTCTGGTTTCCATATAGAATGCCTGTATCCAGAAAAAATGTCAATTTCTTTCCATCAGGCACAGTATTTTTGAAGCATGCAAGTTTCATTGATATCGGTTTCGGTTGGTGGTTTGTTCAGTTTTTCCATCGACAATAACTCCAAAGTTCAGTTGATCAAGTTTCAAGATTTATGATTTTCCTTATTCAGATATGTGGAAAAATAATTTTCCATTTTCTTTTAATTGATCGTTTCATGTTTCACGATATCAGTTATTCTCACTGTTTTTCGCATCTGAGTTTCGAGCGGAATTTGCGACCGAATTTGAGAATATTCCATACAATGTTCCACCAAAGGAGTCGGGTGCTACATTGTGAGTATATTATTCATATCGCGTTCATGTTCTTCGAGACTAGCTTTAATGTATCATCCAGATTGTCCGACAAAGTTGTCATTAAAGATCATGATTGTAGCAAGCAATTTTGTATATTTTGAAATTCGAATTCACATCGGAAGAGTTACTGAAGGCCATTTTTCAATAGATTTTTCATTTTTCGATGTGGTATTTTCTGTTGAGTACAGATCTTCCGATGTCTTCCGATATTTTTTGGAATTGATTCAGATCAAAATTTCTTTTCTCACTTCCAGTTGATGAATTGGTCAGTTCTCTGTATGTTTTTTCATCAACAACAACACGAGAGTTCAGCTTATGGAATTTTCAAGATCTCCAATTGTATTTTACGCGGATAACGTGAATTTCGTTATTATTGATCAATGATGTGGAGTCTGAGAAGATTGGAACCCTCATTTTTGTGTCCTTTATATCCTTCGATGACAACGCAATCCATATGGAAAATATGTATGTCTGGCAGATTCTGATATCAATCCTGCATCAGGCTTTCCGTTGCCCGCATCGGATCCCACTCTCCCGTTCGCATGCATTTCTCTGCGGCGAAAATAGGAGCACCGACGGAAAAGGCCTAGGAAACAGGCACAAATGCCCTGGGAAATGATGAAAAGCTCAGCAGCATCAGCGACCGACGATATCGATCCAGTTGCCGTGGCAACGCAAACGACGAACCTCGATCTCTCTCGGCGCGGCCGTTCTTTCTCTCTTCTCCAGCAGCTCGCTCTCGGCGGATGCTGCTGACAAGGGGGATTACCAGCTCAACCAGAGAGCTCGGCTCCATTCGAAGGCGTTGAGCCATAGCCGACTCTAACGAAAAGCTGGCGTTACAATAAGTGGCAACACCGCAATAATCCACCATCGTAGTACAAGGTTCGGCTATGGCTATAAATCGTACTTTGAGATGGGACTAGATTAGTTTTATCATTGACATTACGATTGGAAATTGGAAGACGTACGTGCAGACTTGACGGCATCATAATTGAATAATATGAAGTCGACACAATATTTCTAATCCACATTCGGCCTACTTATCAAAATCAATTCATGTAATAAATATATATAAAGATTATACCAGAATAACGAGAGTGAAAGTAATGATGAAATTATTCATTCAAGTGTTCAATTAAGATGGATGATACGAATAAAACGACTAATAAACGAGATGTCAACACTATGATCACTGAAAACTTCATTGTTTCACAATATAGTGAGATCACGAGAAGAACTAACAATCCAAAAACATACAAGTCTATTTCTCCCTATCACACCGTTATGAACAGATGAACAAATCAACAGCAAGTCGAACATATTCATTTGAACCGTCACATCAACATCCTAAATGAACTATCTGAAAGGGCAGGCATATAGTTTATTTTCTAAAATGATCATAAGTAGCAGCACTGATATATGTTTTCGATCATTCTAATTTTTGATTTATATTGAAAAATTGAAGACGTCAGATGCTTTTGTTTGTCCTTGGACAACAGAGTTATCGCGGATTCAACGTACTATTCACTTTTTGTGAAACGTACAATGTCACAAAGAAACTTTCACAACACCCCCTTCTATCTTTTGGAGATTTTTGGATAGTATTCATTATCACTGATAGAAAATTTCAGTCAGATTTCGAACTGGAAGCTCCAGAAACGGAAAAAATGTGAAGACAAATACAATGTGTCCTATTTGAGAAGAAAAACACATTTTCACCCCATTTCCTAAAAATTAACATTCATGGAAATGAATTAAGTCAGCCACTTTTTTATACGTGAGAAGTTATTTTTTTATCATCTATCTTGCCGATTGGTTGAAAGGCAACCAAGATACGAAGAGTTGAAGTTTTGTTTGCGGTATTTCACGTTTCACAAAAGTATGTCAGTGATGTGAAAACCGCAACTCTCTATTACCAAAGACAACTGAGATCTAGCAAGATTATAAGGAATTGAACACACTGTGTAGTTAATAATGACAGAAATATGTTGCACCATTTACCAAGATTCCTGATACTATATGTGACAACAATAAATCATATTGAGAATTGGAAGAAATCATTCCAACAGAAATATCGTGAGCTCCGGCATGAATTTTCGTGAATTTATGTGGAGATCCCACTCATTGATATATTGCTGAATGTTGTCACGTTCTATTTGAATCCATCCTACAATACGGTATCGAAGCATGAGGTAGTAGCTATCAGAATACGATCAACCCGTTGGATATACAGGGTGTCACAGAACTATGAGATCAAACTTCTAGGGGTTATTCAGTAGGAAACATTTGTGTAGTGGGTCCCATGTCCGAAAAACTACGGCCCTGAGACACGTTGAAATTTAGGAAAACGATGAATTGCCTAAATAAAATTTGATGCATTATATTTTTGCCTCTGTACATGAAATCATCACGACAATTGTTCAAAATGTCTTCCTCCAACCTGAATACACCGATTCGAACGTCGCACATGATTTCGGGGAACTTGACTAAAAATTTGATCCTCGCTTTGAATGATCTCAAATGCTGCTGTAATCAGTCCAACTAAGTATTGCTCTGTTTCTACAGTAGTTTCGTAGACCGAATACTTTACACAGGAAAAAATCTAGCGACGTTAAATCGGGTGACCTAGGAGGCCAAGAAACTTCTCCACCTCCAGCAATCCTACGGTGCCCAAACCGCTGACCCAAATCGTCACGTACTTGTACAGCAAAGCGAGCTAGCTCATCATGCTGAAACCACTTTTGCTGTCGAACGTTTATTGGAACATCTTCAAGGAGTTCTGGAAGAACTACCCCCAAGAAACACCGATAAATAGGTCCTCAGAAGGTATGGCCCAATCGAATAATCATCAACAATGCCTACCCATACGTTGACAGACCAACGTTGCTGATGTTTTCTATGAAAAATTGCATGGGGATTTTCTTCGTCTCAATACAATTGGAACTATCGTCTCTTGTGAAAGAGCTGTCCATAAAACAAAGCTTGAAAGATTTGGTTGTGCAGTGATTCGATGGAGAAGCCATTGACAAAATCGAGCTCTAGGATGATAATCGGCTGCAGTCAATCCTCAAAGTTCCTGGAGGTGATAAGAATGAAGTTGTTGGTCGTGTAGCACCCGCCAGACGGAAGCGTTACTCGTATATCCTTAGCTGAAGGACCTCATCTTCAAATCTTCAAATTCGACCGTTCTTACGGTTCGAGCAACACCAGTATCATGCATGTTGGTTTTAAACATGCCTGTCTCGGAGAGCCGCCGATGAATAGCAATAAACTTTTTGTATCCCGGATTCTGTCGATCGGGATAACGTTCTTGGTACAACTGCGCTGCTGTCCGTGCATTGCAGTTTCATATCCGCAAATTCTTGATTGGTGCAGTTTTCCATTAGCAACAATTAATTTCTGTCAAATTATTGCGAACTTCACACGAATACGATAGCACGACTAAGGCGATAAGGAAAATCGTTTTTGAAGATTACAACACACAGGCGCCGGTAAGTTGTTTGAAATAATCAGGTATAAAATTTTCAATCATTGACATTGACATTTCGAATCATTGTCGTGATGATGTCATGTACAAAGGCAATAATTAGGTGCATTAAAACATATCGAGGTAATTCATTGTCTTCCTAAATTTTCACGCGTCTTAGGGCCGTAGTGCCGTAGTGACACTTTTCCGATCATGGGACTCACTACTCAAATGTTTTCTATACTGTTGCACTGAATGACCCCTAGAAGTTTGATCCCATAGTTCTGTAACACATTGTAGATTGAGCATTCATGTTCTTGAACATCTATCATGTACCTACTCTACTCTATTGTATATTGGAATTGGAATAAACAAACCTTTTTCTCAATCTTGGATATCTGACACCAGTATGAGTTTCGAGGTTTTTTCATGCATAATCTTTTTGATTATACTCATGACATAATATGACATATCATTGAAATAAATGAAGCTATATAAATTTTAAACTAATCGATGACCATTCCGAAGATATTATCGATGAAGATATCTGAATATCAGTTCGATTTCCAATCAATTGATTGATATTTTCATCATATTCTGGAAATCAGTTTTTATTTTTCAATTTTAGATAATTGAATAACGCAATTTTGTTCTGTTGAAATAGAGCTGTCATCAAGAGAAAGTTGAAGCTGCGATTTCTCTGTACAGAATACATCGAATGACTGTTCTATTGTTCAAAATAGTGAATTACTTTTTGTGTTCCCGACATTGGAGGTTTTTATATCATTTTCGAATCTCGTTTGTTGCACGGAGAACGCAATTAGCTAACTCATCTACATAACTCATACCTCTCAAAGAAATGGTGTTATCCAAAATATTCGCTGTAGACATAAGAATGAAACATCGACTTCCTTATTATTATCCACTTACACCCCTAAAATATGCAACCAACATCATTATTCACACATACACTCACTGTATAAACCAGAAGAAACACTATTATTTCTCAACTTAGTTTGATGAGTTATTTATTCAATATGCACAGAAGTGAGTCAGAAGAAAAAGGAATGATTTATTTGTTATGTTATTTCATTTATTTATTTGTTAGCACTAGATATATTTGACAGCATCGTTCATCAACTCAATAAGAATTGAGATTTCTCTGATTCTGTCTTTCTCGAGACCACTGAATAGAATTTACAGCAGTGGAACAGTCTTCTGAAAAAGGTTGTGCGTACACTTAGAAAAAAAGATAGTTCTGATTATTTCATCTTCATCACTACGCAGATTATCACGTATTGGTTCCACTTTCTCACATTGTTCTAGCTACCTGTGCAGTTGCTAAAATAGATCAATGATTCCGTAATAAACAGAATCCATTTGTGAATAAGAAAAAAGGTCGAATCCGAAATGTGTTGAAAATTATAATAATGCTAAGTCAATCAGAACTTTGCCAATCTATTCGGCGACGTAACATTTTCAGAATGATGATTTCGATCGTACTAGTGATTTCTGAAAAATCATTGTGTTATGCAGAAATGCATAATAGATAATTCCTCCGCCCCTGGTCAACACTGAAACTGGAAATCAATATGATTTGTCTGTCTATCAGCATCAGAATCGGCTCTCTCACCCCTATCCACCCCCAACCCTCATCGTGTATGTTGTCTGAGTTGATTACTGCAACTGGCTTCACGCTCCAAAATTCCCGCCATTGTAATTTTGATTCTCGATTATTCAGTCAGCCTCTGGCGGACTGTCCTAGTTATATCCGTAGGCTGAATATAATAACGTTTTCCATGATTGAATATGTATGATATGAGTAGGGAGCAAGACTGGCGTAAAACACAATTCGTTTGATCCCTCGTGATCAAAAAAGAAGTCACAACTCGATAAATATTCCAACTGTTTGACATATTTGATGGAATGGAATTGAATTTCGACCATAGTGAATCATCTTTGAAGACGTTTCATACACTGCTATGAAATATTACGAGTATGATATAGTGCAAGATATTTCTGCACAATGATTTGGCCGTACATTACAGATGACAGATCTATTTATCGAATGAGAGTTATTCGGATTATGTCAATATATCAGCAGTAGCCCCCAAAAAAAGTGTTCTTCCATGATGCACACGACATATATTAAGAATTCCATAGAACATTGTGGAAAACAGGCGTATGCCGATCATATTTACTAAAATATCTATCGACTATCTTTCAATGAATATTTCGCATTCATCAATGAATTTGGGTTTGGTGTTCGAAAATGACCGCAGATTTGAAAATCATGTTGGATGAAACAGACTAGAACATTCATCAAATTCAGAATTTTTCATGAAACTAGATTCCTGTTGAACTCCAAAATGTAATGTAAAGACAGCTTGGTTCGGTCACAATTCTCATATTGTGACCATCTGCCTGGATGAAAATTTGATCTCCTGAAAACTGAAAATAGAAGACCATTGGTCATTGGTAGCTTCATTCTATTTTATTTATATACAGGTGTCTGTGAAAATCATGACGAGCAGGTACCACATATCGATCAGACCGATATGAGTATATCATATCCATGTATATGTACAGCTTCGCAAGTATACAGTCAAGTCCTGAAGTTGAATTTTCAAATGATTCCATCCGTACGATATTTTCCAAGCATGCAAAAAGTGATCTTTTATCATCCGAAATGCCATGGCATCTTCATTAGTTGAATTGATGTTTCAGTATCATCATTCACATAGGCTGAATTGGAAGTGATACAATCATCAAGCCTTGTCTGATTCCACTTGGTATCGGAAAATGATGAAAAATAACACGTTCAGCTAATATTATGAGTAGTAGCAACCGTCTGTGCAAAACAAATCGTTGAAATGTACTTTTGATGTTTCTTTCAGGATTGTTGAAAAAAATGGAAATTCAACTGTAAAGGGTGTTGTTTTCGGAAAGAATTTGTGAATTGAAGTGATGGCGATCCTGAATTATTGTTGATGCCTCAATCGAATCTGCTGAACAGAATGGAAAGGTGTAATAACTTTCGAAAAAATCACAGAGTGAGAGAGAGAAAAAGAGGAAGAGAGAGAGAAAGAGAAAGAAAAAGAAAAAGAAAAAGAAAAAGAAAAAGAAAAAGAAAAAGAAAAAGAAAAAGAAAAAGAAAAAGAAAAAGAAAAAGAAAAAGAGAAAGAAAAAGAAAAAGAAAAAGAAAAAGAAAAAGAAAAAGAAAAAGAAAAAGAAAAAGAAAAAGAAAAAGAAAAAGAAAAAGAAAAAGAAAAAGAAAAAGAAAAAGAAAAAGAAAAATAAAAATAAAAATAAAAATAAAAATAAAAATAAAAATAAAAATAAAAATAAAAATAAAAATAAAAATAAAAATAAAAATAAAAATAAAAATAAAAATAAAAATAAAAATAAAAATAAAAATAAAAATAAAAATAAAAATAAAAATAAAAATAAAAATAAAAATAAAAATAAAAATAAAAATAAAAATAAAAATAAAAATAAAAATAAAAATAAAAATAAAAATAAAAATAAAAATAAAAATAAAAATAAAAATAAAAATAAAAATAAAAATAAAAATAAAAATAAAAATAAAAATAAAAATAAAAATAAAAATAAAAATAAAAATAAAAAGAAAAAGAAAAAGAAATAGAAAATGAGAGAGGAAATGAAAGAGAAGAAGAGAAAGAAAAAGAAGATGGGGATGGAAGAACAAGAAACGAAAAATATGATGAAACATCCTGTGTCGCGGTTATAAGAGGTCGAAGACTCATCAACTATGAGTTATTCAAAATTACTTGAGTGACCTTTCTTAATGAAACAATCTGTATTTCAATGAGCTATTCAATATATTTTTCCCTCTGATTGATCGAAACTTCTAGTATTCAATTTGAATTATTTCATCAGACCAATTGGATTCTCCTATCAGATAGGCTGGAAGCCTATCTGATATCATGACCTGTTGGATATGAATTATACTTCAAGCATAGCCCGAGAAATGAAATAGGTACACCTCCCTTGAAGGAATATATCCCCATCATGTTGACATATTTGAAAAAGTTGCCACTTATATGGATCATACCTTTCGCTACATTCGTTACATTTCGTTACATACATACATGAATACTGAAAATGATTCTTTCGTTTACATAATGAGTCCGGAAAGGAAGATCCTGCAAGCCCTGCAGTATTCAGCTGATACGGTACTGGAACAAAAGTAGCATTACAATGAATGTTCAAATCCACTCGATCATGATAACCTATCCACTTTCTTATTCATTTTTCATCTTGTGGGTTACCAAAAGCAGAGCCTCGAGAATTGAATTTTTGCCAATTGGGATAATATTTCCCTGTACCGGAAATTATATCCTGAAGAAGAGAGAAAATGTACACAAATCGATCAGATCCCTATCTTTCGTTTCGTCCAAAATGTTTTCTTAGGGAAAATGATGTTCTCGTATTTGTGAGACATGCGAAAAATGTGAGAAGAGTATGATGAATGATTAGAGATGATCAGTGTTGACTAGCCGGTAGGTATAGGCACAAAACACCAAATAATGTTCGGTTGTATAGTTCCAGGTATAGGTAGACCAGATCTGATATTTCGAGGCTTCAGCGGGTGCAGCCGAATTATACAGTGAGCATCATAAGTGATATCCCTCCTATCTAATCCGTTACTGGACTCTTGTTATGCAAATCGCCAAGACACGTCGACTTTTGATTACTACAATGTCATTTTATCTATAAAAAGTTCAAATTCGAATATTAGAATTTAATAATCGACTTGTCTCGGTGATTTTCCTTACAAGAGAGTTGAACATTTATGATGTTCATTGCATGAAGTTCTATGGTACCTAACAATATCATCCTATGAAGCGAAGAGCACACTGAATTGTTATTAGGAAAGTAGGTAGCTCATTTCACTATGGCATCAGAAAGGTGGAAAGTAAAACGCGCACGTATTCTTTGGAATTGACGAATGTAATAATATTCATCATATTGACTTATCACAAACTTATCATATCACCCACCTAGATTGATTTCCCATCCTTATCTTTCGAAAAATCAATGAATCCACTACATGTATACACTATTATGTATAACATATTATGTATAACATATTATGTATAACATAACCCCAAAAAATACTGCGGATACACACATGGAAATATATATTGAAATGACAGAGCAGAGTTGTTCATAGTTACATGGAATTCCTTTTTCAAATACTATCGATTATAGAGGGTGACCCTTTGAGTTGCATGATAGCTGGCGACAATGGATACTGGACGAAGCTTGGGATCATTATGCGCATGAATATGCAAATATATATATATATGGTTGTACGAAAAATAGTGTACATGACTCATTGAAAAGTGCATCTCTTGCACTCGTTACGTTAGCTACGAGACTCGTGCTGAACGTCCACTCGTGCGAAATATTTCACTTTCTACACACATTTTGATATGATATACTATTATTATACATTTACAAAGTGCCTCACGTAGCAGTTTCCATCATGCCATTAACGTCTCCTTCTTCAGCTGTTCCGTACAGTTATCAAAATTCTTTTCCGGTAATAATCTTCCATTTTCTTATGTTTGTATCATCTTCAGTCACACATGAGAGGTTATGCAATCCATGAGCTCTATTGCTATTAGCAGAGCTATTATTAGAAGATGAGCATAAGAAGTTACTTTTCAATTCCGTTTTCTTGATTCACAAATATTCACCTCGTGAACTCATAGCAGTTAAAGATGTTCTTCATTTCATTTTATCAATTAGTGAGGTCTCTCTTCTGCACGACTTGAAGGATTCGTACCATGAATTTGGTCTCCAAAAAGTTTCATTTCAGATGCAAGTGGACAGTACAATATCTATGTCGACTATAACTGTTGAAATTCACATGAATCGGGAATTGTAGATTCTGTATCAGCAATTCTTACGAGAATTGGCAAAGTGCAACTGAAAAGTTTCCTATCCAATGGAAAACTTTGAATACTGCTCATGTAACTCCTCCATCCCTACGGGAAAGCTTTTTTAATGAAGTAAAAAATGCTCAAGGGTATTCTTGTGTTGCCGTGGTTTGATTTGGCCTCGACTCTTTCTTGGTTCACTCTTCTTGGTTTTCGGTTCAGAAACAATCTAACGATGCAATAGATTCCAGCTGAAATCAATATAACATAAATCGGGATGATCCAATGGCTGTTTTTCGGCTTTTCGGTGACTCAGGATCATCGGCGTTAGCTCCCTCTGTTCACTCTGAGAGGCGTGGATTTCATCAAGTTGGACAACATCGATGACAATTTGGTGGACTATAGGACTATATGAGGTTCGATGATCACAGGCAGGAGCATTGACTGACCGTTTGTTACTTCCTTGGGATTGGTGAACCGATCGGTGTTGGTCTCGAATTGGCATCCCAGTGGCAAGGTGATGAGGTAGTTCCCTTTCAGGGTTGTGAAGTCAGTGCGCTCGCATATCGTCTGGATTTTCGCTTTGAATGGGAATACTGCGACGCAGTTTCGTCGATACGTTGAACCATATTTCTTCTTAAGCGTACGTTGACCAGATGGCAGTTTTCATAGGTGTATTCAATTTGTAACAATTGTAAAATATCAGACTTCTTCTCTTTACGACAGTAGAAGTCGTGGTGCAAGGCTATAGAGGGTGATTCTCATTCATTATCAGATATGTATAAGGAGATATGATTGTGGTAGAATTTTGAGTTGGATCAGAATAGAGGTGGTGATAGTGGAACATATCGAGGTGTATTATAGAGAAACGGAACGGAACGAAAACAATTTTTTCATTCGAGTAATATGCCTCAATTTCTATGATTCGATGATATTTATCAATCATTATTGGGAGATTGATGAGGTTCGTCAATTTTCAGATAACTTCTGTGTTAGGAACTTTCAGTTAGGCAAAAGTTACTGCGTTTTCAATATCAAAGATATTCAGGGATTTTCCGAAACAGGCATTTCTGAAATGAGTTCTTTGTGAATACTATATACTGTGTCAACATATTCAGGTCCTTCAGCAGAAATGATGTCATCAGAAAGAGGCTCTTCCTTGGCATGTTGAATATCATCGATGATTCAATCATCGATGAATTGTCATTATCAGATGGTTTTCCTAGTTTCCGAGGTTATGAAGGAATCTTGCATGTATTCCTTTCTGTGTATTTCGATGCGAGACAAGGCATGTGTGCTTGCAGTGAGTTTACTTTGCTCATATTGGATTTCATATTTGAACTCATCTAGCTTGGGTCGCCAACGCGACCACAACTTTCATTTTGTAATCCACGTAGGATGTTATCCATCACTCTCTGGAAGCTGGGAGGGGCATTCTTGAGGCCCATAGGTATTCTCAAGTATTCATAGTGCCCGTTCGCAACGTTGAAGGCCATTTTTGGGATGGCATCAGGATCCATCTCAAATTGGTGAAATCCGCTAGCCGTCTAATGTCGTGAAATAATAACATCTGCACAGCTTATCGAGGACGTCCGTAATGTTCGGAGGGAGTAGCGATCAATGCGATCATCGTTGGTTTTCGTTAACCTTTCAATAATCTACCACTTTTCGCCATTCTTCGTCTTCCTTCCTCAGGCATCGGCCTCTTTTGGTATGATCCGAATCGGCGATCTCTATGGCGAATTACTGGGACGAATAATCCCCTATACAAGCATTGAACCTATATGAGATCTCGTGAAACCGGGAATCTCATCTTTCGTTTTCATAGAATGCTTGATTTGATCAATGGATGTTAGCGATCGATTTTCCGTATATATTTCCGTAAATTGGATATTGAGGTGATCCGTATGAATTACTTTCTCAAAATCTGATTGTTGATGATCTAACCTAGAAACATCTACATGAGAAAGATCGAAGTTATTTGAGAAGTATCTTGATGTGATTCAATATAAATAAGGTGATTTCTTCAGCGAATTCATTAGAAATCACGAGTATCGCCAGTCCATTTCCGGCAATAGAAAGCGTTCATGGATTTTGCAATTTTGGATCAATTGTCGTGGGATAGGTACTTCGCTATTGATTTCATCGAGTCGTGATTTTACTGTTCGTCTGAGTGGTCAAAATTTCAGAAGTCATTATAAATGTTCTCGTGGGGGCCGTAGCGTAGTGGTGAAGTGTCTGTTCCATAGCCGGCACAGCGGTCATTAGTTCGAACCCAGTCAGCAGTTGTTGATTTTTTTGTTAAAATTGGCTCGAGATTCCATTTCTGACATCGCTTTGGCCTCGGCTTTGGCAGTCTCGGTCCCCCAGAAATGGTTCCGGAGTCCACTATAAAACTTATCTCGCCCTTCTGAACCCGTAATGAGGCTTAGTTTCGATTTCCAACGTGAAGGTGGCGATGAATGAATAATATATAAATAAATAGTCACGCTCATCATCAGTGAGAAACTACGTTGAACATATATATATAATACAAGACAAGAATGAAAGGATGAGCTAGATTTACAAAATCACGTATGTATTCGTCAAGTCATCTTTCATATCTGTTTCTATATGTTGTACAGCTACTTTTTTCATTCTGTATTGTTAATTTGTTGGGAGACCGAAGTCATACACGCTTACTTGTATCTGAATGACCTGATACGAATGTATCATACCATAGTCAATAAATCTCTCTCTCTCTCTCTCTCTCTCTTTCTCTGTCTCTGTCTCTCTCTCTGTCTCTCTATGGTCTATAATTAATGAGATAACGGGAATCCTCACTAGACACTGCTTTCTGAGATATCATCTGAGAAAAAAGGGCGAATCAGAGAATAACAGTTGCCGTTATTGCGAAATTTTCTCTGAAACTGCAGGACATATGCTATGCGATACCTACCACTTTTCTGCTAGAGACTGAAGTTCCTGAAAGGGGCCTTCCTGGAGCCTTCTGACATCAGGAATTTGGCTCCCCGGAAGCTGATAAGCTACAATACAATCTACAATTACCTAGTTTTCATCAACATATTATATATTCAAATGATAGTAGTTTTCCAGACCACATGGTTGATATCCTTTCGAATGTTATTTCTTATTAGTTCCTTACAGTTGTTCTTACAGTAACATATGTCACTGCTGATATAGATATGATGCTGAACTTAATATTCAAAGATACCGAATGCTTAGATTCAATAATACAAGTCGATATACGGGTGGAGTATTAATTTTCGTAAGGGAAAATTCTGAAGTTTAGTTTAGTGAAACTCATAAAATTGACATGGTGTATTGGTGTTGGTTTCAAAAATCGAAATATCTCTGGAGGATGTAATAGGAAATGAAATTCCTATTCATTTACTTCAGTACAGAAATAGGAAACTATTTATTAATAATAATAATAATAATAATTTTTATTCCATTCAGATCATATTTACATGATATTGGAACAGTCAAAAAAGCACATATTTATTGTATATATAAAATCAGATGAAAAGAGTAAAAACTGTTAGCGTTAATGATAATTACATGGGCGTACGTGATAAATCACGTTATTTTTTTATTCAAAAATTCATTTACGTCATAGTAACATTCATTAGATAAAAAAATTTCGAGTTTTCTTTTGAAAACATTGAAGTTGTCTTCCAATCTTATAGAGGCAGGCAGATGATTCAGAAATTGAATTCCTTTATACACTGGGCTTCGCTCATACAGCATGGTTCCATGTTTGGGAGGCCTAATAAGTTTCGAGGATCGAGTTGGGTAGTCGTGATAATCAGAGTTGAGAGAAAATCATGATACCTACTTTTAGCATATATAATGCATTTGTAGATGTAGATAGAGTAAAATGTGAGAATTCCATGTTCTTTGAAATGATTGCGACATGTTTCTCTATAGTCTAGGTTGAACATTAATCGTATAACCCTCTTTTGAGAAACAAAAACTCTGGATGCTCCCACTGCGCCACCCCAAAGAATAATATTATAGGAAATGTGGGAGTACACAATAGCGTAGTAGACGCTGATAAGCTGACTGGTCACAAAAATATTTTTCAGTTGCAATATAGCAAAGTAACTACTATTCAATTTCTTGCAGATGTAATTCACATCACTATTCCAGCCCATATTATTGTCCACAAATACGCCTAGAAATTTGGTGGATTTTGAGAATGGCAATTCAGTATTATTTACGGAAATTCTACTATTCTCAGATATCTCATTTCTGGTGAGAAAATGCATACACACTGTTTCAGTAGAATTTAATATAAGTGAGTTCTTTTCCCACCATGCGGTGAATTCCTTTGACAAAATGTTCATTTATGCAATGAGCTCTTCAGGCGTTTCTGCATCAGTTGCTAAAGTGGTATCATCAGCATATAGTATCAGATGTTCCGTGCTGACGTATTTGGGAAGATCATTTACATACAGTAGAAAAATAAGCGGGCCAAGAACTGACTCTTGAGGTACACCAGCATCCACATCATGTGGAAGAGATCTCTGATCGTCAATTCTCACTATAATTTTTCTGACCTCAAGGTATGAAGCAAGCCACGAAAGAAATTCACCACGGAAACCCAATTCACTTAGTTTGTTAATTGTGATATCAGTATTAATTGAGTCGAAAGCTCTCGACAGATCGAAAAATAGGGCACCAACATATTTTTTCATATCTAATGAGGAATGGATATAATTAAAAAGCGCAATAGTTGATTTTCCCGGCAGAAAACCATTTTGGTGTTTGCGTATAGATACATTTTTCGATTATTTTACATATTACAGCCTGAACCGTTATTGGACGAAAATTGTCGAGGCACAATTTATTACCTTTTTTGAAAATCGGACTTACAATTCCTATCTTGAGGTCAGACGGAAATGATCCCTTTTCAACTGAAAAGTTGATTATGTCTGCTATAATGCCAGATATATGGGGAGCAACACTTTTGATTACCTTTGTAGAGAGACAGTCAATACCATAGACTTATTATCCTGAGGAGACGGAACTATTTACATTTAAAGAAGATCAGACATTGCCAATATCTGGTCCACTGTAGGATACTATTGTGACCGATTGGAAAGTGTCGTTGCCATATTTCCAGATTGAGAACGAGATTTGCAATAATTATTGACACGTTCATATCATTTTTTCATTGTATTGCAAGTAATACAGTCTCGATGGAACATTTTTCTGAACGGTATTCTTATACATAATGAAAACCTGAAATGTACACGTTGGAATTACCGAATATTCATTTTGTGAACTATCACATTGTAGCATCATAGGATTTTTTACCCGCAAAGCGACATCGGCGCGTCCAGGCCACGCCTATTGTATGAATGATTTTTACTACGAAACTACGATCTGCCCATTTCTCGTTGCGGTGTTGTAGACGAGTGATCTTGTGTTTTGAAGTGTTGTTTTTAGTGACTTTGAATAGATATTGTGGAATTCAGAGTGAATTTTTGGACAATATGGTCCGTCACTGCCGAGTGTGCAAAAAACTTGACATTTCCAGCCCTGATGTTTCTTTTCACAAGTAAGTTGGAATACCTAACCTCCAAATTTGTTTGTTATTCCAGTGGCGTGAATATATGATGATTAGGTACTGTTTATTCATGATTGTTAATGATTTAGGTAGTTTTCATGTTTCCATGGCATAGACTTTCTTGTTTCTTTGCATCAAAAATTCTAAGCAACTTATTCCTGTTAACCTATTTCTCTATTACTTCAGGTTTCCCGCTGATAGTGGAAAAAGGAAAATTTGGGCATCTCTTCTTGGCTGGCAGGAGAATCGTCTGAGCAAATATCTTTATGTATGTCCTGATCATCTCGATTCGAGGATGTCATAACAAAGAAAAGTGGTAACAAATACTTGAGGCCAGATGCAAATCCACTACCATGCCATTCAGCGTTTCAGTTCGCATCTGATAGGTAATTTGCAGTTAATACTCCATTGTTTCAACATCACATTTTTCCAATACAGTACAGAAAAACAACAAACTATGTTCACGAGCGACATCATTTATTTTCTTTGTGAATTATTGTCATTGTATTTAATGATATATTGTTTTGTATAAAAATCCAAAAATTATTTGCAGTTCAATTTGAACCAACACCTTCTTTCCAGTAATGAATCAAAATGTGTCATCATTATCCGAATAAATTTGTTGTATTATATGAATATTAAAAGTACGAAAGCTGTGTTTTTTGTTTTTATCAAAGCGGAGAAATCTGTGTGCAAATTATAAGGAAATTCAATTTTATACAACTGCCTGAATGCATATGATATTGCACTTGTTTCAGTTGAACATAATATCGAGAATTACAGGTACTGACGAGAATCTGGTTATATATTTCCAATGATGTTTCATTTTTCAGAATGTTGATTGACAAATACAGAGAGAAATTACATGTTTCCATTGAGAGTACATTCGTAGCTTGGTAATAATCAAAAGGAATTTGTTTGTCTTCCTAACTAACAAACACGACGCTTCCACTCCGTACAGAACAATATTTAATAATAAAGTTATAGATAAAATATATTTCCAAGTCATGGAACCATTAGGACGGTACGCCACTGGCTGAAATCAGGGAAACAAGACACATAAACATAACAGCGTTGCCAACAAGTTGGTGAAGACAAAGAGGTTCGATCGGTAGTCTTTCTCATACTTGTGCAGTTCATTTTCAATCATTGCTTCAAAACAAAAGCAGTTTTATGAATGAGATGTTCCGTCTCCTCAGGATAATAAGTCTATGGTCAATACCTTCAGAGTTCACATTTCTTAGAGAGTTTATAGCATCGAATACATCTTCAGGTATAATGGGATTGAAATAGAATGTATTCTCTACATACATTGTTGTGTAATCATTGAAGGATGTGTTGTTGAAATGGGCATTTATGATATGTTTTACATTAGTTGAAAAAAATTCAGCACAGGCATTACTAACTTCATACGTGTTTTCTATTATTATTCCATTCAGCTCAACACTGTTTATTTCAGGGCACTTTTTTTCCCAATTTTTTTCTGTACGGTCCGCCAAATATATTTTTGTTTTTCTCTGCCCTCTTTATTTACAAGACTTCTTTGATAGAATGATTTTTTTGTATTGTTAATTTCGGTTGAATAGTTTTTCTTTGCAGCCTTATAGTAAAAGTGATCATCAGGATTTGAGGACTGATTTGACAGATAAATTTCTGAGATCATTACCCATCTGTATTAGATTGGAATTAACCCACGATTTTTTGTTCACATTATTACTGTGTTTTTTACAATAGGGCATGTTAAATCAACATAGTAAAGTAGAGTGTTAACAAATTCTTTATATACTAGATCAGCACTACTATTTTGTGTATCATTGAGATATTCATAAACTGGCGAAAAACTCTCGTTTGCAACATGAGTTTGTAAGCTAGCTAGGTTAGATTGAGATGAATTTCTATAAGTGAACTGTTTATCATTCGTGTAACAGTTGCGAGACTTACATACTGAATCAGACTGGTATTTTAATTTCATGTCAAGACCTAAATGGTCTCCCAATTGAAGTTCCACTACGGATTCAGAATATTCCCATGACATGTTAGTTGAGAAATAATCAAGTTTTGTTTTCGTCGTTTTCATGTTTTTATCTGTACATGAGCGTGTCGGTTCGCAGTTTAGTAAATTCAGGTTGAAACTTTCCATTAGATCTTGCAGTAATGCTTTTTCACGTGATTGTCTCATGCAGTCAATATTGAAGTCTCCACAAAGAATTGTAGAATCATAATTCCTTGAGCAGAAATTCAGAGCCTTAAACATTTGTCCAATGAATATCTCAATGTTACCGGATGGTGGTCTATATAAATTCAAAAGGCAGACACTCATTCCTTCCAAAGAAGAAGAAAGGTTACATACTTCACATTCCATTTCAATTGATAATTTATTTAAAAAATCAGATATTTTATATTGTATAACTGATTTGATGAGTACCAGTACAGCACCATGTATTTTAAAATTCCTATTGTAATAAGTAGCTAATTTATAAACATCAAATCTGACTAATTCAATATTATTTATATTGCACCAAGTTTCAGACAGACATAGCATATCTGGTTTCATCTGTTTTAGAATCAAGTCGATTCTGTTGAATTTGTTAGACAGTGACTGACAATTGACATTTAGAATACGAAAACATGCGATTGAGTTCGTCATAATACTATAGTTACACAGATATAGGTACCATGTGGCCATATTGTTGGGCCTATTGCATTTTGGTAGTTATAGTTGTAGAGACTTACTTTGAAGGAACTATAGAGCTGTGGATACTTCGAGTTCAGAGTTGTTACAACCACTTCTGAAAACCGTGGTTTGACTATTTCCTTCAATTGTTCAGCAGTCATATTGGGATCAACTCTGTATATATGGAGGTCAACAAATTTTGGGACCCCTCTGATTTCTTTTCCGTTCATTTTGATTTCTTCATTTCTTCCAATAATTACGTTTTTTCTCGGTCTCTTCCTTTTCACATCTTTCCATTCGTTCTGATTTTTAATTTCAGATGATTGACTATCATTTTCCAAATTTATAATTTCCTTACATGCCTTTTCAGTATTTATTTGCATTAATGCAGCTGCAACATCAGTTCTGGTAATTGCCGACTTTTGAGAGGAACTGGCAACAGTGCTATATTTAGCGCCTTCAGAGAGCGGAACAGGTGAAACCTTTCTCGGTATATCGCGCTTATCATCAGCGATATTACCATTCTTTGCTCCGTTGTTTATTCGTACTGTTTTTATTCGATCTTCATTTCTTTCTTGCAATAAAGTTATTTGATCAATTTTGTCGTATAATTCCTTGATCAAGACGTCCTTTTGTTTCAAAATATATTTAAATATATTTATGTCAATTACCTTATTTTCAAGGCTTAAATTATCCATGGCGTCAAAAAATAGCTGATCAGTGGCTAGCTCTGGTTCACAACACATGATCAAATCATCTCCGGTGAACTTAACAAAGTTGCAATTTTTGGCACAACTTACATGGAAGATATTTTCACAGTTCACACATTTGAGTCCATTTACGACGTTCTTTTTACACTTTTTGCAGAATTTATTACGGAGCACATTTTCGGCCGATATCAACGCGCTTGCCATGTTGCCGTATCGTCGTATCGTTGTCGTATGCCTGGGTTGGATCAAATAGATCAGTATTACACAATGATTCGATTCGATGATTCGAAGACTTGGAATTGATTATGTGTTGTACCCTAAATTTCTTAACATGGCATTGTGATCATTGATATGTATCTGCTGACTACTTACAATTGCTTGAAGAATCAATTACCATTTGCCTATTGCTCATATCATTGCTGAACCCCTAGCTTTTATATCTTCCTGGGTATTTTTCCAGGTGCTTTGAAAATTTCTGTAATTCTTTCACTATTGAGAAAGGGATCCTCAGATAATGAACAATTTCAGGCCAATTACGATCATTCCCATAATTGCAAAAATCATAGAGATACTGGTTGAACAGAGATTGATTTCTCATCTAGAAGTGAACGGTTCACTTCGCCCTGGTCAATTTGGTTTCAGAAAAACTTTTTCAACTACACGAGCTCTTAAAGATCTTGTTTCGAAGGCTGTTGATGGCCTAGAGGAAGGGTAACATACGCATTTTACCCTCTGACTGCGTGTCCCATGATATATTGGTTGAAAAATTAATATACTATGGAATACGTGGCATTCCAATGGAATTTTCCAAATCTTATCTGCGGGGAAGATCTCAGTGTGTTCTGGCGAACGGAGTTGAATCAGACTTGGAATAAATCTCGCATGGTGCTCCACAGGGTTCAGTTTCAGGACCATATCTGTTCTTATTGTATATTGACGACTTATTATATCAGGTCCTTCCTAAAAATTGCATTCTCTTCGCCGATGATACTACGCTTATTGACCAAAATAGTGATCCACATGACCTGACTGTCTCTCCTATCCACACCCTGGAATTGGTTAAGAGGTGGTTTTCCTCGAACTCATGCTCAACGCCGAGAAAACACGAAGTCCTCTTATATGGATGGAAAATATGTGAAATTACTTGGAATCCATATTGATGAACTAAATTGGTTGTACCACATTAACAAACTTGCTAGTAGATTATCCAGTGCTTTATTTTTAATTCGTCGACTGAAACAATCGGTGGGCATTGGTGGTACTCTCAGGTCTAGCTATTTTGGTCTCTTTGATAGCCATATGACATATGAACTTATTTTGTGGGGCAGTTCTTGTCATGCAAGCAAAATATTCATTCGCCAGAAAAGAGTTGTGAGGTTGATGTTAGGTGCCGGATACAGTCAAATCATGCCACTTCCAACTGCATGCATTTTTACAAACTTATTGAAAAACTTGAAAATAGACTGAAACTCCTCTTACAGTCAGATTTTCATCCGTACCCAACAAGTTCAAGTAACTTACTAAGAACTTCTAGATACAGGAATCACAGTTTCGCGGCGGATGATTTGTGGAGAACACTTTTCTATTCATGTAACGTGTCATATATCAACTCTTCACGTAGTTCAATTACTTTCTCTGTGACTGTGAGCTTTTATTCCATCATTGCATGCATATTGAAAGGGTTCGCATCATCTCTTTTTCTCTATCATCATTGAGTTCATGAATATCCTTACAAGATTTCATATATTCGTGCTGTTGTCCTGTCATACTGTTCTAATGACTTGTAGGATTATTTTGAAGTGTTTGTGCGATAAACTAGCGTCTTGTCTGTCTATTGTACGATTTTGACTTGCTACAAACATTCAAATATGTACGTAGTTCAATAAACTATACTTAACGTTACTTGATGAATTGTTTCTTGGCAACCAATCAGGTTTCAGAGAGATACTCGTATCTACCGTTCATTGAAATTTATAATTGACAGAAATCAGTACATTTTGCGACGTTTCTCGACCCCGAAGGGCATTCAAATAAATCGGCAGAACTATGCTCATTGGAAAATTGAAGTATAATGGGATATCGGAGATTATTTTGAATTGGATTCAAAGTTACTTATTCAACGGGACACAAAGATCTGAATTTGGAATAGAATTGTCAGATAACTCAGGGTTGTGTGTTAGGTCCATTGCCTTTTATTATTCATCTGAATGATATTACCCACATCACTGGATTACACTCTTTGAATCTCTTCGCTGATGATACATTCGTTTATTGTATACATGAAAATGAAAACTGTTGAGATAAATAGGTGTATAAATAGCATTGAAATATTTTTATCCAATGATATACTCAAACAGACTATCAATGAAACAAAAAGAATGACATTGACATTATCTCATGAATATAAAAATTATTTGGACAAATGCTCTCATGAAAATTGATGATATGAACATGAAAAATATGAGTGAAATTGATTATTTCGGTTTTATAATTGATACAAATCCAAAATTCAATAATCATGCTGATTATATTTGTGAAATCCATCCTATGTATAAGATAATGTCTATGTTTGCTAGGTTGACTACTTTCGATAGTTCAATTCAACCCCATTTCGATTATCGTTCAGAAATATCCTTCCTACTCGATAAAAATAAAATAGCACGATTGCAAAAGCTCAAAAATCGAAGTAAGAGGCTGATACTGGGATAAAGCCATTACTCATTGAAATTGATGATTAAAGTGATGTTGATGTGTCCAAATTGGTTTTCAAATGAAGAACGAATACTGCTTCTCACTATGATCTTCATACAGTGGTTTTCATTATTGCCCCCCTCAACTTTTATTTTTTGAACGGATCAACTCAAAAAATTCAAACTTGTGATAACGAAATTGGATCATATTATATTGGATCATATATATTATATTCTGGAGCAAAATTGACAGATGACATTTTCAAGAAGATATTTCCAGAAATATTGATATTTGTCGATGATTCTATTCAGGCATTCATGAAATGTTCCGCCATTTTGTAATAGGTGAAGATATTGACTTCATATTCTAGGGTTTTGAAATATTCGTCAAGAGCTCCAAAAAGATGTGTCAATTCAATTTCTCTTTCCAGATGGCAGCCAGTCGCTATCTTGAAATTGTCATCGGTCAATTTCACTCCAAAATATAGTATGCATGCATCAATATCATGACCCAAAGTTCAACACACGAAGAAAAAAACAAACAACAGTAAACTTTTTTCTTATTGACGCCAAATTGAATTTTTATATTTCTGAATACAGTTTTCTTTCTTGAAAATTGTAAAATGCCATTTTCCAATGAAGACCAGAGAGATATGTTGGAAATTTTTTATGCTTGTCATCGAAATGTTCGAGAACAATAATTTTCAGATTGAATTTCAGTCAAGACATTATTCTTCAGGTCCAAGAAAATCGCCACATATCAATTAGACACCTTGGAGCGCAGTTGGATTCACGACACCAGTTGGTATGGCGGACACTCAAATAGAATCGGTGTCATCCTTACGAAATTCTTCCCACCCAAACTCTCCATCAGGGAGGTAGAGAACGCAGATTAGAATTTGGCAAGTTTTTGTTGGATCGAATACGTGAGAATACAGATTTCCATCACAGAGCGAAGGGAAATTCACGAAATCGGGGATATTCCATAGACATAATGAACATATGTGGTATATCGATAATAATCATGTATAATGATGGGAAGTGGACAGTTCGAACATCTTCAAGAGTGAACTTCTAGCGTTTAAACTGTACTGAACTGTCAAAATTTGAATTCAACGAATCTTACGAATTTGTTTCCACGGCAATCTTCGAAAAAATGTTTTTTAGGAAATTTTGACCATGATATGAAACCATAACATGTTGTGTAGCACATTGTCGGAATCAGGGAAAAAAGTTGACTGTCGCTTGGTTCTTTCTTTTTGTGTTGAAAAACATTCAATATCATTCTCGAATTCTTTGTAAAGAAATGATTTGAGAATGTTTCGGTTAACTAACTAACTTGATCGGTTTTCCTATAAGAAAAACGAAAAAAATCAGTTTCTCGGCGACATCTACTGGAAACTAAGAAAGAAAGGTCAGGTTTTCTTTCAGATCATTTATCAGCACCAGAATGCGCAAATTTCCAATAGTTCCAACAACACCGTATCCCTCAAGATATCCGAGATCCCAATGTTCGATCTCGAATTACGGGCACCCTATATAAAGGATTGCTATCCAATTACTTCCGAAAGTTCTCATCGAGAAAAAGTGAAGTGCAATATCACAATTTCAATAAGTTCAGAATGGATATCATGTTCCATGAAGGATTGAATGAATTCAATAATCTACCACAATTTGTGAAAGAATTTAATTTAGTGAATCGATCGCAGTCATCATGGATAATCATAATGAAGATGATGAATATCAGTGACAGCTCATTGGGAAACTTCATTTCTGATATTTTTGATTTGTATATGTACCGGGTAATTCAATGAGGGTGACGAGGTACTGTATCTCAGGAACTAATAGTCTTAGAAGTTTGAGGAGAAAATTTTAGAGAGGAAATTGACAAAGAAAAGTTGCTGGAAATATTTTTTGAATTCATACGTCAACCTCTAGGGAGCGTAATAGGTGCGATTGTTTAAAAAATGGAATTTCTTCGACCATTTTCCACTATGAAATCAGAAGTGGATACTCTCACGCTGATGCCACCGTAATGTGAAATCTTTTAGATGAATATTTTTTCATTGTAAGACGTAAGATAAAAACGGGAAGGGATCCTAAACTTTTTGGTATGTGAATGTCTATAACTTGAGTTTGACTCAATGGAATTTTGCTAACAAGGTTTGGTTCGAGAAAGGAAGGTTTGGTGAATAAAATGAAAAACCATCTATGACCTTCTGGTTCTCACCGCCTTCGCTAGAGGGGGGGGGGGGTGTTCTATAAAGTTGACCGTTTTTCACATTTTTCTCCGAAACTGTGCATGGAACTGGACGAATAAAAAAGAAACAGTTGAAGATTTTGTTCTGATTTTGATTCAATCAAAACAATTATGATACGCCATAAGAAAAGAAGGAAACACTAATAACAACATAAACATTCTCGAACAAACTTTACTATTGAAAAAGTTCAACGATTTATATTTTCAGAGGATTTTTTTTCCAAACTTTTATAACTATTAGTTCCTGAGATCCGGTATCTCGTCACTGTCATCGATTTACCCGGGTATAGTGTCTCCCAGCTGAAACTCGTCGTGGAAGAAATTGAGAAACGATCGTACCCATCGATTTTCATTCCCAGGGGAAGGTCTTCCACCAAATAAGTCATCATTGTGATATCAAACCCCTCACCCCCAGCACCCCCTACTTCAGAATTATCAATGGGATCACTATACTTGTGATACTTCATTTTGATGGTTATTTCATCACAAATGCATCGAGGTGATGCACTTGAGAATCAATCAAGTTTTGTGGGAGTTTCAGTGTTATCAAAATATCTTTATTTCTCATCATGATAATTATTCCTTAGCTATGTTGGTACGTGACTGTATTGAAAAACAGTATGTGCTCTCAGAAATGATATTTCGGAAGATAAGGCAGACGTTTTCATGAGAAGAATTACCTCCCTGTGTTTTAGTACTAATATTTTCGGTCACAAGTTTCAGCTGTTATTACTCGTAAATGTGAATGTAAATGTTTGTTATATAAAGCTAGCTCAATTCGTAAGATAATTATACATTTGTATTTTTTTCGTACATCAGGCTTGCTCACCTAACGAATGAATGAATAAATTAACAAATAAATAAATGAATTAATAAATAATAATACCACCCAGATCGAATAATCCCCTCCCCTATATATTCTGATCTCATTTCATCATTGAAAAATTATCGTACTACTCTGGTTACTAGATTTATTCGCAAGTGGATCACTGTCTATCTATGATCAAGCACCCCTGTATAAGTTGAAGAATGAGTGGGTATAAAACATTGTTCCCCTATTCAGCTACCCCTGTCAAAATCGTGACCCTAAAGCTTCCTGAAGGGAGCATTTGGTGGGACGATTTCATTTTATATCTCCTCACACCGAAAGTTTCATGATTGTTTGCTTATACTGGACGTGTTTGTTGATTCGGCAATGAAACCCTTCATTTTATCACAGGATAACAGATTATTTGGCAATTCGGCGATGTAATTATGTCCGACGGTAGAATAGAAGCTATAGAAATTAAAGAGGAAAAGATTGAAAGAAGTGGGGTATTTATTTGTTGAACATATTGATAGGATATACTACACAAAATTTTACTTCGCTCTTCATTTCGGAATCAGGTTAGCAGAATATTGAAGTGGAGATCAGTTTGATATGTAGAGTCCCCTTTGAAGAAATCTAATCCGAACAGTCTTCGTCCTTTTGAGGTTCGAGATATGATCTCATCAAATGTTTATTCAGAATATCACCTTGAAATCAATGACCTCGGTGCTCACAATTATTTAAGCATGTAAAATATTTGGATTATTCCATTGGGACAACACCTTATGGACAAATAAATTCCCAGAATTCATGAGACTGAAAAAAAAATTATCTGATGAGATGATTCACTGCTGAGAAATTTCCTATAAGTACTCGAGGTTCAAGGAATTCTTTGGATGAACCATGTTTTTTTGAGTTCTGAAGGCTTAAGATTCGAACTTGGTGTTGGTGGCAAGGGTGTTGGATTCTGAAAGGATTGAGAAATGTCGATATTAAATAATTCATGTCAATCATACTGGTTGAAATATTTGAACTTTTCATCTCGAAACTATGTGATCGTGATCATAATTGTCGGTAGAATCAAAAAAATCATGCTAATCCAATACACCAAAGCTTCTGAGTGCAATAGATGATCCTTTCAGTTAACAACGATTCGGAGAAGATCCGAAAATGGAATGATAGGAACCTCGACAAATTCAACGCTTTCCTCGAAGGAAGCTAACAGTCCATGCCCTGATAAAATCGTGAAGCTTTCTGATCGTTCATTTTGACACCATCAAGTTTCAAACATTGGCAGTGCATCAAGATGAGATCCTTTCTTGCATTAGCTCTTTACCCTTTACAAAGCTCTAACTCGATCATCTCTGGAGTACTGTTCACATATTTAGGGCACCGCTCCAACAGATTCTCTGAAATTTGACGATCAGTCGAAGCACCGCGAATATCGTGGTAAAAAAATCCCTTTTGGAATATTTTCCCCACATTTTCATGTTCTCGGAGAGATTTTTCACATTATTTGCCGTTAACTACTCATATTGCCTCTATGGCGTCATATATAGTTCATCCATTTGAGATCAAATAATCATGAAAAATGAGACAAAAAATATGGAACATTCATACTCACATAGGAAGATAGCAGATGCATACATAGATAATACACTATTGAAATCGATACGTTCCCTTCCTCTCAGTTCCTCGCCTTTCTCGTGTTAGTCAGGAGAAAAAGTATGAATGAGATCTATTGTTCATCTGTCTTTGTTCTCACGACATAACTTTTATTGAGAAAAAGCTATTATATCCCAAAAACATCACTGTCATTTCCTTCTTAATTTTTCTTCATGAGACGAACCGATGTAAATAACATGAAATCACAAACCGATTTGAAAACTTCTGAATATTTGATTTAGTGACGTAGTGCATTGTCCGATGAGAAAAAGTATGATGAAATGAAAATTTTGAACGTCATTATTCGACATGAACAAGTTCAAATTGAATATTGATAATGTTCAACTCACATTAAACAATTTCTATTGAATCTGGATGCTAGCAGTGCATATTCAGACCATTCATAAGAACCTCCTGAGGTGATTTGATGAATTTATTTCACATTTATACAGGGTTGCTGATATGTATGGAAACGGTCGATTATTTCCTAAAGTAAGATAGCTAGCGAAAAATGTTAAGATACAAAAGTTGTAGGGTTTTTCGAAATCCATTAAGCTAATGAAAAATTAAGTATACAGGATGAGTCAAAAAGTCAGGACGAAACAAAGTTGCTTTTTCTCTAATGGGGACACCCTGTATATTATTCCACATTTCAATTCTGCTCGGAATTCTGAACAAAATTGATGGAGCGCATTATTTCCTAAATTCACCGATTTCAAGATATAGAATTTTGAAAATAACTTTTTACTACTCTCAAATTTATTAAAGAAAAAGCACCGAAATGATGCATATTTATTTGAAAGTCACAAAAGGTGGAGTATGTGGATATTATGATTACAATTTGATTATAATTTTTTTTACAGAAAATAAAAAAGCATAATTGTCCAGGGTTTGATTAAAATGCAATCAAAACAATAAAATGTATTTTTTAATGAATGTCTAGGATATTTAAAATTTTATGAAAACAATAGTTAAGACAGGAGGAAAGAGAGAAAACAAGTTTCAATAAACAACAAATTTTTCTTTGAAATTCTATTTAATAAGGTGCTCGAAGTGTTTACCATTTATCTCCTGACATTAATGAACTCGCTGAACAAAATTTTGTAGTGAATCTAAAATCATGTGAGGAGGAATGGTAGAAATTTCATGCCTTATTCTTTCTTGCAACTCTTCGATATTTGGCGGCCTATTTTTGTAGACTACATTTTTTATGTGACCCCATAGAAAAAAGTCAAGTGGGGTCATATCGGGAGACCTAGCTGGCCATTCAATTGCTCCCCTGCGTCCAATCCATTTATTAGGAAAAGTTTCATCTAGAAATGCGCGTACCATACGTCCAAAATGTGGAGGAGCCCCATCTTGTTGAAACCATATTTGTTCTGCCGGCAAATTGGGATTGTTATTATTCGGGAATAATCGTCTAAGCTCTGGAATGATATGCTGTTGTAAAAGTGATAAATATCGTTCAGAGTTCAAATTTCCGTTTATAAAATAGGGTCCTATGACGTGTCCACCAATAATGCCACACCAGACATTTACTTTTTGTGGCCGTTGAGTGTGAACTTCCTCCATCCAATGTGGATTTTGGTCTGACCAATACCTACAGTTGTGTCGATTCACGTGCCTGTTTAAACAAAATGTAGATTCGTCAGAAAACAATATGTGGTTGACAAAGTTGACATTTTCGCTTAATTTATCCATAATAACTTCAGAGAACTCGATTCTACGATCAAAATCGTCTTCACTCAATTCTTGTACCAAATGAATATCATATGGATGGAATTTTTGCGGTTAGGAAATTTTTTGAATGGAATATCGACTCATGTTATGATTCAAAGCCCTCTGTTGTACCGAATTTATTGGATTTTCCACCACATCTAACATGACATTCAAAGCATTTTCTTCATTTGTAACGCTTACTGGTCTTCCACTTTTTGGTCGATCTTTGACATCTCCAGTTTCATAAAAACGCTGCAATGTTTTTGAAACGGTTGATTTAGAAATTGGTTCCCGATTTGGATGCAATTCATTGAAAATATTCACGACTTGGTCACAACTTCGTCTTCTATCACCGAATCCTATGATCATTAAAATTTCAATACGCTCAGTATTAGTTAAACGTGCCATTTTTGCGCGAAACTCATTTACACTAAATGTATTTTTGACATGTATTGTCAAGATCATCACTGTTAGACAAAAGAACGACGCGGCGTTGTTATGGAGCTGGAAACTTTCAAAGGTAACTTGATGGACTATGAACTTATTTTCAAATTTCGATATCTCTAAATCGGTTGAATTTAGGAAATGATGCGCTTTATCAATTTTGTTCAGAATTTCGAGCAGAATTGAAATGTGGAATAATATACAGGGTGTCCCATTAGAGAAAAAGCAACTTTGTTTCGTCCTGACTTTTTGACTCATCCTGTATACTTAATTTTTCATTAGCTCAATGGATTTCGAAAAACCCTACAACTTTTGTATCCTAACATTTTTCGCTAGCTATCTTACTTTAGGAAATAATCGACCGTTTCCATACATATCAGCGACCCTGTATATTCTTCGAACGATATGAATAGTCTTGAATAGGGAACTTCATGAGATAATTCAGACAATTTTATTGTTCGATTATACATGCAACTACATCTAGATTTATTTTCTACTACTCTGTGATATTATTATACATACAAATTTCATTGTATCTGCTGCATTTGTCGATGAAGAAAGTGTCGGTTAATGAATGGATTGGGATTTTCATCTTCAGAACACGTGTGATTGGCCCAATATATTCTGAAACAATATTTTTTGTATGGTCAAAATAATAAAACTCCATACAGATTCTCCTCGTTGTTTTTCTTGTGAGTTATGTAGGAATCTAACATCGCAAAATTCATCATTGCATGAATTATTTCCTCAAAACATATTAACCCACCAAATTGAAACGAAGACGGATGTCAGCCTAATACACACCGGTCGCTAATATTGTGCAAACTAATACTATTCTTTCTTCATCAGTTTCTTGGTTATTCACTATCTATCTGTCTAGTTCTATCATTTAATCATCACAGACAAGGCTCATCACATCACATTGCGAAAGTTCATCCGATTTCATAATTCCTCATTCTGGAAACCCTTGTCTGATGATGTCAGAGTTATTTCCTTTCGGAATTATTATATGTATTTTCCATTAGTTGTTTTCAATTTTTTTACTCTTGATATCGAATTGGTGTTTGTGTCGTTTCTCATAATGAATTGGTTGACGTTACTAGAAACATGTCTGATGAAGTTCGAACATTCAGGGATAAATGGACTATTCCACCTGTTTCACCTGTACTTGCTCCAAGCACGAAGCTTCAACGTCATCATCGGTTTATCTAGGCACACTTTTGTGTACAATATCGCCGGATCAATCATGCCATGATTATTCACTATCGTCTTCATAAAACACTCCTACTAAATGCTGAGTGCAAACTAACTAAAGTTCCCATCATCTACAAACAAATATAAATCGTTTGCACTAAATTCCAGTGTCGCATGTAGGAATTGACGTGATCTCACATTAGCGAATATTTCAAAAGGAGCAATGTTCTATTTCTCTAGAACAAAAATGAATTTCACAAAACAGAAGCTTGTCTCGACAGTATAGGGGGTATGATGATATTCAAAAAGATTGAATTATTCCTTTACGATTCAGCCACCCCCATGAATATTTTTGATGGAAAATATGGAGATTTGACCTTGAAGAAACAATGCAATCGCAACAGGAGAAACTGGTGAGATTTCTACGAGGTTGAGAAGGATAGAATAGATTATAAGAGTCTGATTTTCTTCTGTAGAGATGGAATAGTCGTGTTTTGATTTCTTCTGCGACCCAGATTTCCTTGTTTCATAGTGTGTCCAATTTCTCAAACATTGTCTGATTTTCAAGAACAAAAAAGAATTCTATGAAGTACCTCGTACTCAAAGAGCTTCTTCCAGAAATATGAATGGATCTAGAATATTCGTATTTTCGAGGCCTACTAGTGTTGGCTACAGGAGTCGTCAAAAGCTCCCATTAGCCAATCATTTCGTAAAAATTGGCAGACTATTTGAATACGGCGTAGTTGAAATACCCCCATACAAAATTCCAATGCAATATACCATATAGGGTGTTATTCTATGACAAATTATCATTTTTTTTCTTCCTGGAGTGAATTACTCAATTAAGAAACACATCGAATACTCAGGTATGAATTTGTATCATGGTTGTATCATTTATACGGAAAAGTCTCTATAGATGAATCAAAAACTCTAAAACTTGTTGGAAGGTCTGGAAATCTTCATTTTTCAGTTTCCCAATTTATCGAAATTCCATGTGGTATTCAATAAATTAATTTTCTGTTCTCACAAACGCATTTCCAATTCAATTTTTTTTGTATCAACAAATTGATGACATACGTCAAGTCGAGAAGATAGTTTGTCACTGAATGAGAACATTGATCCAATTATTTTCGATGAAATAATTCATGTATATTATCCTCGCGCTAATGTAATGCTGTGATACCTCGTTAGATCAGAGCTCAGATTGCAGCTTAGAAGAAAATAATTACTCAAATAACTGAATATGGTTGGAATATTAAAGAAAGGGATTGGTCCTCTCCGCCAATAGCTTTTCCAGTATTTTACTCATGATTTTGGTCAGTCCTTATGCATACTCACCCCTGTTGAGGAAATTATTTTCTGTTGTGATTTCAGATCAATCTTCGATCACATTTTTGGTAACCCAAAATCTATAATCTCTCCTTCAGAATTCTATAGTGTGAATATTTGCTCTAAAGAGAGCGGATACCTACCAAAACCGATAAGGATTTCCATTTTCGATATTCTGCGGAACCACGATATACCCAACTGACTGCGGAACAAACTTGCTCCGACCCCCTCCAGGATCCGTAATCATCCTTCGAGAATCGAGATCGATCCACTTTCCATCCGTCCTCATTCGAGAAAGAGGACTTAGAAAGAACTCCATATCCATCCGCTTTCATTCGATACGATTTTTCAATTACAGATATCTTAGAGGAATGATGTCTGGGACTTATCGGATCGTCATCGTATATTTTCTGTTATTTACAAGAAAAAATATGAATTACGTTTTCTTTGCATGCTGATTTGATTGTTGTATGATACTACACTGCGAACCCATTGACCTTTATAGAACATTGTAAGAGAGGTTGGCGTCTCTCCCTTTCTTATACTTGGTGTTTCATAATATATGCGCAAGACTTCAGGATGCGATAGCTCATCCAAAAGTATGGAAGAAAGTTTCCATTAACTTACACTCTGGAATGCACTATTTTTGAGATACAGGGTGTTGAAATTGTAGTCAAGTAAAAAAATTGCGAATATCTCTGGAACCGTTCATCGAACAGAGAACAGCTTTCGTATAGATTCTTCACTCATGATGAGATTTGCTCTTTTCTTTTTGCTTTTTCTTTCAAGTCATAATTGATGAAGATTTCAAAGGGGTGGTGGGTGTTTTTCTCCCCGACGCCACTGAAAAAAGTACAGTTTTAGCCGCCCTTTCGAACCGCTAATGTTTTCTACACTTTCTTCTTTTTCTACTTCTATTTTGAAGAACATGGTAAATTTTTCGAAATAATTTTTTTTTCACTATTCAAGCAAAACTTATTTGAACAAACGTTGACTTCATATCTGAAAAATTGAATGAAGAACAATATGAAATCATACTCAGTTGAATTGATTGTGGAAAATGTCATGTTAGGTTCTATGCACGTAGCAATTCTTCGACGCATTGACTGTCTAATAAGTAACATTTCTCTTACACATTTTCATTCCATCAAGTAAGCTTCAAATTTCGAAGTAAAATCTATTCTTCTGTCAAAATAACAATTAGTTTGTACCTACAAAAAGTCATTTTGTGTTGAGAAATCAAAAATGATTTACACAATTGCTGATTTGTACTAAATGCATTACCATCACGGAATGGCTAGGGGTAATTCGGCAGAAGCAGGGCGGTTTTATCAAGGAAGACATCTGCCAAGTACCACACCATAACTTGTTTCAACGCATTCGACAACGACTATGGGAGAACGGATATTATAAAAAGAATACTGCTAATAATGAGCGGCCTATGGAAGTCGCGAGTCCCGAAGAAGAAGATGTAGAAGAAGAAAATTGAAGAATTTTGAAAAGATAACTTTTGTATCTCTATCATATCCGAAGAGTACAAGCTTCAATGCCAAGAGATTTTCTGCCAAGATTGCTTTTTTTGTAGATTGATGCAAGACAAAATAGTTCAAAATCCTCGGTTTGGTGCCGAAGTTTTATTCACCGATGAAGCATCTTTCTCTAGAGATGGTATTCTCAATGTTCACAATACCCATGTATGGGCTGGAGAAAATCCACATGAAATTTCAGAAGGCCATCATCAGCAACAATTTCCATGAATGCTTGGGCTGGCATCGCCGGTGATCAGTTGATAGGCCCATATTTCTTACCAAACAAATTGAACGGTGCAGATTATCGACTCTTTCTAGAAGAAGTACTGCCAGAACTGCTGGAAGATGTACCGCTTCAGGTAAGACAAACCATGTACATAATGCATGATGGAACTCCGTTCCACTTCAGTTTGGTTGCTCGCCAATACTTACGACGAATACCAAGACCGTTGGATCGGTCGAGGAGGTCCGCACCCTTGGCCCACGGGATCTCCCGAACTTGATCAATTAAGTCTACGCTACTCGAGTTGAGAATATTGTCCAATTGAGAAAGCGCAATATTGCATATTGCGACATAATTCGGAGCACACGAAATTTTCCTGCGTGTTAGTTACTCAATGCATCGAAGAAATGCTGCATGCATTGAAGCTAACGGCGGACATTTCCATCAACAATTATTTCAAGTGATTATATTAATTTGTTATTGGTTTTCCTTCAATTTCGTGATCATGAAGTTGACGTTTGGTTTTGTTACTTCTTCTAACGTTTGAATGAATTTTGTTCATTTAGTGAACAAAAAAAACATTTCAAAAAATTTATCATGTTTTTAGACACGTACTTTTTTGTGTAAAAAACATTGACGGTTCGAATGGGCGGCTCGAAACTGTACTTTTTCCAGTCGGGGAGAAAAACACCCACTACTCCTTCAAAGTATCCACCAATTATGACCTGAAAGAAAAAGCAAACAGCAAGGAACATAGCTTAATATGAGTAGAACATGCTCATAGAAGCTGTTGTCTGTGTGATGAACGGTTCCAGAGATATTCGTTAAACTGATTTTTTTTTTAATTAAACACGCTGTGTCTCGAAAATGGTGCATTCTAGAGCGTGAGTTGATAGAAACTTTCTCTCATATAGTTGGACGAGTTTTCACATCCTGCGCATATATTATGATCGGTATTGATCAGAAATCTCGTTTATTATTCCATCATGAGCGATTCCAAGATTCCATTCAAAACCGTCCACCAAAGTAGACAAGAGAGAAGAAAACTTATGGTATGTTATTCGGTTGAGTGTACAAACCATACTGGAATAAAATAAGATTTGAGTGAATTTATCATAAGTGCACCTGCACGACAGTTCACAACTACTGACACCTAATCTATGATTTCAGGTTCAGAATTGATTGACCAATGTTCTGTGTAAGCTGTTTCGTATATCACGTAATGCAATAAAATGAAAAGTTGAAAGTGCATTGAAGCTTTCCTAAATATGCGCTGAAACTCAATGTGTGGATTCATAGGTGATTCAGGACATTCAGCAATGGAACAAACAAGATGTATTAACATGTAATCCAACGACTGAGTCTGAGAGGGAGAGGTTGGCATAATGAGAATCATATCCATCATATTATCAATTGGATCATTACAATGAGTATTCTTAGGTGTATTAGAAATATGTAGCATATATCATGCTCATAGAAATTAAAATTACTATTTTTTTCTGATTTAGATTGATTTATTCAATTTTTTTCTTCATTGCTTCGTTTCAAATCAACTTCATATACTCACTGGTCATTGCTTGTATTAATAAATACACTTTTCGATCATATTCCTCTATACAATTCATATCATACATATTTGACAGCCTGACAATGAAGAGGTGACCAGCCTGAGATTTCCTTTCGGCACCGACAATGAATATCTACAAAAAGGGGGGGCATCGTTCGGCTTTCTACGGCGTTCCAGAAAGCTCAATGAATGGTGGCAGGTGTAGCACGTGCCGAAAGCCAGGCTGAAACGGTCGATGTTCAATGCAGAAAGTGCAAAAACAAAGTTGTTAATTTTGTCAAATGTGTGAATTGATTCCTGTTTCCACGCGAGTTGTTTGAAAAACATAAAGTGCCAAATGATAGATCAAACCCTAGTTAAATGCTGTGAAAAAATATTGAAAACTTCAATTCGGAAGATGATACTGACAAGATTGACTTCAACATTTTCAAGTATGTTATGAAACAGGAAGATGCTTCAATCGCCGAATTCAATGACAAGCTGAAAATATTGAAGGAATACCTGGATAGAGTCACTATCAACGGAGATACTGCAAAAACTGCCGAGACGACTGCTAGACAGCAGGAACACCAAAGCAAAGGAACAGTGAATCCTATCAAGATCCCCATACCAGTGGCGTCGTCAAGTTCTAGGGAAACACCTACAAGTATCGTGGTAAATAAAATTTCGCCTCAAGATGTTATCAAAGCGATTTCTGAAGCCGAAACGCAAATGATATGCAGGAAATATTCAAATATTGAAAGCGCCTCATCTGCAAACATTGGCACTGAACATAATACGCAGAGTCCGTGGACCAAAGTTAAGCATAAGAAACATAGGAAAAAGCAAAGGGAAACCTATTAGTAGGTAACTTCTCTAGACAAACATCAGTCGAAGAGATTGAAAATAGTGTGGATCTTCAAATCTATAACCTGAAACCAAATACCACTGAAGAGGAATTGAAAACTTTTCTACCACCAACCTTTCCTGGATGGAAATGTGAGCCCTTGCTATCCAGAAACTCTGCCAGGTACTCCTCGTTTGAAGTATCTGAAACCAATAGACCTCATCAAGGATCCAAATAGCTGGCCGAAGAATGCGTTTGTGCGCTATTTTTTACAACGAAGACGGTCAAAAGAACGAGAGACCTATGCAAGTTGCAAATAACAGTCAGGAAACTAACCTAAAATTTCTCCACCTGAATGCCCAAAGCCTCACAAACAAGATGGATAAATTTGAAGTCCTTCTAGAAGAAGAAAAGCCCGACATAGTCAGTGTAGTGGAACACTGGTGCAATAAGGACAACATGGAGTTCATGTCAACCCCTGGATACACAGCATCAACGTATTTCTGCCGCACTAGCCACATCCATGGCGGTAGTGCGACATACGTAAGGAATATCTGGAAGGTGCAAATCCTTGACCTCTCTTCATTTTCTGATATGTGAATGCAGTGGAATGAAGCTGAAATTAAATGGTGAAAGTGTTTGTATCCTAAGTGTTCACCGACCACCCCGAATGACACCAATTTTTTCAAGTTGATTATATTCTAACTGATGTCGGCCCTACAAATTGTAAAGCAAAAGTCTTTGAGGCAAATTTCAGCGACCACTTAGCTTTGACTTTAATATATCACCCTTATTGGCAAATCAAACAGCTGTAACATTGAACCAAATAGGCAATACAGAAACCTATGCAAAGATAATCTAAACGTTTTTGTCTCCAAAATGTGTGACGCTAACTTCAGTGACATTTATATTGCGAATGATGTTGACTCTGCTTTCGAATCTTTTGTAAATATAATTGTATTTTTTTGGATAAGTGCTGTCCTCTGAAACATTGCGGTGGTAATTCAACGAAGAAACCACATGTTTGGATAACCCCAAATATCAGAGAAGCTAGCCAGGAACTGAAAACTTCATTCTGGTTATGGAAAAATGTTGGAACCGATAAATGTAGAGAAACTTATAAACATGCAAAACATGAATATAATAAACTACTTTCAGAGACAAAATATAATTTTGATAAAAAGAACGAGTCTAGTAATAGCGAAAAAACAATATGGAATTTAGTAAATCAGGAAACTGGTGGGATAAAAAGGCACAATAATATACAGATAAATATGGGAAGTGAAGAATATATGGCCCCAGTAGATGTTGCGAATATTTTTGGGGATTACTTCGCTAGCAAAACCGCTGAAAGCTTACATAATCACTTTGGTAATACAATGTCAATAAATTGTACCCTTTCTCCAATGATTGCAAATACGTTCTTCTTCAACCCAGTCACACCTGAGGAAGTCATTACAGTCATCAAAAACCTGAAAAATAAAAATACCACAGAAGTTGATAACATCTCAGCAATACTTCTGAAATCTGTTTCTACACCCATAGCGGAACATTTGGCATACCTGATCAATTTCTCAATTACCTCCGGTAAATTTTCCCTGATCTTGAAACTGGCAACTATCATTCCTGTCTATAAAAAAAATGAATTCGAAAACATAGTCAATTATAGGCCGATTTCTATTTTGAGTGTGTTTTCGAAAGTTATTGAGAAGGTAGTCTACAACAGAATATACAATTTCCTATCCAAATTTGAAATACTCTCTGAATGCCAGCAAGGCTTCCGAACGGGGAAATCAACCCAATCGGCAGCATGTAGCTTGATTGAAAGTATATATACCAATCTCGATAGTGGTAAACATGTTGCAGGACTCTTTTTTGATTTATCCTGCGCTTTCGACTCCATAAACCTAAACTTCGTCGAGAGCAAGTTGTATAATTTGGGATTTGAAGGTGTCTTCTTAGAGTGGATATGTGACTATCTGCATGATAGGCAGATGTTCGTGAAAATAGAGAATAGTTGTTTTAGTGAACATTCCTTGAATATAGGTGTGCCGCAAGGTTCGGTATTGGGGTCGCTAATATTCTTATTGTTCGTTAACGATATGCCTCAACATATCAATACTGAATCTTCAGCTCTATTTGCCGACGGTACTTCATTGGTGGTCACAAGTCACAACCGCGAAGAATTAGCTTTGTCTATCATGCGAATAATGGAATCTTTCAATAGCTGGTGCCAGCGAAATTGCCTGATTTCAAACGTTTCCAAGACTGACTGTATATATTTCACTTTCCAAAATGGCTCAAACACCCTACAATTTGATCTTAATGGAACAAATATTGTTTCCACAAATAGCACAAAATGTTTGGGTGTATATGTAGATCAACACCTACATTTCACCAATCATGTCGACGCTCTCAGTAAAAAATTGAACAATTCTAAATATGCAATATCACGGATTAGGTCCTCAATGCCAGTTGAAACTTTGTTGACAGTATATTATAGTCTTGTATATAGTAATTTTTCTCATAACGTCGTTTTATGGAGGAACTCTGTAAACAGTGACCGAATTTTCACAGCACAGAAGAGAATAATTCGAACTATGTTTCAACTACCTCCAAGAGAGTCATGTAGGCCCTACTTCATTTTTTACGAAATTTCAACATTCCCATGCTTGTATGTTTTCAAATGCTTATTGTATATCAAAGGAAACTTCCCCAAATTCAAAACAAATTCACACTACCACAACTATCCTACTAGAAATGGTAATCTTCTATACATACCGAAACATAACAAAACGAAATTTGAACGATCTCCCACCTACCAGGGTATCATATTCTACAATCACTTGCCTGAATCAATAAGAAAGCTGGACATACGCAGAGTGAAGTCATCATTCCAGAGGTTATTATAGCCTCGAGGAGTTCATGTCGGACTATAACTTCGATGAATTTGTTTGATGGAGAAGTTTAATGTTTTATATTTATTTTCTTTCATTTTTTTTGTAACCTTAATGTATATTTGTAACAATCAAGTTGTAATTCACGTTCCCTGTATATGCTCTGTACTACACGACCTGTCCTATACATCTTTCGTAATGTCTGAATGGATCAATGAATTCTTATTATTATTATTTTCATTATTATTATATTATCATCGACTTGGCGAAGAGCTCTCTCCTTGATAGAATCTCTTCAGCTTATGTTTGGAGCTGACCTCCAAGCAGTACTCCAGTCTCTGTCGGATTTTTAAAAGTTACTGGGTTGTGGAGTAACTCTTCGCACAGAATTGAAAGCTGAGCTCATGTGAAGTAGTTCTCGCAATACACTTCAGGTGATTGTCGCCATGAGAAATAAGCTCGTATGAAGTTCAATATCATTCACAAAGCTATGTATATCTAACAAATTGTTGACGTGGTTCAAAGATATAGTTTATGCCAAGTCAGAACCTCGTGGAATACTAATTGATAGTCATGGATCAGATGATACCCGCCAACATATAAAGTAATCTATCCCAGAGGAAATTCGATATTGAAAGACATAGTTGGGGCAAAAAATCATATGACGAAAATTTCGCTTAAGAGGTCCTTGGTGTCAAACTCGGTCAAATGATCTGGAGATATCTAATGCTTCAGCAAGATACTCCTAATGTGTCTCGATTGACACGTTACACACATCACGTAGGTGATCCTGTCGATCTTGGTGAACAATGGAAATAAGATGGATTACCGTACCTACCCTACCCTACACCCTGCATGATAAGATAGTGATACCAAAAAATGCCACGGAAATTCAAATCAGACCTGCAACGAAGGTATTCTGGTGAAGAAGGAAGGGGAAGTTGATGAATTCGAAATATTTAGCACAAGTGTATTATATTTACAGTTTCTTATCAATCGCACCTGATGAATGCTATCATTGATAATGGATCTATCTGTTTCGCAAGATCATGCTTGAATCCAGTTCACAAAGGGGAGAAACTTATACACAGTAATTCACATGAACCTCCACCATTGGGATTTCGGAAACCAGAAAAGGTTCGGGATAAATTGTTGATGCTCACTCAAATGTTGTTATGGAACATACTACTTCTGGAATTTTCCGAAAAACAAATGATCAAATGTTTTGCTTCTTTTCGCGTTCTTCGAAAATCGTTCAAGTCTTCGCCAATTTTCACCAGCTATAATAATAATAATAATAAACATATTATTCACAATATAAAATAACATAGTGCAGGTATAAACTTGATGAAAAAGGATGTGTATAAATACAACTTTCTACGAGGTATAGTACGTATATCAGAATATACATATATACCTGTGTGTTGAGCAAAGATGAAGAATGTTAGTAATTCATTAATATAAATAAAATAATTTCATCATACATAATATCTAAGGAGGATTTTCAAATATAAATCTAAATTTGAAATTACCTTATTGTGATTACTAAAAGTACCCAGTAATATTAACTCTGAATTTTAACAATTGGTTTTACGTAATATTCTCGGTAATATTATATACATTTTGACATATTTCAGTGCTACTAGACGATAAATATAGGGTGAATTATTGAATCTTCCAGTTTTCTATTATTTCAGCTATGCGTTGATGCTTTCCGATTTACCATTCTACTTTTCATCTTTCGGCCACCACCAGGACCTTTTTTGTTGGAAGCAATATTATGTTTTCGCAAAGGAACTAAAACGTATATTTAGATTTCTTTGGAGTATTATTTGTCATGAGCTGATTATTTCAAAAGCAGAAATATTGAAGTGAAATTAATATTACCTTAGTTTTGGTGGGCTCCACACAGCATTCAAGAGGTACGAAAGATATTGAATTTTACATGAATAATTTCAAATATATTTGAAGTATTCGAATGAAACTGTCTGTGAATGGAATTCCAATTCATCTCGTAGTGGAGTTATACTACGCTGATTGATATTTGTCTACAAAATCAGTATTTTGTTCTCGGAGACAATGTTTTCGATTATCTATTAACCACTATACGATATTGTGGAATCTATCCACATAATGAGTGTACACACATAATGTGCAGCGATGCATTTGATATTCTCAATATTCAGGCGACAATTTGATAACTTTCAATCTGTACATCTCATGATGATATAGAGATTCGTTCAGAATGGTTCCTAGGATAGGAAGTTCTTAAGTTCCAGCTCCTCTAGCTGAAATCATTCGGACAGCAACACTTTCACCTCCTGATAATCCACTGGAAATCTCATAAGAATGCTAGGATTAGGTATAACCATAGAGAGTGCCCCAAATTGAACTATTACGGAATATTTTTCGATGATGCTGTTTGATTGGTCTTTCTTTTCATGGGTGTGGTTCGGATCCCACTGTACTGCGGCCTATAAGGCCTATTGTGCCCCCTTTCATTCACTCTCCCCCAAGTAGTCCTGTTTCTTTTGCGTAGTTCAGGATGTTCATAGGGGAAATAGCTTGGAGCTCGACTCCGAACCTCCTAAACTTTTTTGCTGCCAGTGCTTCGCAATGCTTCGCAGTGATTGCGATCAATTCTGTCTGGAAGACAGTAGCGTACTGGTCCAGGTTTATGCTGATCTCATTCCATGGGCTCTCTTCATATGCACACGCACCGGATCTGTCTCCCATTTTGTAGCCATCTGTATACCAAACCGTTCCATAACGGTGTGTTCGCTCTTCTGTGTAGCCCCTTCTCCCCTCTTCGGATATGATTACCCTGAAGGGTTCGTTGAAGTGGAACGCCTTGAGGTTTTTGTCGGACTGCATTTGTGAAATGCGGTTGTCTTCTAGTTCCTGGAAGATTATTGTGTGAAAACCATTTCTCCAGGTGATCTCTCCCATTTTGTTTGTTGTGAGCCTGTAGACTGCCGCCAGGGCCTCAAATTCCACTACTAGATGTAGGGGAGGTAGGTCCAGCAACGTCTCCATGGCTGCAGTAGGGGTTGTCATCAAAGCCCTCGTTATGCCTAAGCATGCTAGCCGCTGTAGCTTGCCTAGCTTTAATTTTATCGCCTTGTTTTTGGCTTTGTGCCACCATATTAGTGATGCATAGGTAACGACTGGTAGTACCACTTTGTTGTACAACCAGTGTACCATTGAGGGTTTTAGCCCCCAATTGTGTCCAAATAATCGTCTGTCCGTCCAGAGCGCCCTTGTGGCTTTGTTCTTTACGTTTTCTGCGTGAGGTAAAAAGGTAAGTATGGTGTCTAGTGTAACCCCTAGGTACAACCTCTGTTGCCCTCATTATGTTGAGGTCATTATATGAGGTTTCTCTTCCTAGTTAAGGCGATGAAGGAGGTCTTCGTGGGATCGACCGACAGTACCTCCTTTATGCACCATCTCTCCACGGTAAGTAGGGTTTGTTGCATCAGATTAGGCACCACTCCCCCGAACTTTACGCTCATCAGAATGACGATATCATCGGCATACCCTTGCGAGTATGCACCACATATCTGTAGTTCGTGTAGGGCGTCGTCTCCCACGAAGCACCACAAAAGAGGTGACAGTACACCCCCCTGCTGACAGCCTTCCTGTAGTACTTCCCAAGATGGAGGATATTCCTCTGTTACCCATCGTGAAGTCTTTCCATCTGACCCCTGTTAGACATACTCCACGTTTCTTCACGGTGTTGTTGACCGAGTCAAAGGATGTGTTATCTTCCATGTCCATTGCAATCTCACGATTGTCTATAGCGTTTTCTGGTTTTTTTTTTTGGACGAGATCGTATGAGGCGAACTCGCAGGATTCTCTGTTTGGTGAGCGAATTGGTTTTGGTGCAGGGGATAATTCGTCAAGACCTCGTCCCTTATGTATCTGTCAACCAGCCTCTCCAAAGTTTTCACGCCCTGGTTTTGGTATGAATACCATTTTTGCTCGACTCCAAATATGAGGTGTGTATTTTGTCGCCAGATTGGCCCTGGAAAGCAAGCACAGTGTTGTCGAAAGCCTGTTGATGCCTTGCTGCTGTAGTGCCGGAAATATTCCGTCTACTCCAGCTGACTTGTACGATTCGAAGTTATTGACTGCCCATACAATTTCAGCGATGTTGCAAATTTTGTTTGCCCTCGTCCAGTTTTTTCTTGTCGCCCTCCTATGTGGTGGGATTACTAGATTCAGACTGTTCGGTTGGGCATTTCGTGGTTGGTACAGACACCCTGAGCAGGAGCTCAAAGGTTTCCTACCCAGTCGTCGTATATGTCCCGTCAGGTTTTTTGAGCAAGCCTAGATTGCTCGCTTTGACTTTTTGCACTGCTTTCTGAAGCCTTGCGCATTCTGGAGTTCCTTCGATTTCCTCGCGTTCATAGTGCTCCCACTCCCCGTTTGCCTTCGCTTCGTTCGAGAGTTTTCTGACTGCGTTTCTCAGAGAAGAGAATTCGCGGTTGCCACTCCATTCTCTCAGTTGGCAGCTCTTTTCATATGATGTTACGATAGTTGAATTCAGGCTGTCTGCCGTTGATTCAATTTCCGCTGCAGACTGTGGCCTAGATGGACATTCCTCTAGCCCCTGCGTTAGGTACTGTCGATATAGTCCCCAATCACAGGTTCTGAGTTTCCTGTACATCTGTCTGTCCGTTTTGATGTATTCAGTTCAAACCTTATGTATCTATGATCCGACATACCAGGTGTACCAGGTGTGGTTTTGGCCGTTTGTTTCTTGCACCAGGTTTCTCACTTCCTCAGTTGGTGATGGGTCATGGTCGTCATATGGAAGGTACGCTGAACCAAGAACTAGCGTTCTCATGCTTCCTCCAATGACGGAGCCTCCCCTCACAACCATGAGGTCTCTGCTACACAGTCCCCATGGTGTTGTTAGGTTCAGGCTTTCTTTGGCCAGTATGTACCTCCACGTATTTGGAGTTCACATATGGCCTCCTTATATACCCACGGTTCCTGTAACAGTGCAAGATCAATGTCTTTTTCAACAATATGATCTTGCAGTACGGCCAAGGCCACCTTGCAGTGATGTAGGTCAATTTGTATCACCCTAATTATTCCTACGAGGTGGTTTGTGGGGGTTAACTGGTTGCCTGACTGGCTTAGGAACGTCCTTGGCAACTATGATGCTTAGTTTCACTTCTTCCCACAGTGTGCTGTCTCTGATGGTCTGTTCCAGATAGGTCCAAGTGTCCCTGTCTGGGCAGGAAATCATTAGAGCGCCCTCCCTGAGTCTCGCCTCTGAGAATCTGGTCCTCCTCCTTCCAAATCATCGATCTTTCCAAGCAGGTGGTCCTTTATGAGTCCCGCTTGCTCGTCATCGATTGTGATGGCTGGATAATCATTTGACACCACGTCTAAGTGAAAGGACTCAACAGGTCCTGCCGAGTCCCTGTTTGCCCCCTCAGTTGGCTTTCTGCCCCCCCTCCACTGTTTTCTCCTTCCCGGTGCTACGTCCCGGTATAGGATCTTTAGAGATGCCGGGTCTCAAGGTGGTCCCCGTATCTCCTCCTTGCCGCCCCTTCAGCCTCTTCAGCTTCCCTCTGGCAGCTCCCGACATGGCTGGAAGTGTGGGGAAAAGGAAGGTCGCCATACGCGGAGTCCCCTGCACGCATAGAAGGCATTTATAGAACAGAGTGCGCCTGGTGCTCTGAGTTTGGCCGCTAACAAACGGGACTAGCCTCCCGCCAAGTACGAGTGAACCTAATAACAGCGCAAAATAGACGTAATAATCTATTGTCCCATGGTAACATTAGACCATCTGCGCAGTTGATTGAAATTTATGTGATCTCTGATATCATAGGGAATATTTCCATCCGAATACATGTGAATAAGTTCATACTCAAACAAGTCAATATCTCTTCCATTTCAATTCTTTATATTTTGGAAATATTCATAGATAATTTCATCATTCGGTCAATTTGGAAATATGACAGTAACATTATTTCATATTTACCGTCGCCTACCAACTGGAAAGAACGTTATACACTCTCCGATTCTGAATTCGACACCCTGTATTTTGATTCGTTCTCAGATTTCTTTCATGTCTTGATTCTCTTTCATGTACCATACCAAAATGAACCAATTCCGAGTTTTTGAGAATTTGTTGAGAAGAATAACAGACTTTGCCTTTCGGAGACATACCAGTTTCATCTGGATTTCATCTGAATTGAATTTATATTTTCCATGATGAGAATATTGAGTGAAGTTTAGTGAATCATTTATAATTATTATGAGGACGTGGGTTCGATTCCTGGCTGACCGTTGGTTATGGGTTTATTTATGCGCTGTACAATATATATCATGAAGTTCTACATAGAATTATCCCAAATGCCACAGTGGTGTAGATTCCACTTGCATAAACTATAGATCCCTGTCTTCTTCACTAGCCCAACCCCTTCGGGGCTACTGAGGGTTGCTTCGGCAACTAAAGAGATGTGTGACAATAACAATAACAATGATCTTCATGAATCTATTGCAATGGAAACAATCCCTGAAACTAAATAATTTAATTATACCCAGACTCAAAATATCCGAGATAAACAGGGTACGGTAACAGTTGCGCCGTCTTTCCATATCTCCTTTCGAAGGTAGTTGAATGATTTTCCACCGTCTAATTTGTCGATGAGAACAAAATGAATAGAAGTAAAGTCATACAGTTCATTCCAATTCCTTAAGACGGCACCAAATTTTAATTTTTCAAATTGAAACCTTTTTTTCATCAAATCTTCGTATTGCTCATCAGAAATGAGGGGCACATTGATTTAACATTCTTGACATTATTGGCAGTTTTCGAGATATTCAAAATTATCTTTGCACGATTTCCGATACTCATACTGCAATGGAATCTTCTGGTCGAATGTTGGCCATCAGTGACTATCATTCAGTCAGAGTCAATGCCAACTGAAGTATTCATTTGGGATGAAAAAATGGTCGATAAACGATTTTTTTTCTCGCTCGAAAGCTCCTGGCCCTAGCGGAAGCTCTGCTCCTGTTAATGCTCTGATGGCTAGAACAGGCCAGCAGACTACGCTAGACAAAATGGAGGAGGGCCGAAAGCCCAAGAGAAGGTTGATTTGCGAAAGGTTGAACGTGACCTCCATACAGGAGCCATGGGCTTTTGGTGGTCATATCAAAGGACTACCAACTACCTGTGAGTTGATCTATTCTGATGAACATGATTTTCCCAGAGCAGCTCTGGTGCTCTGCAGGAATATTGATTCCGTTTCAATTTCAGAGTTCATGATAAGAGTCTCAGTCCCAATAGTAGCAGAGGTGTCGGTCGAAGGAGGTAAGCGAGAAGTCATTCATAGGTTGCGACGCTAACGCTCACCTCACTAAAGCACCGAAACCAACAGAAGATATGAGTTCCCATATGGATATATCTCCTCCAACAATGTTGATATCATTAACAATGGTAAAAAAATTTGTCAACAGTATTAGGCAATAGGTTCTAGATTCGACCTTGACCAGCCCGTCACTCATGCCTTCCTGGTGTGGTGGACCAAACTAACGGAAAAAGCAACCCAGAAGAAGCTGGAGAAAATCCAAAGGCTAGCATGCATTGAAATCACAGGGGCTATGCGCACTTGCTAACTAGATTGAACTTCAGTAACTCAACTAGGTGTGGTTACACCACTGGTCATATGACCATCCTGAATGAAATGAAAATGGACTCAGTGAACAAATCATCGGACCGAATGCCAGCTAAACTCAATTTCGAGCGTAACTTTGAAGTGACTAGCGGAAGCCGCCAAACGTTCGGCTCCGGTGAGCCATGACCCGTTAGAGGATGTCTGGTATGGGAGGAAGGGCGTCGGTCTCTACGGCCCCAGTTGCATGCTGTCCAAATCCTTAGGCCTTCTTCCAACCATCTTCCAGGCAGAAACTAACGCCATAAATCTCTGCGCCCAGAATTGGCTGAATGAAGGACTAAGGCCCGGTTGCATAAGGGTTCATCGAGTATTTAACGTCACATTCAATATTTGACGCAACGCTATTTATGGAATTCGGTTGCATAAACATTCATCATATACTTGATGGTATGTTAACTCAATCACCTAATTAACTCATGAAAATGCCCGATCAAGTAAAAAAGCAGTTGCACAAAAGCCAATCAACTTTAAACGTCACATCAAATCGCTTTAATCCTGGCATCAACTTAATCAGTGCTCTATGACTGATCATGTATCCCGTTTTTTTTTTCAAAGATATGGTATCGGACTGTTTGCATTCTATTATATTTTTATATCTGTGAAGGAATGAATTGGATATATGAGTTCCAATCGAAAGATAGGTACCGAATTTTAGACATTATGGTAAACTATACGTACTTTTTAACCATCTCCATCAGTGTTGTTTTTTCTGATTTCGTATAGTTTGTCCCCCGTTTTTTCTTCAAGCTATCCATATCAATATCCATACTGCCACAGATCTGTGAAACTGCTTCGTCAAATCAAATAATCAAACCAAACCGATAAGGATCTGACAAGAATTCTGAAATGGGGGGATCTGAGAATCTAGTACATTTCGATGCATCTAAAACTCGAGCTTGTATGTTCACCAAGAAGGCTGATCACACAATGCCCAATTTGATGATGTCGGGTACCACAGTTCCTATGAGGTCGTCAATATCCATGCTGGGTGTCACCACCAACAGTGCTCTCTCATGGGACGATCATGTGAGGTCCATTGCGAAAACTGCTTCACAAAAACTCAGTTTTCTATTCCGTGCGAAGAGATACTTCACATCCCAGCAACTGCTCATGATATACAAAGCACAAATTCGACCTGCCCTGGAGTACTGTTCACATGTTTGGAGCTCAGCCCCCAAACATACGCTAAGGCTCTTAGATTCAATTCAGAAGAGAGCTATTCGCCTAGTCGATGATACAACACTCACCAAATCATTGACCTCTCTAGATCATCGTAGAAAGTTCGGCGATCTATGCCTTTTTTATAGGTACTTTCACGGTTGGTGCTCAACGGAGATATCATCTATTATGCCACCACGCCCGATTCCTAGTAGACAAACCAGACGAGCTCAAGCTGGTCACTCATACACTGTCAGGCTCGAGACCTGTCGAACATCGCTTTACCAAGCATCATTCATCAATAGAACGGCAAAGTTATGGAATTCTGTGCCTAGTGAAGTCTTTCCTGATGCTTACAACCTCCAAACTTTCAAGAAAAATTCCAACACCTCCCTTCTCTCCCAAAATTCCACCGCTGGCTAACACGATGTTCTTCGAACATCATAGGTTTCCCTTTCGTGTTGTCCGCAGATGAAGAAAAATGCGCAAAGCATCATCATTTACAAGCACGAAACGTGTGGATCCAGCAAATTAGCCCTGTTGCGACGCATTTTTCGTCGTTAGTTAATGGAACGATAATCATGACAACGCAAATTGGATTTAACGTAACATCACCGCTAATGTGGCATCAGATAATCACATGATTAATTTTTCTTCATGCAACCGACCCTAAGAAGTGCAAGGATTTATATATGTTCAAACAGTCAAGCGGCTTCGAAAGCCCTCGAATCACGGGTGTTCAATTCAAGAATCAACTAGGAATGCTTTGGAACACTCATGCAACTGAGTCGGAATAACAGAGTCACACTGATGTGGGTACCAGGGCATGAAGCAGTAGAAGGCAATATTTGACGTAACGTTATTTATGGAATTCGGTTGCATAAACATTCATCATATACTTGATGGTATGTTAACTCAATCACCTAATTAACTCATGAAAATGCCCGATTAAGTAAAAAAGCAGTTGCACAAAAGCCAATCAACTTTGAACGTCACATCAAATCGCTTTAATCCTGGCATCAACTTAATCAGTGCTCTATGACTGATCATGTATCCCGTTTTTTTTTTCAAAGATATGGTATCGGACTGTTTGCATTCTATTATATTTTTATATCTGTGAAGGAATGAATTGGATATGAACGATAATCATGACAACGCAAATTGGATTCAACGTAACATCACCGCTAATGTGGCATCAGATAATCACATGATTAATTTTTCTTCATGCAACCGACCTTAAGAAGTGCAAGGATTTATATATGTTCAAACAGCTAAGCGGCTTCGAAAGCCCTCGAATAACGGGTGTTCAATTCAAGAATCAACTAGGAATGCTTTGGAACACTCATGCAACTGAGTCGGAATAACAGAGTCACACTGATGTGGGTACCAGGGCATGAAGCAGTAGAAGGCAACATTTTTCAGCCGTTTTTCAGAAACTTTTCAAGATCATGCCACTTCTGGTACACCGGATGTCGCCATCAACTTCCTCATTCCGAAAGAAACTCTCAGTGAGAGTATATCATGATGAGTTCTGCCAGTTTCACAGTTAACTGTTTCTCTTTCGAATATATTTCGAAAAATGAAGCTTCCTTTTCAGCTTCTTAGCTTCTTGACTAATGGTGAGAGCTTCACAGGAATATGATACAGGAATATGATACTTCAGAAATCCACATACGAGGTATATAAAATTTCATGACCAATCACATGAAGTTGAAAGAGTTCGTTCTTTCAAATGTAACATCCTGTAATCACTGAATGGTCGGATGTAATTTTCCATTCCCATGGAATTGCAGAAATTTGAGCATTTTTATTCGAGGCAGCACAACGAGCAGCAGATCGACCCCGATCAGTTGGTGATCCTATCACTAAACTTGAGCCTGCTCGAAGATAAGCACGCTTTTGAGATGCAGAAGTTGGTGAAATTTTTGCAGACTCACATGGATATGCTCATGCACTCGGTCTACTTCCAGACCATTGTAGACCTGTGCTTATCCAGAGAACCGACTTCCACTTTCCCCACGTCAGGCAGTCTGAAATTGGGAACAGAGGGATTCATCATGGCATGCCAGTATAGAGTGTTCAACACACTCGTCTACCGCAGCCGTATTATGGATACAAAGGTTCCTGATGTGATTTGCAGGGTTAGTCACAGGGCGCCCTAGAAACTGATGCATTCACTCTCATCGTGCGAAGTAAATGCGATCTCGGCCTATTTCATATCACTTGTATGAGATAGATGGAACTCCAGTGCTACTTGAATCCGTGGTGGATTCCGGATTCACTTGAACTTCTCATTTACTAATTCAGATTCAACAACTCTGATGTAGTCCTTCTCGATCAAAACCGATGTTCATGTTTGAGATTCGAATGAATATAGACAGACTAAATATAAACCTCTACCAATCGAATTCTTTCGTACCCTACTTCGCCTTCGCCTTTTTCGATTCCGACGATCCCAACTACAAACGTTTGTGCTGTACCCACATATTTTTTCAGTACTCCTCAGTTCAAGATGGAAAACTGTAGCAGCAGCAGCAGAAGCGTATATACAATATATTCATTTTTCGTGGTAGAAAAAATCGCGAAAAACAAGGAGATGTTGGCAAAGACATTTATATGCACAAAGAAGCGCCAAATATGTCAATTCTCGTTGGGGATGTTTTGCTTTCCACAGCTCTTTCTTTTGATGAACATCAATCAATTCGAGACATTTCTCTTTTATCCACTCTATTGTGTGTGTTTAAACAAATCACTCGAGAGATACGAGAAAAACCAATATATCCACTGAAGTAGACTCAACAGCAAAGATTTGTTCGACGATTTGCTTGTTTAGCTTAGACCCGTCCAAACCTGCCAACACATCCGCGTGCATTTCCTTCGATGTCGAAGAAAATATCGACACGTTATGAGAACCATCACGTGTGATCAGAATTTCCTTCAAACGCGTTCGTAGACCCGTCCAAATTAGTGTTCCGATCGCTGTTAGTTGTTGCTCGGTTTGTTGTTCTATTTGCTGTTCTCGCAACTCCAGAAAATGAAACACAACTCTTGCAACTTGCAACTCCAAAACACGATAGCTGGCGCAATGAAGGAGGCAGTTATTCTTGGGTCACTACGTCTACTTAGAGCTCATGGAACATCTACCCAGTAATAAATCACCCCACGGCTGTGGGGAATGGTCACTTCTACCCTCCAGGTCGAATCTGCATGGTGTTGGAGGCCGCAGAGTCGAGAACCACACAGATTCGAGACTGGGTAACTCAAATAAAAAAATAATAACAATAACAATGATAATAATAATGATGATGATTATGATAATGATTATATATGAATAATGAAAATGATGCAAATAAACGGGAATATAACGAAGATATGAACTCAAAAAACCCAAAAATACATCTGCAAAATAAAAAAGGCAGACCATCTACGACTGAAATAAATAAATGAAATGGTGTTCAGTTTCAGTGTTGTCATATCCATCATATAGAGCAATTTGTACGTGAGTCTTATTCGGAATGGTCATATTAGTGAGATATACTTTCAACAATTCAACATTCCTCAGTGGTGGAGGAATATCTGAAGTTTCACTATATGGGAGTAGTTCAAGGGATTTGAGGGTGCTCCAAGTATTCCTTGAATTTTTTCTTCCTTCACATAATCCAGGCACATGACTTTTTCACATAAAGTTCAACTTCTGATTTTCATTCATTCTGAACCAACTACTTTTCGTTGAAGAAAGTTGAATCGTGCGAACGCACTTTATTTCACTGATGTAGGTCATTGATGAGTCCTCGAATTCGGTCATTCTCGTGATATAATGTCAATCAATATAGAATCTCTCAAGAAAAATATGAAGAATTACGTTCAATAAATAATTCGATATCATATCTGCTAACTTCAAAGAAATTCCATGAATTTCAGAAGAATACTCACCAGATATTGGAAAATGTTGTGAGTCGAGAAATGTTTGCTCTTGGCATTCACCGCGTGCCTTATGACAAGAATGGAACATAAAGGCTCACAGTGAACACGAGGAGAATAACAAATGAAACAACCTCTGCTGCTCATGAATTTGGTAGTTGGTATCCTGTGTCTTTTTACGGCAAGTGGAATATTCTTCGTAGACTCTGAATTGGGAACATTACTGAATCTGCAATAGGAATAAATGAGCATAATTCATAACATGGTTCATTCAGTTGTAGATCGGAATCACCTTATTTTTTGAAAACTGTGAATCAAAATATTCCAGTTCAGAAAAGAACCAGGATAATGATGATACCTCTCAAAGTTGTCTCTCCTAAAGTAAGGAAAATATATATTCGTAGCTAGTTTCTTACACACATGTAGTATAGGCTCAAGAAAAGTGCCTACAAAATTTCAGAACGATCCGTTTGAATTTAGGGAAGTTTTCCAGAGTGAACAGAGCTGGTGAACAACATATTGATATGTTTCAATCAGAATCTAGAAGAATGCATACGGAAATGTCGTATAGTGCAGTACTTCGGGTGTCAGTAATTATTTTGTAATGCTCTCATCACCCTGTTGATATGAAAGTTTGTTGAAATGGACAAATGAAGAAAAAGTTTCGCAACTATACGATCCTAGTCTCTTTGTCTTCTGATGCTCATTTAAAACCCTATGAGTTCGAATGAACAATAAAACAGTAATAGTGCGACTATCGAACATTTTCTTCGATTTCTATTATTCGTGTTTCCTGTCGCGGTATGATAACAGTAACGTTTCTTTCAATGTCCTCTATGTGTCTAATGTGTCTGTCTCAGCTGACAGAATGAGTATTCTGACAATTCTGAATATTTATGTAGTTCTTAAGTTCAACAATGTCCATAGTGGACTGAAGACCTTCGCTATCATTCACCGGGCCATACTGTCATACAAAGAGTAATATTTGAATAATAGTGTTCGCAATCATATGAAAAAGCTTGATTCACCAGAAGAAAGCTTCTGATGTAGATTACTGAAAAACTATCAATTGCTATTACGTTATATGAGATAGACGGTTCCATCCATGGAAAGAAACATAAGAAATATGGTGATTTCAGTAGGGTCATCGAAACGTGCCCATCCTCTATTTACTGACTAAGGATATTTTGTTCAAAACAATGTCAATCTCGTGAATCCCGCTTGAAAAATAACAGGTACTACACCTAGTATAGTAGTATATAAAATTGATAGTTCCAATGTTCTGAATTCAGTAGGGTCATCGAAACATGCCCATCCTCTATTTACTGACTAAGGATATTTTGTTCAAAACAATGTCAATCTCGTGAATTCCGCTTGAAAAATAACAGGTACTACACCTAGTATAGTAGTATATAAAATTGATAGTTCCAATGTTCTGAATTGACATGGAAAATGAACTCCGAATTGATCATCTGATATAGCCGATTCACACCACTTCGATCGTTTATGCAATCACCGTGCGATATAGACTGGATTCATACGTACTCATGAGAAGGAGGAAGTTATGGTTGTAGAATTTATATCTCAATTCTATGAAATGTATTGCGATAAAGAGACATGTTGAATAGAACATTTTATTGCTTATATTATGCAAATATTATGCAGATACATAATTGTGTCCATTTTCTAGAGAATAGGAAGAATTCCAAAGACAATATTCATGTTATCATCAACATACTTTTGAATTTGGAAGAAGTTCATGAACAACAAGTTCCAAGTCCAAGGGCCATATCTTTGAGAATTGGAAGAGAAAAAATTGCATCAGCCTCTAATGCCTTCAACAGAGTGATAATTTTATCAGGAACGTGGTGCAGTATGGAGTGGATATGAAGAAAAGAAATCATCCAAGACGCCACAGCCACTAGAAGCTGTAGAGACAAGAATCATATCTATTAAGGTGACCAGCCTGAGCTCGTCTAGTTTTCCTACACGGAATCGCTCGTGATGAAATAATAGATAACATGGAAATATCTATGAAGAAGTAGAGATCGCCCAACTTTCTCCGATGCTCTAGAGATTTCAATGAATCCGTGACTATAGTATTACTGATCAGGCAGATAGCTCTTGTCGAAATAGGATCCAAGAGCAACAGTTTATGTTCGGGAGATGATCACAAAATAGATGACCAGTAGTCCAGGACAGGTAAAAATCAAATATTGTAAGTCGTTAGCAGTTGCTGTGGTGTAAAGTTACATTGCATGTAACAGAAATCCAAAGAGGAACTTATTCATAATATTATGTACCAAATCCAATCTTCGATGTTTGGTCATTCGAGGTCACTCATATTTTTCAATCAATATCTCGGAATGAGGTAAATTCTTCGCCATAGAAGATATCGGAAACGTTACCGTTAACGTTCGAAGTAGACATACACTGGATCAATACTGCATTCGAGATTAAGTCCAATTACTCCATTCTAGATGTCGTTGGCTACTAGTTCAGCTTGCTATAATGTGATTCATATGAAACCGAACATTGAATAGTTATTATACTACTAAAAATAGAATTGAGCTTGCGTGTTCAGATTATCCCATGATAAATACTAGATGAAATACCGAAGAGCTTTGATAGGCAATATATTCACATGCTTCACTCAAAACTAATTTGAAGTATGGCCTCGTGGGGTTCAGAATTCAGAAACTGTTATGTGTCATGAGGATTTGTCGTAATTTCAGAATAATTTATCGCGTGTTCTTTATGCAACTGGAAAACACTCTGAGCCTTCGATGAATAGCAACCAGAAATAACGAAAGGCTTATCTACATAATACAACATCCCAACATTCCAATCGTATTTCGAATCATCATTTGAAAAGGTATCAAATCAGAAGTGAGGGAAATATAATCTGCTCACAACTTATGTTATCAAATACAAACAGCCTGCAAAGAACTGGTGTTAGTTCTGGGGCACATTTCTTCAGAACAATTGGCGGTATTCCGTCTGATTGTGCGTTGCCGGGAGACAATCTTTGGCATACGGTTATCGTTGGTAGCGATTTTGGGAAGTTCCTGGCCTCGTGGATTCAAGGTAGAATTGTCTGCAAACATATTGGCGAAGGTGTTGGCTTTTTCTTGGGGTGTTGTAGCCAATGTATTATCATCCTTTGTGAGGGGAAATTTCTCCCGATTGCCTTGGCAAAGGTCCAAAATGAACAGGAACCATTCGGGCACTCTATGAGCTTTGATCTTATCTTCCTGTCGTATGCCTCTTCAGACTCATCTATCGTTCGGTTGCATGTATTCCTATCTTCAAAATATTCAGCTCTAGTTTGCGGGCATGGGTTTCTGCGCCAACGACGGTATTCTGCTTGCTTCAGAGCGACGACCCTAGAACAGGTTCTATTGAACCATGATTCACCAGTGGTTCGTGATTTGGTGCTATGTGGTATGTAAGTTTCCATTCCCATCATGATGATTCCCGAAATCTCTTCAGCACATTACGTAGGATCTCTCGATTCAAAACACATTCTCCTCCAAGGGAACTCAGAAAAAATCATGCGAAGGCCATCCCAGTCGGCTGAATTGTAATGCCAAACAGTGCGTGGGGGTGTTGGACTGGTTCGCGGAGTGATGTAAGGACATATCGTGGAGATGAGTGTGTGGTTTCCAGATTGTTAGTGAGGAACAGGTCGAGCGTTTTGGCATGATTATTGCTGATATCAGGGATCCGAGTGGGTTTATTTATCAGTAGCTCAAGACCATAGGTGATAGCAAAAGCCTCAGCCAGACGTCCTGCGCCACCTGTTTTGTTCGCGAATTTGAGCCAGGTGGAGTTGTGGACATTGAAATCCCCCATGATGATGATTTCAGCTGCTGGGTGGTTCTGTTGGATGAAATCGAGTTCCAGAGAAAGGAATTCGAAGAGGTCACCAGGAGTTGGTTCGTTTGGTGATAGATAAAGGCAGCAGATGAACTTTGTCCGTTTCTGGTTATCGATCTTTTGGTTCAAGTTCCTCCTCACGATGGCATTTGAGATTATTTCTGGGAAAGGGACATATACCTTCCCTGAATCTGAAACGAGTATGGAGCTCATATCCAGGGCAGAGCATATAACTCGTGTTAGTTGATGAGTTGACCTGTATCTCAGTCAATGCCAGTTTATCTGGTTTCTCAGCCTCTAGATGGTAATAAATATCGTTCATGTTTTTGTACAGACCTCGGATGTTACAAAGGTCTATTTTCAAATTCAGATGTTTCGATTGTGAACCCCCTCGAGCACCTTTCACCGGGAAATCCGAATGGAGAGGTATTTTACTTCCGGAGTGTTTCACTCTAGGAGAACTAATCATCTAGATTTTTCTTGAGCTGAAATGGGCGGTTTGGGTTGGGAAGAAGGAGATAATGTATGAGGATATGACTGAAAGCATCGACCAAATACTGAAACATGGGAGTTACCCATTTCACAGCACCTCTGTCGATGTGGTGGTGTTGCACTGGGCGATGATGGGAACCATCATCCACCACCTATTCTAGTCGAAGAAATAAAGTAAAACTTCACATATTCCTCATCCACTCTTGTTGTAAAATAGTAGTATTAGTAGTCAATGTGGATATGTATAATCCACTCGAGCTATACAGAATATTTTTTCTTCGACTGGAATAACTCATTTCCAATGATTCATTTTTGATAGTCGTTGTTGTCGAATTGACAATAGCTGTTTTGGCAGATTGAAACACACTTAACCTCAAAACCGAACAGTAATTTTCATGGTAACCGGTATTACAAGGATTGTGATTGTGATTAGAATATGAATTCATATTCATTCGGTGATCAGAACTGCATACTAGGGTGATCCACTTATTTCAAAAAAAAATTCAGCACATTCTTTTCTGGTAACGAAGTAAGTAAGGACACATATTCATATGAACTTCTTTTCTTAACCTCTTTATACCCTGATATATCGTTCTGAATTCGACTTGCGTGACTATCGAACACTATTTTCTATATCAAAAATGATCGACATCATTGAAAACATCGACTAACAGGAAAGCCAAATTCGTGGTCTATTCGTGAGGACTACCATAGGAAATAAATAAACACTCCGAGATAAAGTATTGGAGTGGATGATTTGGATGAACAATTTACCTAATTGGTCATTGAACTGAATATTATTTCATTTCGCAAATCTGATTCGAGAATGAAGAAAAAAATAAATTTTTGATATGATACCGCAGTTGATTTGGAGGATATTGGATTCATGCATTTCAGCTGCTAGCTAGCTGGTAGAGTATCATAAATACACCACTTCACAATGGATTCTATGTGACGAACTTAAGTTATAGTGTCGGAAAAACTCCATATACTACAAAGTAACCTCAAAGTATCTGAAAGTTTCACCCTCCGTTTTAATGCTGCATTTTCGGTGAACGCCTTTTTCATCATGTTGCTGATATATCACATCTTCCATAAGTTTCTCCTTCTGTGAGAAGGAACTGATGATGAAATAAAACTCATTCTGCAGTACTTCGAAAATTCTATGTCTGATACATGTTTATGCAGTATATCAACTAAAATCCATTCTTCAGAGCTATAGCCGATCCAAAGTTCTGAAATTGGCACACTAGATGCACTGGATAGATTTTCACTACTTCCGAATGCATACAAATGATACGTCATGTATTGCAAAAATTCTGTTCTTGCAGTTGAATTACCAGAACATATTGTTATAATGGAAGTATACACAATTAGAAGATCATGAATGAATATTCAGTATGAGTTCCCAATGATTCCACTAAAGCGAAACGTTGAACGGAGGCAAATGAAATTAACTGTTGCGAATATATGCAAAGTTGATGTTTCACCTAGTGATACTCGGGTTATTCCTGAGAATGAAGATTTTTTTCCCAACTAGAAATCCAACGAATTCAGTTAATTTGTGGTCATCTGATTCTACCAACCAAACCAACATTATACTTCAAACAAATCCCATGGGATGTTTCCAGTCCATCATGCTGCTGGATACCTACATTTCATTTCTTCTTGACTTTGACATTTCAAATATTCAATATTTCGACATTTCGTCATGATTCGATTGTTATACTGATGACAATATTGATGGAATTATCGAATCAAATATATCGAGGATAGTGTTAACAGTAAAAATTTGTATGGAAACCGTTTATTGACTGGTTATGGTCGCAATGTGAGAAAGTATGAATCAGATGAAAATCTGACGGTGGTACAAAGGTGCAAGTACAGATGGTAAAGAGTTTGAAGAGGCTACTGTTAAAACCATGTAGGACCCAACAATTAAGCTTCAACAAGAAAAATACTATGAAGGCGTGAAAGTTACCATTGACCCGTTCAAAAGTGTTGTACTTCAAAAAGTGCGAGCTGCGACGAAAACTACAATCGGATCTCTGTAAAAGGAAACAAAGTTCAGCGGCATAAAGTGCAGTAGAAATAACAAAAATGATAAGTTCGTGATATGAAAACATTCCTGAAGGGTTGCAATGGAAATTCTATCACATAGCCGCCGTAAAATTAGATTAAAGAGGTGGGGAAGGTGCTCTTTGTTGACTGACTCCGTTCGGAATCTGTTATGAAATTCTCGAACAATTATCAATGTCCTTGGGTTATTACTTATGAAAAGTTTATCATTATATATCCCATGTGAGTATTGGATGAGGTACTCTAGAATCTAATATAATTCCATGATGTTCATAGAAAGATTCTGCAAATAGTGCAGCATTTATGAACCTCATAGTACTGTAAGTACCATAGGTCAACCGCAAATATACATTTTCCACGGCTACCCGACTATTCATTTCATGCCCAGCAATGAAAGAACGCTTTCCACCTGAGATTCTCCTTGTGATACAGAATAGAACACATATATAACTGCAGTTCACGAGAATATTACAAGAATATGAACTCACATAACTTGAATATCGTAGAGAAGAGTTTCATCTTTTCATATCGTGACGAAAGTCTGAATGTGAAATGTACGAAAGCGCTGAACGGACATGATTACTTTTTTTTTAATTGCCAGTTTTGAACTGACAATCAGCCCTAATTGTCAGTTTGAACTGGCAATTAGCCATGAATACCAGTTCAAACTGGCAATTAGCCCTGATTGCCAGTTCAAACTGACAATTTGCCATAATTGTCAGTTCAAACTGGCATTTATCCCTAATTGCCAGTTTGAACTGGCAATCAGCTCTTAGTGTCAGTTTGAACTAGCTCAGCGCTGAACGAACATGATGATATGTTTTTTTATAATTGCCACTTTGAACTGGCAATTAGGGCTAATTGATTACTTTTTTTTTAATTGCCAGTTTTGAACTGACAATCAGCCCTAATTGTCAGTTTGAACTGGCAATTAGCCATGAATACCAGTTCAAACTGGCAATTAGCCCTGATTGCCAGTTCAAACTGACAATTAGCCATAATTGTCAGTTCAAACTGGCATTTATCCCTAATTGCCAGTTTGAACTGGCAATCAGCTCTTAGTGTCAGTTTGAACTAGCTCAGCGCTGAACGAACATGATGATATGTTTTTTTATAATTGCCAGTTTGAACTGGCAATTAGGGCTAATTGCCAGTTCAAACTGGCAATTACGGATAAATGCCAGTTCAAACTGGCAATTAGGCAATTAGGGATAAATGCCAGTTAAAACTGACAATTAGGTCTGATTGCCAGTTCAAACTGCCGATTAGGGATAAATGCCAGTTAAAACCAGCAATCACCCATAATTGACAATCAGTGCTAATTGCCTGTTCAAACTGACAATTATAAGAAAAAGTCATCATGTCCGTTCAGCGCGTTTTAACAACACGGTGGCTAATATGATGTTCGAGGAACATCGTGTGAGCCAATTATAGAATTTTGCCCTCACCTGCACTAGATAGATATATATATATATATATAAATACATCTATTTCAACAGGGTATTTTATGATCATCAAAGGAGAGGCAGAATATTTTTGTCTGAGAAATACGTCAAAAAATATAAAAAAATCAATATGTTGACATATGAATTCAAAAAAGATATGAGACATTCTAAATGGACAGATTCAAGTCTCAAGCACGATCACAGACATTTCAAAATGTATAACATATTTCAGATGATGATAAAATCAAAATGAGAGATAATTTAGATAAATACATATATGCATGCATGGCATGATCTTGAATGAAATTTGATTCACAAATTTCGAACATATTTCATGAAGATGTGAATTTCACATCAATTTCCACATAGCTTCATCTAACACACTGTAACAAGCATATCTTTATTCAGTTATGATGACAAAGGAATTTTGAGGAAGTGCGCGCAACGTTACTTTCTTCAATCAGTTCATGAGATTTGAATCAGTTATGTTATGATCGCCCTGTACAAAAGTCTATTTCACACACCGTTTGTTTATTCACACTTCTTTTTTCAGAACTAACGAGTTGTTTTTATCGCAAAATATAAGGATTCGTGCCTAGTGGTTATTCTGATTACTGTGCAGTACGCTAGAATAATGTTGTTAACTCCGCTGAAAGTGAGTATTGATTAGATTAGATTATCGATTATGAATAAATAAGTTGATATCGCGATAATCGAAGAACTAACAATAACATATTCATTAACACTATTTATTCGTTAGGTTTCTCAATCTAAAATGACACACGTTGAAATACTGATGAATATCGACGACAAATATTTCGATGGATTGGCCAAGATTTATAGAAAAAATAGTGAAATTCCATATGCAAGCAGTCTACTGATGAATGGACTCAAAATAAAATCTATGGGATATCCGACCCGTTTCATGTCACTTGGAGATTCGTGGAGAGTAGATGGAACCTTTTTCGTTCTTATAGAGGTATTTTTTTATATATTTTGCAACATCAAAGGCTCTTTCAGTCAGGAAACACAAGTTTCTCGATACTAAGCGGCTATCTCTCATAAAAGCTTCGCTGTGTTCGTTAAATTTCAGAGTAACTACTTTGATAATTCTCTACTAACTTCATTATTGCTTGTTTGAATTTCAATATATTCCAATGAATCTTCATCAAACGAAATGCCACTCATGATCCCAGGGATACAAATCAACTGCTTTCTTAAGCACATTGTAGGTTGCATACGTTACTGGATAACACGATGATCATTCAAGCTCATTAATATATCGTAGCAGAGAGTTCTTCGAACCTTCAACCCAATGAACAGAAACGATTCCATTTATTTGTGTCAAATGGAAATCCAATCCTAGGTTTGTGTTTCTACTGGATCCTCTGTCAAGAAAAATATTGGAAAAACTGAATAATTTGTAATAAAACTTGCTGTTCGGATACAAAATTGGAATCAACTGTCTCTGACATCTTCAACATCCTCAACACGAAGTGAGATATCTGAAATTTCTCTGTTACTCAAATAAACGGTTGTAGTCTACTTCATTCCAAAAAATAACGGTTATATCCGAATAACTCCATCTCGCACGAAACATACTATATACCTCAAGTGTCAAAAAGTTTGCTCCATGGAGATTTTTTCATCAAGTCGTCAGAAAGTGTTCATGATGAGAATTGTTCCATTGTGGAAAACTTCTATTTGTATCATCAAATTTCAAAACGGTATGCAAGAGAGAACAAAAATTAAATTTGGTTTCTATTATCAAAAGATTATCGTTCGCGTATCGCGTTTGTGAAAATTCGAGATATAATTTCTGCAGGATATTTGGTGCAATTGTTCGTACCCCTCTGTATACTGTTGAGAAATTCTCAAAATTTCTTCTTTCATAAATAATGAAATCTGATGAATCAAAAGTTTGGCGCAAACTTGATGCATTCATTCGTGCTGATATCATTGATGGTACTAATTGATATTCTGATATTCGTAGAACCTCATCAGAACCACAGTTCAACTGTTCTAGAATTAGAGTAGCAGTTCCCCTTCGTAAGCAATGGAAGTTGAGAATTTATCTTTATCGTAACGTAAGTCGATTCCAGTACAAAATTTCGGTGACGGATAGGATTGTTGGAATTCCGGCTCGTAGTTATGGTATATATTTCGAAGTTATATCACATCTCATACCGTATCACAACTTTTATATTTCCTCTCATAATTCCATTCTATGATTATTCATTCTTCCATTCCATACCAATAACAATCGTGATGTCAAAATATTGTTTTACAACAAGGATGCCCATTTTGTTAATAGGTAAATTGATCCAATTCTTATTGATTGAGTATAAACTCTCAAATGTCTTTATGTGAGTGATAGGAGACATCAAAAAAAACATTCTGTTTACATAAACATATCTGCTGGAGCAGACTGTAGAGCAAAAAAAACTATTCGGTAATCATTATACTGCGCAATAATTGAGTCACTATTTGCTTATAGATTCTTCTTCACCAACAAATCCATCCATGGTTCACAAAAATTGTTCAAAAAGCTTAGACCATTTACTTCAATGCAAAGATTGCACCGTCGGGTCATTGTCTCGCGAATCCTTTGGAATATTCTGGTAATAGCTTCTTTATGGGTCAAACTCGCCATTATCCTTTCAAATAGATCTTCTTCAGTACGAACAGGTGTTTCGTAGACTGAATTTATCAGATAACCCCAGGTAGGAATTTCCGGAGAGTTTATGATAAGGAAATGTTTTTGCATCTCGTTGTCAACTGGTTAAAAAAAAAACCATTGAAAAACTTCGTCAATTATCTGCCTATGATTCAAATAGTTTTTTTTGTTCTACAGTCATAACGGCTCATTTGCGGACAACAAAAATGCTTGTTTTGATGTCCGATATCACTCCTCATAGTTTGTCGGTATCGTTTTGAGACACCCTGTATATGCAGGGTGTCATCTGAAATGAGAGAGTTGTAGAACCTCGAAATACCGACTATAACTGATTGACAGAGTTCGAAAGATTTTCTCCGTCAAGCAAATTTAATTCTGAAATTGACTCCTGTCACAACACAAAGAAGTTCTGAACTCTTTCCATAGCTCACTTCGGTGAAGTATTTGTGATCACTTGGAAAAATTACATATCATATCATGTCTCAAAGACATACCTCAGAATTAACGTTCTTGACTGTGAGTTTTAAACCACTTTGTATATCGTAATGATTTTTTGGTGTAATGTTCAATAAATAATGGGAATAATTTGACACCACAACCAAGTTCCTGTTCTTAGCAGAAGCAAAGGAACGGACTGGCCCATGACACATAATTTGCTTAATTAAACGGTTTTGTAGATGAATCGATTTTTTTTAACTGTTCAAAACAATGTTTTTTTTTTTCAAAAGATCCATCTAAACTCGCTGTTTGATCATTGTTACGCTTCAAATCGATTGTAGCTTCTTATTGAAACAGAAATCATCAATGATTTCTTCATGGAAATCATTAAGATATACAAAGAGGTTCGAAACTTACAGCTATGTCACCAGCTGGTATTATTTTGATCTCTCATGAATGCTCCCGAAAGATCGTCACGTAGTCATGGAACACCCTATATATTATAATTTCTACGGATAGATTTTGATTAGAAATTTGACGCACAATGTGATGTGCAGAAAAATTCACAAGTTGTCGTTGGAAATACGAATTAATATCATTTCCGGTGGGACGCGGAAGTGGAATTTTCTATTCGAATATTACAAAAAGTATCATTCTTCAAATACATTATCAGATCATAGGAATTTGTTCATCTATCGAAATGATGATGATGAGATATATCGAAAAACAAGACTTCTGAATACAAAAATGCAAATCGAAATGCTTCAATGAAAGATCACTGGTATCATCAAGAATTTTGTTTTTAGAGATGGAAGTAAAAACAAATTCCATTTCCATAGAGTGTGAGATAATGATTCACATATTTTCGATGATAGAAAACAGACTTCATGTTCTTATCAAGACGAAACAATAAATTTGAATCATGAATTCGTTCAGTGTGTTAGTATATACAGGATTTTCCCGTATATTTTCGCACCATACGTACTACGTTTTTTCCGAAAGTTATCGACTAACAATATGATAAGAGAAAGTTGATTGATTTATTTTTCAGAATTTCCTTGTCGAAAGTTCAAGATTATTGGGGTGGATATGTCATTTTATGGTATGTCAATATTTTTCGATAGAACATTCTGTTTATTCCCTCATTCTGAAAAGAATCAGTTCCGATCAGTTATGCGTTTATACATTCATTCGTCTTCGTCAAGAAAACAAAGTTGATGAATGCATTCTGTGGGAAGTTTTGTCTACATTGATTTTCATTTTTTTTGCTATTTTCTTCCTGAAGCAGACCTCTCACATGGCAGAAAACTCTAGATTCAGCAACCCCAGAAACTTTATAGAACTGCAGAGACGAAACTTGTTGAAAATGTTGTTATGGAAAAATCCATTAAGTTGGACTATCAGCCATGCTCAAGCAATCGCGAATGACAGGACCTGTCACTATTTTGTTATCTGCCTATGAAATGTAGAATTGATGGATCTTTCATCTGTGCAAGAATATACGGGAAAACCCAGCATCATTTCCAAGATAAAGGAGGTGCAAAATGGGGATATCGCCAACCATAAAACGAAGAAAAATTTACGTTATTCAATGACTCACAAAATCCTTGTGTGATTTTGAGTTTCCAAGATATTTGTATGATATTTTCAGACAACTGATTTTCTATATATCCGATCTTATTGCACTTTCATATGGTATCATCGATTTCTCTATCCAACATTTCTTCATCGAGCAACCATCATCAATTTCATAATTTCGAGTTTGATAGAGGAAACAATGATGTATCGAAACGGACTAAAGATTTATGAGGAGAAGTTTTGAAATCTTCACATACCTTCACCATCAAGCAAGAAAGAAATATTTTTTGTTCCATATAACCAAATCTGTATATGTAATACTCAAAATCGTCATTCAGTCTACAAACAGAATGAAATGGCGGGCTGGCTGATAGTTTTTTTGGAATGAATATCCATAGAATATCAAATAGTATGCTTCTAGGTATGATCTGTACGTGTTCACTTTGTATGAACATGGACACGAAGTAGTCCACAGGGGCCTCATGAACACGAAGAGAATTCATTATGTAAGACCGATTGTTTTCAAACAAGTCCATCAAAGTCTGCGAGCCACTCTAAGCAAGTTCATTGACGAAAAAGTATTACAAGTGGAGAATGAAATTAATTATCAGCTGTACAAAATATCAATGGTGGTGGCGAAGTATTTTGAGATAAGGTGAGTTGAATAGGGAAAGTGTACCTCTGAATCTCTCATTTCGTGTATTAAAAACGAGGATTCAATGAATAATGGAGGGAACAAGATTCCAATGGGACAGAATATTAGAAAATTACAGTTATCAGGTATTAGGAGAACCAAAGCTTTAGAAAAAGTCAATTGTAGATACTACGAAAATTCAACAATTATTTTCGAGGAGTGTGATTGCAAAGTTCCATTGACACCATTCTGCATATAAGAATTATAACTGAACACTCACCAATATCACCAGCTTACACAATTCCGCGAGCTGCTATTCCTGCAACAAAAATTTCAGATGTCAATCAGAATGTGTCAATTATCATCCCAGATACAGTTCGATCATGAAACAGGGTATTATACCAAATATTTCCCAGACATGACTCTGCTTTCTTCACACCACACCTAGGGAAAATCAATTCAGAATATCATCCATAGGTAAACAAATTTGAACATACGGAATACTTTTCAAATTCGTGGAGCCAGAGTATTGATGTAATGACGATTTTTTTTCAACTTTCAGATCATTATGATCTCATCCACACACTTAATATTCAGTTCAGTGTCATGTTCTGAGAACCGTCTTCAACTTCTCTATATCATTCCGAAGATTTCATAAAATGATTTGACGTTCAATCTGATCTACCTACTATTTTTTTTTCATCAATATCAGTTAGGGATCATTATTCGATTCGAGTCTCATAGGTAATTATGCAAGAAGGTAGATCGTTTTCTTGATTACTATCATTGAGAAAAAGCTACTGCTCATTGAAAATATATCTTATAACATTTTTTGTTCAGTTTCTTGACAAAATGTGTACGATCATTCCAAACTGCAGTTAAATGGCTCAACTCACTGCATATGAAGGATTTTTTTTTATTTTCATCAGTGGACAACACGAAAAGATGTTCGGGGAACATCGTGTTAGCCAGCAGTGGAATTTTGGGAGAGAAGGAAGATGTTGGAATTTTTCTTGAAAGTTTTAGGTTGTAAGCATCAGGAAATACTTCACTAGGCAAATAATTCCTATTTGGGACAATATTTCGTTGGATTTGAAACTTTGTCATCGCTCACACTACTATATGCAACTCTCAGAAAGACAAGCCCATCACTGATATTGATGATATTGCAGTTATTCAACGATGTAATCAAGAATTTCTGTCTCTATAGAACGGCAACGTCGTGGAATTGTTCGTTGTTTTATAGATACTTCTACGGTCGGTGCTCAACGGAAATATCATCCATTATGCCACCACGTGCAAATCCTAGTGGACAAACCAGACGAGCTCACGCTGGTCACCCCTACACTGTCAGGGACGGGCCTTATCGAACATCGCTATTCCAAGCATCATTCAAGCAGAGTTGTCTTCCAATTCCAACACTTTCTTTCTCTCCCAAACCGCTAACACGATGTTCCTCGAAGATTATAGGTTTTCCTTTCGTGTTGTCAACAGATAAAAAAAAAGTGAAGTCTAACGCTTACAACTTTCCAGAAAAATTTCAATAATTTCCTCCTCTCCCAACACTTCACCGCTGGCTAACACGAATTCTCGACTACCGAAATGTTGAAATATGACATGTATGGAATTGTCAATTATGATTTGTCACTTCTCCAAGGTTGTGATTTATGTTTTCCTATATATTTCAGCCCTCCTGATGATATGGAAGTCAAGAAGCTTCAGTCATCGGATATGAAACTGATCAAGTCATGGCCAGAGGTTCAAGAGGATACTCATCAACTCATATCAACTCTCATTCATATGAATGGCGGCTACGGAATATTCTCAAAAATCGATGACAAAATCCTAGGGTGGATCTTGAAATCAGTAGAGGGGCAAGTGGAAAAGGTTTACATAGTTGAGGAACATCGACGAAAAGGTTATGGTACTCTGCTAATAAAGACATTGACCAAAGAAATCTCAGAGGTTGATGGGGAAGAGCCAGTTGTTTTCGTGCAAATATCAGACGAAATCGGTCAGAAATGTTTCAAGAAATTGGGTTTTCTGAATTTTGGCCTGAGTCATGATATAATTCTGAAGAAGATGCAACCTGACAGCTGACAGCAACAGCAGATGACTTGATAAGAATCAACTTTTCAGTCGGTCTGGTATTCGATACGTTTCGACTCTCTCCGCTACAGGAGAAAATTATGTGCTTCCGTTGTTTTTTATAATTTTGTTTGTAATATGAATATTTTTTTCCTGGAAATAAACTGTTAGATCAGCGCTTCTTTATTAGATCACACCAAAATCAGAATTTTTCATCGTAGCGGATGTGTTCATCATTAAAAAACGTTCTCAACATTATGACCCATAAAAATTTTTCATTTCCTCACGAAAGGAACAAAATTTGTTGATTTTTTTTGGTTTCTGTTTCTTTCTATCTGTGATGCCAGGGGTCGGGTCACTATTAGTACTTCAACTCCTCCAAGAAGAATTCCAACTTTCTAGTAGAATTTCTACCACTAGAACTAGCTATTGAAAAAAAAATGTTGAAGAATGAAAACGTCTTCATTAGAGGTAATCAGATTTCACATCAGAAAACGTTTCATTGTTTCATGTATTGATGAAAACTTGCATCCGTGAATTGAATTTTCGAAGTTACAGGCCATGACACACTCATGAAAAATAATCAGGAATGTTTTTCGAAAAACTATACCGGATGATCGAATGAAAAATGATAGACCTGTCAACTTTCATTTCTACCGCTACATCTTTCGTGATGTGCCTATTCATCAAGTGTCATTTCTTCTTCCTCTTATGAAAAACCACTATTGAGAGAAAAACGAGTCGGTACTTGGGTCAGGTGACAAAAATGAAAAGGTGATGAAAAAAAGGAATCATTTTGATTATTGCCTCTCATACTTATTGTGCCAAATTGCAAAATGAAAAAAAAAAACGAGAATGTTTATCGTGAGAAACTACATAACTATGCCATCTGAGTGAGCTTTCTCAAAATATCTTACACATTTAGGCATAATATCTTGAAAATTGTGACGAAATTCCATGAAACAGGATCAGTATATTGAAATAAGATACAATATTGCCACGTTTTCAGTTTTTATTGTTATCAACTTTCTCATTTCAAATAGAACACCCTATATATTTTTATATCATTTGATGAAGAATTTCCCAACGAGTCCAATTATATTCGGAGATATAAGAAGAACTCACAAAGGAGTTTCGGATCTCTTCAATATGAGTCACCCAGATCGAGATCCAGTATCACGTAATACAGTATCCAAAACTTTGAGACGATTCGAGCATACTGAGGATGTGAAGAATATAAGAAAAACAGGACGTCCAAAAACAGCTACTACGCGTTAAAATATATTGAATGATGTAGTTTCATCCATGGCTCAACCCCATACTTCTACAACCCAATTTAGCTCATACCATGAAATAAGTCAAATGTCAGTGATGACAATTTTGAAAAAGGAGAACACGAAGCCTTATGCATTTCATCCACGAACTGATTGATGGCAATGCTGAAAGGAGAAATTTCCTAGGAAATCAAATATTTAGGATGGTATCATTGATCTAGGTCATTGTCAGGACGTCAACCGGACAAAAATTCGAACACATCCTCGAATGAGTAGTCCATTCTTCTTCTTGTTATATTTTAATTATTTTTGAAGGGTACTTTTTTGATAAGTACGTTTTTTCAGATATCTTTGTGATCATTGTGAATAGAACTATCGAATAGTATACCAATGAACTCGTTGAGAAATGCTCTATCAAATGATGTGAGAATATACAAGGTGTTTTATCCAAAACGAGAAAGTTGATAATAATTCCAGAAAAAACTGAAAACGTGACAACATAATGTAAAAAAATTCATAAAGATCCAACGACTGGTTACCGAGATATATGGTTGGTTCCATACATTTGATTAACTCTTTATATCCGTAAATGAGCATGAAAAAGAAAATTTTTGTTAGTATTTTCACACAAGAAAATTTTAGGACAAGCAATTGCTTTTTCTGCGAATGCTGCAATTGTTCAAAGAGACCATCTGATTCAATACAACGATTACACGATCTCAATGTCTGATATTATTTAAAATATTTCATCACTCTACACTGTAAAAGATGAGGGGAAGAACAGTTTATTTTCTGTAGAATATTTCTGTATCCATTTTTCGGAAAAATTCTGCATATCTTCCTCGAAAAATGATATTTGTTAGGTAAAAATGTACTTTTCATTTTCCCAGGTGAATATCAGTGCGTTCATCAGCCGTCTGGTTTTATACTGTGAAAATGCGTATTAATATCTAGTGCGAATTCACTTGAAGAAACGGGAATATCATGAATGTCTGTATAATTACGGTACCTTTTCTGCAATCTTTGCGCATGCCCTTTCTATTCGAACCAGAAGTGTGAATATGTAGAAAAAGTCAATAAAAGTTTAAGAAAGACAAATATTGCCATCCCTGATTTCTTTCTTCCGGGGAAATTTACGCCAATTGTCCAACCTCCTACAAAGATGCAATATGCTCATTTATGCTCATTAGAGTGAAATCAGACAGTATTGAAGAAAAATAGTAAAAAAGTGAATTGACATATTCAGAAGTCTGTGAGAGATATATATATATATATATATATATATATATATATATATATATATATATATATATATATATACATACACTTTCATCAACAATGACTTCTTCACGACTTCATCTTTGATTTAAGAGGGAATCCATCTACCATCTTCCGTCTCTGTCTCGCTCATGATTTTCGGCATAGAATTCAATACAGACATTCATAGGATTGTGATCTAATGAGAATTTTCACTTTGTCTATTCGTTATACCAATGAAACTCTTCATCCCTTTTTCGAGCATTCTTTGGTTCTCTGAATATGTATTTCACACTCTTTCGAATATATACACTCTAACTGAGCGCTCTCGGAATGAGTTCCACAGTGACAAATCTATGATGAAAATCCTGATTCAGGACTCTATTTTTCCACAAAATTTACCACAATACGAAATGAAGATTCCAGAGCCGTGTTTGAAAAAATAGAGTGAATGATGATGGAAACATTGAGTTTCGAATGAAATATTGTAAAGCGTAGCAAGCGAAGTGGCGATGAAAACTGACTTGGGAAACTGTCAACTTTTGGAAATAAGTCCAGGATATGATGAAAAAGATCTTACGAAATTACTATATCTTTCGGAAATATTCGGAATTTCTCATATGTCAATGCGGCGATGCAACAAGCTCAAAATTATTCAACTTTGACCGATCCCATATTTCTTGAGCTTGACAATATCCTACTGATAATTCAACCGCGCATGCCTAGAAATTTTACAGTTAGAGGAATAGTTTCTTCACGGATGAAATCATGTATGAAAACAATGTTCCTTGTATCGACATGTTCCAATCGATAAATCAACCAATAATACATTGCTTATGATTCATTCCACCAATGCTCTTTCAAAGTTTTGTCTGTATATTTCATAATACGTTCCGAATCTCAAATGAATGAGGGTCACAAAGAGTATTATTCAATTATTGTAGATAAATGGAAATTGAAGAAACCTTCTAAGAGAATATATGCGTTGGATCAACTATTATATTATAGACATTAGTTACATTAGTTCAGTGGAATGTTATTCGAGTAACTTCCGTTTTGAATTTGTTACACATAGGGTTTGCCTGAATCAGAGTCGTTTTCAGACATGTTTGTAAAGTATACGAGACAAGTTCTCGATAAACCTATATCAGTTGTTTCCATCATTCTGAAGTAATCTCCAGCAGTTACGATATTGCCAGTTTCACTTGAATTCGAACCATAACTCAATATTAGCCTGCTGAAAATGCTGCTATATACTGCTGCTGAAACACTGAATTCTGTCATGTCTTTGTGTCGTCACTTCGAGTGCAATACCAACTCTTGCCACCGTATTTGTTGTATATTGTATAATCGATATATTATAGCAGTGTTGGTGGCTATGGGAAAGAAATTTCAGGACGTTATATTGGTGGAGAATAATGGTGTGTGGGTATATTTTAAAAGAGTTGAGGAACTCATAAAATGAATTGTGGGTTCCGATGAAGAATATTCATATTCTTCTGATTCCTAAACATATATGTCGAATGAATGGTACAGTTGAGATGGAGGAGAATGAATCAGGTGTAGATTTCGTAATGAAAGAAATCTACATCAATCTAGACCAATATAGTGAATTTAGCCTCCCTAGTAGTGCTTAGTACCTATAAATCATCACATCCTGTCCTATTTATTATAGGAAATTGAATATCTCAAGCAAACTCTTTCATATGCTTGCAGATTGCACTGCATCAACTAGTAGGTCCATTGGAGTATCATTTCCTCCAATGCAGAGTCTTCAAGGATTCCTATCCATTCTATTTCGAGCTGTTTAATGTATTTGCATTGACCTAAAACGATCTCTGTCAGAATCTGTAGCTGGTTCTTTCAATATAGAGATTGAATGCTGAACAAAAAGTTGGACGACATTCAAGGAGACACGCCGAATTTCAACTCTTTCGATTTGACGATCTCTGTCAGAATCTGTAGCTGGTTCTTCCAATATAGAGATTGAATGCTGAACAAAAAGTTGAACGACATTCAAGGAGACACGCCAAATTCCAACTCCTTCGATTTGATGACTAAACCAAGATTTTAACACACATTTAGAGATTTCTTCCATGGTCCCTACAGATTTTCAATGAATTATCAGATCCTCGATATCATTATGACTCTTTTATAACATTATCATAACTCCTCCTCTTGTTAGCACTTCAACATCAAGTGCTAGTTCCTTAAAATTTCACATGAAACCTTTTGCGACTGACCGACCCACTGTTTATTCCTCTTGAAGATTTCTCACGCTTCTGATGAACGACCAGTCGAATGTTCAGTTTATTGACCATTATTCTTTCAACTTCCAAGTAGACTGCCAACATCAGTAAGTGGTCGTCGACTGAATGGCACGTGTTACTACTGAGGGGTGACGTCAACGTCATACGTCATGAGTAGATATGGTGGAAAAAGCATTGAACGAGAACAATAGGGCGTCGATCATTGCACCCTTCGTACATTATAAGTGATGCAGTGGCGGGTCGAGTATTATGATTTTTCGCTGAAGATTAGACACCTGTATAACCCTGATGGAAGGGGCATTGGACCACTTTTTAGGATACCGTCGCAACTTTCCGTCGCATATTCCGTAAGAGAATCAGCTGATCTTTGATTCAGGCAATCCTGGGAAGGACATGATAATATTAATTGTAATAATTAATGATCATTTTTCAGCTCTTCGTGGGATTTCCTCTTCTCGTTTCTAAAAAATGAAGTTGAATTTATTGAAAATCTATATCAATATATTTGTAGTATAACATTCCTAAATGTTGAAGTTGAAGCTCAGGTAAATGTTGAAGAGTATCCCCATGACAAATATATTAGAATAATTTTCATTAACTTTATTTTTCAGGAATGAGGAGAGAAAATCCGACAAAAATCTGAAAAATGAATGTACCACCTCCTCGTATAACTTACATACAATAATAATAATATTCCTTCATTTCATCACTTGAATGCACAAAGGTTTCATAAATGATTGAAAACGTCAAAAGTTCATTTACATTCAGCAAGGACATATTAACAATTACACATGTCAACATAGTAAGCATGTATTTTTGGATAAAAGCTCTAATATGGAAATATCCAAGCATACTCAATCGTTCAATGATTTTCTAATTGGCCCAGAATAGATGTAACATAACATAGATATGTTCGAATTGTTCGACGTTGATTGTTGACGTTGACGTTGACTGTAGTCAATGCCAACGACATCATTGGTATTGGTAGTGCGGGTGATGAGAGATGTACTGCGACCAAATTGGACCTTTTATACCCCACCTACTTCACATTCTCATCGCATTCTTATATGTAACAACCAACCCCCCTCCCCCCCCCCCCCCCCCATTCAGTTCCGTGAGGAATTTGACGATTCTGAGGGTGTCTGGTAGTATTTCGTTCACTATAAGCTGAAACACCAAACAACTCTCTCTTTCTTGCTTTCTTTAGTTTTTGTGCAGTGACTGAAACGAGCAGAATCTTTTGTATGTTCAAGATCATAAAAATATAATCTTTTACATGTGAGTATCTCAAGCGAAGAGGCATTTTATTGAACGTTTCGCTTTATGCCTTCCCATACAGAAATATAGAACAATTCCTAAGGCTGCGACTCTGAGAATCTATTATGATTTGCTTTGAGAAAAGAGCATTGTCCAATCACTGAGATTTTGGCTGAGAAGGGTGGCCGGTCAGACTGAGGGAATGAGTTTACGCTTCCTACCGCCACTTCCTTCTGACGAATCGAGTTGATTCTTCATCAACGCCTCCATCATCAAGATGTTCAGATTAGTGTATTGTAGAGATCACCATATTCATCAGCGTACACATAATATCTCGGTATCTCGTATTGGTTTTTATCTCTGAAAATGCACCAGAAATTTCAGGATCATTTTATGTCCTCGATAAAATTCTTCATGAAATGAAACAATAATCATACCGATCTTTGAAGCAGTGTCTTCCTGTACTCATTCTTTTCATCAATTCGAAATCGTGTGAAGATTGGGTATGTATTGAATTGAAACAAGAGCAAAAATCCGAATTGAATCATGTGTGCACGCCTGTGTTCTCGTCAGTTATTGGGGAATTCAGACACCCCTACGACCGTCTGGCTACATTGATTTTCTGCAGTAAACTATAATCGGTGAATATTTTTTTTATGAGGGGTGATCCGAACTTCTGGCGAGCACTATCGATTAATGCAACATATAGAGAAGGCGACTATTTCAACTGTAGCTGAGGCAACTTCTCTGCATCATGGCAATAACTCATCATGGCAATAAATGATAAATCAAATCAAACGATGTCAGAATTTGTTTGAAATATATGAGTACCTGTATTTAGTTAGTATGTTGTTTTTTTCCCGAACTATGCCCGATATTGGAAATATGTTGTAATGATGAAAAATTTCACAGATCTGAAAATCTGCTGAAATTCATCTATACTCTGTGATATCAAACGAAAAAGAAAAAAATCAAAGGGAGCAACAAATTAAATTTGTGAAATTAAATCTACGTTGATACCAGGAGCTGACATGTAGGGAACAAAAATAACTCTGCTCCTGAATCTATGGAATTTTACCTTCCTCGATATCATTTCATGTTCATGAATTGAAATCATTTTCAGATGGATATCATATGCAATCAAGTTCATTGCTTGTCACAGTCATATTTCATTCGTATGTTGCCGTACCATATTTTGCATACAATATGAAAAATGTCCATACTAATTTCGATCTGATAAAAATTGAAATAGATGCCATTGAAGTATTCAGTATAATCAATTTTGTAGTCTTGTAGTAGTAACCTCTGATCTGCTCATTTGCAAATTTGCCCAGATCAAGCTCATATAATACGGGCAGGATAACAAGTCGAAAAAAAATGGTTCATGCACCAAAATCTAGTTGTAGTTAGTAAGTGAAAGTGTGGAGTGAAAGAGGTAAGTCAGGTAAGTCACGAGAATTCAGCAAAAACAATTCTGAATGATATCGATGAATAATCGAAGGCAAGATTGGTGGAAATTTTAGATAGGTTCAATAATCGACTGACAACTCTGAACGTGAAGAATCTTGGTGATCTGGTCATTCTCTCTATATCTATGGCATCACCAAGAAAATAAGAACTTCATTATGTTCAGTTATAACTTCGCATACGATACATCAAAAGAACCGTGTTTTTTTTCTATGATAAGCCTCGATAACAACTGAACATTCGTGAAGTCTCCATTCTGTGTATGCTGAGGTTTATTTCTATCACGCGTGACGACCGGGTAATTATGTATCGATCTGAAATAGTTGGAATATAACATTATATCATGAGCTATTCGAAGAAATCCATTCTATTCCAGAGTTAGTTGTGTTTTCTTGTGTAGAGGAAGAAATGATAAGTGGGCATTGAATCCAAAATTCACGGATCATTCATATGTTGGAATGAAACCCATGATCTACTATAAAGACAACTGAATATGTCCGTAATCGTTTCAAATCAATGATTTTCTGTTGCCAGTGTTCTCTGTCCGTATAACAACTTCCATAGTTGTCTGAAGATTGGCTTTTTCTGATTCACAAGCATTGCAGAAATTGAATTTTGGATATCCATATTTGGATATATCTCCGGATATACCATCTATAATTTTTAAAGGTAATGCCCCCATAACTGTGGGAATACGAAAAATATACAAACTGAGTTTCCATTTCAGGTGCAACTCATATCTGAAATGAAAACTTGGTATACTTGGTATAACTCTTGCAAACCAATGAATAATACATATTATATAATCAGAATCATGTAAATTCTGAATGTGATATATCTATTGAATCTCTTATGTTGTTTAACAAAATATTCAATAATAATTATAAATAAATATTCAATTATAAATATTCAATAAAATATTCAATCGAAGAATGTTCAACACCCTTCATTGAATATATCCCAATGTTCTCCTTTCTTACAATTTTATTCATATATGAGGTCAAGAAATATATGCGAGCCGAAATTTCGGAATGACACTCCATGAATCGAAATCAACTTATGAATTGAAAAGAATTGAAGAGCCTTCTTCCAAAATCTTTGAAATTCTACGTGTTGCATGATGAATAGGTATACATGATTATAAGGCATGGTGAAGATTTTATGATTTATGCACAAATATTCGAATGTTAGCATAGCAAGATCTTGGAAGGAAGTAGTAGCTGCCTGTACGGTTGTTGAATGAGTAATTTCTTCCTGCTAAAAACTCACTTCTTTGTTATTGGATTAGAAAAAAAAAACTGAAAAAAAAATATGGTAGATTTGGTAGATTGTATAATTTTCTGTATTTAGTAATCTCCATGCAACAGAATGAACTATGTAGGACTTGAAATTTGTGATTTGTAGTTGATTTATCGCGGTTATTCCTGATCGAAATGATACCTACCTAACTTGGTTAGTTAGGATGATTTCAAGTGATTCTGAGTATGCCCAGACTTGCCGGATACTCCGTACATATCTGATCTGACGAATTGCCACTCTCATATTAAAAGCACATCACAGTCACCAAAAGGGGTGTAACCGCACACCGGTGAAAGAACTCGTTTCGTCAAAACATTCCACACAGCGAACTCGCTAGTCTTATTCCACTAAAATTGCAAATAGACTTACCTACTCTACCGCCAATAGTACCAGCGTTAAACGCCATCACCAGTAGGCAGCACAAAGTGTCGAGACGCCACTCAGTCTACTCACTATCTGTGCCGTCGCGACGACCCAGGCGCCCGCCGTCCGAACGCGAGCTACCCCATGCGCAGAAAATTCACCCCTTTCCACCCCTCCGAGTCGCGCTCATCCCTACTACCCCAGTCGCCATTCGTCATACAGGGTAACGTTCAGGCCTTTGGATAAAAAGGCGGTAGGAAGGAGCATTCCATCGAGTTTTCTTGTTCGGAATGTAGTTTGTAGATGGCAGTCGTGAGTTTCCCATTATCAGAGGCATGCCCCTTGATTACTTCGGACACTTGATGAATAACTTTGAAAATAGTGATTTCCTGAGCACGTCGACAATAATACTGGAAAGGAGGCATATTTTCATCATCCTATACCACAGGACTGTTCTTAGAGAAATTTCAAACAATAAGCCAAAAACAAGATTGAGTACCGAAAGGGGGGTGTGTTACTCTAATGTGAGTCAGTCTTCATTAATACCAGCCTATATATTGTCACTCACTTGAAATAATTATGTTTCATTCAGTTAATGATTCTGCTGATTGGTATTTCATCAGATTCTTCCGGCGGAGCTGATTTCCATAAAATAGTGAGAATTAGATACGGTCTGCAGCAGGGCAGGTATTTCATACAAAAAATGTGATACCGATTCATCTGTCATTCAGTTTGCAGTGCCTAGTTGGAGTTTTCGAGTAGTATCCGTTATATCCATATAATACGTTCTTGATATGATTGGTGGGTTCTGTTAGTACCTAGTGAAGAAATTTATTGTTCTGGTCCGATGTGAGAGTGAGGAGTGAGGGGTGAGATAACTCATTACCCTCAAATCATCATTTCAGTTTTCCTAGTGGAGCTATATAGTAGCCAGAAGTCGTCCCCTCTCTTTATTTTTCGATCAGCTATACTTGGATCACTGAAATTTGGGATGCAAACATGATGTCGCAATGCTATTGTAGTGAAAATTTTCTAATGATAGTACACTCCTCATGAACCCCTATTCAACCATACTAATATTGTACGAATTCATTGATAGTTTCGATGGACTGGAAAGATTATATTCGAAGTTATTGATCACAATAACATGACGACGTCACCTGTAATTACCAGCAAAAAGAACACATCCATTCTCACATTCCAAAAGTCATTGGGTACTTCAATTTCAATCATTCCAAAGGAATGAGAAGGAAAGGAGACTTGGCAAGCAGTGTATAGGATCTCCTAACACATCCATATCGATATGAGTACATATTTTTTCATACTATTCTATTTGAACTGAATACTTCACTTGAATGGATTCACGAAGAAGAGATAACTATTGATATGGAAAAGAATCTAGAAACATCGATTGTATACAATACTGGCAAAAACAGTGGATCGAAGATTGCCCTATCTTTTGATCCTTTGATATCTTTGATATCCAGTTGAGGGTACATTTATTGTTAGTTTATCAAAAGACTGTTGGTTGATTTTTGCGTTAAGTACTGGTAGATTCATTTCATCGTCACGAGTAAATGGTATCTAGTTCATAAACCAGGAATAAATATTCCATAAACTTTGATGAAAGCGCCTCACTTAAGTTAGGCTGAATAGACGTAATGTTTGAGAATGACGGCCATCTGCATTTGGTTCCTTATCATGAAGATGAATCATTCATAATAGGTGATAATTCGACAACTCCAATATCATGTCGTCATGTCATGATTCGGGTAAACAGAATGAGATAACGAAAAATGCCCTGAAAAGTTTCCGGGTTACGAGAGGTGGAATGAGACGGCTCATGGAAGAACTAACTCTCATCGACACCCAGTTCATAGGTAACAACCGAAATATCTCAAAAGGCTTCTGCTGACTGCATAATTTCGGATCCAAGCAAATAGTTTTCAGTGATGTACATGACACCTAAAACAAGTAGTTTATTAGAGTGTGTGTCTTCAGGATATTCAGAGAGAATTTCATATATAGAGAGAATAAAAACGATATTTCATGTAGGGAGGACGAGTACAATATCACAAATGAAAATTTTCCATCTCGAAGACTCAAGAATATGTTTCTGATAACTGAAAAATTCTTATGAATCATGTGAATAAAATACTTATGAAGTGATGAGTACCTATGGCGAATGCGGATGCGAATGCAAATTCTTTGTAATGAAGATGCGATACATTTCAAGAGTTAGATATTTGCATGGGTTTTCGAGCTATACATTTTCCAATGATTCCAATATTGTGGAATAATTTTTGGAAATCTAAATTTGTTCATGGGACACTGTCGTTTGAAATAATCATATCGACACAGTTTTTATGCATTTTTGACCCACCCTGTATTATATATTAGGTTCAAGAAAGCATTCATTTCAGCGCCCACATGATGTATCACAAGTAGAGACTGCTATTCCAATTATTTTCAGATAGGGTGGGCTGGGAGTGAATTCTCTCATTATTCATCAGTCATGTCTCCCTCATCCCAATCATTTCAAATCAAATGATTGAACCATTTGAAGTTCACAAATTCTCATCCTGCACATACAGATGTGTACGCTCATTCGTGCCTACCGTTAATATTCGAAGGTTCCAGCAAAAATGCGACCCGGATATACAAAATATTTTTTTAGCTTTCGTTGTATCATGGAAATTCAATTTCTGAGGGTAAAAATGACGTAGATGTTATATGAAGTGATCATCAAAGGAAATTCGTTATGTTGACGGGTTAATGGAGGTCTCGCGGTTTTGAGTCTATATGGTGATTACAAGCAGAAACGTTCAAGTTTTCAGTTTTATCGATTGCATTCGAGGTCATGCGCTCAATCAAGTCTAGCGGGAACTTAAAAATAATACTACATGGTATTCATTTACTGCATAACTCTGCGATAGCTCACATGGAACGGAACCATCATATGGAGCCAATACATGGAACATAACTGATTTTTGATAGTTCTTAGTTATCCTAGCTATCAAATATTCCAGATCATCCACTCGTTATATGGAATATGCATTGGTTATTCCATTTTGAATATTCAAAATGATGTACTATGAAAACTCTTCGTTTTATTACAAAGAGGAGTGATTTGCATTATATACCACAATCAAAGATTATATACCGTTGGATGAAAAATGAAGTGGACTGTAAGTTGACCCAAAACAATCATGGGGGTGCAATTTGAAAAACAAAAGTTAGTGGTGGTTTCTCTGGGATTGTTTGCCAAGAGCTGGATTTTGCTATGCTGTATGAACGAGCTTATGGTCTCTTAACACACGTATTCTTTTCCAATTTACTTTTTTGCAAATAATTGAAATATCTGCTGGCCTAAAACCTCTGGAACACCTGGTATAGTGTATATCCAAGAAAAGGAGGTCTAGTATGGATATCTCGGGTGATTGGTGCTGAAAGACGAAACGTTGGATCAGAAAATCGATGATGCCGAATCGACAAGCATTACAGGTTTCCATAAATATGTCTTCACAGTTTTGTCCTAACTTCATTATCAAAGCCAGAAAAAAAATTGAATGGAAAGTCTGAAATTTCGGTCCTCTCAAATGACACTGAAACGAAAGGCACATCTAGAATGTTATGATTCATTTTGTTGGCCCTTGAATCGAGCAACCTTTCTCCCATTCAACCAAATCTTCATCTCTTGTAGTTTCCGAGATACCCATACTGGGCCTCCTCATCTTGGACACAATGTATGCTACGAATCGACGTATTCAGGAATGGAGTAGTGGAAAACAACCAATGGCATTCGAGGATCAGACGGAGCAATCACGCAATCTCGACTCAATTAAATGAGATTGTTGCATTTCATTGTTGAAAAGTTATGTGTGCAGACAATGTTAGTCATAATGAAATATCAATTTCAATCAGGTTCGGCTCACAACTGGTTTCATGACGTTTCTTTGGCAGATTTTCGAATGTTTAGCAAGTCCTACATCCCTGAAACCATCTCAAAAATCTACAAGATGGTGACTTCAATTCAGGTTACGCTTCGGTTGCGGTATACGCAATTGCCAGAACAATGTATTTGCAATCAGAAATGAGTTAATTTATAAATAGACCTGCCGATATCTTTGATGGACTTCAACTCAATTCATTTATTCCAATTCAATCAATTTTTTTTCATAGTTCTTTGTTAGAATTGTTACAGTCATTACAGTTAGTACAGTCGTTACAATCATTACAGTGGTCGGTACAATTTGTCTAGGAGGGAGCAATTTGATAATATCAATTCCTATTCATTATAAATGTCGGTAGTTATTCGTGTATTACCTCACCAGAATATGTAACTTCAAAATCTTTGAGCATTCATCATTCCCCATCTCATGAATCGAAGAATATACAGAGGTTAATCTCAAGATCAATTTCATTCTCGTGAATAATCATGATACACATCAGGCTAAATGATGAGCAGTCTTAGATAGTTAGTTAGATAATTGTCTGATTGTGAATGATAGAGAAATCAGATGCAACTTGGTTTCAGGATTTTTCATAAACTGAACTGTTCATTATATTTCTAAGTTATCAAAACAAGAACTAGTACAATATCAATCCCCACTATATCGATCTGGAGATGAAGTATATACTGAATGATCAGACTATCGCCCCAAAACACAACACTTCCTCCCTCCCCTCCAGATTTGACCACTCAGTAATCTCTGTATGATAATCCTGGAGATACCTGGAAGGACTTCTGATCAGTACAGGCCTGCTGACTCCTGCCACAACAGACTGAGGAGATGATGTATTGGGAAACACTGGCTCAGGAGATTTAGGATATCCAGATCTAAGACTCTACAACTGTTCTGGCTGCCACATCCACTTCATGAGGCACCTTTTCAGGGACTGGATGTGGCTTTTCCACACGAGGACGCATCTGGTACACATGTATTCTCATCGTATGACCTTCGAACGTTCCAAATTCATTGCTGAGTGGACCTGAGACTTCCACCACCATAGATGGTATCCTTTGGAATTGTATTTTCGTGATTTTGTAGTTCCTACTTCCTGGTCATTTCTATAGAAAAATGTGATTGGAGCCTATCCAATAGTGTTTTTCTTGACTTTGTATATGGCGTTATGTGGTATGTCAGTAGATACCTTGTGAGTTTGATTTCAGTATAGTTACCGTTCATTTTCTCCAGAGCCCCTCAACGTTCTGTACCATACGTTTCGCCTGGCCATTACAACTGGGATGATGAGGTGCCACTAGTGCTTGCCGGATCCCGTTGTTGCAAAGAAACTCATGAAGTAGAATATGTTCCGTTATCTTTATCACATTGGATTGAATTTCCCGCCCTTTCTAGAATGCGCCTTCTGGTACTGTGTTCTCTGTCAGAACATCTTCGTCGGCTCGAAACGATCTGATGAATTAACAGTTCGTTATTGGAGAATCAATTTATTTGCTCCTCTTCAAATAACATGATTCAGATTGCCCTGTGTATTTTATACAAATATAGGAAAAGATCATTTCGGATAGAATATATCTGATTTGCAAAAAAAATATTATCAATCAATTCAGGAAGATCGAATTTTTCGTAAAACCCGTTTTGAAAAATCTCATTTTTCTTCTCGAGATTTCTGAAACTTCTCTTCCATACCTGTGTCAGTTTCTTCGAAAACGGAAGAGCTCGGATGGGCTCAAAAATAGTTCTTGTAAACATTCTTCATGGATTGAAAACTCATATCATCATAGCATAGATTGAAAACCCAATCTTTTGTATCATTCTTGAGAGTTTTCATCACAGCTAGCATCATTAATCAGCGGTTGTTGCACACATTCAGTTTTCTGAAATGATAATAATAATAATAATAATAATAATAATAAACGTCTTTATTACTTTCATCGCCGATTTCAGTTACAGAAAAAAGAAAACTTACAGGAAAATATAAATCACAATGAAAGCAAAGGGCGAAGTTCAATTTACAAGGTGATTTAAAACCCTCTTGTAACTTGTTCTTCCACTTAACCCTTACAACATATCGCTAAATACATATGACTGACATAATATACATATATGAATGACATAGTATTAAATGAATTAACAGGAATTGAGTGATGCCTACTGAGTGCTAGGATTGTTTTAACAACAAATATCTCTTATACTTCTCCTCAAATTGTTTGAAGCTGCAAGTTTTGAGTGCCTTAGGTATTTCATTGTATATGGAACATATTTGATAGGTATAACTTCGCCTGAAGGTTTCAAGTTTGAAAGGTGGGGGGGAGAGAGTTCCTTTGTGTCGCACATTCACATTATGTACATCGGTTCTGTAAGTGATTTTTTTGTAGAGGTATGACGGCTTTTTGAATACAATGATTTTTTGGAATAAGACAGCTGCATGTAGATTTCTTCTGTTCCTCATATTCAACCAATCATTATTTTTAGGTTTATGCGAAATATGTTCTCTTCTGCGAATTCCAAATATAAAACGCAAGCATGAGTTTTGCACTTTTTGTATTTTACGTTGATATTGGCTAGTTAAGAATGGACCATAGAGCACATCGGCATAATTGAAAATTGACAAGATTAATGATTCACACAACATTGATTTTGTGTGTCTATGGAGGAATTGTCTATTATTATATATAGTTTTCAGTGTAGCATATGCACGTTTTATGAGCTGATTTATGTGATGTTCAAATTTTAAATCAGGATCTAATAATATACCTAAACTCTTAGCTTTACTTACATTATCAAGAGGTTCATTTTTTATTTTAATTCTTACATCATTATAAATTTGGTCCCGCTTACTATTATTACCAGAAAGTACAACATTAGACTTGCTACAATTGATATTCAGACAATGATCCTCCGCAGCCTTGATGAAAGTCTCAAGATCTTCATTCACGTGATGACAAGACTCTAATACTTTATCTGGATGGAAACTATAATAAAGTTGAGTGTCATCCGCATATAAGTGTACATTACAAAATTGTAAACTTTGGACAAGGTTTGAGGTGTATATTGCGAATAACAGAGGTCCTAGAATAGAGCCCTGAGGGACTCCACATTTCAGTTCCATGTATTGGGAGTGTACATCGCCAATTTGAACCATTTGTTTGCGACCACGAAGGTAAGATGCTAGCAGATCTATAGCATTTTTAGAAAGGCCAATGTAATGTAATATAGCTAGCATCAGATTATAATTAATGGTGTCGAAAGCTCTGCTAAAATCTAGTTAGAATAATACCGTGCATTTACCTTGATCCAAAGCCCTTACAACATAATCAATAACATGAAGAAGAGCCGTTGTGCAGCTATAATTTTTACGGAATCCGGATTGTTTAACAGGCAACAGTGAAAACTCATCGATATGATTTTTTAGCTGAAATTTTATGGCTCTCTCAAGTAACTTGGACAAGGTTGGCAATATGCTTATCGGTCGCAAATCTTTAAACTCAAGGGAATGTGTTTTTTTTTGGTATGGTTGTTTTTTCAGCCATAGTTGTTCTGACACTATTCCATGATGAGTGAGCTGTTCACAAGAAATTTTTTCATTTAAATAGATACACAAGCCTCCACCTCTCCCACCACGATCTCTTCTATACAAGTTATACCCATCCAATTTAATTAAATCGTTTGTTACACCATCATTCAGCCAAGTTTCGCAAATGAAGAAAATATCATACTTATGTTCATCTATAATTAATTTTACAGCCGGCAAAGAAGGTAAAAGTGATCTAGCATTAAGACATCCTATATGTAAATAGTCAGGCATCTAAAGTGATTTGTTTATTGACAATGAAAAAGATTAACACGAAAAAAAACTAGAGAAAAAAAAAATGAAATGGAAAAAGAATCAAACACTGTCAGATAGGGCGCGTTCAACTGCACTCATATGCTACTATTTAATCTATCAGAACTTAACAAAATGATCCACAATAAGGGTAAATGTAGTTTGTAAAAGAGGAAAAAAAATCCAACATGATTCATAAACGGCTATACTGGAATTCTAGATAGATCATCACTAGAAACAATCTTGATGACTTGATCTCCAGCAGATTTAACGAAGATTGAACCTGAGGTGGTCCAGACGTTAGATTTCTTTCCAACTTTTGCAAGTGTCAGCTTCAGCAAATCTGATTGTTCTTTAGTTAGATCTTCTCTGTCTACATATTTAGTGCCTTTAAGGAGTTTTTCGGTAGCGAAAACCAAGTTCTTGGAGTAACCATTGAAACACTTCACCATTACAGGTCGGGACTTATTTACACAATGTTTTCCTATACAATATCTACAATAAGGGATATTGAATGGGGTATAATATCGAAGATTGTTTCAACTGGGAACATTGAAATTTATTTTTGCAAGTAAGTATGGGCAGTCGATTTCATGTCTGATAATTTTGAAAAGAATAGATAAGTCTGCGATAGTACGTCTCTTACTAAGTGGCATAATTTTGAATTGATTCCGAATCGACTGGTAATTGTGGTCCTGAACGCTTATCTTGTTTTGAAAGGCTAGGCTTATTACCCTTAGTTGGTCTACTCTGAGCAATGCTTCTCTTCTGATCAGCCTAAGTGATTCTTATAATCTCAAATCATAAATCCCGTTGAAATGGCATTTATCCAAGAGTAGTTTTTTTCTCCATGGCCAAACACGAATATCACTTCCGTTTCAGAATGTTCATGAATCTTATTTTCAAGGCGATTCTATTATCAAAGTACTGAACTTCAAACCATGATAAGGAAAATTTCCGATAGAGTTACATGAGATTTTCCATATCAGCGTCATTTGATGGTAGATTACAAGTTTGCTCCCCACCTACAAAGGTTTTGTCGAAAGCTTTCAAAAAATAATTTTGCGATCAAAAATTCTGAATCATTTCGACAAATGTCATGTCTTGACATGTCCTTATTATTTTTCGATGAGACATCCTCATATTATCTCATATTATGTCATATGGTGATATTAATTCCTTTCTCCGATGTTTAGTATTCGTGAAAGTATCATCAACTTGATTTCTTGATGTACGGTCCTGATTATGTTTCCACAGATTCCGAGACCTTTTTCCATTCTTGAAATCTTGAAATCATAAGAAATAGATCCTGTCAGATATGACATAACATGCATGGTTCATGTTGATATTAATTGACAACATATCAAAATTTGACAATAATTTTGTATTTTTCATAACAAATTCTGATGATCCTGGAAAACTATGAATCTTCTTTATGCATCATTTTTTTATACCTTTCTAGATGATCCGGTGGCGAACATATACGGGAAAATCCTGTTGTTGACCTGGAAATGATAATTCTAATATATGGACTGTTCAATGGCAAATATTGGTTTTTCTGACATTACAAATCTTTCCTGATGTGATATTTTCTTACCTTTTCGCTTTCTCAGTTACAGTGAAAATATACTTCATTCATCATATCGCTGGCATTGAAAATATATAAATTCGAAAGATTGAACTCAAAAATATTATTCATGATAAACACGCCAACATAATTTTCGAAAGGAATATCGAGATGCTCATAAAGTCTCTTCTTGAATTATTATATACACGTCATTGTACGTCTCATAATTCTATTCATAGGCTGGATATCGATGACTCGAACGACGCATAGCCTTGTCTCGACCCAACTGCTATTGCAATGGTGGAACGTTATCATTTTTGGCTAAGACTAATGTACCGATTTTCATCTGCTCACATCCTTTTCTATATGTGTTGAAGCTCCGACAAGTACCTTTGCTACCTTGCTACTTTCTGCGAGCTCTCGAAATTCTCGAGACGATTTTCGGGACACAAAAAATTTACTTCAGGTAGTGCTGTCGATAGGCGTCGTGGAGATCATTAGACAATGGACATAAGAGCCACGAATTTGATATTGCTTCGATTTGTGTTAATACGGTTGCAAACTCCTCAAATGTCTTATCACTCTTTCCCACAAATCTTCTGAAAAATCGTGCATTTTTTTATTCCTTTTACTTCGTAATTTCCACCGAGAGTTGGCGACCTAGGAAGAATTCATCTATATCAATCCTTCAGAGTCTTTTTATTCAGGAAATCAAATATATTCGTCCTTTCCACTCGAGAACGCATGACGTTTGAGCTGGTTCGGATACCAACTCGACATGTAAAGCCTTTGGAGACATACAAACGAATATATGAAAATATACCTCTGGATTCTCGATCTTTCATCATCACAGAACCACCATTATATATTCCAGTATTCACGAATGAAGCACAATCAATCACATGAAAATCAGATAAGTTACCTTCAATATAATTTCATTGTTTAGGTTTTTCTTAGAAACATTGAAATTTTCTTAAAACATTGTTCATCTTCTTTGATCAAAATTCGACAATACATAATAAGATACTATTCAAACATACGCCCTCAAGCTAACTCTGAAGCTATTACAGATTATTTTCAGAGGAAAGCTATTCGCCTGATCGGTGACACTGAACTCACGAATTCATTGACCTCTCTAGAGCATCGAAAAATATCAGGTGATCTTTCCCTCTTTTATACATATTTCCACGGTCGGTACTCAACGGAAATCTCGTCGATCGCCACCACGAGTGATTCCAAGATTCCAAATAGACGACCTAGACGAGTTCAGGCTAATCATCTCTAAATTGTCAGACTCGAAGATATGCCGAACTTCTCTTCACTAAGCGTAATATATCAATAGAACGGCAAATGTATGGAATTCTTTGCCTAGTGAAGAATTTCCTGATGCTCACAACCTCCGAACTTTCAAGAGCAATTCCAATACTTTCCTTCTCTCCCAACATCCCACCGCTGGCTTACACGATGTTCATCGAACATTAGGATTTCTTCACGTGTTGTAGAAGATTTGAAAAAGATGGATACATCAGCAGACAGTACTATAATATGGTTGTGAGATTCCATTTTTCCATATTTTCTCTATCACTAGTTGATATCTCACCTGATCGTGTGACGTCCAACATTGGCATATTATATTTTGGCCACCTTAAATCTCAGTTCAGAATACATATGAGATCCTGATAACATGTCCTATCACATGATATGAAATCAGGGTCTACCAGATGGATTTGTTCTCGCAATTCAAATATTGATTCATCATTGAAACTCACTCAGTGGTTCTCGTAAAAATCAAACAACTCATATCCATTTTGAACTGATCAAAACAAGAGATGAGAGAGATATATATATATATATATATATATATATATATATATATATATATATATATATATATATATATATATATATATATATATATATATATGTATATATATACATATATACATATATATACATATATAAAACTCTTATACTGGTCTGTCCACTACATTTCACTGTATGATATATTCCTAATTGACTCAAATTGAATTCTTTGCAAGAACCCAGAGTTATAAAATAACTCTGAGATCCACTATCTAGTAATGCTCTAAATCCATACATGTTATTATTTTGTTCACTCTGAACAATATACAGGGTGTCCTTAAAAGGTCTTTACAAAAAGCTACCACATATTCTTCAGACCAAAACAATTCGATACAAGCAAACTTACCTCAGTAAAAAGTTGCTTAGTTTGGGCGCTAGACGGCTCTGAAGTTGAAATTTTCAAATCGATTTTGCTTCATAACTTTTGAACGGCTCATGAGATTTTTTTCAAATTTGGTACGTTGGCATAGACTCATCGGGCAATGAAACTCATATCATAATCATAATGAATATCATTCCATGGGCGTAGAACTTGATTTTTTCAGTAAATAAACATCTAAAACTCCTACGCCAATGGAAAAAAATTAGTTTCAATATGAAATCTGAATTATTCAACTCATTCACTACAAAAAAAGTACTCTTGACAAAAGTCGATTCCTCTCATGGTTTCGACAAAATTTTAATTTTAGTGATTTAGAGCATAATTAATAATAAAACGATTAACAGATATTTCATAAAAATTGTTCAAAATGTTCACCATTTTCACATATACAAAGATTTATACGACGCAAAAAGTTGAAATGTACTCTTTGCATAACTTCTTCATCGCCTGTAAGATTATTCGTCGCCTGTTGGATACGTTGCCATAATTGTTCTACAGGATTCACAGGGGTCTTGTAAACCGTAGACTTGAGATAACCCCATACAAAATAATCCATCGGTGTTAAGTCTGGAGAACGTGGTGGCCAATTCACGGGTGCATCATTACCTCTACCTATCCATCTGTCTGGGTACTGTTGGTTTAAAAAATTCCTAACATCCACCAAAAAATGTGGTGGAGCTCCATCGTGCATAAACCACATATCTACCCGATGTTGGAGTGGTAAAACTTCCAACAAATTTGGCAACGTATTTCGTAGATGTTGTAAATGCATGTCTCCTGTTAATCTTTGTGGAAGTATGACAGGACCAATTATAAAATTTCCTATTATTCCAGCCCAAACGTTGATTTTGAATTCGTGTTGAAAATGGTTTATTTTAATGGAATGAGGATTTTCAATTGCATAAACGTGTTCATTATGAAAATTAGTTATTCCTCTTCTCGTGAAACAGGCTTCATCAGTGAACAAAATATTCTTTCCAAAGTTCAGATTCATTTCTCTTTGCAAATTAATGAACCTACAAAACATCAGACGACTTGAATCATGGATTAATAAATCTTGAACTGGCGTCTTGTGGTATGGGTATAATAATTGTTCTCTTAGTACTTCATGAACGGCATTCCTAGAAACTTCTAGTTCATTACTTATCCGTCTAGTACTCAATTCTGGATTTTCTTCAATACGGTCTAAAATTTCTACTTCGACTTCGGGAATCCTTACATAACGCTGTCTTCCATAATCACCAGTTCTAGGAACAAAATGACCGGTCTCCCGAAGACGTCTCTCAACTGCAGCAAAGGTTGGGTGGCTTGGTACGCGACGATTTGGAAACCTTGCCGAATACACCCTCACACTCTCTCGACCATTTCCTTGACAATATCCGAATACCAATAACATATCGGTGTATTCTTCATTGGTGTATTGTACGGCCATGATGAATCAGAAAAGTCCGATTTCAACAATCAACGTCAATAAAACTCGACAAATCAACACAGATGAAACTATGGAAACCAAGAATGTGAATATCACTGTTTTCGAGCAGATAATAATAGTCTTCAGAAAAAAAAAAACAGTGCTACTTATTTTCAATAGAAATAACCTATGCAAAAAGTACATCTCAACTTTTTGCGTCGTATAAATCTTTGTATACGTGAAAATGGTGAACATTTTGAACAATTTTTATGAAATATCTGTTAATCGTTTTATTATTAATTATGCTCTAAATCACTAAAATTAAAATTTTGTCGAAACCATGAGAGGAATCGACTTTTGTCAAGAGTACTTTTTTTGTAGTGAATGAGTTGAAAAATTTTGATTTCATATTGAAACTAATTTTTTTCCATTGGCGTAGGAGTTTTAGATGTTTATTTACTGAAAAAAAAACAAGTTCTACGCCCATGGAATGATATTCATTATGATTATGATATGAGTTTCATTGCCCAATGAGTCTATGCCAACGTACCAAATTTGAAAAAAATCTCATGAGCCGTTCAAAAGTTATGAAGCAAAATCGATTTGAAAATTTCAACTTCAGAGCCGTCTAGCGCCCAAACTGAGCAACTTTTTACTGAGGTAAGTTTGCTTGTATCGAATTGTTTTGGTCTGAAGAATATGTGGTAGCTTTTTGTAAAGACCTTTTAAGGACACCCTGTATGTCGATAGCGATACTTTGCGATAACACTGATGGAGGACTATTGATATTGTTATTGGTATTAGTAGAAGAATTGGAATTTGCAACAGACTGAGGTGAAGTAATGTCTTGCAATGAATAACCCATTTCCTTCTTCATTCGAGTTCAAATTGATTTCAGACACATCCAGACACTCCTGATTGCTTTTTAGAGAACCAATTTGTTGGCTTCTTTTTGATTTTTGAACATCCAGATCCCTGCATATTACCTCTTTTTGTGGAGTTTTTGGTGATAGTGCTCGAATAGATAAGCGCACAGAGTGAAGTGAACATGATTTTGACATACTTGCGCTCCTTCTACTCAATCTTTTGATAATTCATACCCGCTACATAAGTAAGCATGCACTAAAAAAATCTCTTCTGAAGTGATTAGAATCGATATATAACAAATGTGCTTCTTCAATGATGCATCACTGCTTCTGTGGTGACCCCCTTTGAATTCTTTCGAGGCACCATGTTGGGAATTCGGAGAAAATACATGACAGCACGGCCATTATCATTAGGTTGGAGTAAGAACTCTTATTTTAAGTATATTCTTTCTTCCTTCCTGCCCGTCCTTTTACCCTCTTGGGCGTCAGATTTGGGCTAATTCTCTGGTGTGTAGTTCACCTATTCTTTCCATGATTTCCTATTTTCTGTCAGTATCTTCATCTGTCTCTCTTCTTCTTCCTGCCTCTATTATTTGTTGCATCCATTTCTCACGTGGTCTTCCCTTCTTTTTTCATGTTCCTTGCTCCATGTATCTTCTTTGTTATTCTGCTTGAATCCATTCTCATCATGTGTCCATACCAATTTAATTGTCTCTTCGTTATTTTGTTGGTTATTGATTTCTGCTTCAACATTCCTCTTATCGTTTCGTTCTGTCCAGCTTCGTTTTTTCATCTATTTTTCTCATGTATCTCACCTCCATTGCATTTATTTTACTCTCTTGTTTCTTTTGTACTGTCCAGTTCTCACTAGCGTATAATAAGTGTATTATATATTCTTAGTTTTGTTCGTTGTGTCAATTCTCTTTTCATCAATTTCTCATTTGCTTATTCTGGTTCTATTTTTCCATCATCCGTGATTATACTCTCGAGGTATTCATATGTTGTTACAACTACTTCCAATTCTGTTTCTCTGCAAATTATGCTTGTGTTGGTATTCTCTTCTCATTTATTGCCATCATCTCACTCTTTTCTGTGTTGATTTCCATTTTCAATTGCTCTATTTGATCTGTTCGTACATTAATCAGTTTTTGCATTTTTTCCTCTAGTATAAACTATCGATACATCTAGTATCAGCTATCATCTGAGTACATTAAAACTTTTATTTTAACAGGCTGTAGTCTGTCATATCCTATTATTGTATGTTTCGTTCTTTCATTCATAACTAGTTTGAACTATATTCATACTTGTATATTTATAAGTAGATTAGCATGTTTCAACAGGAAAAAAATCTTCGGAGGCAATGGATTTCCGTGTAGGACAAGAAGAAGTACTTATCTTTCTTTCTTATCTTTCGATACGTATATGATCTCTTCAATAAAACCGTAATATTGCATCGAGTCATCAGTGGAAACTATAACTCAGTAATTTGCATGTCATGAGAAAGATGGATTGCTATTTGGATACTAATACACCTTTACAAACTCAGATATATCTCTGCTCTGAAACAAGCACAAATTTACTGAGTTGAATCTATTTCGAGCACCATGATACGGTTGCTTCATAATTGCAACAGCTAACTCATTTGCAAAGCACTTCCTCAGAACCTTTATAGAGAGGTTTATAAACACTGATAAAACAAATCGTATGGGTTTCCATATTACTACCTGAGCATTACTACCTGAGCTGTATTATTTGTGCCTATTTTAGACGTATATATACTTCATTGATGGAAAATTTGTTGTTGACTTTGATTTATACAGGATTGGGTATCAAAGAGAGGTGGCATAGATATTGTTCGAAAAGCAATTTGCGCTACTCGGGAAATTACAGAGTTGAGGTGGAAATAGTATATCAAGTGAGGAATATCGAGTGCTTGAAATACACTCTACAACGAGTTATGTACACTATCTTGTCGATGTCCTATGATTATGGAAATTGTGGCGGTTCACCAAACCAATTATTATAAGATGTGGATTCGTCCGTGAATAACATAATCAAAAAGTCTTCTTCTCCAACTCGCTCAAGAGCCCATAGACAAAAGTATGTTTGTTCTCTTCTGAAAATCCATACGATACAAATTCTAATGGATCTGAACATGATATAGGTGATATTTGTGTTTTCTGATCATACTTATCACACTAGTTCGACTTAGGTTGATTTTAGTGTGCTCGTGCTTGAATTTTCAATAATCTCCAATACTTCCGGATGTTGGGTAATAAATATGGTACCCGTAACACGAAATGTTATCAGCAACCTCTGAAATTCTGTTTTGTCCGGATGTTTTTAGCCCTGGTTTTTTTGACCAGTTTGGCCCGAAATATTTCGGAAAATAATCGCGTTCAGTTTTTCTGAAAAATCAATTTGTTGTGATATTTGTTGTGAGCATCTTGTTGTGGTACTCCAGTGCATGCGTAAACTTCAACAAATAATTTTCATGGCATTTGTCAGTGGTCACGGCCATATTGATCATTGTTTGGAATCCTTCCTTAATTGTTCTCAGTTCAACAAGAACAATCGTGATTTCATGAAGTTGAGAAGTTTTCATGTGAAATAATTGAAGAGCAATATGACAATAATGATGAAATGCAGGAGCTGAAGACACTAGCCTTCTAGACTGAATATGTGAAATAGTGAGAATGCCGAAAGATCATTGTGAATAATTCTGTAATTCGGTAATACGGAAATACGTTAATTTCCTCCTCATCATAAGATAGGTATAGGGAATATATACACTGCACGAAAGATAATAGAATTCTTCATCTTCTCACGTTGAAATATACAGGGTGTCCCATTCGAAATAATGAATTCATAAATGTTGGAAGATTGCAGAATTTCGAGCTCATTTTCATATGAAGGAAACACAAAATTCAGAACGAATAGCTCTGAAGATTCTTAATGAGTAGTTGAGAACTCTGCCATCAAAATAAATTGGATCAGCAGTCATAAAAATTGTATTACTACCTTCCGCAAAAAAAAAATTAATATCTCGGACTAATGAATCATTGGTATAGGAAACCTTCGAAGTAGTGGGTTTCGTTTCCGAAAAAATTACTAATCGAAAAATTACTAAAAAAGGGTGTCATATTACAAACAAAATCATTTGGTATAATGTGTTTTTTTGAGACACTTTGTACATTCTGAAACATCTCCGAACTGTAGCCCATGTTATCATGCAACTTCCTAGAAGGAAGACGATCTATAGTTATCCTACTGAAGACCGAGGTGTTACTGGTGGCCCACCCTGTATGTGTATATGAAAAATAGATTTTTTTTGTTAAGAAAAGAAGATAGGTAACGAAACATTGTTGATTTTCGAGTGTTGATATTTTCTGGTAGAAGTTCCTTTCAACAGGTGTGCTTATTTTTTTCAATAGTATTGAGCTAACTGATTTCAGAATGAAGAATATACAATATACTTCACATGCCTGTTACTGAAATGCTAGTTCAAAAATACATCAATTGTTATACCTTTATCGAATGAACGACACTGTCGTGTACCTTCTGTCTATCAGCAGAACGGCAGTATGAATTTGTCGACGTCACAGTCCTGGAGTCACTATGGAAACCATCTGGGATGCTGCAATTCATCGTTTTTCTTCCTGATTCAGGCTCTCTCCAGTAATTTATTTCAATTCCCTATCTTTTCCACTCCCGTGTTTTCATTGTATTCATATATCTCTCTCTGATTAGATACACTTTATAATTCATTCTCGACTCTATTATTTCTGAATTATTCAAAATACGTTGAAAAATTCAATTTTGAAATGGAGATAATTTGGAAAACAAATTGATCGAAGCAAGTGTGATGAAGTTGTTTCTGTTCCTTGTGAGTTCGATCATTATTTTCTCTCGCGATTCTGAATGGAGATGTATGATGGATTGCATACCAATCAATATTTCATTCTGCAATAAACAAACAGTCTACCTATACGAATGTCATGTGTCAACATCTTCATTTTTCAAATCTCTTGAACGAGAAGTAAGTTATCACCATTTCATGCAGTCTCAAATTGTTCTCTAGGAAGATGGAACACTTTGTATGAAACTATGAACTATGAACTATGAGCACTGGGATGAAAGAAAAATTCATCTTTTGACATCACGAATTTTTTGGGAGAGGTGGAATCTATCAGAATTTCTCTTGAGGGTTTGGAGATTAGGCAGGGAAATCCACAACTTTGCCATTTGTCCATGAATGACGGAGTGTAGAGCGAAGGCCGACAGGTTTCGAGTCATACAATGTAGTAGGAATGACCAGTCTGAACTCTTCTAGTTGGTCTAACTGAAATCGCTAGTGATGGAATGAATGATAGACGAGATATGTGATGAGCACCGACCACAAAAATATCTACAGATATAGCACTCCTCTCTACGATGTTTCCAAAAGATCCATGGGGCGACTAGGTGAATGAAATCTAAGAACTTCAGTATATGTTTTGGAGCTGAACTCCAAACAAGTGAACGGAACTCGAGGACAGGTCGAATTTGCGAATTGCATGTAGATCATGAGGAATTGCTGAGGTAGGAAGTACCTCTTTGCACGGAACAAGAAACCAAAATTTTGTGAAGCAGTTATCGCATGGCCGTCCCATGATAGTGCGCTGTTGGTGGTGATACCATAGATATTGACGATCATTGACGTAGATATAAGTTTTTGTTGCATTGAACTCCACTACATTTTCAGTTCCCCATTTCAAATGTGCATTTACCGCATCTCTGACCCTATAAGATGATATAAGCTCCTAGAGAAGGACGTATGAAGTGTCATACTACTTGTCATCCGCAAAGCTGTGGCCTGGGCAGAAGGTCACATCCAACAGATCGTTAATGTAGAGCGAATACAAAGTTGGTGTCAAGACAGATCCTTGTGGAACACCTGTATTGGGATAGTCTTTGTATGAGATGAGACTAAATTTGAACTTCATACAAAGACATAGAGCTGTGTTGCTTCCAATCGAAATAAAATTTTCATGAAAAGTAAACCAAACGTCTCTAACGAAATTATTGGAAAGAATCAATTGTTTTGATCTTGCTGACTTCAACCCTCAAGTGAGGAATTCCATTATCAATCATTGACCGAGTTGAAAAAAATTCTAAATGAGCTAAATATAACATACAAACCAATATACTTCTTAGGTGTCGAAAATTGTGAAAGAATTGCGACAGATCATATGAACATATTACTATCAGAGGTATTAGAGATGAAAACGTTGGAGTAAAGCAATTTGTCATCGAGCTGAAAATGATTCTAGAATATTGGCTCAATTCGACAGAGGTAGGTAGGTTTATGAGGGGCAAGGGTCCTTTGATGAATTCATTTCTCGAGTCTGTTGAGAATATACATATACCAGGTGCCCCACTGAGGTCGGTAATCGGCCGTTTGTTGATCATCTTGGGACTTTGTTTCGATTGAAATATACGGCCTTTGCAATATTCATTACAGGAAGAAAACATGTCAAATTCTCATTGACCTTGTCATTTCATAAGTTTTCCTAACTCAAAATGATATAAGTGGTACGAAAGATATAGTCGTTAGCCGACCTGTGAATAGTGATACCGGTGGTTATATTTTTCTGTACTGTGATTCATTTCATGTTCTGTCGTTATTTCCTTTCATTTTGTAACGCTGAAAAATGCACCCATTTGAATATTCGAATGCTCATTCACGCGCGATTTTCCAAGTCCGTCTGATTGACTTTTTATTAGATTTGTTCGTAACTTCTTGAAAGCACTGTGCAGGCAAATATATGTGTGAATACACATGGAGAGTGCCTGGCATACAGCTACTAGTGGATGCTGTATCAAGGTCTCCTAGCAACAGGAGATCAATATAACAATCAAACGCGCACCGAAACGACTACGCCCCTACAGCCTCGATTCGGAGGGGAGTGGGTCAACTGGCCCAGTGTACCGAAATCCAGCTCATGACAATAGTCTGCATGTACATATTTTATTTTTTTAACGATTTATTTTATAATTTCAACAGCTACACCAATTTTCTAGAAATCATGATTGTAATGATAATACTTTTACGGACGGGAAATGTGAAGAAACCAAAAAACCGGACTTTTTTAATATAAATATTATTACTTTTCTAGAGATATTAGGTGTAGTATCAGTAGTATTGTGAGTAACCAACTGCTTTCACCCACTTTGCTTTCTCAATCCTTCATCATTCATGTCTATCAGTTTGGTTAACGTGAGTCCAACGCACTCTGGATGCAAGAATCAAATGTACCAATTTTTCATCTGGAAACTACGTAATTTTACTCAGAATCGTTCGTAGAATCCGAAGAGGAGGAAATATACAGGGTATTCAATTTCGAATTCTCGATTTGGGATCGTTTCCGGTGGAAGCAGAAGTGACGAAATATATTCCATGTTTTAAATCCGACACCTCTGAATCTCATACCCTCGGAACTTTGGAATCCATGGCTTGTCTAGAGAATACGTTGCACGTGCATGCTTTATCGCCTCTTAACATGTATTCAAAATGATAGTTCATGTAATGAGTCTGGAAAGGCATATTCACAAGTCGCGTAGACGAGGCCTGAAAGCCTACAAGTCCCGTAAAGCTTGTTTCAGCATGTGTTCTTTCAACGTTTCTCACGCGCACGGCACACCTTTATTCATCTCCTTGAAATGTTATTTCAAGTGCAGAGGAGATCGTGACGTTTCATGTCAAGTGATCAAGTCTACATCGGACAAATAGAATAGATTTAGTTGATTGTTACATCTGTCACCTCTTGTCATGTCCTGTGGCGAGAAACTTTCCAGTCTGAAAATGGCTAGAATATGGCAGGTGTCTGAAAATACGAATAATTTATATGAGATACAAAATTGACATTCAATTCAACAATAGAAAGGCAGTGTGCCTAATTCAAGTGGGGCACTATCATTGTTTCCTTAGGTGGAATGAAAAATATTTCTAGATCTAACTCCAACGTTTTTCATACAACACCGAATATCCTATGGACATCCACATCATGTCCAATACCTGTCGGAATATCTTAGGACTACTTTCGGATATCCATGGAATATCCAAAATTCACTCAAAAGGAATAAAGAAATGTTGTAGTCAGAAATATGTGAATCAAAAGAAAAGAAATTCAAATTCATATTTAATGAGGCATATCACTGAAAAAAGATGGAAAATTGAATAGAGTTGTCATCAGCATTCTTTCAGAAATCCGATGGATATCCATAAGATATCCTGTTTGGACCATTGAACTACAACTTTTCCTCACCACATATCCGAAATTTGGCTAATCTCTCAATTTTTCGTTGATTCGAACAAATCTAGGGAATCTTCTATCATATAATTTATAATACCGAATTATTCGTCATTCTCAACATATCGATGTGTTTTTATTACTATAAAACATACCTACGTCGGATAGCTGAAGAATGAGAAAGGCATTGGCGCAACATTATTATGATGTTACACAATGGTTGTCTGGGTACTCAGTATATTTTTCTGTTTCATATTTTCTGAAAACTACATGAGAAGCATCATCAGACACCCCGAATACTTGCTATGCTAGGATATGAATCTTCAACAACTCAGGTGTCCTAGGTGGGTGAGGCATTAGCCGGATGTCGTTAGTTCGATTTCCCGTGATACCAGTTTCTTCTATTTTCTTTATTATTTTTCTTATTTTCCTGACGTCCTTGGTGGCCTAATGATGATAATGTGGCAAAATATCCAATGAATCCACTGGACATCCATCGGTTGTCCATGTTGTATTACTTTGCTATTTGAGATATTTACATTTTTGAATGAGTATTCAGGATTATCCTATGATTTTTAAGAGACTCCATATCTTCAACAAAATTGATATATGAAGAACTAGGCCATCTCTTGACCAGTAATAAATAGTTATAGAAGAATGCTGAATGAATAGGGTGTCCCATTTGTAATATCGAAGTAACTTCTACTGTCTGACAAAAGTGACGACCTCGTTACCGCTTATCGTAAAAATCTTAGTTTTTTTGGGATAACAGTTCGGAAAGGTCATCTTCGTATATTTGGAACAATAGGTCACGTTAAGTCTGGACATGCAATCTTTATACAAGGTGCAAATTTCAGAACGGTGCCGTGAGCAAGGACTTTTTTTTTAAAAGTGGACAACACGAAAGGAAAATCTATGATATCCGAGGAACATCGTGTTAGCCAGCGGTGTGATTTTGGGAGAGGAGGAAGGTGTTGGAATTTTTTTTGAAAGTTTGGAGGTTGTAAGCATCAGGAAAAACTTCACTAGGCAAAGAATTCCACAACTTTGCCGTTCTATGGATGGATGATGATTGATATAGCGATGTTCGACAGATCTCGAGCCTGACAGTATAGGGGTAGTGTAGTGCAAAGGACATTTCGAGACTTCTCATGTCAAGTGGTAGAGATCAACAGAAATCAGTAGTTCACCTCAAAAGCATGATCAATAAGATTGATGCAAGCATTCCTATTCAATGCAAAGCTGAAAAATTAAACCAAATCTCTAGGTACCCGGGATAGCTAGATAATGTAGGAGTCGTTAGTATTCCTGAAGAGGAAACTACTATTCGACTGAATTTAGGGTGGCAGAACTGATCACTTCTACCAAACTTGCAATAAAACGAATTTGAAACAAAAACTTTTGTGCATTTCTCGGAATTTTTCTATGTTTGACGCTGTTTCAGCGGCAGTTGCAGTAATTAAAACTCATATATTGAAACTATTTCCTCTGATAATGCATGAATCTCCAACAATAATAATTATAAAGGACAGAGAAGGTGTGCAAAATGTCTATCAGCTTCACCTATACACACAGGTGGCACCTTTTCTGGAAATTTCCTCCCAAATTTTCTTTTTTTCAGTTGATGCATATATTTTTGGCATTTTCTTTTCAAATTGATCAGTTAGGTTGTATCGAAATCTTGCGAAAATGTCTCTAGAAGTTGTCTTCTCTCTAGATATCTCTCTAGTGGTACAAATTGATGGCTGCCCTTGCATTTTCCCCGGTTTGTAATAAACAGACCACCATATACCATTTTTCATGATTTTCAAACTTTTTCTGCAGATGTTTTGTTTATTAAATATATTTTTAAAAAATACCAAGAAGTGAGGAGCGTCTCCGCTGGTCGAATCAAAATTTGACAGTTACAAGTAACAATTTCTATCTCCGCGTTGTCTGTGCATTTCAAAAATGACTGCAGCAAAATATAATAAGTATATATGCTATATATTCTGAATGGTGATTTCGAATTCTATCGAATCTGTCAAATGTCATTACCTTATTCTCCTAGGAGAATTTCGCGAAGTAGACATTTGATATTATTCGAAGGTTGATTATCTATACAATTATCTGAGTATAATACAAAGACTTTCTGCAAGATATCAGAAATTGAAATGATATCAATAGCGCCGTCTATGAATAGAAACGAAAGCTCTGTGAACTCGATAGTGACCTACCTTATAACCTTTCAACAGAGATGGCGCATAACAGGAGAGAGTTGTTGATATGAAAAATTTCCACATTTCGATTCACTATTGAATTCAGAGAGCTATAGAGATTACGATTCCTGATACGATGAACTAACAGTTGTATTTATGAATTTGTTTTCTATCACATTATACCATCTGTCAGGATGGCCGAGCGGTCTAAGGCGCCAGACTCAAGGTTAACCTTGCCCGTAATGCGGGTAATGAGCATTCTGGTCCACTCTGTGGGCGTGGGTTCGAATCCCACTTCTGACAGCACCTTTTTTATTCTTTTACGTACTAACTGGTAAAAAAGTGATGTTCAGAATGATTAAACATATATCGTATTACCTATTCGATAAGAATTTCGATATTCAACCCGGTGATCCATTTATTTGTGATCATTCACTTTCAGTGTCACACGAAATGAAGCGATACGGGGTCACCAATTAATTTTTGATATAAATGTTCTCCTGGTTCTACTCCATCACTCGTACACCTGGAATTGTTTATCCTGAGCTCATACGACTAGTAGCGATTTCAAGATAATTTCAAAACATACAGGGTTTCGAAAACTCGATGATTTTTTCAGAAGAATACTTCATTCATTCCAAAAACCAATATGATTCTTATGATTAGGACAGAAAGTCACGAAAAGATATAAAACATTACCTACCTATGTATAATTATATATCATATGAAATTGAAGACAGAAACAGGAAGAAAAAAATTCAGATAATTGTTAACATTGCACATTTTTCTACATATATCGCCTGATTAGTCGTATAATAATGTTTCAATTTTGAATTCGAATGGCCCCCTTGGCAAATCACCATTTGAAAATGACAAATTTGTCAATTCACTAACTAGTACTGAACATTCTTTCTCTGGTGCTTTCACTGTTCTCACTGTGATGCCATCTCAACCGCTGGCTTTATTGGGGTCCATATTCTTGATAATTCCTTGCACCTCGAATACAGTAGTGGGAAAGAAGAATGATTGCGGTCTTGCTTGCTGCGGTTCATCGAATGGAATATATGGCAGAGATTTCAAAAGTCTTGGTCCTACTTCAACAAAGATATCGTTCATAGTATTCGCGATTTAGTTGAGATATGACCACCTTCACAAATGAAATGAATGGTTTTCTCTGTCGTTTTCTGTGTTCCATTTTGGATTATTTCATTTGTTATTCTCCAAGTTTTTCGAGGATTACCATTCACCTCATAAAATTTCTTGTTCTAATACAACTTTTTCTCTGTTCCAACAGTATTTTCGAAAAGTCCATTTTGCTTCTCATACTTTTCTTTCGAAAGCATGTCATGCGGCTCTTTTTTGAGTTTTTTGTGATGATAATTCCTTTTATCAACCATTTTTTCAATCTCTAGCCTGAAGCATATTTTATTATTCCCCACTCTCTTAATTTTATTTCCATTTATTATCACTCTGAAACTAGACATGAAGGCAAAAGTAACATCTTCATATATCTCCTTTGCGTTTTTATATGTATTTCATTTTTCTAATACCTTTGTGAGTTTCGAGCGTGTTTTCTCTATATCAATAACATTCACTACCTCATATTTTGAGCAAGGGTCTTGATTCCTTTATTATCCATGGATATTCCCAATATTCGAACTCTATGATCACTCAGGTCATTTTCGATGATATCCAGTTTGCTGGGGCTGGTTATTTCATAATTGAATATGACGTATTCGAGATGTTTTACCTATTCTTGTTGGGATATTTTCATTGTAAAAAGAGTATGTACTTGTCGTATCACCATCGACTAGAATGTTTACATTCATATCTCCTAATAGAATTGTTCTCTCACTCTGGATTACTAGCTCATCTTCGAGCCACCTCAGAAAATCCAGGACTGTAAACTCCAATGATATTCATGTCATTGTGTACCAGTTTTATATCCACTGCTGATATCATTCATGATTTTTCGTATAATGAATTTAATAGATTCATGTACAAATATTCCAACTCCACCACCAAGCGTATCTCTGCTTGCGAAAACGGATTCATAGTTCGATAGATTGGAGTATTTTTGTTCAGTTATATCAACCCAGGTTTCAGTTATGACTAGAACATCTATTTTTATATCGAGGGAATTGATCAAAAGTTCAATTTCATCAATTTTGTTACTCATTGACCGTGCGTTCAAGTTTAACACTGACATATCCTGATTACCAGTATCTTCCTTCGCATCAATTGAAAAGTCATTGACTGAATTAAACAATCGAACGTTAGACATTTTGATATTCATCTGTGATCTGAATGAAGTGGTAAAAAAAAATATAATAGGAAGCTAGAGTACCTTATTATTCTTGAGATGCTGTTTGTCTGGGAAATGTTTCAAATCACTTTCATCACTTGGAGCTGTACTTGCTTTTGTTGATCCACATGCTTCATGTGTCTGTTCCTCTTCTTCTATTCCATCTTCTGAGGAATTGTCGACCTGTTCACAGTTTTCCAGTTCTTTCAGTTCTGCTAGTGTATAAGATCCGCGGCTTGTTAGCAAAGTATTTCCTCGAATTCTCGCTTCTGGGTCATCTTCTCTCGCTTGCAACATATATTACCTCAACAACTTTTTCTCTCTATCCTCTTGGCACAAATCATTGGCTATAGAAATCGAATGACAATGCCAGATTCTTCAATATATCTTTATTACTGAATTAGGATATTTTTTCAGGTACGACGTAAATTTGAGTTGAACAGGCGAGTTCTCTCCATGCAAAAGGTATATTCTCAATGCTATGTTGTAGTAGGAAGCAAATTCGAAGCAACGATCTCCAACGTATTTCAAGAAGTCTCCAAGATGTTAATACAGATGGTGCGAAACAGATCAGATGTCTGTGAATCCCAAAAAAACGTAGTTATTCCATTTACTGGAGGGGAAAAGCTAGCAACGGACAGCTAGACCAAAGCTTGCTGGATTTCAGCGGCTAGTATACCTAGCCATCACTGAAGCTTTGTCCAACACACCTACGGCAGCAATGGAGTACCTTCTGGACCTCCTTTCCCTGGTTGTTCTCTCGGAGAAGGGGAGCAACTTGGGGATCACTCCGTGACACTGAGTGCAACAAAAATTCACCAAATCCTCGAGATGGTACCTGACAAGCTTGCTACGGAAACGCACGTAGAAAAGTTGTTTGACATTCTCTTTCAGAAGTGTGCTGATTGGATGAGGGTGGAAAAATACTCTTCAGAGAATGAACACGTAATGCTCACAGATGGTTCCAAAAAATTTTGCTATCGTTATGGTGTATTCTTCGGGCTGAAGTCTGCACTATCGAATTGAGTGCAAGAGATCTGAGCAGCAGACCTCTAGTGAACAAAGACATTTATATTATCTCAGACAGCCAAGCTGCTCTTATGAAACTGAGCTCCAACAAGATGAACTCTAAGCTTGTATGGAACTACATTGAATCATCGGAGTGCCTCGGTGCAAACAACAGACTCTGCAGCTAGAACTCTATGACATCGTCGCTCAAAAAAGAAACGAATCTTGGCTTTATCACAATAGCTGCCAAAATCAATAATATTCCGGACCGGGCGGAGAGAAAGAGACTGACGCACTGATGGTCAGATCTGACATTAGCTGGGACACCATCAGGTACAGGTTTTGAAGGCTATGGAGAGTCTGATTCACCATACCAAGAAGAAGTTAGGGGCTCTGCATGCAGTTGAGTAAAAACTGTAAGGAAAAGAAGCACCAAAAAAATGGTTGCCAGATAGTCCCACGAAAAACCCTTGCCAAAATCTACAGAGTATCTACTAAGCCAGAAAAAGAGTACATCTGAATATTAGTTGGCCTCTTGACAGTGCAATGTAGGCTCAAAACAGACATATGAGTACGGTCGACCAGGAAAAAAAACACTCTTCAGATTTTGCCAGGAAGAAGTGATAAAACATTCTTTGGAAATTGTGAAGGTCTGTCAAGACTGAGGTTTCTAACGATGGGAGGAAAAAAAAACAAGAGATCCCAGATATATGTAAGATCTGGAAACCAGCCTGTGGAATCTTGTAACAAAGACTGAGCTAGATAAAGAATTTCAAACGTTTTGAAACACAATAGATCTGAAACGATCGCGGTCTAAATCGCCATTCCGTAGAAATACATATTCGACATTCCATTTTATACAACAATTTCTATTTTTGTTGCAAAGTTAATTGAGAATCGGTATTGATCCATTCGAACCATTATAATTACAATCCGGGGAACAAGAGGTGTAGGAAATGATAGTTAAATTGAATTCCGCTAAACGGCAGCACTTTGCAGCAGCTCAATTCACCCCTCGTTGCTATAGCGACTGCGTCTCTTCTTTTGTTCTCTTCAGCACTCGTGTTTCGGTAAGGGGTGTTTCACATAATGAAACCAGTGTATACATGCCAAAGGCGGGACATTGGGTAACTTTCTATATTCAATCCAAATCCATAAATATTGAGAAATTCGAATCAATGTCCTTTCACTCCTTCCAAGTTCATAATGAATCTGGTCATTAGGATAATTCATACCGGATCGAGCATATTGACTACATTCTTAACTAGCAAAATATTCATCAGCATTTTCATTTTCCCATGTTCATTATTACAACTATTCGAAGAGAAGTATATCGTCATCAATAATACTTCAATCATTATAATATCTTGAAAATATCTGGTATATTGTAGATATAGAGCCCTTCTGTTATGATAGAAATAAATAGTCGATGAATGATTGATTTTCATATCGATATACATCTGAGGATATGTTATGATCGTGTTGCATCCTGACTTGGTATTTCGAGGAATTACGTGTCCAAACCAAAATCAAATGAAATCCAACAGTCTTATATCAAATGATATCGGGTAGATATCGATTATTTTCGCATTACCATATGTTGATGTTTCGTTTCTAACGTTGTCGATCAGTATTTGCAGTTGAAAAAATCCCTATTTTACTAATCGTACATTGAAATTAATAATATGATTTCATTCATGCTTCATTTCGAATATACAGAAAGAGACGAAAATAATCTTCAAGCGATTCACTTGAGTATGTCCTCAAAGCAACAGACCAACGACATGCTTTCGCGCGACATCAATTAAATTATTTCGATATCTCTCGGTCATTACAAATGATAATCTTTCATTTTGAGGAAATATTGATATTCATATGACTGTGATGAACTCCTTTGAAGATGTGGATGCTATTTCAGTATTCCTATATGAAATAATAATAATAATGATTATAATCGTCTTTATTATTCCCAATAAATTAAAATGAAGAATTCACAATATTATTGAATTTCATGATCGCTTGGAAATGAAGGAAGTAGTTTATTTTCTTCAACATAGCCTGTATATTCAATAAATTATTCATAATAACAACAGTATTTATTCCAGGTTTCAAATTTGCAGGTCTAAAAGATGTTTTCAGTGAAAAAAATTGAAGTTATGAGATGTTTGGGTTTTCGTAACGTTTAGTACCAGATTGCTAGATGAAGCTACATACTATACTGACATATTCGAAAAAAACACTTCATGGAAAGTCTCCTGGATATCAAAAGGGCTCCAGATAGTCTGATTATTCAAATAAATGAGGAGTAGTGAATATTTCTCTTTCCAGCATATTTGTGTGGAGAATATAGAGCACATTGGTTCTAGAACAGCAATGGTTGGTATTATTAATCATTCCCAAAGCCCAAACAGCATTTTTCAATGATCAGACTATTTTTGGTAATTCAGTACATCTGTATGAAAGTGGTATTCACTGACTGCTAAGACAATCTCGTTGGTTGGTAATTTAGTGACCGGTAAGTGAATTCATCCAAATTCTGAAGCAGCTCAATCCGTTCCTCTGCTAAGCTAATCCAAACTTCTGAATCCTTGGTTCCTACTCATTCTCCATTACAAATCTGAGAAATTCCATTATGTTTGTTGTTTATGCAGGTGATAATGGTGGTGAACTATTTAGAGCTACGTTAGAATGTGTGATATAAGAGCATCAATATATGTGAAGGGAATAAAATAACTTATGTCACTAAACGTGACTCGTTAATGAGTAATGAGTATCCCCCAACAAATTCAGAACATCAAATAGTAATACTTTGATTATGTACGAATCGCTGATTTTCTAACCAATACTTCATATTGCCATGATTGATTCTCATGATATATTGTCGAATACAATGGTGGAAGGAATTTCATTCGAAGACCGATTGAAAATTATATCAATGTAATTCCTGTAATGACTCTGATGTGCTTCCGGACCATCCTGTACTAATTTTTGGACGAAAATACCTAAACAAACTGACTATATGTCTCTTCGCGACCGGATTTTAACCTAATTACGCTGCCAATCTCTAATATTTCCATTCAGAGATACTTTCAGCAACCTCATACCCTGTCTCCGTCTATGGACTCCAACCCTAATAATCTGCTCTGTAGGGTCGCATCTGTCAATTTTTCAAGTCTAGTTTCGCCTTGTGTCGTGTGGCGGTATAGTTTGTGTTTGAGATTAATAATTCAAACATTCGAAATTCATAACAACAAATATAGTGACTCCTGACTGAAAATGTGAAACTAATTGTGAATTCATATGGTTTTCTGAAGTGGGATCTGAATCAAGACATGGATGTGCGGTAGAAGTTCAATGACTAGTGAACTAGTAGATATTCTTTGCCAAAATGAACCCACAAGAACTCCAGCTGTAGGTTACAACATCCATGGAAATAATGATGATATTTTCATAGTGATTGTTTGAGTGAATACATGTTTCGTTTCGATCTGATTGTCTCTTGATGCAGGGAGCGATTGAAAAAAATTCGATGTCTTCTGGAAGTGATACGAGAAGAGTGGCTGAAAAAGTACATGTGAAGTTACGTAGTTGAGTGGAACATTCCATCGAGTGATTTACTTTGTTATTGATAATGAAATCATTTGATTGTGATTCGTCTTCGGAAGGCGATGAACCTACTCTTCACGCCATCTCGCGTGGAGCGAACGAGCCTCCGCAGTGGTTGAGGGGTGGCGCAACATCTACATGGGGGTGGCAGGCTGCTGTAAGTAATTTCACTTATCGATTATTCCATCTATAAGTAGAAGTGAACATCAAAATGGATATCATATACTTTTTCTTGTTTTTGCCAAGGTATCAAAATTACCCACCAAAAATACTAAATTTGCTGATGACCCGACTTCGAAATTTCCTAGTTTCATGTATGAATATTGGTCATGCAATGCTAAGTTCTCTACAGTGAGCATCATGAGTGTTACCTTCAAATCTAATTCTCTAAGGAGACGTATCCAGTAACGATTTAGATAGGGGAGGGGGGGGCGTCACACTCATGATGCTTATTGTATATGCGGGCTAAATAATAATATATTATAAGGGAAGAGCAAAGTTACACGGCTGCGCTCACTACAATATTAACTAATAACTAAACTGATATTCTAATTGACGTCATTTTTTTTCTACATACAGAACGATGACAATTTTAATGCGAGTAAATTCTCGAAGTGCTTACCACGTACTGGAATGAGCCCTTTCAAATGACACTATCAAAACTTGGGCTCACCATTTAAAAGAATGACAATGACATCATGTCTACCACACATGACGCACTTATGTTCAAGAATTTGCGCAATATGAAATTGAGGTTGACGTGTCCGAGCGCTTTTTCTCATTTGCTTCATGGATATTTTACTGGATTTATTCCAATCAAATGAACGAGGTGTAAGAACCTGTCGAAATTCTTGCAGCGCAAAATTAGTCAGGTACCTTTATCGAATTTCATTACGGGAGTCTTGAAACTCATTGCAATGGCAAGTGGAAAAACTACAAAGTAATTCACTAATGAATAATCAGTTATTATCTCATATTATCTCAGACCTCATCAAATGTCTCTTAGCACCTGCATCCACTAGGCTCCTTCAATTTCAATTTTATTGAGTCATATTGAGTTAAAGTAACACATTATTCATGGAAATGAGTAAGATTTCTGCAACAAAAACTAAGAATTCATCATTTCGGCAATACCCGAAACCAAAAACAAAAATTTTGCAAAACTATCCAGTGATGATTTTAGATTTACCATCATACGACGTTTCATCTTTCGGCCACTATCATCAATATCATTTTTTCTTCAAGGTACCATATTGTTTTTCCACATGAAGAAATTATGAGTTTCATTCTGATTCCATTGATCTATAATTTGTTGAAATTTGATTCCTCCAAAGCATGAAGTATATCTTTTTTGTTTCATAAAAAAAGAACGAATGACATCACTTGAGAACGAGATTAGTCCACACAGGTTTCGAGTGAGAAGGCTTGCCTTTCCCAAATGAAAAGAACGAGTTATGATAAAACTCTATCGCATCTTATATTATCCCTAGTACATTTGTTATGAATTTTTCGTTTTTCATTCAAAAAACGCATTTTCACTCGATATCCGTGCGAGATCTGTACAAGTAGGTAGTCAGTTGATATTTATGAAACAAAAACTGTTGATGAAGCCAAGGCTAATTTAAGTAATATTAGTTCAACTAGAATACATGTGCTTTCGATGAATTAAGTAAAAACACCTAGGAGAAAAAATAAAGTTGAAGAAATGTGGACCGAAGATGAAACATCGGATGGCAAATCTTAGTATTACCGCATAGCTGGGTGAGAAGAGGTGATGGAAATATATATTTATTTTTGGACTGTCTTGAGAAATACCGCTGAAAAATAAAACGAAATTATCAACTTTGGAATTCTAGACACACAGGTATTTTGTTGATCAACAAATTGAGCAACTTTTCCCTAATTCAAGCTTTGTCGTATCTCATGTACGTTCTGAGATCCCAATGGTGGGGCTCGACTAACAAAATTACCCTATAAGGCCGGCCATTATTCAAAAATGATTCCAGACTTCCTCTCCTACTTTGTTTTTTCAATAATTCTGAATCATTCGCAGTGCAGTTCAGCAGCCGGAGCTGGATCTTCACAAAGCACTGCCACTGCGGATCAGGCAACTTTCCCAACTTTCTCTTCGAGTGCTCCAGAAGATCTTCAAGTTCCTGGGAGAAGAACGCCTCTAGGTGCTGTTGGCCTAGGAGGTTTTTATTTCCAAAGCGGGCAGCCCAACATGTCCGTCGGCCATGGACCTCCTTCTGACGAAAATAATCCAGAAGCAGGCTGTTCCACTCAGGGAGCTAGGTAGTTTCAGATCCATTGATATACAGGGTGATTCATCTGGAAATGCGGGGATCTATTCATAAGATTGTCCTCGTTTCGACTGAATGAAATTGAGAGAATGGTTAAATGAAATAAACATCTAATATATAATGAAAATGAATTTGCGGGCGTTATTCTAGAGAAAACTCGAACTGGATCGTTTTTTTCCTGTTTTATTCGCCCCAATAGTTTGGTAATCATCATTTAGTAGTTTGAGGAAAGAGGAAATCAGGAGAAACCCAGAGGTATAGCCAAGAATTATTGATGTATGTAATTTTGTATGGGAATTATTGCTACTTCAGAAACAGCTCATTTCTATTCTATGCTGTTAAAGCCAGGATTGTCAACTGGACTCGTATATGAAAATGTATGTTTGTTCGTATTTGATGTGCTGCCGTACAGTACATCCAATTTCGATGGAACTTGGTCAACTCATTGCTTGCACTTATGCAAAGGTTATAGGCATTAGCAATGAAGCTTTTTGAAATTTGAAACGATATTTTGAAAATTACTTCTTTGCGGTAGCAACGCGCTCGTAACTAGCTCGTACCAACTGTATGATAATTGACGTCTATATCATCATATATCTGATGATGTGTGTACGGCCAATTCTCATCGAATTCGATTGCTGAGTCTTGTACTGAATCAATACGTCTGAACACAGATTCCCAAAAAAATACCGAGACCCCTATTATGATGAATGAATTCGCGAAATAAATTTTTCATTCAAAGTACCTAGCTTTTCAATGAAAATTCCAAAGAATGGATTCCGTTTGGAAACGGCGAAAAGAGCGCGGGAACTACACGTCATGTCTGCCTTGACCAATCAATGATAGCGCTTCTAGACTGTGGAGGACAGGGTGGCCAAACATCACATTCCCAATTTTTTTTTTCATTGGTTGACAACACGAAAGGAAAGCCTATAATGTTCGAGGAATATCGTGTTAGCCAGCTGTTGAATTTTGGGAGAGAAGGAAGGTGTTGGAATTTTTCTTGAAAGATTGTGGTGATCAGCCTGTGATCGTCTATTGTGTGATGTGCCTTCTTGGTGAACATACAGGTTTGAGTTTTCGTTGCATTGAACTGTACTAGATTTTCAGATCCCCACTTCAGAATTCTTGTCATATCTCTTGTCATATGCTCATTTGAACTGGAATTATGTGCTCGATATCTTGCACACACAAAATGGAAAACCATATGGACCATATCGACTTATACGATGGGTACATTCTGGTCAGGCTAGGATTCTCGTAACAATAAATGTTCACGGTGATAGTAATTCGATATTCAATTCAACAACGTCAGTTCGAGATTTCCAATGGGACTCTAGGACATTCGCCTCGAGGTTAGAGACATCGAAAGTTATTTGCGTAATGAACGGAGATTATTATAAGATATCAAACAAAGTGATTCACTTCATTGGATTTCCAGAGTGAATTTGTCCTTTTGTCAATACGCGAATATGTGTTTCGAAGGGGAAATGTAGTTCACTGTTCAGTGGCGTTTCTTTGCAGAAGCGTTTCTTTGCAGATTCCACTGGAAAATTTTATGAAGTTACTCGGATTGCTCTTTTTTGCTCTTTTTCTATGGGATATTTGTCTAATTCCATACCATACCTATTTTTTTTGCATTCTCTGATAAATCACCCTGTATAGAGTTGAAGTTTGTACCAGCATCAGGTGAATCGTAAATATTCATTTCGAATCAAACTCAGTTCATTTCATTGTCCATACTTTTTTTCACTTTGTATATATGTTGATTTCATTAGTGAGTTCCAAGGTTCAAAGTTCAAGGCTTTAAAGATGAAATAATTGTTCAGGAATATGAAATACTACACTCAGGAGCTAAGTTGCCTATAGAATGATCATGAATATCATTCCCATGGGCTGTCTCAGAAACTTACTCTGAGTGAGCTTGCTTACTCTGAAGCGTTCATAAACATACTCTGTCAGGATGGACTCACAATTATTCAGAAACTTGCCCAGAGTAAATTCAACTTACTCTGCTTTCGAACAGAGTATCTAACGCTGTCTTCTGACATTTATGACAAGTCATCATGCTGTTGTGAAGGTTATATTGTGAATTCTCTGATATTCATTATCCAGATCTGAGTCAAATAGAAATATTACATATGCATACAAGCACTGTATCAACAAATAATAACATATTATCATCCATTAAAGATAACCTCAAAACAAATAACCTCGTTTCACGACACTTGACATTTACTCAGGCAGGTTTTTGAACCGGTACTACTCTGAGTAGCCATTATCGATATATTTCCTACGAGGTGATCATACTCTACTCTACTATACTCTAATGAACGCAGCCCTGATGTATATCATACAGGGTGAGCCGATGGAATCTTTCCAGCCTGATTTGTAGGATTCATCATCGAAATTTTGGAAAACTCTCGAATACATAGATTCACCCCCGTAGAGTTGTAGCTGGGGGGTGAACAACTATCGAAATTTGTATAGCGGAAAGTGTATGTGCCATACCACTTTTCGAAGGTCTCCTCGAGTTCTTCGTGACCCTATAATTTTGCCTTATCATTTCTATAGATAACGAAATGACAGATGCTCAAAATCTTGGGAATAGACTATTGTTTCCATGATAAAAATACCAAATAATATTTAGGTGTGCACGTCGAATTGATCTCACAAACTGTTCGTAATGCTCGCCATCAACATTCATGCAAAGATAAAATCGATTCTCTATCTCTTCTCTAACATTCTGCAACATATCAGCAGTTATTTTTTGACACTCTACAGTTATGAGTTCTTGCAGGACTTGAAGAGAAGCCGGCTGTGTTTGTATGTAAACAGTAGACTTCAAATGGCCCCAGGAAAAGAAAAATCAGGAGACCTTGCAGGCCACTCAATAAATCCTCTAGGGTCAATCTAATTTCTAGAAATTACCGAACGAGTGACTATATTATAACAAGAATGTTCATGGCGGATATTTTGAACAGTTTCTGAGGAAAATTCGACGTGGGCACCTGATTATTGTACTTGTTATTCTGATTATTTGGTATTTTTATTAAGATGATGATAGTCAATTTCCGAGATTTTGACAAGCTGTCATTTCGTTATCGATGAAAATGATGAGGCAAAATCATAGAGTCATGAAGAACTCGATGAGACCTTCGGATAGATCCCATTCCCTATGCAAATTTTGTAGATTGTTCACCCCCCAGCTATAGAATTAACGCTATGGGTGAAAAAAGCTGAAAAATAGTTTTCCTCAAATCAGGAATCTACGTGTTGGCGTTTTACAAAATTTTGATTTTGAATCAAACCACCGGAGGTAAATCACCAGCAGCCTTAACGATAAGTCACTCTACATAGTTTTGCTTCTGCAGGTCCCAAGAATCACGTTTGCAGAATCCACAAAACTCAAACTTATCGAAAGGCAAGAACCGGCAAGGAAAAACTGTTAGACTGAACATCAACGCCAGAGAAAGGAGGAGGATGCACGATTTGAATGACGCCTTAGATGAACTCAGGTGGGTACACTCAAACATACGTATCCAAATGTGTATATTTCACGAATTATCCAAAAATAAGGTCAAGCTTGGAAAATCGAAATTGGCAGCATATATATACAAATGATGATAATAACGAAATCACTGACATGTTCCCGAATATACTGAAGGATGCAATAAGGATCAACACAGATGTTGAAAATATATAGAAGGAAAACTAGTAGGAAGCCATTGATTAGTATGGGTTTGAAAAATTCTATCGAAGGAAAAAATGATATGTATGTGAAGATGAAACAAAGTCCTGATGATATACAATTACAGAATACATACCGACAACATGGAAACGTCCTGAATAAAGCAATTCAAACTTCTAAGAAGGCCTATTTGAATAACCTAATCGGTCAAAATTCGAACTCTTCTGCAGCACTTTGGAAGTGTGTAAATCAAATATGTAAAAAGTCCGAAATTGAAAATGAAATAGAGAAGATAACAAATGAAAATAATGAGCAGATTCCAGATGAAGGGGAAAAAGCAAATGACTTCAACAATTACTTCAGCGACCTTGGAGAAAAATACGCTGAAAATATAACTGCCCCACAAAATTTCAACAAAAACATGCCAATCTTGAATAAAACGATATACCTTTCTCCAACAAATCAGAAAGAAGGCGAAAGAGCTGAAACCAAAAAAAAAAAAAAATTGAACCAAATAGCTCCACCTGGTTGATGTAAATACTGTCAGTAAGTTTCTCGAGGAGGTGGTACATTCATTTTTCAGCTCCTTGTGGGATTCTCTCTCCTCTAAAATATAAAGTAGAAGATTCAAAAAATAATTGCAATTGTTGTGAGGACAGATTTTGTGATCTGCCCCAAAATGTCACTGCGCTTGGAATTAAACCTGAAAGAGAAATTCTCTATTTGTCAATGACACCTTATTTTTGGAAAATTTAGGAATATAAATATATTCAGTAGAAATAAAACTTCTACTTATAAGGTAACGAACAAATTCTTGCAACAGGACGTTGCAAGAGACCCTTTGCTGTACGTAAAGAAACTACTCAACAAATTTGATCAGAGCCTGTGTGAGCTTTCACAACTCTACCTAAAATCCACTTCAGTGGTGAAGTTTAATCATTTTCTATCACAACAAGGGACCCCTCAGCTATTGTCTATATTTCTGTCGTTGATTTGAATTAAAATTGGGATACTTTTTTTCAATGGTTTGTTTTGACACTGAAAAGTGACAATTTGGCAGACGAATTGGTTGTCTTTTTGGTTGTTGTATATTCTGTCTGTTCTCAATTTGGTGTATTGTTTTATCAAAGATATGTTTCGGCTAAGTGTTGAGTTGTAGAACATCTTTTAAATGGTTCATTTCGGTATTGAAAATTTGGTGGTCCGATGATATGGATTTGGCTATATCATAGAGTGATTTGGAGTGATCATTCCTCTCTTTGAAATTCGATGATGATTTGATTGAAATTTGAAGTATCTGTCGGTGTGTGTTTTTTACGATATACACTTGTTATCAAAATGTTATCTGATTTTTTAATGAGGACATCTAAAAATGGTAACTGATTATCAGATTCGATTTCTGAAGTGAATTTGATTGTTGGTTGGATATTGTTCATTAATTCAGGAAATTATCTATTTATCTATTTTATTTGGTCAAATAATGTAAATGATATCTACATACCTCCACCAAGTCTTTGGTTGTTTATTGATTTTTCTTACAATATCTTCTTCAAAATCTTCCATGAATATATTACTCAGAATAGGAGATAATGGTGAACCCATGGCCATACCAAAAGTTTGGTTGATAAAAATGATTATCTAACTGAAAGTTAATTTTTTTGAGACAACAAAAATTCTGGAATGCCTTTTACACTCAGTTTAGTTCTTCTATTGAGTTTTTCATCATCTTCCAGTGTCTTCTTCACTATTTGTGAAGTTTTTTCTACAGGAATATTGGTAAATAAACTCACTATATCGAAAGTAACTAAAATATCGTCTGTATCAAGATGGATGTTGATTAGTTTCTCCAAAAAATGAGGAGTATTTCTGAGGAAACTTTTACTGTCACCTGACGAAGGTTCTATTATATCTGAAGGGAATCGTGATAAATTTTGACAAGGATAAAAAAGTCCATAAAAATGTGGCGGTTTACACTATAGCATCTGGATATATGTTTCCTATCTGTTAGTGCCAGTTTATTTTCGTGTTTTTTGCATTATGTTCCGTATCTTTCTCTCTATGTTTGCTGTAGGATCTCTTTTCAATTTCGTGTGATTGCCCTCATTCAATAATGGTTGATGTAGTTTCCCTGAAGCGAGTATTATTATTCGACTGAACATAACCAGACTCTCGTGCAATCAGAGAAATCAAATTGATATATATTCGATAAAATCATCATGAAATGATTCAAGAATGATTCATAAAAACATTTGTTGAACAAAATAGAAATTGAAAATCGAAATTGAAATTTGAAATGGCAAAATAGCTGTAATAGAATGATGGCGCCACGAAAACTAGAGACTCTTACATCAGCTGGAGTGAAGTGGATTGGTTAGAACAACAGTGGCTCTATCCAAGACAATGGCGACAATGCATTGTAAGCGTTTTGATTGGCTGACGCCATGAAGAGGCGAATTTTCCATGAGCTCACATTTTACGGTTTCTATCATTTCATCAGTGTTTCCAAGCGTCGCAATATTCCTTGTTATTATTTACCAACGATGATGGATCCATCTCTGTGGGAATTGCAAAATAGAAGAAATAATACATCATACTCGTTTAGAAGACATATTGTAGAACTCGTTCTCTATGCGCCAAAACAGTGGCTTCCCCTGGTTTCTTTCCCATTCAAGTTTCAAGTTCAATTAATCATTTCAATACCATCCATCCAGCTGGATGAAGTAGCCAAAAGACTTTCTATCCAACCTCCACTCCTAGTGGGGTGTTCTTCACGATTTCTTGTATAAGAAACCTCTGTCTCTAACTGAACAGAAATACAGCTTGAATATAAAAAAATATTGGTAACCATAACAGTTTTATGGTAAAGCTCGAAGGTGAAGGAAACATCAAAATAAAGGAAAAGCTAAATTATTGAATACAGATACAAACCAAATAGCAAAAAAGGTATCTAGCTATTCGTTTCCAGCGAATGCTCTCAATTTAAGAATATTCCATATATGATTGGCAATAGTTCTGCTAATGAGTGGAGTGAGATTATCAATTGATTCGAGAAAAGACTGCTCGTTGTGACCGAAAGTCTGTACTACCCTGAGACAATCATACATAGGACAAAATATGCTGAATTGTTTCAGAAGAATTCAAATTGCAAATAGAACAAATTTTGGTAGGTTTCATTGCATGAGAACTTCCGTTATAAGTAAGATTAATCAAGTGTTTATTGCTTACTCTTAGATGAGTAATAGTGCGAATGATCTGAATAGGTAAATATGTAGTTAGTTATGAAAATGTGAATTGCTTGTAGAACAACAAAAGACTAGATCTTTGCAGAACTGTGCGATCCAGACCGAAGAGTTTGTTATAGTATTTGGAGAGTAGGAAGGATTCATTCAATAATAGTGAAATCATTTCGGTCCAAAAAGCGGTAGCCTCAATGAAGTCGAAATGCTTCTTGACTTGTGGCACCCAGTTGTATCTTGAATTCCTAGAAGATGAAGTGGTGATTGTTCATTTCTGAATTTTCGATAATCCAACCGAGGCTGAGTATGGAAATAATGTAGAGAAATGTAGAGAAACTTCTCCTGTTTCAAGTCTGATGACATGATCGGGTGTACTAAGCGGAAGAAGTAACAATCTTCTGAAGAAAAATACCTGTACCCTTTGAAGAATATCATGATATTTCAGGCCCCGAACAGGAGTACAAGTGGTCATAACACTCAAAATGGATGATTCATAAAGCTTCATTCTGGCTCTCCAAGAAGTAGGTTTGGTCTTTGCAAATATAAGTAGTAACGCCCCGGTAGCCTGCTTAGCCTTGTTTTCTGAGGATACAGCCATGTTGCGGAATAATGATGAACAGGACAAAGGCACACCAAGATAGGTGTGCGTGTTGGTAGTTCCTTCTTCAAGATCATTGAAATAGAATTTGTAACCAAGGTTATCCGTCCCACAAGCATCTCTGGAAAAGCACACGATTTTGGTTTCTTCAATATTTACCTCCAACTTATTTTCTACCGTATATTCCTCTAGGATTTTAAGTTTCTTGCTACGGCATAAAGGAGCATTCGTACATCATTGGAGTTATCAATGTTATTACCCTTAGCACCTCTAGCGACGAAGTATTTTCCAATATCAGATAGAAATATAGCAAATAGTGAAGGACTAAGGGGTTCAACACCCTTGGTAATGTCAAATGATTTGGAGTGTCCATCAGATGCCGCCACAGTCAGGACTGCATTTTCATAAAGATTCTTGAACATATAAATCAAATTGGAACTGATACCTGAATTATGGAGTTTATGCCATAGTAATTTATGATTCACCGAATCGAAGGCTCAAGACAAGAACATTGTCAATACATTCTTTTTTTTCTGAATGCAGAGTGGCATTCGGGAAGAATATCATTGTTCTCTGTCCAATGTCGGAAACCTTCGCAGGACAATTCAAAAGACCAATTCCTCTATACTTAGCTGGATCGTCAACAGGTCCCTTTTTGTGAAGTATACTTATTTTAACATTTCCCCAGCATTTGGGAAGAGCCCTGGTTTCCAAAATATCATTGAAGGTTGCCGTTAAATAAAGAATCCATTTTATCGTTAGAGTGGTTGAAGTCAGAACATCGTCTGGAGTCTATCGTCGCCCTGTCTCCAAAATATGCAAATTGAATGTGGAAAGTGAAAATAGTCCCTAGTATATATTTTCACGGTGGGGAGGATGTTGCTGATTTTCTTGTTATGATTTGCTATTTATGTATTATTCATATGATTATTCATTTTTGAACATCCTTTATATATGATGTTTCTCAGTCAACGGAGAATAGTTGAATTATTGATATTGAGATAAGATTTTGTCAGAATAAAAAGTCAAAGAAAGTAAAATACCGAAATTATTATTGGAAATACAAAAAAGGTATTTCACACATTTATTAGGCAAATTTTTGAGACTATTGTCCATTCCAGGTCTCTTATAATTTTTACATTTGGTAAGAGCCTGATAAATAGGAGTATCCAAATAGGGATGCAAGACATCGAAATACATAACGTCGAGGATGATATATGTTTCCATAAAAAGATTCCTAGACAGAGGCAGGCAAATTTGTTCTTAAACGATGACCTTCGAATTTATTCATTGTACTCCATAAAGATTTTGAGTCCCTAACATTTGAGAGCTGATCTGTCATGAGTACGTTTTAGCTTGGTCGTTTTTTTTATAAATACGTTTGGATTCAAGAAATTCGTTTTTGTATATGGTAGAGAATTTCTCTCTTCCACATGTTCGGAGATCTTTCTCCAGCTGTCTTTTTGTTGTTGTTTTGTTGTTGACTCTTTGAGAAATTTTCTTATGAAGATCAAGAGTATCGGCAGTTTCATGAATAGCTTCGCAAAAGTTATCGTGAGCAATCTCAGTTCCAGAAATGTGTGTCACTCTAGCAGAGCGTTGCATTTCTAAATTATAGTTAAGTGCGTTTCCAGCGTCAAAATAGAGAGCATAACTTTGAGAATCAAGGCTATTCGATGAGTCGTCACTATTCATAGAGTGAATTGAGTTATCTGATTCGAGAGAGAGACAGTGGAAAGTGATCTGAAATACTGGTATGATTCAATACTTTTGAACTGTCTATATTTTGTAGGATGGTATTATTCACCCAAACATGATCATTGACACTATCACCTGCTGATGCCACATGAGTGAACTGTGCGGGGAGATCGAAAGTTCTTCTACCATTCCCACTAAAGCTAAAAACCTGAAGGGTACCGGAGTGTACATATCCCCGGATTACGCTCTCGAAGATTATCAGAAGAGAAAACTCTTGTATCATCATCAAAATACTGCTCGAGAACAAGGACAAACAGCATTCATCAGAGGAAACTCACTCATCATAAATGGTAAAATTCATACACTTGAGGAAATGCAATCGACATCGAATGTTCCAAACACTAATCAGAGTGAGGTACATCGCAGTTACAGCACTTCGTCCACTGGTAGTGCTACATCTCAAAGTAAAAAAAAAGAACCTGTTAAGAAAAATCTTCGTTCTACGGTGAAACAAACTTATTCGTGCCCACAGTGTCTAATTCTTATTCTTCTGTTATTTTTTCTCTGTATGCCTATATTATTTTTACTTTATAATTCATTTTTACTGATACCATTCTCTATGGAGAAATTAATTCAGCCCACATACTATTGTTATAATTATAAGAAATCTCGAGCACTATTATTTCTTTTTCAACTTGTGAATTTACTTTGTCAATACTAAATATGTATATTTCAGTTGGTCACATTGATATTTGTTCTTTGCTTCCCAAAATCAATGAAGTTGAGCATATGATTCATTCGAAAAAAATTCATATATTTGCTTTAACGGAAACTCGGTTGCATCCTGGAATTTCCGATGATTCCCTAAAGATTGATGGTTATGTACTCATTAGAAAAGACAGAACTATCAAACGTGGAGGAGGGGTTGCGTTTTTTATTGAAAGTTCCCTCAAATTTAGAATTTTAACTTCAGAAAATGAGTCTTTCATCGAACACGTTTGGATAGAAATTACAATTGGAAAAGATAAATTTGCTGTGGGAGTTTGTTATAGACCTCCTAAGAGTGATCATGTGGCTCTCCTGAATAGATATGAGAACACCTTAATAAACATTTACCCTGATTACGATCGCATTATCTCCCTCGGAGACTTTAACATTGACTATCTTAATTTGCAATCGACTCTCAACGATGATTTCAACTCTATAACTGAGTCCTTCAATCTCAAGCAGAATATTTCAGAACCAACTCATATTACGAATACTTCTATGACTTTGATTGATCACCTATACACCAATTTTGAGGTGAAAAATTGCGGTTCAGTTGATACAGGTTCGGTAAGACACTTTTTAATACACTGTTCATTTGAAATAGATAGCAATCATATACAACCGAAAACGATAACTTACCGTGACTTCTCTAGGATCAACATGAACAACTTCAATCATGAACTTGAAAACAAAAACTGGAATAACATGCACCAACTCAATGTCGATGAAAAAATTGAATATCTGAATAGTACTATTCTAGAATTAGTAGATATCCATGCACCTGCCAAAACTCTGGTTGTTTACTCGAATGGAAGGAAAAAGCAGCCATGGATAACGGACAATAGCAACAGCAATAACAAAAGCAAATAACGGAATTACCAGAATCACTGAGAAAGCCGGAAGAGTACAATAATTTTTTGATAAATGAACTCCGCGATAACCGTCAACCAGACATTGAGTTGCTGCAATATTACAAAAATAACATTGATGAAAAGGTTGGAGATTTACTTTGTTTCAAACGTACAAATGAAAGAGAAGTTTCACAAATTATTAATGGGATCAGAGCTAAAGCTTTAGGTTTTGACAACTTGAACATTCAAACCATCATTCTATGCTGTCCCTTTATTGTGCCATTTCTGACAGATATTTTCAATAGCTGCTTAACTGAAAGTTATTTTCCTGTTGCTTGGAAAAAAGCGTTTGTGCTACCATTACCAAAGATCCCAAATGCCACAGATTTCAGTCATCTACGTAGCATCAGTATTCTGCCAACGCTTTCGAAGGTTTTGGAAAAAAATCATAGAGCGACAAATCCGTGATTACGTGTCGGAGAGAAAGCTTTTACCAACAAATCAATCTGGATTTAGAAGCGGCTATAGTTGCTCGACGGCCTTGAGTACTGTTACTGATGATATCGTCTACTCATTGGATAATAACAAAATCTGCGTCCTAATCATGATTGATTACTCTCGTGCTTTTGATACATTGAATCATCAAATTTTATTATCAATTTTAAATTATATTGGCTTTAGCAGAGAATCAGTAGAACTACTCGAGTCATTCCCAAACATAATATTATTCCCAAACATAATAAAGAAATATATAAATCTTCCTTTTCATATCAGATCGCTTCGGAAAGTAATTCACTAGATATACCAAAATTCTTCCTAACTCTTATAAAAAAAAAACAGAAAATCGAATTACTCACACATCAATGATATCTGCTTCAATTGTCTCATTTTCTAATTGGATATGCACTGATTTGAATGTTTCCATTTACTGTTTTATTTCTATGTCTATTTATATGTCCATTCATTGAAAAACATTGTAATCGGTCAGGGTTCATATAGAATATTTGTGTTTATTTAAATTTTTTTAGGAGAGTGTGGAAGAATTGGTCATCAGACCTAACACTCCACCTTTTGTTTGCCATAATTGTTGTGAAATGGCGAATTTATGTATTATTTTGAGGCAGACAATGAAATTATTATTATTATTATTATCATTCAAGAGAATGAAAGAATCACTGAACATGAGATCTAGAAGTTCACGACCTTTTGAATTAACAACAGTATCGAAGCAGAAAACATGTTCATAAAGATTGGTATTTTCTAGAGCTTCGGCAGGAGTAACTGCGGTGTCAACAACCCTAGAATTGAAATCCCCACCAATAATTATGTCGAAATTATCGTAGCAACAACCAATTTCCAAAGAGTCCTATCTTGATGTGGTATGAATGGTTCAGGAGCAAGCAATAACTGTGAACAGTTATTGTCTGTCTGTGTAGTCCCACTATGACTTTTCATGGAACGTACCTGGTGTCCCCAGGTCTCCAGACGTGTGTAAACAGCGTCTGAATGATGATGTAATGATTCATTTTGGAGAGTACCAGTGGACACTGAGATTTTTGTTTACTGAATGAACAAATAATTCTGTGAAATCCCTTATTCAGATCTTTGTTCTTTCACTCAAATACCTCCTAGACTCGAAACAGAAAAATTTTCATTCAAAATTCAATCTTGAGAATTGTTTCAAATTATGCCTTGAATCTTGATGATGCCTTGAATGATTTCTTGTTATCTGCAATCTTTTCAAGGAGTGATATATAACATTATTTCCTTTTCCTGCTGAGCAGTTAGTTGTTATGTTTATATTTTTTCTTATAGATTATGATGATGAAAAATGTTGTTGCCTCCCTCAAAAGAAATTCTTCTGCGAGAACTATGAATATCCTAATTTCCATTCCAGATCCGTCATACCGTACGCCCACTCCCCCTCAGTTCGGAAACTGTCGAAGATAGCCACCCTGCTGTTGGCAAAGAACTACATCCTCATGCAGGCCAACGCCCTGGAAGAGATGAAGAGGCTCATCGCGTACCTGCAAGGAACGGCAGGCGCGAACGTCGGCTCGGCGATAGTGGCGCCCCCTGGTTTCGACCTGCAGGGATTTCCTGCGGCCGCTAAGTTCTTGCAGCAGCAGGAAAACGCGCGCAGCAGTACCGGAAGTGGGGGTGGTTCGATGCCGCCTGCTATTTAACGCTGAAACCAGTTCGGTGGCGTCTGTATAATACATCGTACATACACAAACAAGTATTAGTGTGCGTTCTGAGTTGAGTCGAACTGATAAATGATCATCCCTTTGCAATTTATTTCGTGAATGATGAAAAATGATAATGATACGATTGTTATTTTCAGGGAGTATTTTAGAACTTTGCAACTAAATACTTGTCTGTTGTGTGTATCTATTTTGTACATGTTTGGGTGATGGTCAGCTCGAATCTATTTCAACGATAATTGATGACTACCTCTAGGTGAGGTGATGAGAATCTTTGTTGTTATTTGATGACGTTTGTGCCAAAGATTCACTATACTGGGTGCCACACGTCAGTATACAGGTTGATTCACCTAATAATGAGAATACAAAAATAGTTTTATACATGGAATCAGAGAATGTGACTACCAAATTTAAGAGCAATCGAAATAAATTCATAGATTCTTCCGAAGAAACTCTAATTCCATTCGGAATGTCGTTGTAATGAAGTGAATTTTGAAGTATTCCTTTCGTGATAAGTTGGTTATTGATAGCACAGTGTAGTGAATTATATATCAGTTGCGGCACTTTCCACGAATGCCCCTTGCTTTGCTACCTTTCCCTTTTCCCGTCTAGACCGCAGTAGCTCGGAAGAGCTACTAGAGCTATAGAGAGTGTTTCATTTGAAAAAAATACTTTCCATCCTTTTTGTATATAGCGGCAAAATAATGAATTCTTAGAGACCATGTATAATGTCGAACAAATTCCGCCTCACAAAACTAATACATAGGACCTTGATATACTACGATCAGAATTTCAACTTCGTATACGAATCCAGATAACGCATTAACAAACACTACATTAGAGTTGTCTTGAACGAACAAAAAATAAGGAAAATAATTGATAATTCGAAAACCGTTAGAGATGGGTATATAAGGATGGAATGACAAGATTAGGAAAAGGATAGTGAAAACAAAAATTCAATGATAAAGAAGGTGTGTCTCATTCTGCATCGTTGGAAATATATTGAGTAGTCCATGGACGTTCAATCATTGTTTATACGTCCATGGAGTAGTCCGTTTTCCTGTTTCCAGTATACGTCTGAGGTACCCGAGGCAGGCTGCTTTTGTTCTCAAAACATGGAAGGGAATTGCGAGAGTGACCAAACTGATATATTATTTCTCAAACCTTTGAAATCATAAGAATGATCAAAATTGAATTCGTGAGTAAGTCACTGAAGTGCGCCGACTGAATATCTGCTGCGATTGAGAACACTTTACTTGCTTCTACAACGCGTATATCAGTTCAGGAATGTTTCTTTTCGTAAATACGCTCCGAAAGTTGGTACGCTGACCAAAACCTACCACGATAATTTTCATTTGAGATGGATGTTTATTTGTAGAGTTACATGATGAGTTTTATGTACTCCTATCTATGACATCGTGACCCAGAGCTAGACAGTGACAGTGGAATCAAATTCGATGGGAATTGGTCGTATAGGTACAAGGTTTTCTCATTTTTTCCTGACCACTAGCAGTGACGTCACTCGTTAACTCATGCCTGGCGATAGCTCAGCGGTCATCAATATACATAACTATACATTGCTCAATTGTAGGTTAGAATTTAGAATCGCCCTTGATTTTTTTCTGATCTGAATATCCTCATTTTGAGTAATAAGGCTCATTATATCATATCGCGTGATGATGACCATTGAAATGTTCGATGAATGGTATGAGGTGGATGCTCGAGAGTAATTGCACAACAATTGCTCATTGCACTAGTGAACTAGTGGAGAGCGCATAGGATAAGATACCAAAATTCAAAATATTCCTAGATTCTTGGAAGATGATGATTGGAAATTAATTCTCACACAATTGTTTCAATGGTGGATCTGGATTCGAATATTCAATGTATGCGACACAAAACCCACGGAAATCAAATTCCAATAGGATGAAGAAATAGTGTTGTTATCTTCCATTCCTGCTACCGCGCACCTCTAGCCCCAATTCCCCAATATAAGATAACCTTGTGTATACGGACTTTGAAAGGTTTCACGTTACCTATAGACAGTAGCCTAGGTCCAGTAAGGTCAATGCTTGTCATCATGGGTGCGCAGAGCTTGATAATTATATGTTTTTTCACCTTTCCATTATTTTCTCCAATTTTGATTGGACTACACTTGATTCGATGAGGACAACTCACTGAATATATCTTCGCGTTCTCAAGTGAATCACCTTGTATACTTACCTGATAGCTGGACATCCATTTTGATATCGAATGAGATGTTTATTCGAAATAATAGTGGGTTGTAGTGACAGATTTTCCAATATTTTTTTGTCATGATCGAAACGATCATATTTACAAATCAAATTAATTTCAAACTAGAATGCATGAACATAAAAACTGTACGATATTTCCATCGCCTTAGCATAACAGCCAAAATCTAGTCGATGAGAAATGCTCCTCAGCTTTCAACCAAAGTTTCATATTGAAATAATGTATGCTTCCAGTATCAAAAACCAAAATCATCATGATGAAGTAGGTAGGTATAAACATGGAATAGTTTCAACTCGAAAATAACAACTGATATGCATTAAAATACTTCATGATGCTGAACGTTTGTATTTCATCATATTGGATCATCACATGTGATACAAACTCGTTTCTGAATGAGCCCCCTACTATACGATTCTTTATAGAATTTTTAATGACGGATGAAACGAATCCAAAAATATGTTGAACCTCACCTGTCAAATTTCTTTCCAAAGTCATATCCAGGAAAACATTATGATATTATATTCCTTCGAAAAAATTAACTGATGATAGAAAATCGATGTTGGTGAAGAGAAGTGGTCTCGTTTTTGTAACTATAGGTTGAGTAAAATCATACAACGAAAGATCTGTGAATATATTCTGAAGTTTTCATTTCAGTCACGATGATAATATCTCTTATCGATTTTCAATTGGGTTTGTGGAGAAGAAGGGTAAATATAGACCCACTGATAGGCCTCAAGGGGTAATAACCTGCCCTCTTGGAATCTACAAACGACAAATCGATAAATTATTTACTGCAATAATAAAATGGATCCAATGTTAAATCACCTGTATACACGAAACTCCATCAATAGTTAGAATGAAAATATTCGACATTTAGACGTTTTTTGGGGTGAGCTGTCGGAGTAAATTCTATCGCATATCTTCTGAATACGACAAAATTGCATACAAATTCATCACTAATAAACAAATCTAATTCAGTGGCACACCAAATTGGGTTCGACGAATTTTCTGTTAATTATCTTCATATCCACTGATATCTTTATCCCATAATAACGAGTCGTCAATATATTCAAGAAATGTATGTCATTTCCATGTGCCTCTAGATTTTGAGAGTGAATATGATATATTTCCAGAATACCAATACAGCATTCTCATAACATTTATCAGACTCAGAGGTCGAAATATTCCATTTTCGGCAGTCCTAATCAATATGAACTATCCTCTGTCCAATATTCCTACTTGAAGCAATATGAATAGCAATGAATAGCTATAATTTGTAGTTTATTTCATATTTAGGTAAACGCAGAAAAATCACATTTCAAATGACTGTTCGAAACAAAAAGATATTTTCATAGTATGTGAATATTGTCATGTCGTTGGATGTTATATGATATAGTTTTCAATTCGTTTAATTCTTAATTCTCAATTCGTGATACCTCTCATTCCACATGCAAGCATTCGAATGAATTTTTGGTAAATGCATCTACAAGATCTTCCAAAAATGATAAGGAGAAAAATAATATGAGAACTATTCCGCAGAAATCTCCCACGTCGAGTAAAAATTTAATTAAATGAATGGTCATCATTTCTATCACATTCTCAAGAAAGATGTTGAGGTTTTTTTTTTCCTGCTACTCGTTTGTTTCCCGACGTTCGAGAACTGATAATAATTGTCCTCAACATTGCTTTTTTCCACAATAAAATCACCATCCGTTTTTTATTATGGTTATTAGTAACACCATACATTCATTATATTATTTCATTGAATTATTAGCCCTTCAACAATTCAAGGTCAATTACAAAATTAAATTTAGAATATTAAAAATTTTTTTATTCGAAAATGTTCCGAAACATTTCGGACAAAATTTCTGGGATGACTGAATATCATACGAGCGTTAAACATTTTTCTAGTGAATTCAAATCGTTAACAGATGATTCAAAATTATTATTTGTTCCGAAAAAAAAATATTTTCTCTTCTCGATAGAAAGTGACTCTATAGAGATGACTATACACATCGTTTTGGGACTTCAATCAAAGTTGTTGGGAACATGAAATGGAGAAGATCCTCACTTTCCATATTATTTTACTGCTCTTTCATTCAAACTACTAATCACTTTAGTTATTTATGAACAATAACACATTATTGGTGGATCTTTCGGGGGTTTACAAACTGTTAACATATATCAGTTACTGTAACTAAATAAGTACCTAAAATACCTAGTGGAATATTGACAGTTCATGAACACCCGATTGTTATCACTTCTCCACATATTTTTGGTGAAAAATTTCAAACACGGTTGTAAAAACACTATTATTCATTCAATAATTCCTATAGAATTGTAACAGTGATATAATAGTTGTGAAATTTCTGCGTGAGTCTTTCGTACATGTATGTACAAATGCTATATTCTAGTCAATTCCTAGTCATGAGTGAATTTTGTTGAGTGAGATGTGTTAATAGTAAATCATAAAAATCACTATTTGTTTCATTTCACTGAGTGAGTATGAGTGAGATTTCAGTCAGTGAGGATAGTTACGAAGATACATATTCACAGAGTTGTTGTGGTCTGTTTCTTTCAATTATTCCTGTTCTGAATTGAAATTTGAATAAATTATTGTATTAGTATTGTATTGTATTAGTATTGTATTAAGTGTATTAGTATCCCAGCCAGCATATTATTATAGTCTAGCAATAGTCTACCTACCGATGCGTAAAAGTTGGGCAGTTCAGAATCAAATGAAGCGAAGCATAGACATTATCTCAACCAATCGTCATGATCCGTATGGGGACGGATCAAGAATTTCCCCATGGTAAATCCTGCATGTCGTAAGAGGCGACTAAATGGATACCCATAGGTGGAAGATGATGGTTCCCATCATCGCCCGGTGCGACACCACCACATCGACAGAGGTGCTGTGAAATGGATAACTCCCATGTTTCAGTATTTGGTCGATGCTTCCGGTCATATCCCCATACCCTATCTCCTTCTTCCCAACCCAAACCGCCCATTTCAGCTGAAGAAAAATCTAGATGATTAGTTCTCCTAGAGTAAAACACTCCGGAAGTAAAATACCTCTCCATTCGGATTTCCGGGCGAGAGGTGCTCGAGGGGGTTCACCATCGGAACATGTGAATTTGAAAATAGACCTTTGTAACATCCGAGGTCTGAACAAGAATATAAACGATGTTCATTACCATCTACAGGCTTCTACAGGCTGAGGAACCAGATATACTGGATTTACCTGAGACGCAGGTCAACTCATCAACTGATACCACCTATATGCTCTGCCCTGGATATGAGCTCCATAACCGTTTCAGATTCAGAGGAGGTTTCATGTCTCTTTTCCAAAAATGATCTCTCATGCCATCGTGAGGAGGAACTGGAACCAAAAGAATTCGATGTAATGTGGCTCAAGATCGATAACCACAAACAGACAAAGTTCATCTGCTGCCTTTATCTATCACCAAACGAACCAACTCCTGGTGACCTCTTCGGATATCTTTCTCTGAAACTCAATTTCATCCAACAGAATCACCCAGCAGCTGAAATCATCATCATGGGGGATTTCAATGTCCACAACTCCACCTGGCTCAAATTTTCGAATAAAACAGATGACGCAGTACGTCTGGCCGAGGCTTTCGCTATCACCTATGATCTTGAGCAACTGATAAATGAACCTACCGGATCCCTTATATCAGCAATACGCTCGACCTGTTCCTCACTAACAATCCGGAACCGTATGAAGTAAAAGTCCGTGCACCACTAGGAAACTCAGACCACACACTCATCTCCACGATATGTCCTTACATCACTCCGCGAACCAGTTTAACACCCCCCACGCACTGTTTGGCATTACAATTCAGCCGACTGGGATGGCCTTCGCATGTTTTTTTCTGAGTTTCCTTGGAGGAGAATGTGTTTTGAATCGGGAGATCCCACGCAATGTGCTGAAGAGATCTCGGAAATCATCATGCTGGGAATGGAAACTTACATACCACATAGCACCAAATCACGAACCACTGGTGAACCATGGTTCAATAGAACCTGTTCTAGGGTCGTCGCTCTAAAGCGAGCAGCATACCGTCGTTGGAGCAGAAACCCAAGCCTGCAAACTAGAGCTGAATATGTTGAAGCTAGGAATACATGTAATCGAACAATAGATGAGGCATACAACGCGAAAATAAGATCAAAGCTCATAGAGTGTGGTTCCCGTTCATTTTGGACCTTTGCCAAGGCAATCGGGAGAAATTTCACTTCTAGCTCATTTCCTCCCCTCACAAAGGATGATAATACATTGGCTATAACACCTCATGAAAAAGCAAACACCTTCGCAAAAATGTTCGCAGACAATTCTACCTTGGATCCACGAGGCCAGGAACTTCCCAAAATCGCTACCATCGATAACCGTATGCCAGAAATTGTCTTCCGGCAACGCACAATCAGACACATTCTGCTTAGCCTCAACGTCAAGAAGGCTATGGCGCCTGACGGAATACCGCCTATTGTTCTCGAAAAATGTGCCCCAGAACTAACACCAGTTCTCTGCAGGTTGTTCACCCTTTCGTATAAACTCGGCGTATTTCCTTCTAACTGGAAGAAAGCTAGGGTCCAACCGATTCCAAAGAAGGGCAAGAAAACCCTCCCTAACAACTATAGACCGATTGCACTACTATCTGTGATCTCTAAAGTAATGGAAAAAGCAATCAACATCGAGCTCATCCGATATCTAGAGAGCTCAAGAATCGTGAACGACCGGCAATATGGCTTTCGTCACCAGAGGTCAACTGGAGATCTGCTTGCCTATGTGACACATAAGTGGCAGATGTTAATAAAAAAACATAGGGAGTCTCTGGCTGTAGCCTTGGATATCTCCAAAGCATTTGACCGAGTTTGGCACCAGGGCGTCCTAGCGAAACATCCGTCATATGGTTTGCCGCCCCAACTGTGTCTTTTACTATCGAGTTTTCTTGCAGATAGATCACTCTACGTGGTGGTAGACGGGGTATCGTCTGATACAATGACTATCAATGCTGGTGTTCCACAAGGCTCTGTCTTGGCACCAACTTTGTTCTTGCTCCACATCAATGATTTGTTAAATGTGACCTCCAGCCCAGTTCATAGCTTTGCGGATGATGGTACACTTCATTCCGCCTTTTCCTCTAGAGCCCCTATATCATCCAACGAGGCCAGAGGTGCAAGGCGAAGACAGGTTGATGCTTTAAATGAGGATCTGACAAGAATTCTGAAATGGGGATCTGAGAATCTAGTACAGTTCAATGCAACTAAAACTCAAGCTTGTATGTTCACCAAGAAGGCTGATCACACAATGCCCAATTTGATGATGTCGGGTACCACTGTTCCTATGAAGTCGTCAATATCCATGCTGGGTGTCACCACCAACAGTGATTTCTCATGGGACGATCATGTGAGGTCCATTGCGAAAACTGCTTCACAAAAACTTGGTTTTCTATTCCGTGCGAAGAGATACTTCACATCCCAGCAGCTGCTTATGATCTACAAAGCACAAATTCGACCTGTCCTGGAGTACTGTTCACATGTTTGGAGCTCAGCCCCCAAACATACGCTAAAGCTCTCAGATTCAATTCAGAAGAGAGCTATTCGCCTAGTCGATGATGCAACACTCACCAAATCATTGACCTCTCTAGATCATCGTAGAAAGGTCGGCGATCTATGCCTTTTTTATAGGTACTTTCATGGTCGGTGCTCAACGGAGATATCATCTATTATGCCACCACGCGCGATTATTAGTAGACAAACCAGACGAGCTCAAGCTGGTCACTCCTACACTGTCAGGCTCGAGACCTGTCGAACATCGCCATACCAAGCATCATTCCTCAATAGAACGGCAAAGTTATGGAATTCTTTGCCTAGTGAAGTCTCTCCTGATGCTCACAACCTCCAAACTTTCAAGAAAAATTCCAACACCTTTCTACTCTCTCAAAATTCCACCGCTGGCTAACACGATGTTCCTCGAACATCATAGGTTCCCCTTTCGTGTTGTCCACAGATAAGAAAAAAACAACGTTTCTTTGAACTCAACTATTATCTCAACCATCTGCTCGACCTGAAGTAATGCTATTTGTTTTACAAATGTCAGCCCATCTCATTCGCTTTGAAATTCTTTGAAAAAAAAAAAACAAAAAATCTTGTTTTACGGATAGATATTCGTTCCGATAATTGGTATTGATTGGCTCTTCAATTGCATTCAATTGAATCAAACCAAGTTGGCCGTGACCAGAATTTCAATACAGGGTGACATTTCTAAAACTTCCCACCCTCAGTATCTCCTTTTCAGTAAATGATATGAAAAATCGAAAAGGCAAGTGAATTTTATTTATCGGGCACACTTGGGATGAATATTTTTAGCCCTCATGATTGAGCCTCCTATCTTATCCTTAACCCCTAATCTTGAATGGGATGGAGGGGTCCAGTGGTACATCATTTTGAAGGGCTTCCAATTCTCTTTCCAACGGTAAACGGTAGTTCATTATTTTCTAATAGACAGTTTTCGAAAAATACCGTCTTAAACTCAGACAAGTAATTAGAACATGCCTGCTCTGAGATGCATATTTCTCAGCTTTTCAACTCTTCATTGGGGGCAACATAGCTCCAAAAAATTAACGTCAATAAGTAATTCTATAGTGATATTCGGTCGGTAGTTCATATGCATTTATTATTGGATTTTTATTTGTTATTGCTGAAATTCCACAGATGTTTCGAATGAGAAAACTACGGGCTGATAGATGTCTTCTGTACACGGAGTCAAAAAAAACCATTTTTTTGGTTACCATCCACATGTGTATTCTTGAATATTTCAGATTTTGAAAATTATGATGAGCATGGTGTTCTCTTCCAAATTACATCGGATCATTTTCTCGTCTCGCTTGTGAAACGCAGGGATTCTCCTTACCTGTGTCATTGATATTTTTCACTATTTTTATAACTATTTTTCAACTGTTCCTGCACATATTGTGTCTGAGTTTGTTGTTGAATATTCGATTCAAAACTCCTCCGTGATATAAAGGCTCCGACTGTCCGACTGACATTCTCTCGATGAACTTGAAATTCTAGTTGTTTCCTGTTGGTAGCAGCAAGTCGTCTACACAACACTGTACGTTTTATTTCGAATCTAGGGATTGAGAGCGGTTCCAGCAGATGAGTAGTTTCTGCTGATATGATAATTACGTAAATTACCCCGTGGCTAGTAACCCTGGGATAATATATCTACCGCAGCAGAGACTTCCTCGTTGGCAGATGAAGATGTTTTCATTGAAGAATACCTTTGAAATATTTCAGGTGAATAATTGATGTTTTCTTGTCGATTCAAATGATAAGCAATGCCAGTCCTCAATGAGATTGTATCCTCGACTATCCGAACATCATTTTTGTATCATGATAAAACGTAAATGAACGTAAACAAACGAAACGTCTTCTAACGATCGGAATCTGAGTCAGAATTTGTTTCATTCGATTCCATCATTATCGAGGCTCTAAGCCTACAATTCCTATTGGCATACTCTCCGACATTAAAGAAATAGTTTCACATAAATATAAATTGTGAATTGAAGTGAAGTTGTGAACATGTTGTGGAGTGATCGCTCTCGTATTCCAGGGGAATTCAGTGGGAAAAAACTGGACTGAAAATTTCGCTCGAAGGACAATATATGTAAGTAGTTACGAAGCAAATGAATTATATAACGAGATAAATGATATCACTTCATTTAGTATCAATAAAATCGATTGACTGGCCGAGAATATAAATCGATACAAATTTCATTCTGAGTTCACTGATTCGTGCAACTTTGTAAAACTTCAGCAATTTTGAATAATCCAAAGATAGTACGTGAGCCAAACTGTTGAAGGTGTGAAAATATCATTCTTGAGGAGGATGGATGCTGTTGGTGACCTGAAGAAATAAATAGCTCAACAAAATCAAATTTCCACAGCAAGCCTCAAATCGATGAATTGTAAGTATTGGTGTCAAACAGTATGAAGAAAGCTGAAGAACTCGAAAGAGAAGTAAAAGATCTCGAACATAAGAACCGGCAACTGGAGAAAAAGACAAGTGAAAATAACATCGTTATTTTCAATTCGGGTTGAAAAGAGGGCAATCTACTTGAATTCGCTGTGAATTATCTGAATGTTAGTCTGGAATTGACTTTGTCGGAGAGAATTCAACAAGGGATACACTATAGCAAACAGTAACGGAAACAAAATTATATTCATTAAACTCGCAAGATTTTCTACCACAAAGGAAGTACTGGAAAACTGTAGAAAATTGAAGAGCTCTAAAATATCTGTTGCTGAAGACGTATCACAAGAAGACAGAGAAGTAAAGAAGCCACCTAAGAGGAGCTCGCAGAAGCAACAAGAAGTTACACATATTCAGGAACAATTTTTACATAGGCACCATAGGATTCACTTACAAATACAGAATTGAAAATAAACACATAGAATCTCCCCAACACAGCGAAAACGTAGAAGACATTGAAGACTCAAACAACCAGAAATCCATTACAGGAAATTCAACGGTCCCGCAAATAATATGAGTTCCCAATAAGCCAAAAGAGACAAACATCATCACCCGCTGATCCGGAGAGAGAAATCACTAACAGAATTCATTCAGAGTCGGGCTCATATTCTTATGAAAACAGAGGAGCAAGAACAACGAGATATAACAGAAGCAAGAATCAGTCGTAGCCACGCTGTCTGCACTAAAATAGAAATATTTATTCAATCATGTAACCTAACAAAATTCTACAAACCTCTCTACATACCTAATTATATGATACATCCTAGCTCTGATATTATATCATAATTCTGAAATAAAATCAGTTGATACGTATGTACTATATAATGCAGATGGAGCAAACCAAGTCCTAATATAAATGAAGCTTGCTCAAATTTCAAATAAATTCATGATAATATCAAGAGTATAGTAAGAAATTTAGATGAGTTCCTAATATTAACGAACCAATTTGAATCTCACTTTGATTGCATTGTATTGAGTGAAGTGTTGATGATACAAAATATCGAAATTTTCAACATGAAGGGCTATAAAACTTCATACAATAAGGGCAAACTTAACCAGAATGACGGAGTTGTAATATTTGTTGAATCAGATATCTATCTCACGCATTAAGTTGAACACCTGAATGGTTCCTTCGTTATGAAATTCAAAGTCTGTATAGATAACAATATTATTGTAGTGAATGCAATTCATAGATCTCCATCTACGGATATTGAACAAGTCGACGATGAACTGAAAACATATTTGGAATCCGGTGGAAATCATAGAGATGATGGTAAATACAGTATTCTTGTTGGAGGCATAAATATCAACGTTTTGGACAAAAATGATAACACGAATGAATATCTGGATATTATGGGTGAGCATGGTTATTTATTTACAATCAATGAAATCACAAGATCAAGGGGAGAATCTGATTATTGCATTGACCACATATTTGTGGAAAGTCAAGATAATAATGTCGATATGTTGTTCTACCGTTCTGCAGATAGTTATAGGACAAAACAATATGAAAAATGAGAACATAAAATTCATCGAGAAAATAAATCACGAAAAACTAATTACCGATGTTTCAAGGAATTCCTGGATTGATGTTTTTTCATCTGAAGATATTGAATCAGCGACCGAAATATTCCTTGATAAAATGAATGAATCAATCGCTAAATGTACAACTGAAACAGAAATCGAAGGTAGTGAAAAGGAGAGGGAACAATTGATAACAAATTCATTGATCACATCTGTCAATGAAACAAATGCCATGCATCCAAATTCGAAGAGAACCCCAAATAATTAAATTCCCAACAAAGAGTATGAACAATACAAAACAGTTACAACAGTAAAAACATTTTGAATGAAAATGAAAATAATGCGAAGAAGATGTGGCAAAACATAAATGATATTTTTGGTGAAAGTTTATCAAAGGTCGTAAACTTTATTGGAATCACAGCGGGACATTCAACAACCAATCCTACACTCATTTCAGGAATTTTCAATGAAACATTCATTGATATGGGCAAAAGTCTTGCTAGAACCATTAACAGAAACCCAAACTATGCCACAGATGAAGAAAACTCTATAAAATCAATCTTCCTAGCTCCAACATGTTCAAGTGAAATAATCAATAGAAGCTTCTGGAATCGATAGTTTGAAATCTGAAACGTTGAAGCAAATTACCGAGCATATAGCAAGTCATTCAACATATATTTCCAATAAATCCATCGAAACAGGTCAATCCATTTGCCTTTGAAATATCTTTGGTAATGCCAGTATAAAAAAGTGGAGACAGAATAGAGGCGACAAACTATAAACCTATATCACTTATTACAAATTTCAACAAACTATTTGAAAAGATCCTGAGGTCATGCCTGATGAATTCCTCAAACAGAAACAAATCACTCTTTGACATGCAATTCGGCTTCAAGGAAGGAAAATCTACCCAAAATACCATTTTGGAACTATATTCTGCTTTAGATGCTCACGATGAATGCCGATAAAACCAAATACCTTCCCTTCATAACATACCAAAATCTGTTACCAAAATTTGACTCACTAACCATAAACATGAGCCGAAATGAGACAATAGTGATGGAAGAAGCGGCTAGCATAAAATACCTTGGCATTATCTGCAAATAAATCATTTGATCAAGAAACTAAGGGTGCTACTTCCGAAGTTCAAAATCCTTAAACAATTTTTAACCTTGCCACAGCTGAAAATATTGTACTACTCACTCATCCAGTCGCAGCTTAGTTACGGCATAATAGGATGAGGAAGTGTCAATAAAACTTGAAGTTTTACAGAAATCGCTACTTAAAATCATATTCAATAAGCCTAAAACCCACCTAAGTGAACAACTATACCATGAATCTGGCATGTTAGACATTAGACAAATTAACTGTCAAACGCTACAGATTCACCAATTTAAAAATGAAAAAGATATTCAGTATGGTGAGAATAGCTATGACACAAGAAACAAAACGAAAGTAAAGAAAAATAAATCAATTAAAAAGTCAATAGGTTCTAGAAATCACTGTTATACTGCCCTGAGAGTTCATGACCTTCCTATATACAGACATTCAGTTTAAAACAGAATGAAATATATATATATATATATATATATATATATATATACAAGAATACATATATTATGCATCATTTGTTATCCACTTATTATCATTATCGTAATTGTCGTTATCATTGTTATTATTAGGAACATGATATTCAATTAATTGTATTTTTCACATTACTTACGCATTTTCTGATGTTTACATTGTCAGCTGTTCAATCTCTATACGTCATATATCAAGAACTGGGTTCTTTTAGTAGTGAGATTTAGCAATATGACATGTATTTTACTCAACAAAACCTACAAGTACTTCGTACTTCCGGTTTGCAGATAGTTTACTCGCGAACTAGAAATCCTAATATATTACCTATTGAATATTATACAATCGTGTGAATGAATTATTTATTATCATTATTATTATTATTTTTAGACTTGGCGAAAGCATTCGACACAGTGAGTCATAATATGCTGTAGTCAAGTATGAAAAATATAGGAATAAGAAATAATTGCTTACGTTCACTAATAACATAATATGATAATAATAACTTCATTCCGAAAAAAAAGTTTACATATATATATATATATATATGCGAATAAGGTTGGTTTGGCGATAAGTGCTATCGCATTAGTTTCGCAGGAAATACAATTACAATTACAATAATGGAAACATAGATAGAAAAAATCTATAAGAGTAAGATGAATAAGTGAATACAAGAATGATAAATATGGTAAACTATATACATCTTTCTAAATATGACAAGTACACAAATAATTTTCGTACTCAATGAGTGAGCAACACTTGTTTCGAGACGTAAAATCTATTATGAATCAACACCGAACCAATATATCAAAATATATCAAATAATAATCAATGTATGTAAGATCTGAGAAAACTATCAATAAACTATGCTCACCTACGCACTTGAAGCAAAATGACACATACATATACAGGGTGTCCCATAAACATACCGACAAACTTCAAGGGATGGTAGAGGACATCAAAATAAACATTTTTGCTCGATAAACATAAGTCCGGAAACTCTTCGTTCTCGAGATACAAGGTGTTAAATTTTTTTTAAAAAAAATCGATTTCTCATTAATATCGTAAAAACGATTTGGTATGTTTTGGATACTCTTTCCGAGATATTGAAAATCACGAATATTTTCCAATTGAATACAAAACAAAAAATGATTAAAAGTCATTAATAATAATCAATGATTAACAAAAAAAAAAGTTATTGGAAATTTCATTAGTTCTCAATATTTCAATGAACGCATTGGTGAAATGTGAGGTATAATTTTGAAGCATTTAATTTTTTTTCCATAGATGTAAGAGATATGGTTTAAAAAAAAATATTAAACACCTTGTATCTCGAAAACGAAGAGTTTCCGTACTTATGTTTTTCGAGCAAAAATGTTTATTTTGATGTCCTCCACCATCCCTTAGAGTTTGTCGGTATGTTTATGGGACACCTTGTATACATACACAAAAATACCTCACTCATAATAATATATCACGGAAAGTAATTATAACGAGCCGAATCATAAGTATATCCTAAGAGAATAACTTCATAACATATATCACAGAAATTGTGATGTTATACCCATATTTCTTCCACTGTTAAAGCTGATCAAAAATATTTTTATCGACGATATCAGCGATTGTTTGTCTCGCCTGACTGAATATGAATGTTTTGAGTGTCTTTCGAGTGCGTGGTATAGAATTTTCAGTTGGTAAGGGCTCAATATATTTTTAAAGAATTTAAATTTGTAGATTATCAACTCATTACAGATGTAATTTATGTGTGCAAATCCTATAATTCTTCCCTCACTTTTAAGAGAAAATAAACCATTCATATATACATTGAATAAGATTGGGCCAAGGACCGTACCTCGTGGCACACTAATATTAATATTTTGCCTGCTGCTAACAACTTCATCTATCCTTACACTTCGGTATCTGTCGGTGAGATAACTCCTGAATAGATTCAGTGGAACACCCCTAACACAAATATCTTCCATTGTTTCTAGTAGCATCTTATGATCGACTGTATCGAATGCCTTCGATAAGTCTATGAAAACGCATAAGATTGACTGGTTTTCATCAAGAGCTGATGAGATTTTGGATGTGAGTGCTACTATTGCATCTCGTTCTTCATAATTTTTCACGAAATCTGAACTGACAGTCATATATTAAATTATATTTCTTATCATATGATGCGAGTCTTTTTTTGAGGATTTTCTCGAAAATCTTGGGTAGGTGTGTAATCAGAGATATAGGGCAGTAGTTTGTGATAATGTCGTCATCACCCTTTTTATTTAGCGGTACTACAATCGTTTGTTTTAAGGCTGTTGGCCAGTGACCTGTCTCTATGCAAGTATTGAACAAATATACTAGAGGCTCCTCTATGAACTCAGAGATCAGTTTTAACACTCACTTTCACTGGCCTTTTTTGAATTTAAATCACTGATTACGTTTTTTATCTCGTTTTTGTCAGTTGTTGATAAGACAAATGAGTTCCGAACAGTTGTTTTTTGGGTCATGTAATTAGGATTCCTGTTGATCTTCTTAGCCATTTCCTTTCCCATTTTGGCGTATACAGAATTGAATTCGTTTGCAATTTTTTGTGAAAATATCCCCTCCCTCATTTTTTATTGATGTGATCGATCGCTTGTTCTTGTTTGTGTTTATTATCTCTTCAATTACATTCCATAAGTTCTTGTTATATGAGTTTATTTGATTTTTATAATATTCATATTCAGTTTTCCTTATCAGATTTGTCAGCTTATTTTGACATGTTATTAATTCATTTTTCAATTCTAGGTTTGTGGAATCCATTCGTGTTCGTTTAAATAGTATATTTCACCAAACCTTTTGTTATCCATGACGCTATCTTCGTGTTTTTTCTTTTTTATTTTACATAAATTGTGCACTGTTCTATTGCAGCTAGTAGAGTATCTATGAATGTATCCATTGCAGAATCGAGGTTAGGTTCGTTGAGAACTTCATTCCAAGACAGTTCGCTAATGTGTTTTTTCAGATTGGTGAAATCAATATGGGTTTTGAATTTTCTACCATTGGGTCCATTGTTCCTCTGAGTGATGTTTGTTTGTATGATGAGTGAAATAATTTCATCCAATACGTTTGTTTCAGTTTATTCAAAACTCATCTTGAAAATAGAAAACAATAAAACTCATCTTGAAAATAGAAAAAAATGCGTCAAAATCAAAAACAACATTGGTAGCCATGAAAAATAGAGTATGGTGTTCCCCAGGGAACAGTCTTGGACCGAGTTTTTTTTTCTATTTATTTTAACAGTTCATTTTCACTAAGATTGCAGGGAAAAGTCATAAGCTTCGCAGATAATACAGTAGTAGTTTATGAGGGACGAGGTGAAAAATAATGCAGAGATGGACCTGAATATATTGAAAGACTTAAATTACTGTCAATAAGTTTCAAAAAAATATTGCTTCCTACCTCTCTGCTGTCTGCTGACATTGAATATATTTCAATTGGAAATGACTTCAAAATTTCATCGGCGACTGGAGTTGAATATCTTGATATGATTTTTAGACCGTCACCCCAGATGGAACCTACATGACTATGAGATTTGGTCTATATAAATATCGACAGCTGGCTAACATTCTAGATCCGAACAAAAAAAAGTAAAACTCTCTTCAATTGATTGGTACATTGAAAGTAGGACACAGTGTATATGTACATCATTCCGATCTAGAAAATATTTCCTTAATTAACAATTTGAAGTCGTAGAGTTTTTATTGTTCAGTATAGTAGCGCAGTTTAGGGAATATAATCAGATCCGGCACTCTTCGCGAACGCCACAACGATATGCCGTTCGCTACCTTCCCCTTTCTCTGTCTAGACCACAGAAGATTGGTAGTAGGCGAACTTTAGTAACCATGAGTCCACCTTATCATGAACAAAGGGGGCTAAGATGCACCAAGAAGAGGTACGAGTCGAGGAACAATATCAGGCATACCTACACTCCTATTTTTTTGAAAATAACCATTATTTTCATCAATTGATACTCACCAATATGTCTCATGCATTAATCAATAATTGATATCAATACTGACTTGACTTGACAAGGTGATACCTTGGAATATTCAACAAATAAATATTTTCATTCCATTTCAGAGGTTCAGGACGATGAACATTGCACTGAAGTAGGCGGATTGACTGCGGATTTTCTTGGCACTGGTCCTTCTTGATTCATATTTCTTTCACAGATTCACATTTCGTTTGCTGAATGAATTTTGTGATGAATTGAATGATTATCCACTTCACTGATCCATCAGATCAGATTATTGAATGAAGACCATTGCATGTTATGAAACATGAAGATAAACTTGAAAATTTTGATTTCGGAAAATTTGTCAAATTCTTAAAAGTTGTATTTCGGAAACTATTGTGTCTACCGAGCCCATTCTGATTTAGATTTTCAGCAAATGTATTGTAGTTTCGAAATTTATTAAATCATCTCTGTCGAAAATGTGCTCCTTCATGATCTAAATGGGAAAAAAACCGAAAAAAGCTAGAGGATTTAGCAGTTTTTGATATATTCAAGTGATATCTAGAGGGCTACCGCAAGGTCGAAAACTTGGATTTTGCATCACAGTCACATATCCCTTACTTCAGTATGGGCGAATTGTAGAATGACTTCGAAAATCGAGTAGTCTGGTTGATAACTATCTAAAATCCGTATCAATCATGTTCCATTCTGAACACACAAGAGAAATGAATAATGAGGACATCGAACGATTGAGATAAGAACTCTCTAGTTGAACATTTTTATATTTTATATGGCCCAAGCAGATACAATGATATTGCTGATACCCGATCCAAAGCACATCAAGAATATGTTCCAGTCTCAGTTCAACAGATGAAACTACATACCTACCTAACCTTCATCAGTCTGTGCCATACAGGAATCGCTAAAAATAGAATCGACCTAATGCATATAATCCCCGAGGTAATCCTTGGATTCAGAATTCAGTGAATTCCCATTGAGATGTCTTTTTATCGTTTAAGAATCAAAAAGACAGACGTAGATATAGACATAGACATAGACATAGACATAGACATAGACATAGACATAGACATAGACATAGACATAGACATAGACATAGACATAGACATAGACATAGACATAGACATAGACATAGACATAGACATAGACATAGACATAGACATAGACATAGACATAGACATAGACATAGACATAGACATAGACATAGACATAGACATAGACATAGACATAGACATAGACATAGACATAGACATAGACATAGACATAGACATAGACATAGACATAGACATAGACATAGACATAGACATAGACATAGACATAGACATAGACATAGACATAGACATAGACATAGACATAGACATAGACATAGACATAGACATAGACATAGACATAGACATAGACATAGACATAGACATAGACATAGACATAGACATAGACATAGACATAGACATAGACATAGACATAGACATAGACATAGACATAGACATAGACATAGACATAGACATAGACATAGACATAGACATAGACATAGACATAGACATAGACGATAACAAACTAAAGAAAATCCAGACGAGACATCAGCAAGAAGTGGGAAATTTCCCGACTTGACTGTATTTGACCACCTGTAGATCCATTCCATACAGAGGAGAGTCGTTGCTCCAATTGAATCTTCATAATATCCTAATCCTATATTCTCGGGAAAATATATAGACTCTTTGAGATCAAACGTAAGACCCTCAATAATAATATTGCCGCTGTGCCTACATTCTGTCAACACACGGAATCAATGTGTCGGGATAGTTGCCCGTTGCTATGACAACATCGGTCGCCATGACGATCGCACAAACGTCAATTGGTATCATGAATCCTCGGATGCCTTCGCCGGGACAATTCGATACGGCGCCGCAAATTTTGCTTCTGCCCGGTCCTGATTCATCCATAACTCCAAAGGAGGAAAGCTTTCAAGCCGGTATAAAAAAAAACTCATATTCCGATGCTGATCCAACGTGTTCATACGGGGTTTTTTGATTAATTGACCATTTCAGATACCTAACTTAAACTTTCTGATACCATGGTTGCTCAATGAGCAGAATACCTCAGATAGATTGAGTGGAGATTGATCAGATTGATCTTCATTCAAATAACAATATTTGTATTATCAACTTATTTCACGAACACAGCAAGGAACTGTGAAATGATGATTTTGCTGAGTCGGTTTGAATAAGAAAATATCAATGGATAAACAGCAAGGTGATACGCATATCTCAGGATGGTCTCCCCTATATTGTTAGTATCAAGACCTGCCGAACTTTGCTCCATCAAGCATCATTTGTGATTGTCGAAGTCGTGCAATGCTCTGCCTAGTCAAGTCTTTCCAGATGCTCACAATCTCCAAACTTTCGAAAACAGTTATATATACCATCCTACTCACCTAAAATTACACAGCTGCCTCACACGATGTTCCTCGAACATTATATAGATTTTCCTGACGTGTTGTCAAAAAAAAATATTTCATCGAGGAATCCGAGCTAGCTACGCTCGGTTTCGCAATCGTTATGATCTAGATAGTTCAAACCCATGATACTATAACTGAGAAGGTAAACCCACGCGCATGTTTTATTTCTATCTCTCTTGCACAGTATACGTCACTCCGTGACAAATTTCTGTTGGCGCTTCGAGGTTAAGCGAACATTTCAGTGCGTTTATCATTTTAAATTGTGTTTTTCAGTAGTGTCGGTTCGAATAATTTTGCCTACTTCATTTATATTCCATACTAAGAAACTATGGTTCATTGTGCTGTGGTGGGTTGTTCCAGTAACAATAATAAAAGATGTAAAACTGCATCGATATGTCGTTACTTCACTTTTCCTTCATCGAAGGAAACTTGCAGTTTGTGAGTGAAGAATTGCTTTCAGAAGAACAAGTGCAATGTAAAAACAGCTAGAATATGTTCGAAGCATTTCTCAGACGACGACTATTGATTGCAAGAAAAACTGTTAGAATTACCTATTCAGAAATGGAAATTGAAAGATGCCATACCTTCCTCAAACATTCCAATACCATCAATGAAATGTTGAATTCATTACCTCAGATTTTTTGGGATTTTCTCTCTCATTTCAATGACTATTAGCAAAGAAATATATAGGTATCGTAAGTGATCCAAAATTGTTTTATTTTAAATGCATTGACATCTCGGAGCAGATCACTGATCTGTCCTCACTACAAATAGGTATATTGAAATATTCATCATATTTCATATTTTTATTTTTAGAAACGAAAAAATCTAGAGAAATGAACATATCACACCTCGGTTAACCTACACACAGTATTTTTTTTCAATTCATTCAATTCGATTTATCCAATTAGATTCAATTTCTTTTATGGTACCTATCTGGAATCTAATTTGTTGAAAAATTTTAAACCCATTATTCCTTATTAGATGCGTTATGTCTATTCGTACAAATGTATTTACCTTCATGGTTTGATGATTATTTTGTGAATTATCTAAATACTTGCAAATAATTGCACTGATTATGATGAAGTGACAAACAGTGTTTCAGTGTTTTAATTTCCAATAAAAATATTTATATTAAATACAACGTTATCTACTTGTGTTTTATTAGACTCATGCCCCAAATGTTCATAATTGTTAATATAATCACCACTATTGTAAATGCCCTTTATAGTATTCACTTCACTTGAAATGATTCATGAAAGTCAGTTGCGAAATATATATTTATCAACTAGTGGATATTTCATTATTATTATTCATTTCTGAATAGATGCTCACGAATAAAACAATTATTCACATACAAAAATAGTTCTCAATAATCTTTCTGTTTTGAAGAACGTCATGAATGTTACTCCTACAATACCTATGAATGCATTATTTGAAATTCAGAAGATATCCAGGAGAATAACTCATTTTGTTGTGTTCATTTTTATCATTTTATATATTTCGATGATTGGAATTATAATTCCACTAACATTAAAACACCAAAAACATTGTTATTCGATAATTCGTCTGATCAAATATATGAAAACCCTTGTTATTCCGATTGCCGCCAATCGTATTTGTCACGTAGTGACGTCATGCGCAAAACGGTTCAAAACTAGAACCTCGAGTGATCATATCTCTCCTCGTTATAGTATCATGGGTCAAACCCATGATAAGTCTATCCAGGGTGTCCGAAAAAATGTGGGAAATCTCTCGGATTCAGATAGAACTTGGGAAAATAAAATAGCAGGTTCCTATATTTTTATAGGCCCGCTTTACAGAGACATCTTGTATGATACAGACCACCCTGTATGAAAAAGGGCTAAAATAATCAAATTCGGTTGCTTCTGGTCTAATGAGAGGAAATGAATTGAAATCATGGTCCTTTTTATTAAAACTCACACACGATATTGTCTTCATTAATTTGTTAGTTATTATTTTTCTCGAAAGCGGTTTATTTAGCCTCTATCATACAGGGTGTTTGATGAGAAGTGAGCATCAAAGTAAAATCTTAGTCCATCCCTGATAAACTAAGAAAGCTCAATATGTTATTTGCTCAATTGAATTTTGACACTTCACTTCCTCACTTCTTGATTGTAGTGTATTCAGTTCACAATAATTGTTGCATATAAAGTAAATATCTTTCGAACGAAAAGAACAATATTTATGGAAATTTGCAGGTGAGTGCAATGGAACAAAATACATCTGATGTACATTTTTTGTTGATAATATACTTCCGGTTCAACCAGAAATGCCATCAACTTCTTTAATTCAAATGAGGCAGCCTATATATTTTTACATATTTTGAAAGAGCTTGTCGTTAGTGTAAAAAAATATGAAAACGAGGAATATAGCACTTTGATCAATCTCATTTGAGTTTTCTGCATTAGAGCAAAAAACTAATCAGACAAACTGATTGATGTTGTTTGTATGCATGATTATGAATGAACGATTACTGTTTGGTGCGTCTTTTGTTCTCCAAGTGACAAATTCTAATTTACGGAAATACATTTCACAATTTAGAATGGTTCAATCGAGTGAAAAAGAGCGTATTGAAATTTCAATGGTGATCGTATTAGAACTCATGAAGAAGTGTGTCATATTTTCAATAATTTGCACCCGGAAAGAAATCCTTTATCACGCTCAACAGTAACTAAAACATTACAACGTTTTAATACAACTAGGATTGTGAAAAATTCGCTGAAACGAATGAATCGATAGATTGGACGTAGAGGATTCATAGAGTGGCGTGCTCTTTTTCCCGATCTTAGCTAATTTTTTTCTTTGGGGTTAACTGAAATCACGTATTCACGTTAGACGACCAACAAACTCACAGGAATTGGGACAAAGAATCATTGATGACTGTGAACTGATACGTGGAGAAGTCTTGGAAAGTGTGACTCAAGAATGTGTTGATAGGATTGCATATTGTCAGCGAGTAAACGGCGAGCATTTTGAACATTTGAAGTAATTTTGTTTCTCATTATCCTGAAATGATGAGATGTTCACCTATTGTACAACTATCAGTGAGTTATTTCTCGTTTTTACAATTTTCCTCACACTAAACTCAGTATGTATAAATTCAAAATATCAAGGTCTTCCAAAATCTGTAAATATGTATAGGGTGTCCCATTTACAATGAAGATATTGATGGCACTTCCGGTTGAACCGGAAGTATATGACTAACAAAAAATTTACATCAGATGCATTTTGTTCCATTGCATTCACCTGCAAATTTCTATAAATATCGTTCTCTTCGTTCAAAAGATATTCACTTGGTTCCATACTTCATCCCAACCCTGTATAACGAATCTCTGTCATAAAGTCAATGGTTCAGTAGTAAAAATCAGCTATCATCGGACAGATGGACAGTGCATGATTGGTTATCCACATTCATGGTGATTTCAATTGATGGATCTCGTTGAAAATCCCCAGAACTCCATTCTAATGAATTGATTGTTGGCATGCTTCTAATAGTGATATGAATTCCGCTCCTACAGGAGAAAGAGCAACTCAAATTCACTTCCTACAACGCCAATCAAAAATAGATCCACTTTGAGATCTCCTATTTGTTTTATCGCCAGCCCAGTCAGCTTCTGCATAACTATACAATTTCGTATGAAGTACCTACCAAGTTTTAATTTCATATTCATATATCTACTTGATTATCATTTTGAATTCTGTCCAATCATATTTACAAGGTTCGCATATTTTTAGCTCAATATTGAAACACCAATACTTGAGTATATCAGGTCTGCGGTGTTGACTGACAGATAAAGCATTTCAGCAATCGCACTTCTGTATGAATATTCCATATTTTGATCTAATGATTCATTGCAGGGGTTTCGTTTTTTGTAGTAACCAGTTCTTATCTCACTCACATAGACATACACAACCATGACACCAGAAATAAAACAGACATACTCAAAATAAAATCAGACTAAGCGACACGAAATACAAATGAAACTGTATAATATACAGCCACTGGAACTACGCAACAGGCAGCTACAAAAAATACAAAAACACCATCGAGCAAATTCTAGTCATGATCCCCCTATATGATGTTGATGATTTCTTGGATGATATTCGCAATATAGAGATCCTCCCAAAGAAATGTCTTTTGATAATTTATATCATCTCATTTTTATCTTTATCTATGAAATACTGAGTTGTTCATTACTATAAGCAAAGTCAAGAATTGTAAATTTGAATAGGTTTCTGTTCACTATGAACTTATGAATTGTTATCTGTTCTATTTTCATTACATTTTAATCTATATCTCTACATGAATTTTTCTGTTAAATTTTATCTTCTAGTGACGTGTATGATTTCTATGTTGCTCATGATGAATGGAAATTATTATTATTATCATTATTATTATTATTATTATTATTATTATTATAATGATAAACTTGCTGAATTGAAATACTTGCTGAGTTTAAATTCATCAATATTTTCATGATATAGTTTTTCTGATATACATATAAAGAATATGCCTTTTCCATCCCGTCTGATTCCTAGATTATTTGCAATTCTACCCAAACTGGACATCTCGAATTTCTGGGAAAATGGTTTGGATATTTCCTCGAGAATCTGTTTATCTGTGCATGCAATCAGCTAATCGTCTACATATATCAGAAGATAAATCAGTGTTTCTTCATTTGGCTCATTCAAGCACTGATCATATATACGCCTTCTGGAGTTCAAAACCAATAAAAATTCTTTTTTTGTCAAATTCCGCATTATGGCAGCTTGTTCCAGCCCATGAATACTCTTTCTCAATTTACATACAAGGTATTATTCTTCGCCTGCTTCCGCATATCCATCAGGTTGTTTGAGATATACCTTTTCATCTAATTCTCATTTCGAATATGCTGTCTCAAAATCAAAATGCTACACTTCCATTCATTTTATTCCAGCAAGGCTCAGCTCATTTCGAAGGAACGAGAACGAAATGAAAAAACGGAACTCACACAGCGAATATTCAAGAATACATATGCGAATGATGACCAAAAAAATCGATAATTTCAATGCTGACATTGCCACTTTCATATTCGAATATCTGGGTCATTCTTGATAAGCGAAGGCGTTTCATCGGAATCATTATTCTATGCGGTTGAACCATCCATGGTTATAGTTAAGGACTAGTTAGGTGCAGTAATATTTTATTACTTCGTTAATACAAACAAGACCACTTTCATCCTTTCTCTCCTCTTTTATCCTTCATATGGTGTTTTTCCCAACGAATGAGAATAGAAAATAGCCAAGCAAATAGAAAAACATTTGAAACTGATAAACTGCCTTCATTACATGGTAGTTATATAATAAGCCAATTAGCTTTTGAATTTTGCAGTATTTTAGCTCTCGCTGGTTTTTACATACATGAAGTTCAATCAAGATATCTACAACATGAGTACACGTCCGAAATGCTCAATTCACACACAAGTTGGGAAATAGTAAATAACCCAACTCCTAACTATACATGTCATCCATTTCTCCGGAGATGATTTTTTTTATCTGTTGGCAACAGAATATAATTCAATGTTCAATACAATTTGTATAAATCGAGGTTCGATTTCAGTTTGTAGAATATGTTTGTGAAGAGTCCTGTATAATCGCCTCTGATGAAAATCGGTCCAACAACGAGATTGTCCAAAATCCCCGCCCAAACATTCACCCAGGAAACTGGGTATGTCCCTCTTTGAAAATTTGCGAAATAGTATCGCTAGAGTATCGTACATTTCTGTTTTTTGCCTCTTCCATTGATAAAAAAGGCATTCGTTCAAGAAACATACAGGTTATAGGATGAACCTTTCTCCTTCAATTGTTCTTGTTAACCACTCACAAAATTGAAGCCTCCGGTCTGGATCATCCTACGTGAGGGCATGCAGGACTTTCATTCTATAGGTATGGAACTTTCCTCTTCCCAGGACTCTTTAGACACTTTTTGACCTTACTGCACAGGATTCAGCAACTGTAGACGTCGACTAAGTCGGATTGATTACCATTTCAACAAAAATTCATACATTTTTTCTTCTGAAAGAGGTGGTCTTCCTGATCTTAGAGCATCTTTCAGCGTACCAGTTGCTTGGAGCTCATTCAAAAGTTTGCGTAAATATGACCTTGAAGCAGGATGCTCGGAAACATAAGGACTGTTAGATATTAATTTTCTCTCAGCTTCTCCAAATATCAAATTCCGAAAATCCGAATTTATCGTCTGAACTACGAACCATATTACACTGTTCATGAAATGATTCAGACGCTCAACGTACTTCTTGACAGTTAGTAGTTCAGATTGAGAGAAAACAAAATGTTACTGGGCCAACGATTTTTTCCAATACAAACTTGATTGAAAGCAACAATGCGATTGAAATGACCAAAATGTCACTTTTTAAACGTTAAAATTTCAAAAACAATTGAATTCAGAAGTGAAGTGTGCGCAAGGAAAGTGTTATATTTCGATAATAGAATGATATACGGAGTTTTCTATTTACAAAAATTAAGCTGTGATTTTTTCATGAAAAAGTAGGTTATCATCTCCTTTTGCATCTCTCAAAATTCCATCGCGATATACAATTTCGTTCAAAAATTAGTAGGGGGAACGCACTTTAGGCGACCACTGTATTAAAGAATATTTGAATAGGTAAATATCACGGCTATATCAGAATGTTCAAAAAAAAATTGTGATGTTCTTCTTGAAAAGTTGAAACCGGTTCCGATCGAACAGACTTCACGGTTTCAGTTGCCAATACAAACAGTAATTTACACAATTTTAATTATACGAGATCACATGTTTTACAATAAATCGAAGAGTAATGAAGATTTATTCATCTTCCCTGTACCACCGAACATATATGGACTTGAAGATCCACTCCCAGGCGGAGCTTTGAAGTAGACCTCAGAAAAGCGGCGGTAGCTTACCACGAATTCCTGCTTCTACGAGGAACGCTTGGGTGCGATTTTCATGTTGCAGTGTGTGGGTGTTTCGTATGAGGGCAAATGGAAATGTTCTCAGGTGGATAATATGTACATTTTTTGTATGACTGAAATTTCTCAATTGAATATAACAATACGTATTCACAATAGAAAGATTCACTACATTACTATATCTTCGCTCTCTTACTTTTAACATCACAATTCGCATATTGTGATGTCTAATATATACGTTGTATCGTATAGAGAGTTGATGGAAATTTTTCACATGGATGCGTGAAAGTTACATTTTTGAACAAATATTTTAGTTTTGTCCTAACATATTATATTGTGAAGAGCTATCAAAATCTTCAATAGAGATATTTTCTGATTCCATCATATGCTCGACTATATTCAGAGAAGGCACGGTCAAATATAACAAAATTATGTATAATATGATGAATTTTATTCGTTTCGGCAAGCACTTGGAAGCATCCAGAATTTCATTATTTCTTCGGAAAATTGCTGTTTCCTTTCCATCTGCAGGCAAAATATCAAATATAATGAAGGTATGAAGGGCAACGGCCACAAAATGGCTCACAACCTGTGAAGCATAGTTGACCTGCATGTTTTGGAAATTATTTGAATATATATGATCGTCAGTTGATTTACGGCCAAATCTATATTCCTTCGACTTGTCACTATTGTGAAGTTGGAAATCATTTAATGCCTTCCGACAATACAAAATTGTAATTGTGTCAAAATTTTTTTTTCTGGTTGATTTCTATGTAGAGGTGTGGTACATCGAATGAGTAAACAAGGCAGATATATCATCTACAAAGAAGAAAATATTATCTCCACTTGATTCAAAAACGCTTCTCACTAACTTTCAGGACTTTGATCCCTGATCAGGTACAATTCTCAATACATTCAAACCTATGCCTTTCAATCTTGACACTTTCGAATATAATATCTTCCATTCAATTCGAAAGCGCAGTTGATTTCTGAAAAAAAAAATGCTATTGGCTGTTTTCATCTGCCGGCTCCCATCTTTCAGCTGAAAACAAATTAATTAAATTTGTTGAAATCATATTTTCATTCATTTTCATTCGCGTTGAATAGTAATTCAATAGGTTATGGGCCCAGTCACGTACTACTGGAATTGAAGAAGTGGAAACTAAGCCATCCTGTGGAATCAATTGGAGTAGAAAGTTGATTAATTTTGGCATCACTGCTGACACATCCAGAAGCATCAAAGAAAGGTTCACAATATCTGAAAAGTTCCAGACTATCATTGATTATCAATTCAGTATCACAATTGCACTACGAGCCAGTGACATGATGAATACTGGTAACGAAACTGAACTGACTGAGTAAAGCCTAGGAAAAAAGAAACATTCAAGCCATGGTGATGTTTCTTACTTCTATCTGTGAAAATTAACTTCCTTACCTCGTGAATTGTGAAACTGATGTCGATATGTGGAGAAAATTGATGTCTATCCATGAACAACGCACTGATGTTTCAAAACACATCATCTACCAGAAATTTTATGACTTGTGGATGGTAGGGGAATTGAAAATAGCTGCATTTATATCTAGAGTTGAGTCCCTGGTGAAACAATTATTTCATATGGATGAAAATATATCAGGAGTAGCAAAGAATTCGAATAATTAGGAATAGCCTTCCATCGAAATTTAATGTTTGTAACCGCTTGGGATTACGTTGATTCTTCAAAGCAAACATAGCCTGAACAGATTGCTCGTTCACTGAGAGAAGAACAAAAGATGGTATCTCATAGAAGAAGAGAAATTGGCTCTACATATTCAGTGAATGAAAATCAAACCATGAAATTGTAGAAATTCCACCTACAAAAAGCAGAACATTCGAGAACTGAAGAAGAAAACCACATATGCATTTTGTAAGCAGAAAGGTTATTGGTGGAGAAAATGTCGAGGGCGGAAGATGAAAACCAAAAAATTGAACATGAAGCCTTCATATGTGATAATACTCTCGAACTGGAAAACATTGACAGAAATGAAGGAATGATTTGGCTAGCTGATTCAAGTGCTTATATGTCTTACTGAAACCAAATTGCTAAAAATTTCAATGACTATTGATAATATTGAGATTGGAATAACAGCATCTTATGAACTACCCTCTATTGATACTCAAATTCATCTGAATGACATAAGAAATTACATATGTGATTTAAAAGATAATAATATTGACATATTTATAGGTGACATGAATATCAATCTAATGGATGAAAATTCTGACCTCAATATCCTCGCTGAAAATGGTTACTTCTCCTATATTAATAAGCCAACCAGGGTTACATCTGATACACGAAGTACAATAGATCATATATTCGTCCGTAAACATAATATAAATCGAAACATTCAATTAACTCCAGCATTATTCCGAACTGATATCACTGACCACTACCCAGTATACTTAGAAATATCAGGTACGACGCAGTTACCTTCCGAAAATGGAAATGAACCTAATTTAGTTGCAAACATTTTTATAAATTTCAATAAATTATACACAACATTTAGAGATGAAAAATGGGAAGAAGTAATGAAGATCAATGAAACACAGCCTTGTTATAATAAATTCATTGAAAAACTCGAACTTCATTCAAAAGCAGCATCATATTCCTATAATACCCAATATAAAAAATATAAAAAAAATCAAACCATGGATCACTACTGGTCTGATTACCTCAATACGGCAAAGGGATCACCTGAAAAAGAAATTATTAATCAGACACACACCAGAGAGGGAATATGAATATAAATCATACAGAAATCGATTGAATAATATAATTAGGCTAGTTAAAAATCAATATTATAAAGAAAAGTTAAATACAGTAAATGGAAATTGCAAAAAACGTGGGAACTCATAAACGATATAACTGGAATAAACACTTCAATAAAAACAAAAATCGGTAATATAACGTTCAAAAATAAAAATGGAGAACCAATCTCAGATAAAAAAGATATTCCTAATAATTTCAACAACTACTTTACTAATATTGGAACTGAAATGGCAAAAAACATAAAAAAAACCGAAAACTTACCTGAACATTTCCTTAAAGACACCACACAACAAGAATCAATGTTTCTAAAGCCAGTAACACAAAATGAGCTTATAGAAATTATATCCAAGCTAAAAACCAACTGTTCATCTGGTCCAGATAGCATTTCCTCAAAACTCATAAAAAATATTCATTTATTCATTATATCTCCATTAACACACATCATAAATATGATCTATAAAAATGGTGATCCACCACACCAATGGAAGGAGTCAATCATTACCCCCATATATAAATCAGGCAAGCATGACGACATTGGGAACTATAGACCAATATCAGTCATCAACAATTTTGCCAAAATATTTGAACAATATCTAAAAAGCAGACTTATAAATTATCTCAACGTTGAAAAAATACTGACAGACAGACAGTTCGGTTTCATTAGTAACTCCGATACCGGAAGTGCGGTGCTAGATTTTGTTAAACAGTTGGAGCCTTGGATATATCGGAGAAATGTTTAGCTATATTTCTCGATCTAGCCAAGGCATTCGACACCGTTGATCACAGTTTACTATTGAACAAATTACATGGATATGGTGTACGTGGCCCAACATACAATATTTTGGAAAACTATCTATCACATAGAACACAAAAGGTCGAAGTTGATAACAACCTGAGTGGGGCAATGGAAGTTAAAACAGGAGTACCGCAGGAAACGGTTCTAGGGCCCATTTTATTTCTTGTTTACATCAACAGTATCTGCTTCATCAATAATTTTGAGGGCTATCTCATCTCATACGCGGACGACACAGCACTCATTTTCGTGGGTGATAGTTGGAAGGAGGTATTTAAAAAATCAGAAAAGGGAATGAGAGATATGCAGATATGGCTCAATCACAACCTTCTGAGTCTCAATGTGAAAAAAACTAAATTTATTACATTCACCTTATTACAGAACAATCAACCTGAACAAAACATAATCCATATCCATGACAAAGACTGTACTAATCCAACAAACTGCAATTGTGCTGTTATAGATAGAACAAATATGAATAAGTATCTGGGAGTACTTGTAGATCAGTATATGAGATGGGATGACCACATAAACTATGTTGTGAAACGGCTTAGACATTCAACTAAAAAATTCTATGAATTGAGAAATATTCTGAAGTTCGAAAATCTGATCACAATATACCACTCCCTAGCAGAATCTGTGATGAGATATTTTATTGCTGCCTGGGGTGGTACTTTCAACAATTCTCTCAACATCCTTCAAACAACTCAAATCACAATCCTGAAAATATTGTTCAAAAAACCTAAATTGTTCTCCACCGAATGTCTGTATAAGGAAACGCAATTACTCAAAACTAGAGACCTCTATATCCATCAATGTTTAACTTGGGTGTACACAAACAGATCCACACTTCAATCAACAAACAAACAAAAACAAACAAGATTCGTCACTAATTCATCCATAAACCTACCAGCATTTAAAAAAAGTCACACTCAGAGATGTATTTTCTATCATGGTCCAAAATTATTCAATCTTCTGCCAACCAACATAAGAAATATTTCCAATCTCAATAAATTCAAGAAATCAATCAAAGTATTCATTATGCTCAATACCGAACTTCTTGACTTATTCGGTTAAGGAGGAATGAGGTTCAGCAAACTCTTCACTCCTCCTTTTTCCTTCATTCATTCATTTTTATTTTATTTCACTTCATCATTCTCAATATTCATTAATTTATAAATCGAAATTCCAAATATTTTCTGCTGATAAAGGACGACTGTACATCATTCAGAAAGCTTTACTTCTTGAAGCAAAAATCAGAAGTTAGTGAAAATTTCAAAGAATTTCAATCTCTTGTGAGCATACAAACTGCAAATTTGGTCAAGATTCTCCGGTCTGATAATGGACAAGAGTACGTCAACAAGGAGTTTTCACAATATCTGATAGATCATGAAATTATGCATGAAACATCTGATCCTTATGCCCATGAACAAAACGGAAAATCTGAGAGGGACATGCGAAAAATAACTGAAAGTGCTGGTTATGTATGGCTGGCTATGTACTCAACAGAACGATATGCAAGCAAGAAGACAAAACTGCTAACGATAAATGGTTTTGTTGAAAGACATTTGGAGTTCCAGCATACATGCATCGTCCCAAAGAACTGCGAAAGAAATGGGATCCAAGAAGTGAGAGGGATGATGTCAGTTGGTTACGATCAGGAATTCTGTTATTATCGTCTTCGGGGTCCAAAAAGGAGAAAAATCTTCATGAGTGCCAATGTTACTTTTGATGAACTGGGAACAGTAGTGCACCAGACAGAAGAATCTCTGGCAATTATTCAGCTACAATTTTCGAACTATGATGGTTTCCTACCTGCAAGTGAGAATGATGCTGATCATAGCGGAATGAATCTTCTGAGGATTATGCACGCAGAATTTCAGATGACCACAGAAAATTTTCGCACAACTACCAGCTTCGAGAGCGAAGAATGGTGCAGAAACCAGATTTTGATGCTAGATTGCTGAAACTGAAACTGTGATGACTTTTGAAGCGATCAGTTGTGATGATTCTGAAAAATGAAAACTAAGAAATGAAACTCAGTGTTTAGTTGACAGACCACCAAAAATCAACATTGTCAATTGTGAATGGATATACGTGGTGGAGATTGATACTCATGGAAATGAAAGATTCATAGCTCGTCTTTTTGCACGATGATTATCACAAAAAGAGGGCATCGATTATACAGAAACGTTTGCTCCTGTTATACGTTATGGATCAGTTCGTGTTTTACTAGCAATTACTGCGGAAGAAGATCTCCAGATGGCCTTTCTGTATGGAGAACTAGAAGAATCTATTTTTATGACACAACCGAAAGGATTTAGGAAGGATGAACATTTTGTGTAGACTGAACAAAAGTCTGTATGGGCTGAAGGAATCTCCTCGTTGTTGGAATTATCGATTCAAGATATTCTAACAAAGATTCGAACTGAAGCAAATGCAGACCCATGTGTGTTTGTTGGATGTTTCAATGGAACGAGGATCTAGCACTGTATGTAGATGACAGTCTGATATTATGCCGGTCCAAGAAAACAGTGAATGGAATTTTGGGAATTTTGAGGACATAATTCGAAATTACAGACGGAGATGCTGAATTTTTTATTGGAATTGAAATAAGAAGAGACAAGAAAAATGCTATATACTTTCCATTAGCCAAAGGAACTTCATTACGAAACTTCAACATGGACAACCTCTACAAAAATCAAAAATTCCTTATGTGAAACTGAATGTTCCTCATAGAGAACCAGTCGGAACATTATTGTTGCTTGCCATGAATACCCGACCTGACATTGCATATGCAGTGAGCTAAATGAGTCAATTTCTCAACAATTTCACCCGTGAACATTTGTCTGCTGTGAAAAAGATAATGACATGGATGAAATGCACTGCAAATCATGGCATTATCTAATATCTGATATCTTATATCTTATCATCTTCGGTAAAATTGATAAGACTGAAATTGCGCAGCTTACAGCATATACAGATTAGGATACTTGAAAATCTAGGAGTCGCTATATCTTCATGTTGAACATGGGACCTATTATTATTACATGGGTTGTAGCTTCATCCACTATAGAAGTGGAGCACATAGCACTTTCCCTAGGAATAAAGGAAGCTCTATGGTTACGCTGCCTTTTGGAAGAGCTCGATTTTCAGCCCAGCCAGTCATCAACTATCATAAAAGTTGGTAACCATAGTGCCATCAAATTGGCAAATAATCCGAAATTCTACGAGAGAACGATGCATATAGATTTCAAATTCCACTTTGTTCGAAATGCCGTAGAAAAACGATCAATTGATCCAACCAATTCACAGTGTGCGGATATCCGGACGAAACCAGAGACAAGATAATTTTGTGCTGTGATCTGATGAATGTTTACAATCCTAATGAAGTAGGGAGGGTATTGAAATCATGTTTTCATTAAGAACGAACGATTCATTTGTTCCCATGATTCTGATATTTATCTCCAGTCTGAAATATACTTTCTATGAAGTTGAATTACACTTTTCTCTGCTTTTAGATTTTCATTCCATCTCTGTGCGTTGAATAGTAAGTCAATGGAATTAAATAGGTCAAACTACATAACCATAGAGGATTTCAGATTTTTGAAGCACCCTGCGCAGTATATTATCGAAAATGTAACCCGATGCAACCAGTATACAACCCATCACTCGTATCGCAATGACAGACGATATGAGCGCGACAGCCAACTTAAGCCAACACGTGAACGGGGTAAGGAGGATAATTTTCGAGCGGGACTTTTTTTTTTATCTGTGGACAACACGAAAGGAAAACTTATCATGTTCGAGGAACATGTGTTAGCCAGCGGTGGAATTTTGGGAGAGAAGGAAGGTGTTGGAAGTTTTCTTGAAAGTTTGGAGGTTGTAAGCATCAGGAAAGACTTCTCTAGGTAAAGAATGCCACAACTTTGCCGTTTTATTGATGAATGACGCTTGGTATAGCGATGTTCGACAGGTCTCGAGCCTGACAGTGTAGGGATGACTAGCTTGAGCTCGTCTGGTTTGTCTACTATGAATCGTGCGTGGTGGCATAATAGATGATATTTCCGTTGAGCACCAACCGTGAAAATACCTATAAAAAAGGCAGAGATCGCCAACCTTTCTACGATGATCCAGAGAGGTCAATGATTTGGTGAGTGTTGTATCATCGACTAGGCGAATAGCTCTCTTCTGAATTGAATCTAAGAGCTTTAGGGTATGTTTGGGGGCTGAGCTCCAAACATGTGAACAGTACTCCAGGATAGGTCGAATTTGTACTTTGTAGATCATGAGCAGTTGCTGGGATGTGAAGTATCTCTTCGCACGGAATACAAAACCATGTTTTTGTGAAGCAGTTTTCGCAATGGACCTCACATGATCGTCCCATGAGAGAACACTGTTGGTGGTGACACCCAGCATGGATATTGACGACCACATAGGAACAGTGGTACCCGACATCATCAAATTGGGCATTGTATGATCAGCCTTCTTGGTGAACATACAAGCTTGAGTTTTAGTTGCATTGAACTGTACGAGATTCTCAGATCCCCATTTCAGAATTCTTGTCAGATCCTCATTTAGAGCATCGACCTGTCTTCGCCTTGCACCTATGGCCTCGTTGGATGATATAGGGGCTCTAGAGGAAAAGGCGGAATGAAGTGTATTATCATCCGCAGAGCTATGAACTGGGCTGGAGGTCACATTCAACAAATCATTGATGTGGAGCAAGAACAAAGTTGGTGCCAAGACAGAGCCTTGTGGAACACCAGCATTGATCGTCATTGTATCAGACGAGACTCCGTCTACCACCACGTACAGTGATCTATCTGCAAGAAAACTCGATAGTTAAAGACACAGTTGGGGCGGCAAATTATATGACGGAAGTTTCGCTAGGAGGCCTTGGTGCCAAACTCGGTCAGATTCCTTCGTTCTCGTTCAAGATTCTTGAGCTATCTTGATGTCGGATGAGCTCGATGTTGATTGCTTTTTCCATTACTTCAGAGATCACAGATAGTAGTGCAATCGGTCTATAGTTGTTAGGGAGGGTTTCCTTGCCTTTCTTTGGAATCGGTTGGACCCTAGCTGTCTTCCAGTTAGAAGGAAATACGCCGAGTTTGTACGAAAGGTTGAACAACCTGCAAAGAACTGGTGTTAGTTCTGGGGCACATTTTTTAAGAACAATAGGTGGTATTCCGTCAGGCCCCATAGCTTTCTTGACGTTGAGGCTAAGCAGAATGTGTCTGATTGTGCGTTGCCGGAAGACAATTTCTGGCATACGGTTATCGATGGTAGCAATTTTGGGAAGTTTCTGGCCTCGTGGATCCAAGGTAGAATTGTCTGCAAACATTTTGGCGAAGGTGTTGGCTTTTTCATGAGGTGTTATAGCCAATGTATTATCATCCTTTGTGAGGGTAGGACATGAGCTAGAAGTGAAATTTCTCCCGATTGCCTTGGCAAAGGTCCAAAATGAACGGGAACCATTTGGACACTCTATGAGCTTTCATCTTATTTTCGTGTTGTATGTCTCTTTAGACTCATCTATTGTTCGATTACGTGTATTCCTAGCTTCAACATATTCAGCTCTAGTTTGCAGGCTTGGGTTCCTGCGCCAACGACGGTATGCTGCTTGCTTCAGAGCGACGACCCTAGAACAGGTTCTATTGGTTCACCATGGGTTTGTGATTTGATGATATGTGGTATGTGAGTTTCCATTCCCAGCATGATGATTTCCGAAATCTCTTCAGCACATTGCGTAGGATCTCCCGATTCAAAACACATTCTCCTCCAAGGAAAAAACATGCGAAGGCCATCCCAGTGGGCTGAATTGTAATGCCAATCAGTGCGTGGGGGTGTTGGACTGGTTCGCGGAGTCATGTAAGGACATATCGTAGAGATGAGTGTGTGGTCTGAGTTTCCTAGTGGTGCTTGGACTTTCACTTCATACGGTTCCGGATTTTTAGTGAGGAACCGGTCGAGCGTATTGGCATAATGATTGCTGATTAGAGTGAATCTTCTAGTCCTTATATGTTCGGTGCCTATACTATGTAAATTAATAGATCAATTCTGAATTATCCATCACTGTTGACGATTCCGATGTTCATTTAAGAACCAGTCGTGTTGGTGTCAGTGGTGGAGGTTGTGTTGGTGCTGACACTGGAGTACTTGCCGATCCGTATGATAAAGTCTGAGGTGATAACTGTTCCCACTCAAGCTCCTGAACAACCTCAAACATCCTCCCTCTGGCAAGATGCTGATAAGGAGAAAATTGTCTCAATGTTGGAGCTATCCCATTTAAGAATGCGTCAATGGGATGAATATCTTGCCGGGTCTTATTTTCCATTATGTATTTCATTAAGGCATGCGACGTGGATTCTGTTTGTTTTGACGATCGTAGCATCACTCGGCGGTTGCTATTGAGTGATCGGATGTTTTGTATAGTTGACGAAAACATCTTGAAATGTGGTGGAATAAATTCAGGAGGTGGATGGTCACTAAGAGATTGCACATCATTCGGTGATTTCGTGGTGGCTGTACCATCATCAATGTCACTTTCATTTTGATTCAACTCCGCATCATCTTGTGTTTGCTCAGAATTTTTCTCGCTCTCAATATTTGACATTGTTTCTTGCATGAGAGGTAACAGAAATTGCAAATCTTCTTCATATTTATATCTCTTCATGTTCACGGCGCCTTGACCATTCTTCGTCTTACGCTTATTCAAATGTCTTTTGAATTGATCCGTTATATTGCTGTATCGCTTCTCACCACTGTCCTCTGTAATCAAATAAAAAAGTATGTATTAAATTCCACGATGTTGCAGATTTTTGATGATTGAATAAATTTCAAATGTCACAGCTCCCGACTCAGCCATTCAACTGTGCAAGGATATTATCAGCAAATCTACCTTGATAAAGTCGGGAAGCTGAGCGGTGAAAAATGCAACCGTTTTCTTGAGGCAGATATTTCGTAATATTTAGGGTGCACAAAAATAGCCTTCTATCAGTCAACCAGATTATCTATGATCATAAAGCACAATATCTTACTCTTAGAACGAAAAACTGATACCAGACTATACAGCAACCAGTACATAACAGATGCATGAATAGAAATAGCATAAATAAAATAGTCAACAGTCATCAAAAGTCAACATCAAAATCACTGATGGAACTACATATAACAATGAAAAAAATCAATGGAAATAAAAATAGTCTGGTCCAATGGTTTGACGAAGAACTGAAAAATATGAGGAATACTCTTTCCACTTTGAAAATCATTGCTGACGTTGAGAAAAACTATTATTTACATTTACAATTCATTCAAAAACATACTGTACCAACAGAAAATTTCTATGAAGAAAGAACACGCCTTCGAACGGTATATTTCGCAGTCAGGTAATGTTGTTCGAGACAGCTGGAAACTTATCAATTATCATAGAAATGAATCTAAAAGTAAGACATCTGCCTGTGACATCACCCCTAACGATTTTAATGACTATTTCAGGTCGGTTGCAAGAAATATTATCGACTTTATCCCCATATGAAGTTTATGCACTTCACACAAATGAATCCTTTTCTCAATGTGTGTCATTCTTTATGGCTCCAGTTACTAGGAATGAAATAATGACAGCTTTGGGTAGCTTGAAAAACTCCAAGTGTACAGATGTATAGTCTGAATAAAAATGTTATTGCTCAATTATTTGTCAGATCAGTAGATATTTCAATATTACTGTTCAATTTATGTATTTCAGAAGGGACTTTTCCTGACACATTAAAAGTAGCCAAAGTACTACCCCTACATAAAAATGGCAATCATAACATCACTTAAAACTACCGACCCATCTCTATCTTACCAATAATTGGGAAAATTTCTGAACGTATCCTGAATAACCGACTAGTGACATTCTTAGAAAAAAATAAATTACCACATTGTAATCAGTATGACTTCAGGAAAAAAAAGTAATACCACACATGCTTTTCGAGAGATCTAGAGAGGTCAATGATTTGGTGAGTATTGTATCATCGACTAGGCGAATAGCTCTCTTCTGAATTGAATAATTTCAGGAAGCGTCGTTGAACTGATTCTATTCTGTCAAAATGTAATTGATAGTGAGGGTTCTATACAAGCATATTCAAGCCTAGATCTGATGAACGAATAGTATAGTGTCATGGATGTGAGCACATAAGAAAATTTCCTGCTCGTACGAACTATAAATTCATACATTTTGAACGTAGTAGACATGAAGTTGTCAATATGGAGTGAGAACTTGGTGGGAACTGAGTGAACTAGGGTCGAGGGTCACGTAGGAATCATTATTGGAAATTAATGCAAGAATTATTGGTTTCCAGAACCAATATGATTTCAAAATGAACTATTCTCTCAATTATATTCCATGGTCGAGTCTATCCAAGCCTTTGAAAATCTGCATATCAATATATATTGTCATTCTTAGGTCGGAAGTCAGTTATATCAAATTTGTTCCATTTTTCATGAAAGGGGCATACCTTCGAGGATTTCCAGTGAGAGAAAATCGAAACATCGGTTTGCTCAATATTTTTGTGTGGATAAAATTGTGATGCTCTCCATCATCATCTTGAATGTAATCGTTGGATGGATCATTGAAGGATAACAAAGGAGATAAAAACCCAGAGCTTTTTGGGAATTTACATTCGAATCCGCTATTTTGACGACAAAAATTTTATCAGCTGCATCAATGTTTTGATTTTGGACCTCAACCGTCTGGAGTTGAGTTGAGTTTGCACAAGTATCTTCGAAAATGCTCACCTTCAAAATCTTCGAAATCTTTACCGAAACTGGTATTCAAGATGAAAGCAAAAAAAAAACGAAAACAATAATGAAATGTGAAAATTATATCATGGAAACGATGATACGAAAGAAAACGGAAAAGAATAATTTTTTAGATATTCCACCTCAGAATATTGGGAGGAACCAACTCCTGAAGTTTGTCAAAGTACTTTTGAATCACTCTGTACATAGTGCTGATAAGGTTATCTTCACTACTAATACTACCAATACCGACAAGAGTAAGTTGCTAAGAATATACATTTCATGAAAAATCAATTTGAGTTGGCTACCTTCCCGAAGCAATGAATTTTGTAAAAATGGGTTTTGATGAATTAATTTTTGTACTAAATATCGAAAGCCACAGTAAAACACCAACACAAATCGTTATTGACAACGACTGTAGCTCAGTAAACCAGGCAATGGTTAGAAATGAAACAAAAATTATTCAATTGCTTTTTTGCAGTCAGGCAAAAGGCAAACTTTTGACAGGCATACGTTTCAAGACATCAAGTCGTTTACGGCATGATCCAATAGGGAAGCTTTTGGATGTTTGTCATTATGAAACTGAATGGTATACCTCTTGCTTTGATTGTGTTGAGAAATATATAATTTATGGTCTTCTTCGTTTACTTTATCATATTTGAGTCGAAGGTGTTTTCTATCAAATTCGAGACCGCTGAATCCGACAATGCCTGTTAACATGTGGTGATGTGCTTCTTCCGCTTTAATGAGTTCTTCTTGAAAATAGGTTTTCAAGACCGTAGAATGGTTCTGGTAGTGTTGATGCTCTATTTCGTGACACAGTGTCTGCTCGTTCATTTCCTTCCACTGCAGTATCTCCTGCCACCCAAAGATGGATCAATTTGTTGTTACTGCCTAGATTATTCGTTTTGTATATACCATCTTCGAGTTGATGTTAGAACAGATAAAGGCTTCTCCGGGGAGGGAACACTAGGTTTCGCGATATGGACGCTATCCCAGATGCATTCACCTTTTCCACTTCATCAGAGCCATCTCCTGAGATATATATTATTCTTCACAGGTCCTTACCATTCAAGTCCAATTCGGGTCAATTTTAAACAAGCTTTTATGTGACGAAGTCAATAATGAGGTGTTCGCCTCCCTTCTTTGCATCCAGTAACTACATTGTTGACCACATCGGATGATGAGTGGGATGATAAAAAGAAGTCAGATGAACTGCGACAACGAACAGGGAACGACAAGGAACAGGATTCATTCTGAATACCATACATTTGGTACCAAGCCAAGCCAGCCAAGCTTGACCGCCCAATGCTGGAGTGTGCTTGCATTTGCATTTGCATTTTCGACGTGACCACAACCAAAGACTACAGAATCGAATAAAGTCTTTGCCACAACCAACTTCTGTGATCCGGGTATACCTGTGCAAACTGATTTTTCGCTCCGCCAAACATCAAAATCACCAGCGATAAATTTTCATTCCACCTCTGCAGGTAACTGATGCATTCAATGCACTCAATGACATCAGATATTCTGTATCTCCGTACAAAGCCATATATGGCAGCATTTGAGGAAGAGAACAGTAATGGATGGAAACAGTAGTGAAGTCATGGATTCCGGATTGCCCTAGTGAACTTGAGAAGGATTAGTACCATGTACATAAACATATATATGAAAAATGTCAACTTCGGAAGAAACATTGTATATTCTGAATATTAGTTCGTCGCTATTTCACAATACATCAAGAGTAATCGGGGCACATTGTTTTGGATACTGTCTGTGAGTTTTTCGATGAGGTGGTACATTCACTTTTCAGCTTTTTGTGGGATTTTCTCTCCTCGTTTCTGAAAAATAAAGTAGGAGTTTTATAATCTGCCCCAAAATGTCACTGCGCTTGAAATTAAACATTAAGATACCTGAAAGATATATTCTCTATTTGTCAGTGACAGTAAAAAAAATTGGAAATATAAATATATCTAAAAGTGAAACTTCTACTCATCTCGGTGGACGTTCAGGCAACGAATCTGTTCCCGTTCTCAACACAATAAGAACACTTTTCTTCGCAAGATTTTTCAATGTTGGTTGGTTTTTTGACACTGAAAAGTGACAATTTGGCAGACGGAGGAATTCTGGTTACAAGGTGATTTTTCATTAATCGATATTGAATTTTCCATTTTCATATTCAGTTTTCAGAAGTGAGTGCCAAGTTGTGTTTTGATGTCTTTGGATTATACATTATACAGTCTGAAAATGATAATGCAATAAATCAATCCGAGCATAGTCATCCACCGATCTACGCAAGGAAAGTAGTTGATGAAATGAAACAACTGGCAAGCGAAATAAATGACAATCCAAATGATATTTTTGCACAGGCATATATTTTTGTTCATAATTTTTAATGTGTGTTACTACTGAATGAAATATCCCATTATTCCTTGGATTTGTTTATTATAGGTAGGTTTATTGTAGGTATGTAGTGACCAGCTGGCATGAGGAAAATGCCAACTACAAAAAATGAAAGGAGTATTAGGGAACATAGATTGAAGAAAGGTCATGTTCCAAATAATCTTTAGAAGAACTGCTGATTCCAGGAGAGTACAGATTTTCAAGATATGAGAGGGCTTTGTTGCTATATGATAGCTGAGCTGAGAATCACAGAATTCTGGTTATCTCTATGGCTGAAAATTTCAATGGCATGGCACGCAAAAAATGATGGTATTGTGATTGTACGTTGAAAGCCTCACATTATCTATTCGAGCAATTGTACACCATACATATAGCAGAAAACGATACTTGGCTTCCTACCGTATTTGCACTCTTGCCTAATCAGACAACAGATACATATAGACATGTATTCTCCAAAATCAAAGAACTGCGTGAATATCTTGGAAATGAATCATAAAATGAAATGGAACAAAATATGATGATCGATTCCGAAATCGCGTTTATATACACGGTGAAACAAAAATATCCCAGAGCAAATATTTCTGGTTCCTATTTGCATTGCCATCGAGCACTTATATTACTTAAAAATATATAAAATAATATGATTACCCCAACGGGATACCTCCATTATTTTGAAGGTACCTGGTTGGGACGGTCTTTAGAAAGTTTGTTATTGAGCTTTGGTGTTATGGATTACACGAAAGTGATAATTCCGTGGAATCTTCAACTACATATTAGGAGGGAGAGTAATCCGACTTCTCTGGAACTCATCAAAGCACTACAGCAACAACAAAATCTCAACGATCTCAAATTAGAACATATTCTCCAAAGAGAAACTACTGAAAGAAAACAAAAAAAATGAGAGATTCGAAGATCGCCTCAGGTTTTCACAAGAACAGTACAATCCGGATCATACGATAGAGTTTCTTCGAGTTGTTGTATAGAACAGCACTAAAATTTGAAATAAAAATCTTATGAACGGATCTCCAAAAATGATTCGTTTCAGAGATACAGAGTGGGTATATTCGAGTTTCATGCGAAAATCGATATTTTCCTAATAAACAATTAGTTTTCGAATATTTTATTTTGAAAAATCAATCGCTCAGGTATTATGATCTTTCATATCAATTATTCCTCAGATAACGTTGGTTCTCAGAGTTTGAAAATATCCTGATTCACGCCATGATTAAGTAAATTGGTGCGCTTTGAAATTTTCGAACTGGACTCATCTGGTTCATCCAAAGTTTTTTCCGCACTTAGCTTTTGATATTGCAAATGTCTCGTATTTCACTGACGATACCAATACTGCTCTCTTCTTCCCAAAAAGTGGGAGGAACCAGTTGATTGGAAGCAGCCGACATTCGCAGAGTGGCTTCTTAATCTTTGTGAAAAAAATAAATTTGAAACGAAGCATTTGACGGCTCTCGCTTCTTTGCCCTTGAAAATATTCGATTCGTTATTTTCTAATCACGTTCATAGATCTTATGAAGCGGACATGTTTTTATTTCCGGTTTTTGCTGCCGTATTGAATATCTCATTTCCTGTCAGAATCTAGCAGTCGCTAACAGGTTTTTTCAATTCAGGGAGGTTGAAAATTGAAATAGCTGGAAAACGTCTTCAGGTGATCAAATGTCATATGATTTGCTTCTAGACTCGTAACGGAAGCCTTTTTATCAAACCCTTACCCTGACGAGAATGAAAATATTAAAATTACCATCTAGCACAATCCAATGTCCTACCTCATATCGGCGTTCGAAATTATTTTCCCACAAATTGAAAGAATCTTGTTTTATTGGGAAATAGTGTCTTTCACGAACAAGTTCATCGTATTTCTCTCCCAGCAAAAGCTGTTCTAGGCTAAAACAACTGAATGACCTTTCTCGAACATTTGAAGAATTTCTTGCTTTATTTCTTCACTTATTGGTCTTTCTGTTGAAGCTGTTGCACAATTCATCTTCTCCACAAAGGAGGTCGTCTCTAGGTCCCCTACTACTTCGACAAGATGAATATTTCAATATAAAACAGAAAACGTGATTTGAAGTTATAATTTGATGTAAATGTCCATTAGATATTGTTCGATAACCATGATACGTACCATTTCATGAGTCAGATATACAAGTAGTGAAAAAAATTATGTCGGTGATTAATATCATATAGACTGTTTCAAGAAATTCCAACTTATATCGTATATTTCTTGAACTTTGTATCCATGAAACACAACCCTTATTGATATTGATCTACCTCTTTCAAAAAGATTACTGTAATTATTCTCTTCTTCAACTAAAATACACCTTCCAATAATTCTGAACAGGTTTCATTCCTTTTCCATTTATATATTTCAGATCAATAATCAGAGCGATATTATTGGGCTCGAAGGCAATAGCACGCTTCCACATGTGGAGGGGCAAGTATAACTAGAAATACCTACTGAAATATGTGAACCAAAAGTCTAAAAATAGTTTTTCACAAACTCTCATCCATGGAAATTGAAAATATCGAAATTATTTACAATATATATTTATATTTATTTACAATATTATTTACAATTTATTTACAATTACACCCTCATTGAATTCCATCTGAATTTGAATTTGCCGCGTGAGGTCATATACTTTGTATTTCTAATGCCCTCTGGAAACACGACATGGAATATGAGTAAACCGACGCCAATCATCTAGAAGAAGCGGGCAGATATACGAGGTTATACTGTTTGAAAACTGGTGAAACATATGATTACACTGAATTTGTATAGTTGAAAAGAGATAAAAATTCCTTTTGATAAATATTCAGAAGCGAGTTCAGAAGTTTCAGTTTTCAGTAATTTAAACACTTACTAGTGATCGAACCTAGTGTAATTACATTATTGTCTCCACCTCCAACCTGAGAAATTAACTTACATATTATTCAATCAATTATAACGTCAGTGAGAAGCCTCAATGGTGAATGATTCTGATATTTCAGTGTCATCAGTACATTACCTTGAATGATATAGCTATTGGTTATATATACATACCTGTAGAGTTTAAAATTGAATACATCATGTATAATAATGTGATCTTAGAATTGAAAATACAAGGTCGATTCAGATAGAAAAGTATGGCTCATTCAGGTTGTTAATAATAATATGGCTCTCAATTTTCGAAAACCTCAATTTTTCAGGAGTAAACCTATTAGATTTGAGTTCTTTATGAAACGATATATTCACCAACTCACCGAATCTGATTTTTTTTCTTAATCATTCAATCAGAAATTGGGGTCTTTGTCAATGTCTTCGATCGTGTTTTCAGTTAATATAAATGAAGATGATATTTGATGATGACAAATACAATATATATTTTAGGAAATGTGAATATGCATTTCGTTCTATGTTAACAGAATTGAAAACTTATTTGCTTGTTTGAACCGAATTTAGCCCTATATTTTGAATAGTACCTACCCTAGATTTCTTATACTTCACTATTCACTTCATTTTGAACGAAAAACCGACCTCGCACATTCGCTATTGTATCACGCTTCAGGAAATACAACGAATAGGTAACTAACTGATCATTTGAATTGTATATGTATAATGTGTATCAACTTCAAAGTTGGAAGAAATATTCAATAATATTCAGGAAGTCAACTATGTATTATTCCAAGGAATGACCTTGGGAAGGGCATACTTTCTGAAAAAAACATATTTGCCTTTATAACTACCAGATTTATGTAAGCACCTGTTATATTTTGTAGTTTTAGGTATATTTTCGTTTGTGTTGCATTATTGAATGAGAATCTTCGGTTGAGAGTCCTTTCGAGACATTCATGTTGAAAACTTGCGGAGTACTATTCATATTGCTTTCTGGTAAAGTGAATGATGTATAGTGGGTTTAAACCGGTGTCTTAATACTTGGACAGTGAGATAGCACATGTTATTATGTTATGTTATGTTATGTTATGTTATGTTATGTTATGTTATGTTATGTTATGTTATGTTATGTTATGTTATGTTATGTTATGTTATGTTATGTTATGTTATGTTATGTTATGTTATGTTATGTTATGTTATGTTATGTTATGTTATGTTATGTTATGTTATGTTATGTTATGTTATGTTATGTTATGTTATGTTATGTTATGTTATGTTATGTTATGTTATGTTATGTTATGTTATGTTATGTTATGTTATGTTATGTTATGTTATGTTATGTTATGTTATGTTATGTTATGTTATGTTATGTTATGTTATGTTATGTTATGTTATGTTATGTTATGTTACGTTATGTTTACTGTTGTACCATTTGAAATTGGTCCAGTCCAGAAGGCTTTTTCAAACTTTGTTCGAAATGGTGCTGGGCTGTTTAACCTATATGATCATAATAATAATAATAATAATCATGTTTATTTGTACAATACCGAAAGAATTATCACAAAAATAATCGAACAAATGAACAAAAGGAAACCGCAAAGCCTTATTGGCTGTCTGCAGATAGTGTATGCAAAAAAAAGTGTTTACAAGTATTATAATATTATTTAAAATATATTCAGAATGTTCAGCACTAATTCCCAAAATCGCAAAACCAAGGGGCTGTCTGCGTTGGACTTCTGCGAACTATGCGGAACATCATTCCAAATTTGGCAATGAATTCGGTGTGGTACATTATGCTATTCACAGTAAGTGCATGCCTATCAGTAACAAATTAACAAAGCCCGAAGGCTGCCTGCTGAGAAAATCGTTACTAGTACGGATTCCACTTAAAGTAATATGAACATCAAATTCCAATTTTCAGTTACAATACCAATAAAGACTCAATGAATAAACATAAGCAGGAAGTCTAATAAGTTTTAAGTGCTACTGTATACGTTCAGTTTATTCTCTATTATATGATGTATTTTTCTTCTATCTTCTATCGGAATAAATTGCTTGAGCTTAGATTTGAATAAATTATAATCTATACTTTTCAAGTGCTGGGGAAGATAATTGAATACTCTAGGGGCAAGAAAGGTGTAACATTTTTGTCCAACAGTTTTATTCGTAATTGATAAGACAAAATTTTTACTGGTTTCATTTCTGGTCTTATGAAAATGGGAAAAAAGCAAGAACTTATTCTCGTTTTTTTTGTCAAAACAATGCTATTTTATAGAAATAAATTCGACGCGGGTTGAGTATTCTGCTCTCTTCATAGAGAGCATCACTTAAAAAGTTACGGTCCTTTTGAAAATAATTTTCAGAAAAAAATTTTGCATTATTTTCCTTTCCATAGCTTATCCTAGAGTCAACAAGGGCAAAATAGACCATTTTCGATTGCGGTACTTTCATTACTTCAGCAAGCGCATTACTGACTTGTTCAATGTGAATATTCCATCTCAAGTGGCAATCTATTGTGACACCTATATATTTTATTTCATCTGTCAGTTCAATTTCAATTGTTTGGTTGTCATATGGAATATCAAGTGTATTGAAGTCAGGTAATTCATTCACGTAGGTTGAAAGTGGGAGTACCATGGTTTTTTTTAAATTGATTGTCAACATCTTGTGATTGAACCCGTCTGTGAATTTAGTGAAATCATTCTCAGCTTTCCGTTTCAGATCATTCCATGTGTCGGCGGTATAAAGCACTGCAGTGTCGTCAGCAAAATTGTAAGATTAATCGACTTACCTGAAGGAAGATTAATCGGAATTTTCCGAGCTTGTCTTCCGACATAATTACACACACTGTAGTTTCCGAATCTCATACCTGACGGTACGTTATTGTAGTAGAGCACAAAAACAGAGATATATAAAAGCCTGTAGCTACGTTGCCCCTGAATACTGCTGATGCGGATGATTCATTCCGTTTGAGTCTGCAAAATCACAATTTTACATGGGGTTCATATCTGGGAGGGAAGGGTTGTAATTATGTCGGAAGACAAGCTCGGAAAATTCCGATTAATCTTCCTTCAGGTAAGTCGATTAATCTTACAATTTTCCTTCGCTTGTCTTCCGACATAATTACACACACTGTAGATGTTTAAAGCAGTGTGATTTTGATTATTTTTTGAGTGAAGCTGAAATTGATTTACTTGGTATATTACCTCAAAGATGCGGGTAAATAAATGGTAAACAACTTCTTGAGTTGTGTGAACGTTTTAAACGTTAAATTGATGTATATAAATTTTATGTCTATATATTATATTATATCACAAAACAATAGTCTTAAAACTAGCATAATAAGTAATTCAAATTAGTCTTCCAAGTTGAGACTCAATATTGTATTTGCAAATATTTCATCGTCTCTTCCAACTGGCCTATTGTAGAATTCGAAAAAAAAAACATTCGATGATTCTGACCATCCTGCGGTATTTTTTATACTGTTAATGTTAACCCCGGCCCTCAAGGCAGCTGACGTAGCAGCGTGGCGGACACTATGGCTTTTGAATACTTCGATATTGATTCCACTTTTCCTCAATACCGTCTTTATCCACCTGCTAATAGTCTGGGAGCTTGCGGGGTGAATTGGTTTCTTATGGGTCAACACGAAGTTGTCGCAACCATTACGACTTGTAAGTGTTGTATTCAAATAGTGGTCTATAGTGGTGGCAACACATAGTTCCGGTTTCGAATTGAAGTAAGGGAATACTAATGAAGGCTGTGGTCTTTTTGGACCCGATGTTTTGATCCTTTCGGATATTCTGAATTCGATCTTTCCTTCATGTCTTATCATGCTACTCTCATTCTCGAAATAGTTTGCACCCTATGTGCAGTTGTAAGGGCTATCAACATGACCAATTTCCAGGTCAGCTTTTCCAAACTGATCAAATGTAACGGGTAAAGATTACTAAGGTATCGCAATACTGGCTCCGGGTTCCAAGTGAATGTGTATTTCGGGGCTGTCGGTTTGATGTTACATGCTCCCTTTAACAATCTTTTGATTATGGAAAATGAGATTAAGTGCTGATCTGTGACTGTTGATAACAGAGTACGAGTTGCCGACCTCTATAGCCTTCACCAAGAATTCAATATAGGTGTTCAAATTATAGGTAAGCGGGCTCATTTTTATGTCGTTACAAAATTGCCAATACTTTTTATATGTGGCTGAATATTGTTTGAGTGTACTTGCTGTTACGGATTCCAGGAAGATTGGGATTACGGCCTGTGGAATTCTCCTACTGGCAAATGCTAACCTGATAACTTCCCTGCCACTAGGGAAATTTGCCTGTTCATAGGGTGGCTCTCCCTGAAAGGAGACAATAATAGATATTTGTTCGGTTTGAATATGATTGGACTTTGTGTCAATAAGCTTTCGAATAGAGGGAACCACGGTTGTGATGGCCAGTTTGGAACTATTATGATTCCACAAGCTTTTTCTTGAATAATTTTTTCCAGAACTCTGGTGATTATGGAAAACGGCGGAAAAGCGTAAAAGAAGATTTGGCTCCAGCTAATCGTGAAAGCATCTACTGAAAAGGAGTCTGGGTCTGGGAACCAAGAAACGTATTTATTGCATTTCGCATTCAATTTAGTGGCGAAAATATCGATTTCCGGTTGGCCGAAACACTGTACAATACGATCGAAAACTGATTGGTTTAATTCATATTCAGTTTCTACGGATGAACATCTTGATTCCATATCGGATTTGATGATCTGAGCTAAAGGGATATATGTGGCAAAAACTGAATTATTTCTTGATTCACACCAATCCCATAAAGATCTCGTAATTTCATTAAGATTTGCATGTTGTATGCTACCAAATCGGTTAATACAGGAAATTGCCGTAACATTGTCAATCCTGAGCAAGATGTGAATATTACTAGTATTTTTTGCAAATGCCTTTAGACCGTAAAACGCCGCTTTGATTTCAAGATAGTTTATATGCTTTTGTTTTTCATCGGGATTCCAGAACCCATGACTCTTATGACCTTGGCAAAAGGCCCTCCAACCTGTTGGTGATGCATCTGAATAGATTTCTAACGTTAGTTCTTTTGGTTTTATCTCTTTGCAAGTCTCCAAATTTATATTCCACCAATGCAATTCAGGAATAATTATAGCTGTAATTTCCATCCATTTCTCATAATTTTGCTCATTTTTTCTTAGGGATACGAATTTTGCTATTTCCAGTGGTTTGACATGCAACCAACCATAGTTTATTGCAGGACAGGCTGCAACTAATTTGCCAATTACCACTGCGAATTCTCTTATTCGACAGCTTTGTTTATCGAATAATCTCTTCAACAATTTCTTGATTTTGTGTATTTTCTCGTTCGGCAAAGATATACACATTTTTTGCGTATTGTACCAAAACCCCAAGAATTTTAGCTCTTGCGTAGGCACCAAGATACTTTTTTCTGAATTGACAATGAATCCACATAGTTTCAAAACTTTTACTGTCATTGAAGTATATTCCTCGCATTCGATTTTGTCTTTGCCGATTAAGAGAATGTCATCTAAATACGCAACTAACCAAACTCCTTTCGTTCTAAGGTACTTCACTATTGGTTTCAAAAGTTTGGTGGATATATATGGTGCTACATTGAGTCCGAATGGTAAGCAATTGAATTCATATAAATTGTTGTTGAATTTGAATCTCAGGTATTTTTTATGATTTCCATAAATGGGTAGCAAAAAATATGCATCCTTCAAATCGATATTGGCAATGAAACATATTATATATATATATATATATATATACATATTGTGTAATAATCTGGCCACTGTTCTGGAATCTCCCATCTTGAAATGTGGGGCATTTATGAAATGATTTAAATTTTTCAGATTCAAGATGAATCTATATTGACCATTCTGCTTTTTTGTAACAAAATAAGAAGATAAATACTGGTTTTCGTCAGGTGAGCATTTCGAGATGGCCCCAATTTCAAGCAGCTCCGGAATTGAGTTCTTGTATATATCAGTTTGTGACCTTGAAATATGAACTATAGGTTCCTTACGCTGGGTGGGGGGAAATGTATGAAAGGGAATTTTCACCCCCTTGACCCAATGCAAGACCCTCTTGTCTCTGGTGAACCTCAACCAATTTTCATGAAACTTATAGAGAGTACCTGCGTATTTGGAAGTTACCTCGTTTATCGACGATTGTGATACTGGTAGTGCGATTTCGTCTGATGATATCTTCCTCCGGAGTCTACTTCTCCCTTCCTCATCACTTTTTTCTTCGTTTTGTAGTTGGCGCGCTTGTAGTTTAAAGAAGTCGCTGGTTGGTTTCTTGGATAAGAAGTTGTCGCTGTTGATGTACTTGGCTTCGAGCTAGGGAGGAGTGTAACATTTCTTCTTTTAATCTCAACACTGGCTTTCTTCATCGCTTGTTTATTCTTGAAAGATTCATCAAAATCTTTCCCAAATAAATATTCATCGACCCTGGAGGACTCAATAACCTTTTTGCACTCAGAATTAAAGAAAGGCAATATGTGATAGCGTCTGTGCATTGACAATGTGTTATGGGCGTTTGCTAGGATTTGAGAGGCGTCGGCTAACTTGGCTAATGTTTCAGATGAGTCTTCGGGGGACTTGGGTAACATCTGATTCATCATAGACCCAATGGCAGATAAAGCATGTCCTATTTGTTGTTGTATGCTTGCCATAACCCTATCATGAGTGACTGCAGTATCACGAAGGCAATCTCTGATCTCGCCATTCACCTCTGGAGGATTCAGGGCCTTACAGTTTTTGGGAATAGGGTATTTAGACATGATTTCCTTCCTTGTATCTTTGGGAAGGCCTTGTTGTAGATACGCTGTCCACCTGACAGTTATTTCGTTATGTAACTCTTCGCCTTCGGTGTTTTCTGCAGCCGGTCTAACTCCCAGTGCATCGAAAGTTGAATTTAGTGGTGTATTATCATGACTTACGGCCCCACTGTCTTGAACAACCTCGGAATCGGGATCTTGTTCGGCAGGGGCTAAGTTTTGCATTTCGAGAGGGTCGACTTGGGCTTCATTCTCCGTGGCTTGGCAGTCGATGAACTCTATTACTTCCTTATCTGAACCGTTAGAAGAATCTATAAATTCGAACTAATTCGGTTTCCTTTTGAACTTATGGTAACGCATGTTACCCCTACTCATCTGCTGATCGCTCGATACCATCAGAGTCATATAACGTAATGAGTTTCTTGATGAGTTTTGTACAAACTGACTGAGTTCCTCGTGATAACGCTCGATATCCTATTCTCTTCAGGTGATCGCACGATACCATCAGAGTTAAATTCGAGTAAAGTGCTGAAAATTAATTTTTCTATTATTTTCAAACTCACCCGAATTTTCCGATTGCTCAGAGCTATCCGAAGCTGATTCTGCTTCTAATATCTTTTCCCTAAATTTGTCTAATTCCCGTCTCAATTTCTTGAAACGCCTCTTTTCTTGTTTCTCTTCATGTAATTTTCGTTTTGGCATTTCATTCACTATTTACAATCTATAATCTTGTCACCGTCAGGTACGAAAACGGAATGAATCATCCGCATCAGCAGTATTCAGGGGCAACGTAGCTACAGGTTTTTATATATCTCTGTTTTTGTGCTCTACTATAAAAACGTACCGTCAGGTATGAGATTCGGAAACTACAGTGTGTGTCATTATGTCGGAAGACAAGCGAAGGAAAACTGAAGATTTTCCGCTAGTATCGATATCAGGTAGGCTATTTATGTGAATTATAAATAATAGTGGACCTAAAATGGTACCTTATGGAACTCCACATTCCACTTCCTTAGCATTACTATTGATTTCGAGAATTTGTAGACGGTTCGAGATATACCTTTCAAAAAAAATCGTGAACACGCCCTGTACAACCCATATTTCGCAAGGCCCCCAATAATTGTACATGATCTACGGTGTCAAAAGCCTTGGCAAGGTCAAGAAAAATACATAATGCAGGTTTGGTGTTATCAAGGGCTTCGTACATTCTAGTTGTCAAGGCTAAAATTGCATCCTCTGTTGATCGGTTCTTTCGAAATCCGAATTGATTTTCGTTAATCAATCCGAAATTCATCATAAAACTTTCAAAAAGCTATTAATCAAAGATATCGGCCTGCAGTTTGATATAATTTGTTTATTACCTGACTCATGAATTGGTTTGATGACAGAGATTTTATATTCGGGAGGACAAATGCCTTTTTCAAAACACAGGTTGATGATGAATGACATTGGAGATGCAATTTCCCTGGCTATTTCTTTTAGGGTTTCGGATGTGAGGCAGTCGACTTCAGGCGCCTTGTGAGTTTTTAGGGTGTTTATTATGTCAAATATTTCTTCTTCCGTGGTAGGTGTCAAGAACATGGAGTTGGGGTTGATTTTCACGGATGGAGTTGGTGATAATGGGGTTTTAATGTTTTTTGCGAGATCTGGTCCAACTTTGAAAAAAAAATTGCGAATGTTGCAGCCATTTCAAAATCTGTTTCGGTGAGGGTATTATCCTATTTCAACACCCTATTTATAATAGAATGTTTGTTTTTATGTCCTGTCATACAATCGATTACTTTCCACAGTTTTTTGGGATCATTTTTACTTTTTTTCTATTCCAGCACTATGATAATTCTGTTTGGTTATTTTAATTGATGTATTAAGTTCATTCCTATGAGTAATCAGCTCCGAATTATTTTTGTTCTCTTGATATTCTTTCAATAAGCGGCCTCTACTGATAATTGAATTCATAATTCCTTTTGTAATCCAATCTTTTTTTTGGTCAATTTTTTGGTCAATTTCAGAAATTTTTGTTGAAAAAATGAATTAGCGAGTACAAGGTCATTCATTTCGTACAAAGTATTCCAATTTAGTTGTGTTAAAGATCTTTTGAATTTTTTATAATCAATACATCTAGAGATGATGGATGATGATTGAGAAATAATCAGAATATGCCATTTCATATGTGAATGATCAAATCAAATAGACCCTAGTTTGCCCCTGAACACAGGGGCGTCTTGTCTTGTCTTGAGAAAAAGTCAAGAAATTTAAAAAAAATATTGTCTTGACGGTTTCTTGACAAATTATATTTGGTTTTTTGAACTCTTTGAGTTTCTCAAATTTATTGACTAACCAGTGATATACAGGGTGTCCTTAAAAGGTCTTTACAAAAAGCTACCACATATTCTTCAGACCAAAACAATTCGATACAAGCAAACTTACCTCAGTAAAAAGTTGCTTAGTTTGGGCGCTAGACGGCTCTGAAGTTGAAATTTTCAAATCGATTTTGCTTCATAACTTTTGAACGGCTCATGAGATTTTTTTCAAATTTGGTACGTTGGCATAGACTCATCGGGCAATGAAACTCATATCATAATCATAATGAATATCATTCCATGGGCGTAGAACTTGATTTTTTCAGTAAATAAACATCTAAAACTCCTACGCCAATGGAAAAAAATTAGTTTCAATATGAAATCTAAATTATACAACTCATTCACTACAAAAAAGGTACTCTTGACAAAAGTCGATTCCTCTCATGGTTTCGACAAAATTTTAATTTTAGTGATTTAGAGCATAATTAATAATAAAACGATTAACAGATATTTCATAAAAATTGTTCAAAATGTTCACCATTTTCACGTATACAAAGATTTATACGACGCAAAAAGTTGAAATGTTGAAATGTTGCATAACTTCTTCATCGCCTGTAAGATTATTCGTCGCCTGTTGGATACGTTGCCATAATTGTTCTACAGTATTCACAGGGGTCTTGTAAACCGTAGACTTGAGATAACCCCATACAAAATAATCCATCGGTGTTAAGTCTGGAGAACGTGGTGGCCAATTCACGGGTGCATCATTACCTCTACCTATCCATCTGTCTGGGTACTGTTGGTTTAAGAAATTCCTAACATCCACCGAAAAATGTGGTGGAGCTCCATCGTGCATAAACCACATATCTACCCGATGTTGGAGTGGTAAATCTTCCAACAAATTTGGCAACGTATTTCGTAGATGTTGTAAATACATGTCTCCTGTTAATCTTTGTGGAAGTATGACAGGACCAATTATAAAATTTCCTATTATTCCAGCCCAAACGTTGATTTTGAATTCGTGTTGAAAATGGTTTATTTTAATGGAATGAGGATTTTCAATTGCATAAACGTGTTCATTATGAAAATTAGTTATTCCTCTTCTCGTGAAACAGGCTTCATCAGTGAACAAAATATTCTTTCCAAAGTTCAGATTCATTTCTCTTTGCAAATTAATGAACCTACAAAACATCAAACGACTTTGTGAATCATGGATTAATAAATCTTGAACTGGCGTCTTGTGGTATGGGTATAATAATTGTTCTCTTAGTACTTCATGAACGGCATTCCTAGAAACTTCTAGTTCATTACTTATCCGTCTAGTACTCAATTCTGGATTTTCTTCAATACGGTCTAAAATTTCTACTTCGACTTCGGGAATCCTTACATAACGCTGTCTTCCATAATCACCAGTTCTAGGAGCAAAATGACCGGTCTCCCGAAGACGTCTCTCAACTGCAGCAAAGGTTGGGTGGCTTGTGTTACGGTCATGATTTTCGTTTAACAAAATAATAATATTCAATAAATCACCTCAAAGATGAGATATATCCAATGCCCTGTATAGGATGAATGTCTATTTGCAAAACTCATTATCATGCCCATAACAGAACTCTTATTGTGGATAGTTCTTGAGTCACAAACTGCAGAAAATCATCTTCTCAATTGTTACGTTGATTTCGGTAGATTTTTGCAGCATAAGTTTTAGTAGGTATAGGGAAAGTAATTATTACTTTGTGATATGGCAGATCTTTGTTCGAGGTATATTCCGTTCAAATTGATCATTCTTGGAAAACAGGCAGGCAGATAATAAGTGCACGTCACTGGTGTTGAGTACTCTTTGGAAGCAATATGTTGGCGTCCATGTTCACGCATCATCGTTCGGATTCCCGAAGAGATAGACACTACTGATTGGCTGAATTCCGAGGAAATCGAATTCACGCATGATTCTCGTGTTCTCTGTCAAAAATCTTCCATTATTCGACGACCTGTTAGACCATTAAGTGTGGGCTTGTGAGGTTATCAACCATCGAATGAAAGTGTTTTAAAAAAAAAATTTGCATTCCTTATTCTTTTGCTGTGTTTTCGAAATCTGGGAAACTACCCTGTGTATGGGGATCTGTGAGGAAAAGGAAAGTTCGTAAGATATTAATATTTGGATAAATATTTTTTTCTTCTCGGCGTGGTCCGGCTAATTAAAAGCACGTTTAAAAAAAAAAAACCTTCGTGGACTCGAAGGTAAGGTATTTAACACGATTATAAATGGGATGATTGTAGAATTGTTTGATTCTTACAGGTTTTTTTATCTGATATGATATAGTATCATATCATATGGGATAACTCTGATTGATGAGGTTGATTCCGACGACTTAATTTCTGGTTTCTTTCCTGGCTTAAGTTCCGCCATCTTGGTCTGTCTGAGTGTGGGCTGTGGTATGTGCGCTGTTACCAATTCCCTGAGCTATCCCCGTCTTATTTTCCAAATCTGAGATGGTTTATTGCTGCCCTCCTGGAGATGGATTGTCCCCGGAAGGATCTTGGGGCACCCTTCGATTAGCTCGTCATAATATAAGATGAGTATAATTATAATTGTATAAAAAAAAAAAAAGGAGAGAAGATTTTTTTTTCTAAATGGTTACAGCTCTCTATACTGTATAGCGAGTATTTTTTTTGGGTTTATTTCATTGGGGAATATATATAGGATGACCAGCAGAGGAGTGGTCTTCTTATGAATTTTTTTTTTTTGATATTCAATGTTTAGGATGCAGAGGTCCTGTATTCATGTATAATTGTAGTGCGGTAACTAGCTAGCTACCTAGGCTGTGACATCTGAAATATTACTTATGTGTAAGAATTCATAGATCTCAATGAACAGTTCAATGTTTATTTAATCCTCTTGTATTGAATGAACAGTGCACCCTTCATGCAAAAATTATAGGTTCTCTTCAATAGAAATTGTTTATAGTGATTTCATCCAAGAGTACTAGTGGGCTGATATTGTTTAGATTTAAATAAAAATGTAACCATTGAGAAGATATTCACGAGTTTTTCTTCCCTCAGGTATATCTATAGTCACAAGTAACCACTCTACACCAAATTAAATCTAGTAGACCCTGAGAGGCTGAGTTGGTCGAGGTATGTTGCGGATCTGGCTCTGAGGTATAGTCATCTCCAGTGGGGGAAGTGTTGAATTAGGGAGGATCGGTGGTAAGACCTAAACTCTCCCATATACCATCCCTAACCGAGCCAGAGCAGTAGCAAAATTGGCGCCCAACATTAAAGGGATTAACTGGATACATTATTGTGTGTTGATGTTTTTTTTTCTTATTCTGTTTTGGGAGTTAAATTTTGACCTACAGCTTTTGGTATCAATTTTGAGTCTTTTGTGTGCCATTTTCCTTTTTTTGTCGACTGTTGAAAACTTATTTCAAAATGTTACAATTGTACGTAGATAGGTTACTTAAAGATGAACTCATTTTTGAAATAAATGCTAGAGGAGGACATTCAGATGATACATATACCTGTGATGATCTGAGAAAAATTTTGAGGGAATTGTTGAATTTAGAAAGAGAAGGAAAATCTTTTCGAACACAGATTAATTCAGATACAAAAGAGGAAATTGAGATAATTTCGAGGAAGTTAGAGGAAATCAAAACTTTTCTTAGTGGAGATGTTAGTCAAAACTCATTAAAAAAGGTTGAATCTAAACTTTGTCACACATTAAACAGATTAGAGAGAGTGGATGCTGAGAAAAATGAGGATTACTGTGAACAGAAAGCTAAACTTCTAACTGTTGCTCTCGGATTTGTTACTGACTTGAAAATTAAACAAGATACTTTGAAGAAAACTGCACCCAGTTCACTACCTTTTGATTTAATGCAACAAAATCCTAACTTTTCCAATGCAAAAGTGACATCAACACCAAAGAAAAATGACCCAGCAGATATTGCTTCAATGAATGATTTACCGAAAATTCTTGAAAAATTGTGTATAAATGAAAACAACGAAATAAATAAATGGAATTTGAAATTTAATGGAGAACATGAAATGGGAATAAATGGATTCTTGGAAAGAATTGATGAACTGTGTGAAGCAAGAAATATCAGTCAAGATCAACTTTTTAAAAGTGCAATAGAACTCTTTGAGGGAAAAGCCCTTGTATTTTTTAGGTCAATTCGAGAAAAAGTTAATGATTGGAACAGTTTATGTCAATATTTTCGAGATGAATTTTTACCAAGGGATTATTATGATAAATTATGGAGTCAAATACGATCAAGGACTCAAGGTGAGAAAGAATCTATTGGAATATACGTAGCATATATGAACAACTTGTTCAAAAGATTAGGTACGCAAGTGGATAGTGATGTGAAATTTAAAATCATCAGAAGAAATATATTACCTTTTTACCAAAGTCAACTCATGTTGATAGATATTGATTCTCAAGAACATTTGATTGAATTATGTCGAAAATTAGACCAAGCTAAACATTCAGTTGTTAACTATGTTCCACCAGCCAATGATAAATCAGCCATTGAAACAGATCTTGCTTACAATAAAGGTGCAATTCGAAAAAGAATTGATAACATTGAGTGTAATAAACAAGTAACTTTAGTAGAAGATTGGGGTAATAAAGAAAGTGATCGTAGGATTGACACAGATAGTAGTGGAGAAGGTAGTTCACAAATGAATAATTCAGGGTTTGACAAAAATTCAAGAGATCATCTTAGAGATAGAAATAAATTTTCAAGAGATTACAGTCAAGATAGAAATAAATTCTCAAGAGATTACAGTCAAGATAGAAACAAATTTTCGAGAGATTACAGTCGAGATAGGAATACTTATTCAGGAAATTATAGTAACGACAGAAATACATTTTCTAGAAATAGTAGCAATGATAGAAACAGGTATTCCAGAGATTCACAAAATTCTCGATTCTCAAGGAGAGATGATTTTCAGGTGAGAAGGGATAATACAGGAAATAGAGATAACAGTTCCCACAGAATTAGAGATAACAGTTCCCACAGAAATAGAGATAACAGTTCATACAGAATTAGAGATAACAGTTCATACAGAATTAGAGATAACAGTTCCCACAGAAATAGAGATAACAGTTCATACAGAATTAGAGATAACAGTTCATACAGAAATAGGGACAACAGTACATTTAGGAACAGAAATAATAGTTTCAATAATTATAACAGGAATAACAGTTCTTATGTACAAAGGGATTTCAGTAGAGATAGGAATAATGTAAATAGGGATAGCGGCAATAATGTAAATAGGAATGATAGTACTAGACGTTACCAAGGACATTTTGAAAAGGATCAGGAGATTGTCTGCTACAAATGTAAGGGAAAAAATCACATTGCTAAATATTGTGCTTTAAAAAGGTCAAAAAACTAGATGTGAAGGTGTTTTCAGATCGTGAACATCCTTCTTCTGGAAATTCGAAACCGGTCGTAACGAACTCATCTCATAATAACATAGAAATCCTCAATTTAAATATTTTTGACAACTTCGACTTGAACCATATCTGCACCAGAAGTGAGATAAATAATTTTAATTCAAAAAATAAGCCTGTTTTAGACTACATGCTATCTCAAGTAGGAGAGAATGAGTGTCCACATGTGAAAGTATCAGTGTATGGTTGTGAATTGAATGGGTTACTGGATAGTGGTGCGAACAGAGTATTTTTAGGAAATTCTGGATATGAAATTTTACGTGACATAGGTATAAATTTGAAGCCTTCTTCAAATACAGAATGTATAGTTGCAAATAACGAATCGATCGAATGTATAGGTGTCATGACAATTCCAATAAGACTAAAGGATAAAGTACAAGTATTTAACGCAGTAGTAGTGCCAAAGTTGAAACATGCCATCGTTTTAGGAACTGAATTTTGGATTAAGATGTCACTTGTTCCAGATCTAAGACGTGGAGAATTTCACTTTAATGATAAGTCAGAAAAACAAGATTTGAAATTAAATGTAATACAAACAGCTGATGATTTGACTTTTGATCAAAAAATGCAACTAGAAAATGTTATCGAGGAATACTTTGAATCTATAAAAGATGTCAAACTAGGTTGTACAAATTTAATAGAACATAAAATCATTACAGATAGTCCACCTATCAAATCTAGATATTATCCTGTTAGTAAATACATGCAAGACAAAATTGATGAAGAAGTTTCTAAAATGTTGGACCTTGGGGTCATTGAACGAAGTGACTCAGGATGGAGCTCACCAATATTGATGGTACCTAAACCTAACGGTGAATTTCGATTTTGTGTCGACTTTCGAAAACTTAATGCTGTAACAGAAAAATGTGCTTATCCATTACCATACATCAGTTCGATTTTAGACAAACTTGGAAATGCCAGATACTTGAGTAGCTTAGATATTGCATCAGCTTATTGGCAGATTAGAATGAGCGAATCTAGTAAGAAATATACAGCTTTCACAATTCCTGGTCGAGGATTATTTCATTTTGCCCGTATGCCATTTGGTTTGACAAATGCACCAGCTACATTTGAAGCATTAGTTGATAAAATATTTGGCCCAGAACTAGAACCATATCTTTTCAAATATCTTGATGACATAATAATTTCAACACCCGATTTTGAAACACATATTAAAATTCTAAAAGAAGTATTCAGAAGATTAGAAGAGTCAGGCTTAACATTGAACAAAGAAAAATGTAAATTTTGCAGGGATGAATTGAAATACATTGGCTACATTGTGAATAGATCAGGTCTCAACGTAGATCCAGAAAAAGTGTCTGCAATAGTCGATATGCCACCTCCAAAAACTCCAAAACAAGTTAGAAGGTTAATAGGAATGGTCTCATGGTACAGAAAATTTATACCTAACATGTCAACTATAGTAGCTCCGTTAACAAATTTAACACGCAAAAAGGTGAAGTTTAAGTGGACATCAGAATGCGAAAAAGCTTTTAGAGATATCAAAAATGCCTTAATATCATCGCCAATACTTTCTTGTCCTAATTTCGATTATCCATTCATTTTACAAACTGATGCGTCATCTTACGGGTTAGGTGCTGTTTTGAGTCAATATTATGATAACAAAGAACATGTCATTGCATACATTTCTAGAACTTTGAATAAATGTGAAATGAAATATACAGTCACTGAAAAAGAATGCTTAGCTGCTATATGGGCATGCGAAAAGTTTCGATGCTATTTAGAAAATCCAATACCATTTTCTCTGATCACAGATCACCATAGTTTGCTCTGGATGCATAATCTGAAAAATCCGAATGGTCGCTTAGGACGTTGGGTTTTGAGATTACAGGATTTCAATTTTAAAATTTTTCACAGACCAGGACGATATCACTTGGTACCAGACTGCTTATCACGTGCCATACCAGGTAATATGTATGAAACGGATGAATGTGTAGAGAGAAGTGATGAAACTAGCCAAAGAGGTGAATGTATAAAAATGGCAGAAATTTCGGAAATAATTGGAAATATTGGATTCGAAACGAGAAAATGTGAACAAGACGAATGGTATGTTAAGATGTGTAACAAAGTGAAAGAGAAACCTTTGAACTTCTCAGATTGGAGAGTTAGTGAAGAAGGAATATTATATAAACATTTACGGGATAATAAATTTAATGAGGATATTGATAATTGGAAAATTGTAGTGCCCAAAGCATGTCGAGCTGACATAATGAAGCAATCACATTGTGATGAGAAATCAGGACATTTAGGTGTTTTTAAAACATATCATCGTATTTTATCTCGTTATTATTGGTCCAAACTGAAGGCAGATTGTAGTAGATTTGTTAAAAGATGCAAAATTTGTATGGAGCAAAAACCTGAACAACGTATGAAAGCAGGACAGATGGGTTCAAAACCTAAAATAAATAGATGTTGGCAATATATTTCTACAGATATAATTGGTCCATTAGTACAGAGTTCCCAACGTAATAGATATATCCTTACGGTTTGTGATTATTTCAGTAAATTCACACTATTTTTTCCTATGAGAACAGCGAATTCAAAAACAGTCATAAAATTATTAGAAGACAATGTATTTCTCTTATTTGGAACACCGGAATATATCAGGACAGATAATGGAGTACAATATAGAAGTAAAGAATTTACAAATTTTGCAGAAGAATATAGAGTAAAAATTTTGACAAATCCATTATATCACCCTGAATGTAATTTTTCTGAACGATATAACAGAATCATCAAAACAATGATAGCATCATTTATAAAAGATAACCAAAAAGTATGGGATAAGAATTTACCAAAGCTTTCTTGTGCATTGAGAACTGCGAGGTCCGAAGTTATCGATAATACACCCTATTTTGTAAATTTTGGAGTTGAAATGATCACTGATGGTAGACAGTATAAGGAGGAAAGAGATAAGTCCGTAGTTATGAGTGATATGGGGATAGAACAACAGAATAGTACACTATCAGAACAAAGTAAAAAATCAGAAAAATTGGCAAAAATTCGAGATTTTGTAGTCAAGAAATTAAAACAAGCACATCTTAAGGCAAAAAATCATTACAATTTGAGACATAGACCCGTACAATTGAATGAAGGTGATTTTGTTTGGAAGAAAAATTATTTATTATCAGACGCCTCGAAAAGTTTCACGGCTAAATTAGGGAAGAAATTTTCGGGTCCGTTTAAAATTATTGAAAAATGTGGTATAAATACCTATAAGTTGATAGATAGAAATGGAAATTCCAAAGGCAAATGGCACATAAAGGATTTAAAACCTGATGAAACCTTAGATCCTGATGAAAAATGGTAACAGGTATGCTTGAGAATTCTTTTCATTCCTGGATGAATGTACGTATGTGTAGATAGTGTATATTTGTGTATATAAATGAAAAAAAAATATCTGTCGATTTTTTTTTTTTTTTTCTCGGAAGAAAGGGGAGTATGTTACGGTCATGATTTTCGTTTAACAAAATAATAATATTCAATAAATCACCTCAAAGATGAGATATATCCAATGCCCTGTATAGGATGAATGTCTATTTGCAAAACTCATTATCATGCCCATAACAGAACTCTTATTGTGGATAGTTCTTGAGTCACAAACTGCAGAAAATCATCTTCTCAATTGTTACGTTGATTTCGGTAGATTTTTGCAGCATAAGTTTTAGTAGGTATAGGGAAAGTAATTATTACTTTGTGATATGGCAGATCTTTGTTCGAGGTATATTCCGTTCAAATTGATCATTCTTGGAAAACAGGCAGGCAGATAATAAGTGCACGTCACTGGTGTTGAGTACTCTTTGGAAGCAATATGTTGGCGTCCATGTTCACGCATCATCGTTCGGATTCCCGAAGAGATAGACACTACTGATTGGCTGAATTCCGAGGAAATCGAATTCACGCATGATTCTCGTGTTCTCTGTCAAAAATCTTCCATTATTCGACGACCTGTTAGACCATTAAGTGTGGGCTTGTGAGGTTATCAACCATCGAATGAAAGTGTTTTAAAAAAAAAATTTGCATTCCTTATTCTTTTGCTGTGTTTTCGAAATCTGGGAAACTACCCTGTGTATGGGGATCTGTGAGGAAAAGGAAAGTTCGTAAGATATTAATATTTGGATAAATATTTTTTTCTTCTCGGCGTGGTCCGGCTAATTAAAAGCACGTTTAAAAAAAAAAAACCTTCGTGGACTCGAAGGTAAGGTATTTAACACGATTATAAATGGGATGATTGTAGAATTGTTTGATTCTTACAGGTTTTTTTATCTGATATGATATAGTATCATATCATATGGGATAACTCTGATTGATGAGGTTGATTCCGACGACTTAATTTCTGGTTTCTTTCCTGGCTTAAGTTCCGCCATCTTGGTCTGTCTGAGTGTGGGCTGTGGTATGTGCGCTGTTACCAATTCCCTGAGCTATCCCCGTCTTATTTTCCAAATCTGAGATGGTTTATTGCTGCCCTCCTGGAGATGGATTGTCCCCGGAAGGATCTTGGGGCACCCTTCGATTAGCTCGTCATAATATAAGATGAGTATAATTATAATTGTATAAAAAAAAAAAAAGGAGAGAAGATTTTTTTTTCTAAATGGTTACAGCTCTCTATACTGTATAGCGAGTATTTTTTTTGGGTTTATTTCATTGGGGAATATATATAGGATGACCAGCAGAGGAGTGGTCTTCTTATGAATTTTTTTTTTTTGATATTCAATGTTTAGGATGCAGAGGTCCTGTATTCATGTATAATTGTAGTGCGGTAACTAGCTAGCTACCTAGGCTGTGACATCTGAAATATTACTTATGTGTAAGAATTCATAGATCTCAATGAACAGTTCAATGTTTATTTAATCCTCTTGTATTGAATGAACAGTGCACCCTTCATGCAAAAATTATAGGTTCTCTTCAATAGAAATTGTTTATAGTGATTTCATCCAAGAGTACTAGTGGGCTGATATTGTTTAGATTTAAATAAAAATGTAACCATTGAGAAGATATTCACGAGTTTTTCTTCCCTCAGGTATATCTATAGTCACAAGTAACCACTCTACACCAAATTAAATCTAGTAGACCCTGAGAGGCTGAGTTGGTCGAGGTATGTTGCGGATCTGGCTCTGAGGTATAGTCATCTCCAGTGGGGGAAGTGTTGAATTAGGGAGGATCGGTGGTAAGACCTAAACTCTCCCATATACCATCCCTAACCGAGCCAGAGCACGATTTGGACGCTGAAGATTTTTTTTTCTAAATGGTTACAGCTCTCTATACTGTATAGCGAGTATTTTTTTTGGGTTTATTTCATTGGGGAATATATATAGGATGACCAGCAGAGGAGTGGTCTTCTTATGAATTTTTTTTTTGATATTCAATGTTTAGGATGCAGAGGTCCTGTATTCATGTATAATTGTAGTGCGGTAACTAGCTAGCTACCTAGGCTGTGACATCTGAAATATTACTTATGTGTAAGAATTCATAGATCTCAATGAACAGTTCAATGTTTATTTAATCCTCTTGTATTGAATGAACAGTGCACCCTTCATGCAAAAATTATAGGTTCTCTTCAATAGAAATTGTTTATAGTGATTTCATCCAAGAGTACTAGTGGGCTGATATTGTTTAGATTTAAATAAAAATGTAACCATTGAGAAGATATTCACGAGTTTTTCTTCCCTCAGGTATATCTATAGTCACAAGTAACCACTCTACACCAAATTAAATCTAGTAGACCCTGAGAGGCTGAGTTGGTCGAGGTATGTTGCGGATCTGGCTCTGAGGTATAGTCATCTCCAGTGGGGGAAGTGTTGAATTAGGGAGGATCGGTGGTAAGACCTAAACTCTCCCATATACCATCCCTAACCGAGCCAGAGCAGTAGCAAAATTTGGCCCCACGTTGGGCGCCAATTTTGCTACTGCTCTGGCTCGGTTAGGGATGGTATATGGGAGAGTTTAGGTCTTACCACCGATCCTCCCTAATTCAACACTTCCCCCACTGGAGATGACTATACCTCAGAGCCAGATCCGCAACATACCTCGACCAACTCAGCCTCTCAGGGTCTACTAGATTTAATTTGGTGTAGAGTGGTTACTTGTGACTATAGATATACCTGAGGGAAGAAAAACTCGTGAATATCTTCTCAATGGTTACATTTTTATTTAAATCTAAACAATATCAGCCCACTAGTACTCTTGGATGAAATCACTATAAACAATTTCTATTGAAGAGAACCTATAATTTTTGCATGAAGGGTGCACTGTTCATTCAATACAAGAGGATTAAATAAACATTGAACTGTTCATTGAGATCTATGAATTCTTACACATAAGTAATATTTCAGATGTCACAGCCTAGGTAGCTAGCTAGTTACCGCACTACAATTATACATGAATACAGGACCTCTGCATCCTAAACATTGAATATCAAAAAAAAAAAATTCATAAGAAGACCACTCCTCTGCTGGTCATCCTATATATATTCCCCAATGAAATAAACCCAAAAAAAATACTCGCTATACAGTATAGAGAGCTGTAACCATTTAGAAAAAAAAATCTTCTCTCCTTTTTTTTTTTTTATACAATTATAATTATACTCATCTTATATTATGACGAGCTAATCGAAGGGTGCCCCAAGATCCTTCCGGGGACAATCCATCTCCAGGAGGGCAGCAATAAACCATCTCAGATTTGGAAAATAAGACGGGGATAGCTCAGGGAATTGGTAACAGCGCACATACCACAGCCCACACTCAGACAGACCAAGATGGCGGAACTTAAGCCAGGAAAGAAACCAGAAATTAAGTCGTCGGAATCAACCTCATCAATCAGAGTTATCCCATATGATATGATACTATATCATATCAGATAAAAAAACCTGTAAGAATCAAACAATTCTACAATCATCCCATTTATAATCGTGTTAAATACCTTACCTTCGAGTCCACGAAGGTTTTTTTTTTTTAAACGTGCTTTTAATTAGCCGGACCACGCCGAGAAGAAAAAAATATTTATCCAAATATTAATATCTTACGAACTTTCCTTTTCCTCACAGATCCCCATACACAGGGTAGTTTCCCAGATTTCGAAAACACAGCAAAAGAATAAGGAATGCAAATTTTTTTTTTAAAACACTTTCATTCGATGGTTGATAACCTCACAAGCCCACACTTAATGGTCTAACAGGTCGTCGAATAATGGAAGATTTTTGACAGAGAACACGAGAATCATGCGTGAATTCGATTTCCTCGGAATTCAGCCAATCAGTAGTGTCTATCTCTTCGGGAATCCGAACGATGATGCGTGAACATGGACGCCAACATATTGCTTCCAAAGAGTACTCAACACCAGTGACGTGCACTTATTATCTGCCTGCCTGTTTTCCAAGAATGATCAATTTGAACGGAATATACCTCGAACAAAGATCTGCCATATCACAAAGTAATAATTACTTTCCCTATACCTACTAAAACTTATGCTGCAAAAATCTACCGAAATCAACGTAACAATTGAGAAGATGATTTTCTGCAGTTTGTGACTCAAGAACTATCCACAATAAGAGTTCTGTTATGGGCATGATAATGAGTTTTGCAAATAGACATTCATCCTATACAGGGCATTGGATATATCTCATCTTTGAGGTGATTTATTGAATATTATTATTTTGTTAAACGAAAATCATGACCGTAGTATAGTGGTCAGTATCCCCGCCTGTCACGCGGGAGACCGGGGTTCGATTCCCCGCCGTGGAGCCAAATTTTGCTACTGCTCTGGCTCGGTTAGGGATGGTATATGGGAGAGTTTAGGTCTTACCACCGATCCTCCCTAATTCAACACTTCCCCCACTGGAGATGACTATACCTCAGAGCCAGATCCGCAACATACCTCGACCAACTCAGCCTCTCAGGGTCTACTAGATTTAATTTGGTGTAGAGTGGTTACTTGTGACTATAGATATACCTGAGGGAAGAAAAACTCGTGAATATCTTCTCAATGGTTACATTTTTATTTAAATCTAAACAATATCAGCCCACTAGTACTCTTGGATGAAATCACTATAAACAATTTCTATTGAAGAGAACCTATAATTTTTGCATGAAGGGTGCACTGTTCATTCAATACAAGAGGATTAAATAAACATTGAACTGTTCATTGAGATCTATGAATTCTTACACATAAGTAATATTTCAGATGTCACAGCCTAGGTAGCTAGCTAGTTACCGCACTACAATTATACATGAATACAGGACCTCTGCATCCTAAACATTGAATATCAAAAAAAAAAAATTCATAAGAAGACCACTCCTCTGCTGGTCATCCTATATATATTCCCCAATGAAATAAACCCAAAAAAAATACTCGCTATACAGTATAGAGAGCTGTAACCATTTAGAAAAAAAAATCTTCTCTCCTTTTTTTTTTTTTATACAATTATAATTATACTCATCTTATATTATGACGAGCTAATCGAAGGGTGCCCCAAGATCCTTCCGGGGACAATCCATCTCCAGGAGGGCAGCAATAAACCATCTCAGATTTGGAAAATAAGACGGGGATAGCTCAGGGAATTGGTAACAGCGCACATACCACAGCCCACACTCAGACAGACCAAGATGGCGGAACTTAAGCCAGGAAAGAAACCAGAAATTAAGTCGTCGGAATCAACCTCATCAATCAGAGTTATCCCATATGATATGATACTATATCATATCAGATAAAAAAACCTGTAAGAATCAAACAATTCTACAATCATCCCATTTATAATCGTGTTAAATACCTTACCTTCGAGTCCACGAAGGTTTTTTTTTTTTAAACGTGCTTTTAATTAGCCGGACCACGCCGAGAAGAAAAAAATATTTATCCAAATATTAATATCTTACGAACTTTCCTTTTCCTCACAGATCCCCATACACAGGGTAGTTTCCCAGATTTCGAAAACACAGCAAAAGAATAAGGAATGCAAATTTTTTTTTTAAAACACTTTCATTCGATGGTTGATAACCTCACAAGCCCACACTTAATGGTCTAACAGGTCGTCGAATAATGGAAGATTTTTGACAGAGAACACGAGAATCATGCGTGAATTCGATTTCCTCGGAATTCAGCCAATCAGTAGTGTCTATCTCTTCGGGAATCCGAACGATGATGCGTGAACATGGACGCCAACATATTGCTTCCAAAGAGTACTCAACACCAGTGACGTGCACTTATTATCTGCCTGCCTGTTTTCCAAGAATGATCAATTTGAACGGAATATACCTCGAACAAAGATCTGCCATATCACAAAGTAATAATTACTTTCCCTATACCTACTAAAACTTATGCTGCAAAAATCTACCGAAATCAACGTAACAATTGAGAAGATGATTTTCTGCAGTTTGTGACTCAAGAACTATCCACAATAAGAGTTCTGTTATGGGCATGATAATGAGTTTTGCAAATAGACATTCATCCTATACAGGGCATTGGATATATCTCATCTTTGAGGTGATTTATTGAATATTATTATTTTGTTAAACGAAAATCATGACCGTAACAATGTTATAGGATGAATGTCTATTTGCAAAACTCATTATCATGCCCATAACAGAACTCTTATTGTGGATAGTTCTTGAGTCACAAACTGCAGAAAATCATCTTCTCAATTGTTACGTTGATTTCGGTAGATTTTTGCAGCATAAGTTTTAGTAGGTATAGGGAAAGTAATTATTACTTTGTGATATGGCAGATCTTTGTTCGAGGTATATTCCGTTCAAATTGATCATTCTTGGAAAACAGGCAGGCAGATAATAAGTGCACGTCACTGGTGTTGAGTACTCTTTGGAAGCAATATGTTGGCGTCCATGTTCACGCATCATCGTTCGGATTCCCGAAGAGATAGACACTACTGATTGGCTGAATTCCGAGGAAATCGAATTCACGCATGATTCTCGTGTTCTCTGTCAAAAATCTTCCATTATTCGACGACCTGTTAGACCATTAAGTGTGGGCTTGTGAGGTTATCAACCATCGAATGAAAGTGTTTTAAAAAAAAATTTGCATTCCTTATTCTTTTGCTGTGTTTTCGAAATCTGGGAAACTACCCTGTGTATGGGGATCTGTGAGGAAAAGGAAAGTTCGTAAGATATTAATATTTGGATAAATATTTTTTTCTTCTCGGCGTGGTCCGGCTAATTAAAAGCACGTTTAAAAAAAAAAACCTTCGTGGACTCGAAGGTAAGGTATTTAACACGATTATAAATGGGATGATTGTAGAATTGTTTGATTCTTACAGGTTTTTTTTATCTGATATGATATAGTATCATATCATATGGGATAACTCTGATTGATGAGGTTGATTCCGACGACTTAATTTCTGGTTTCTTTCCTGGCTTAAGTTCCGCCATCTTGGTCTGTCTGAGTGTGGGCTGTGGTATGTGCGCTGTTACCAATTCCCTGAGCTATCCCCGTCTTATTTTCCAAATCTGAGATGGTTTATTGCTGCCCTCCTGGAGATGGATTGTCCCCGGAAGGATCTTGGGGCACCCTTCGATTAGCTCGTCATAATATAAGATGAGTATAATTATAATTGTATAAAAAAAAAAAAAGGAGAGAAGATTTTTTTTTCTAAATGGTTACAGCTCTCTATACTGTATAGCGAGTATTTTTTTTGGGTTTATTTCATTGGGGAATATATATAGGATGACCAGCAGAGGAGTGGTCTTCTTATGAATTTTTTTTTTGATATTCAATGTTTAGGATGCAGAGGTCCTGTATTCATGTATAATTGTAGTGCGGTAACTAGCTAGCTACCTAGGCTGTGACATCTGAAATATTACTTATGTGTAAGAATTCATAGATCTCAATGAACAGTTCAATGTTTATTTAATCCTCTTGTATTGAATGAACAGTGCACCCTTCATGCAAAAATTATAGGTTCTCTTCAATAGAAATTGTTTATAGTGATTTCATCCAAGAGTACTAGTGGGCTGATATTGTTTAGATTTAAATAAAAATGTAACCATTGAGAAGATATTCACGAGTTTTTCTTCCCTCAGGTATATCTATAGTCACAAGTAACCACTCTACACCAAATTAAATCTAGTAGACCCTGAGAGGCTGAGTTGGTCGAGGTATGTTGCGGATCTGGCTCTGAGGTATAGTCATCTCCAGTGGGGGAAGTGTTGAATTAGGGAGGATCGGTGGTAAGACCTAAACTCTCCCATATACCATCCCTAACCGAGCCAGAGCAGTAGCAAAATTGGCGCCCAACATTAAAGGGATTAACTGGATACATTATTGTGTGTTGATGTTTTTTTTTCTTATTCTGTTTTGGGAGTTAAATTTTGACCTACAGCTTTTGGTATCAATTTTGAGTCTTTTGTGTGCCATTTTCCTTTTTTTGTCGACTGTTGAAAACTTATTTCAAAATGTTACAATTGTACGTAGATAGGTTACTTAAAGATGAACTCATTTTTGAAATAAATGCTAGAGGAGGACATTCAGATGATACATATACCTGTGATGATCTGAGAAAAATTTTGAGGGAATTGTTGAATTTAGAAAGAGAAGGAAAATCTTTTCGAACACAGATTAATTCAGATACAAAAGAGGAAATTGAGATAATTTCGAGGAAGTTAGAGGAAATCAAAACTTTTCTTAGTGGAGATGTTAGTCAAAACTCATTAAAAAAGGTTGAATCTAAACTTTGTCACACATTAAACAGATTAGAGAGAGTGGATGCTGAGAAAAATGAGGATTACTGTGAACAGAAAGCTAAACTTCTAACTGTTGCTCTCGGATTTGTTACTGACTTGAAAATTAAACAAGATACTTTGAAGAAAACTGCACCCAGTTCACTACCTTTTGATTTAATGCAACAAAATCCTAACTTTTCCAATGCAAAAGTGACATCAACACCAAAGAAAAATGACCCAGCAGATATTGCTTCAATGAATGATTTACCGAAAATTCTTGAAAAATTGTGTATAAATGAAAACAACGAAATAAATAAATGGAATTTGAAATTTAATGGAGAACATGAAATGGGAATAAATGGATTCTTGGAAAGAATTGATGAACTGTGTGAAGCAAGAAATATCAGTCAAGATCAACTTTTTAAAAGTGCAATAGAACTCTTTGAGGGAAAAGCCCTTGTATTTTTTAGGTCAATTCGAGAAAAAGTTAATGATTGGAACAGTTTATGTCAATATTTTCGAGATGAATTTTTACCAAGGGATTATTATGATAAATTATGGAGTCAAATACGATCAAGGACTCAAGGTGAGAAAGAATCTATTGGAATATACGTAGCATATATGAACAACTTGTTCAAAAGATTAGGTACGCAAGTGGATAGTGATGTGAAATTTAAAATCATCAGAAGAAATATATTACCTTTTTACCAAAGTCAACTCATGTTGATAGATATTGATTCTCAAGAACATTTGATTGAATTATGTCGAAAATTAGACCAAGCTAAACATTCAGTTGTTAACTATGTTCCACCAGCCAATGATAAATCAGCCATTGAAACAGATCTTGCTTACAATAAAGGTGCAATTCGAAAAAGAATTGATAACATTGAGTGTAATAAACAAGTAACTTTAGTAGAAGATTGGGGTAATAAAGAAAGTGATCGTAGGATTGACACAGATAGTAGTGGAGAAGGTAGTTCACAAATGAATAATTCAGGGTTTGACAAAAATTCAAGAGATCATCTTAGAGATAGAAATAAATTTTCAAGAGATTACAGTCAAGATAGAAATAAATTCTCAAGAGATTACAGTCAAGATAGAAACAAATTTTCGAGAGATTACAGTCGAGATAGGAATACTTATTCAGGAAATTATAGTAACGACAGAAATACATTTTCTAGAAATAGTAGCAATGATAGAAACAGGTATTCCAGAGATTCACAAAATTCTCGATTCTCAAGGAGAGATGATTTTCAGGTGAGAAGGGATAATACAGGAAATAGAGATAACAGTTCCCACAGAATTAGAGATAACAGTTCCCACAGAAATAGAGATAACAGTTCATACAGAATTAGAGATAACAGTTCATACAGAATTAGAGATAACAGTTCCCACAGAAATAGAGATAACAGTTCATACAGAATTAGAGATAACAGTTCATACAGAAATAGGGACAACAGTACATTTAGGAACAGAAATAATAGTTTCAATAATTATAACAGGAATAACAGTTCTTATGTACAAAGGGATTTCAGTAGAGATAGGAATAATGTAAATAGGGATAGCGGCAATAATGTAAATAGGAATGATAGTACTAGACGTTACCAAGGACATTTTGAAAAGGATCAGGAGATTGTCTGCTACAAATGTAAGGGAAAAAATCACATTGCTAAATATTGTGCTTTAAAAAGGTCAAAAAACTAGATGTGAAGGTGTTTTCAGATCGTGAACATCCTTCTTCTGGAAATTCGAAACCGGTCGTAACGAACTCATCTCATAATAACATAGAAATCCTCAATTTAAATATTTTTGACAACTTCGACTTGAACCATATCTGCACCAGAAGTGAGATAAATAATTTTAATTCAAAAAATAAGCCTGTTTTAGACTACATGCTATCTCAAGTAGGAGAGAATGAGTGTCCACATGTGAAAGTATCAGTGTATGGTTGTGAATTGAATGGGTTACTGGATAGTGGTGCGAACAGAGTATTTTTAGGAAATTCTGGATATGAAATTTTACGTGACATAGGTATAAATTTGAAGCCTTCTTCAAATACAGAATGTATAGTTGCAAATAACGAATCGATCGAATGTATAGGTGTCATGACAATTCCAATAAGACTAAAGGATAAAGTACAAGTATTTAACGCAGTAGTAGTGCCAAAGTTGAAACATGCCATCGTTTTAGGAACTGAATTTTGGATTAAGATGTCACTTGTTCCAGATCTAAGACGTGGAGAATTTCACTTTAATGATAAGTCAGAAAAACAAGATTTGAAATTAAATGTAATACAAACAGCTGATGATTTGACTTTTGATCAAAAAATGCAACTAGAAAATGTTATCGAGGAATACTTTGAATCTATAAAAGATGTCAAACTAGGTTGTACAAATTTAATAGAACATAAAATCATTACAGATAGTCCACCTATCAAATCTAGATATTATCCTGTTAGTAAATACATGCAAGACAAAATTGATGAAGAAGTTTCTAAAATGTTGGACCTTGGGGTCATTGAACGAAGTGACTCAGGATGGAGCTCACCAATATTGATGGTACCTAAACCTAACGGTGAATTTCGATTTTGTGTCGACTTTCGAAAACTTAATGCTGTAACAGAAAAATGTGCTTATCCATTACCATACATCAGTTCGATTTTAGACAAACTTGGAAATGCCAGATACTTGAGTAGCTTAGATATTGCATCAGCTTATTGGCAGATTAGAATGAGCGAATCTAGTAAGAAATATACAGCTTTCACAATTCCTGGTCGAGGATTATTTCATTTTGCCCGTATGCCATTTGGTTTGACAAATGCACCAGCTACATTTGAAGCATTAGTTGATAAAATATTTGGCCCAGAACTAGAACCATATCTTTTCAAATATCTTGATGACATAATAATTTCAACACCCGATTTTGAAACACATATTAAAATTCTAAAAGAAGTATTCAGAAGATTAGAAGAGTCAGGCTTAACATTGAACAAAGAAAAATGTAAATTTTGCAGGGATGAATTGAAATACATTGGCTACATTGTGAATAGATCAGGTCTCAACGTAGATCCAGAAAAAGTGTCTGCAATAGTCGATATGCCACCTCCAAAAACTCCAAAACAAGTTAGAAGGTTAATAGGAATGGTCTCATGGTACAGAAAATTTATACCTAACATGTCAACTATAGTAGCTCCGTTAACAAATTTAACACGCAAAAAGGTGAAGTTTAAGTGGACATCAGAATGCGAAAAAGCTTTTAGAGATATCAAAAATGCCTTAATATCATCGCCAATACTTTCTTGTCCTAATTTCGATTATCCATTCATTTTACAAACTGATGCGTCATCTTACGGGTTAGGTGCTGTTTTGAGTCAATATTATGATAACAAAGAACATGTCATTGCATACATTTCTAGAACTTTGAATAAATGTGAAATGAAATATACAGTCACTGAAAAAGAATGCTTAGCTGCTATATGGGCATGCGAAAAGTTTCGATGCTATTTAGAAAATCCAATACCATTTTCTCTGATCACAGATCACCATAGTTTGCTCTGGATGCATAATCTGAAAAATCCGAATGGTCGCTTAGGACGTTGGGTTTTGAGATTACAGGATTTCAATTTTAAAATTTTTCACAGACCAGGACGATATCACTTGGTACCAGACTGCTTATCACGTGCCATACCAGGTAATATGTATGAAACGGATGAATGTGTAGAGAGAAGTGATGAAACTAGCCAAAGAGGTGAATGTATAAAAATGGCAGAAATTTCGGAAATAATTGGAAATATTGGATTCGAAACGAGAAAATGTGAACAAGACGAATGGTATGTTAAGATGTGTAACAAAGTGAAAGAGAAACCTTTGAACTTCTCAGATTGGAGAGTTAGTGAAGAAGGAATATTATATAAACATTTACGGGATAATAAATTTAATGAGGATATTGATAATTGGAAAATTGTAGTGCCCAAAGCATGTCGAGCTGACATAATGAAGCAATCACATTGTGATGAGAAATCAGGACATTTAGGTGTTTTTAAAACATATCATCGTATTTTATCTCGTTATTATTGGTCCAAACTGAAGGCAGATTGTAGTAGATTTGTTAAAAGATGCAAAATTTGTATGGAGCAAAAACCTGAACAACGTATGAAAGCAGGACAGATGGGTTCAAAACCTAAAATAAATAGATGTTGGCAATATATTTCTACAGATATAATTGGTCCATTAGTACAGAGTTCCCAACGTAATAGATATATCCTTACGGTTTGTGATTATTTCAGTAAATTCACACTATTTTTTCCTATGAGAACAGCGAATTCAAAAACAGTCATAAAATTATTAGAAGACAATGTATTTCTCTTATTTGGAACACCGGAATATATCAGGACAGATAATGGAGTACAATATAGAAGTAAAGAATTTACAAATTTTGCAGAAGAATATAGAGTAAAAATTTTGACAAATCCATTATATCACCCTGAATGTAATTTTTCTGAACGATATAACAGAATCATCAAAACAATGATAGCATCATTTATAAAAGATAACCAAAAAGTATGGGATAAGAATTTACCAAAGCTTTCTTGTGCATTGAGAACTGCGAGGTCCGAAGTTATCGATAATACACCCTATTTTGTAAATTTTGGAGTTGAAATGATCACTGATGGTAGACAGTATAAGGAGGAAAGAGATAAGTCCGTAGTTATGAGTGATATGGGGATAGAACAACAGAATAGTACACTATCAGAACAAAGTAAAAAATCAGAAAAATTGGCAAAAATTCGAGATTTTGTAGTCAAGAAATTAAAACAAGCACATCTTAAGGCAAAAAATCATTACAATTTGAGACATAGACCCGTACAATTGAATGAAGGTGATTTTGTTTGGAAGAAAAATTATTTATTATCAGACGCCTCGAAAAGTTTCACGGCTAAATTAGGGAAGAAATTTTCGGGTCCGTTTAAAATTATTGAAAAATGTGGTATAAATACCTATAAGTTGATAGATAGAAATGGAAATTCCAAAGGCAAATGGCACATAAAGGATTTAAAACCTGATGAAACCTTAGATCCTGATGAAAAATGGTAACAGGTATGCTTGAGAATTCTTTTCATTCCTGGATGAATGTACGTATGTGTAGATAGTGTATATTTGTGTATATAAATGAAAAAAAAATATCTGTCGATTTTTTTTTTTTTTTTCTCGGAAGAAAGGGGAGTATGTTACGGTCATGATTTTCGTTTAACAAAATAATAATATTCAATAAATCACCTCAAAGATGAGATATATCCAATGCCCTGTATAGGATGAATGTCTATTTGCAAAACTCATTATCATGCCCATAACAGAACTCTTATTGTGGATAGTTCTTGAGTCACAAACTGCAGAAAATCATCTTCTCAATTGTTACGTTGATTTCGGTAGATTTTTGCAGCATAAGTTTTAGTAGGTATAGGGAAAGTAATTATTACTTTGTGATATGGCAGATCTTTGTTCGAGGTATATTCCGTTCAAATTGATCATTCTTGGAAAACAGGCAGGCAGATAATAAGTGCACGTCACTGGTGTTGAGTACTCTTTGGAAGCAATATGTTGGCGTCCATGTTCACGCATCATCGTTCGGATTCCCGAAGAGATAGACACTACTGATTGGCTGAATTCCGAGGAAATCGAATTCACGCATGATTCTCGTGTTCTCTGTCAAAAATCTTCCATTATTCGACGACCTGTTAGACCATTAAGTGTGGGCTTGTGAGGTTATCAACCATCGAATGAAAGTGTTTTAAAAAAAAATTTGCATTCCTTATTCTTTTGCTGTGTTTTCGAAATCTGGGAAACTACCCTGTGTATGGGGATCTGTGAGGAAAAGGAAAGTTCGTAAGATATTAATATTTGGATAAATATTTTTTTCTTCTCGGCGTGGTCCGGCTAATTAAAAGCACGTTTAAAAAAAAAAACCTTCGTGGACTCGAAGGTAAGGTATTTAACACGATTATAAATGGGATGATTGTAGAATTGTTTGATTCTTACAGGTTTTTTTTATCTGATATGATATAGTATCATATCATATGGGATAACTCTGATTGATGAGGTTGATTCCGACGACTTAATTTCTGGTTTCTTTCCTGGCTTAAGTTCCGCCATCTTGGTCTGTCTGAGTGTGGGCTGTGGTATGTGCGCTGTTACCAATTCCCTGAGCTATCCCCGTCTTATTTTCCAAATCTGAGATGGTTTATTGCTGCCCTCCTGGAGATGGATTGTCCCCGGAAGGATCTTGGGGCACCCTTCGATTAGCTCGTCATAATATAAGATGAGTATAATTATAATTGTATAAAAAAAAAAAAGGAGAGAAGATTTTTTTTTCTAAATGGTTACAGCTCTCTATACTGTATAGCGAGTATTTTTTTTGGGTTTATTTCATTGGGGAATATATATAGGATGACCAGCAGAGGAGTGGTCTTCTTATGAATTTTTTTTTTGATATTCAATGTTTAGGATGCAGAGGTCCTGTATTCATGTATAATTGTAGTGCGGTAACTAGCTAGCTACCTAGGCTGTGACATCTGAAATATTACTTATGTGTAAGAATTCATAGATCTCAATGAACAGTTCAATGTTTATTTAATCCTCTTGTATTGAATGAACAGTGCACCCTTCATGCAAAAATTATAGGTTCTCTTCAATAGAAATTGTTTATAGTGATTTCATCCAAGAGTACTAGTGGGCTGATATTGTTTAGATTTAAATAAAAATGTAACCATTGAGAAGATATTCACGAGTTTTTCTTCCCTCAGGTATATCTATAGTCACAAGTAACCACTCTACACCAAATTAAATCTAGTAGACCCTGAGAGGCTGAGTTGGTCGAGGTATGTTGCGGATCTGGCTCTGAGGTATAGTCATCTCCAGTGGGGGAAGTGTTGAATTAGGGAGGATCGGTGGTAAGACCTAAACTCTCCCATATACCATCCCTAACCGAGCCAGAGCAGTAGCCAATTTTGCTACTGCTCTGGCTCGGTTAGGGATGGTATATGGGAGAGTTTAGGTCTTACCACCGATCCTCCCTAATTCAACACTTCCCCCACTGGAGATGACTATACCTCAGAGCCAGATCCGCAACATACCTCGACCAACTCAGCCTCTCAGGGTCTACTAGATTTAATTTGGTGTAGAGTGGTTACTTGTGACTATAGATATACCTGAGGGAAGAAAAACTCGTGAATATCTTCTCAATGGTTACATTTTTATTTAAATCTAAACAATATCAGCCCACTAGTACTCTTGGATGAAATCACTATAAACAATTTCTATTGAAGAGAACCTATAATTTTTGCATGAAGGGTGCACTGTTCATTCAATACAAGAGGATTAAATAAACATTGAACTGTTCATTGAGATCTATGAATTCTTACACATAAGTAATATTTCAGATGTCACAGCCTAGGTAGCTAGCTAGTTACCGCACTACAATTATACATGAATACAGGACCTCTGCATCCTAAACATTGAATATCAAAAAAAAAATTCATAAGAAGACCACTCCTCTGCTGGTCATCCTATATATATTCCCCAATGAAATAAACCCAAAAAAAATACTCGCTATACAGTATAGAGAGCTGTAACCATTTAGAAAAAAAAATCTTCTCTCCTTTTTTTTTTTTTATACAATTATAATTATACTCATCTTATATTATGACGAGCTAATCGAAGGGTGCCCCAAGATCCTTCCGGGGACAATCCATCTCCAGGAGGGCAGCAATAAACCATCTCAGATTTGGAAAATAAGACGGGGATAGCTCAGGGAATTGGTAACAGCGCACATACCACAGCCCACACTCAGACAGACCAAGATGGCGGAACTTAAGCCAGGAAAGAAACCAGAAATTAAGTCGTCGGAATCAACCTCATCAATCAGAGTTATCCCATATGATATGATACTATATCATATCAGATAAAAAAAACCTGTAAGAATCAAACAATTCTACAATCATCCCATTTATAATCGTGTTAAATACCTTACCTTCGAGTCCACGAAGGTTTTTTTTTTTAAACGTGCTTTTAATTCTCTTTTAATTCTTATTCTGTTTTGGGAGTTAAATTTTGACCTACAGCTTTTGGTATCAATTTTGAGTCTTTTGTGTGCCATTTTCCTTTTTTTGTCGACTGTTGAAAACTTATTTCAAAATGTTACAATTGTACGTAGATAGGTTACTTAAAGATGAACTCATTTTTGAAATAAATGCTAGAGGAGGACATTCAGATGATACATATACCTGTGATGATCTGAGAAAAATTTTGAGGGAATTGTTGAATTTAGAAAGAGAAGGAAAATCTTTTCGAACACAGATTAATTCAGATACAAAAGAGGAAATTGAGATAATTTCGAGGAAGTTAGAGGAAATCAAAACTTTTCTTAGTGGAGATGTTAGTCAAAACTCATTAAAAAAGGTTGAATCTAAACTTTGTCACACATTAAACAGATTAGAGAGAGTGGATGCTGAGAAAAATGAGGATTACTGTGAACAGAAAGCTAAACTTCTAACTGTTGCTCTCGGATTTGTTACTGACTTGAAAATTAAACAAGATACTTTGAAGAAAACTGCACCCAGTTCACTACCTTTTGATTTAATGCAACAAAATCCTAACTTTTCCAATGCAAAAGTGACATCAACACCAAAGAAAAATGACCCAGCAGATATTGCTTCAATGAATGATTTACCGAAAATTCTTGAAAAATTGTGTATAAATGAAAACAACGAAATAAATAAATGGAATTTGAAATTTAATGGAGAACATGAAATGGGAATAAATGGATTCTTGGAAAGAATTGATGAACTGTGTGAAGCAAGAAATATCAGTCAAGATCAACTTTTTAAAAGTGCAATAGAACTCTTTGAGGGAAAAGCCCTTGTATTTTTTAGGTCAATTCGAGAAAAAGTTAATGATTGGAACAGTTTATGTCAATATTTTCGAGATGAATTTTTACCAAGGGATTATTATGATAAATTATGGAGTCAAATACGATCAAGGACTCAAGGTGAGAAAGAATCTATTGGAATATACGTAGCATATATGAACAACTTGTTCAAAAGATTAGGTACGCAAGTGGATAGTGATGTGAAATTTAAAATCATCAGAAGAAATATATTACCTTTTTACCAAAGTCAACTCATGTTGATAGATATTGATTCTCAAGAACATTTGATTGAATTATGTCGAAAATTAGACCAAGCTAAACATTCAGTTGTTAACTATGTTCCACCAGCCAATGATAAATCAGCCATTGAAACAGATCTTGCTTACAATAAAGGTGCAATTCGAAAAAGAATTGATAACATTGAGTGTAATAAACAAGTAACTTTAGTAGAAGATTGGGGTAATAAAGAAAGTGATCGTAGGATTGACACAGATAGTAGTGGAGAAGGTAGTTCACAAATGAATAATTCAGGGTTTGACAAAAATTCAAGAGATCATCTTAGAGATAGAAATAAATTTTCAAGAGATTACAGTCAAGATAGAAATAAATTCTCAAGAGATTACAGTCAAGATAGAAACAAATTTTCGAGAGATTACAGTCGAGATAGGAATACTTATTCAGGAAATTATAGTAACGACAGAAATACATTTTCTAGAAATAGTAGCAATGATAGAAACAGGTATTCCAGAGATTCACAAAATTCTCGATTCTCAAGGAGAGATGATTTTCAGGTGAGAAGGGATAATACAGGAAATAGAGATAACAGTTCCCACAGAATTAGAGATAACAGTTCCCACAGAAATAGAGATAACAGTTCATACAGAATTAGAGATAACAGTTCATACAGAATTAGAGATAACAGTTCCCACAGAAATAGAGATAACAGTTCATACAGAATTAGAGATAACAGTTCATACAGAAATAGGGACAACAGTACATTTAGGAACAGAAATAATAGTTTCAATAATTATAACAGGAATAACAGTTCTTATGTACAAAGGGATTTCAGTAGAGATAGGAATAATGTAAATAGGGATAGCGGCAATAATGTAAATAGGAATGATAGTACTAGACGTTACCAAGGACATTTTGAAAAGGATCAGGAGATTGTCTGCTACAAATGTAAGGGAAAAAATCACATTGCTAAATATTGTGCTTTAAAAAGGTCAAAAAACTAGATGTGAAGGTGTTTTCAGATCGTGAACATCCTTCTTCTGGAAATTCGAAACCGGTCGTAACGAACTCATCTCATAATAACATAGAAATCCTCAATTTAAATATTTTTGACAACTTCGACTTGAACCATATCTGCACCAGAAGTGAGATAAATAATTTTAATTCAAAAAATAAGCCTGTTTTAGACTACATGCTATCTCAAGTAGGAGAGAATGAGTGTCCACATGTGAAAGTATCAGTGTATGGTTGTGAATTGAATGGGTTACTGGATAGTGGTGCGAACAGAGTATTTTTAGGAAATTCTGGATATGAAATTTTACGTGACATAGGTATAAATTTGAAGCCTTCTTCAAATACAGAATGTATAGTTGCAAATAACGAATCGATCGAATGTATAGGTGTCATGACAATTCCAATAAGACTAAAGGATAAAGTACAAGTATTTAACGCAGTAGTAGTGCCAAAGTTGAAACATGCCATCGTTTTAGGAACTGAATTTTGGATTAAGATGTCACTTGTTCCAGATCTAAGACGTGGAGAATTTCACTTTAATGATAAGTCAGAAAAACAAGATTTGAAATTAAATGTAATACAAACAGCTGATGATTTGACTTTTGATCAAAAAATGCAACTAGAAAATGTTATCGAGGAATACTTTGAATCTATAAAAGATGTCAAACTAGGTTGTACAAATTTAATAGAACATAAAATCATTACAGATAGTCCACCTATCAAATCTAGATATTATCCTGTTAGTAAATACATGCAAGACAAAATTGATGAAGAAGTTTCTAAAATGTTGGACCTTGGGGTCATTGAACGAAGTGACTCAGGATGGAGCTCACCAATATTGATGGTACCTAAACCTAACGGTGAATTTCGATTTTGTGTCGACTTTCGAAAACTTAATGCTGTAACAGAAAAATGTGCTTATCCATTACCATACATCAGTTCGATTTTAGACAAACTTGGAAATGCCAGATACTTGAGTAGCTTAGATATTGCATCAGCTTATTGGCAGATTAGAATGAGCGAATCTAGTAAGAAATATACAGCTTTCACAATTCCTGGTCGAGGATTATTTCATTTTGCCCGTATGCCATTTGGTTTGACAAATGCACCAGCTACATTTGAAGCATTAGTTGATAAAATATTTGGCCCAGAACTAGAACCATATCTTTTCAAATATCTTGATGACATAATAATTTCAACACCCGATTTTGAAACACATATTAAAATTCTAAAAGAAGTATTCAGAAGATTAGAAGAGTCAGGCTTAACATTGAACAAAGAAAAATGTAAATTTTGCAGGGATGAATTGAAATACATTGGCTACATTGTGAATAGATCAGGTCTCAACGTAGATCCAGAAAAAGTGTCTGCAATAGTCGATATGCCACCTCCAAAAACTCCAAAACAAGTTAGAAGGTTAATAGGAATGGTCTCATGGTACAGAAAATTTATACCTAACATGTCAACTATAGTAGCTCCGTTAACAAATTTAACACGCAAAAAGGTGAAGTTTAAGTGGACATCAGAATGCGAAAAAGCTTTTAGAGATATCAAAAATGCCTTAATATCATCGCCAATACTTTCTTGTCCTAATTTCGATTATCCATTCATTTTACAAACTGATGCGTCATCTTACGGGTTAGGTGCTGTTTTGAGTCAATATTATGATAACAAAGAACATGTCATTGCATACATTTCTAGAACTTTGAATAAATGTGAAATGAAATATACAGTCACTGAAAAAGAATGCTTAGCTGCTATATGGGCATGCGAAAAGTTTCGATGCTATTTAGAAAATCCAATACCATTTTCTCTGATCACAGATCACCATAGTTTGCTCTGGATGCATAATCTGAAAAATCCGAATGGTCGCTTAGGACGTTGGGTTTTGAGATTACAGGATTTCAATTTTAAAATTTTTCACAGACCAGGACGATATCACTTGGTACCAGACTGCTTATCACGTGCCATACCAGGTAATATGTATGAAACGGATGAATGTGTAGAGAGAAGTGATGAAACTAGCCAAAGAGGTGAATGTATAAAAATGGCAGAAATTTCGGAAATAATTGGAAATATTGGATTCGAAACGAGAAAATGTGAACAAGACGAATGGTATGTTAAGATGTGTAACAAAGTGAAAGAGAAACCTTTGAACTTCTCAGATTGGAGAGTTAGTGAAGAAGGAATATTATATAAACATTTACGGGATAATAAATTTAATGAGGATATTGATAATTGGAAAATTGTAGTGCCCAAAGCATGTCGAGCTGACATAATGAAGCAATCACATTGTGATGAGAAATCAGGACATTTAGGTGTTTTTAAAACATATCATCGTATTTTATCTCGTTATTATTGGTCCAAACTGAAGGCAGATTGTAGTAGATTTGTTAAAAGATGCAAAATTTGTATGGAGCAAAAACCTGAACAACGTATGAAAGCAGGACAGATGGGTTCAAAACCTAAAATAAATAGATGTTGGCAATATATTTCTACAGATATAATTGGTCCATTAGTACAGAGTTCCCAACGTAATAGATATATCCTTACGGTTTGTGATTATTTCAGTAAATTCACACTATTTTTTCCTATGAGAACAGCGAATTCAAAAACAGTCATAAAATTATTAGAAGACAATGTATTTCTCTTATTTGGAACACCGGAATATATCAGGACAGATAATGGAGTACAATATAGAAGTAAAGAATTTACAAATTTTGCAGAAGAATATAGAGTAAAAATTTTGACAAATCCATTATATCACCCTGAATGTAATTTTTCTGAACGATATAACAGAATCATCAAAACAATGATAGCATCATTTATAAAAGATAACCAAAAAGTATGGGATAAGAATTTACCAAAGCTTTCTTGTGCATTGAGAACTGCGAGGTCCGAAGTTATCGATAATACACCCTATTTTGTAAATTTTGGAGTTGAAATGATCACTGATGGTAGACAGTATAAGGAGGAAAGAGATAAGTCCGTAGTTATGAGTGATATGGGGATAGAACAACAGAATAGTACACTATCAGAACAAAGTAAAAAATCAGAAAAATTGGCAAAAATTCGAGATTTTGTAGTCAAGAAATTAAAACAAGCACATCTTAAGGCAAAAAATCATTACAATTTGAGACATAGACCCGTACAATTGAATGAAGGTGATTTTGTTTGGAAGAAAAATTATTTATTATCAGACGCCTCGAAAAGTTTCACGGCTAAATTAGGGAAGAAATTTTCGGGTCCGTTTAAAATTATTGAAAAATGTGGTATAAATACCTATAAGTTGATAGATAGAAATGGAAATTCCAAAGGCAAATGGCACATAAAGGATTTAAAACCTGATGAAACCTTAGATCCTGATGAAAAATGGTAACAGGTATGCTTGAGAATTCTTTTCATTCCTGGATGAATGTACGTATGTGTAGATAGTGTATATTTGTGTATATAAATGAAAAAAAAAATATCTGTCGATTTTTTTTTTTTTTTTTTTTTTTCTCGGAAGAAAGGGGAGTATGTTACGGTCATGATTTTCGTTTAACAAAATAATAATATTCAATAAATCACCTCAAAGATGAGATATATCCAATGCCCTGTATAGGATGAATGTCTATTTGCAAAACTCATTATCATGCCCATAACAGAACTCTTATTGTGGATAGTTCTTGAGTCACAAACTGCAGAAAATCATCTTCTCAATTGTTACGTTGATTTCGGTAGATTTTTGCAGCATAAGTTTTAGTAGGTATAGGGAAAGTAATTATTACTTTGTGATATGGCAGATCTTTGTTCGAGGTATATTCCGTTCAAATTGATCATTCTTGGAAAACAGGCAGGCAGATAATAAGTGCACGTCACTGGTGTTGAGTACTCTTTGGAAGCAATATGTTGGCGTCCATGTTCACGCATCATCGTTCGGATTCCCGAAGAGATAGACACTACTGATTGGCTGAATTCCGAGGAAATCGAATTCACGCATGATTCTCGTGTTCTCTGTCAAAAATCTTCCATTATTCGACGACCTGTTAGACCATTAAGTGTGGGCTTGTGAGGTTATCAACCATCGAATGAAAGTGTTTTAAAAAAAAAATTTGCATTCCTTATTCTTTTGCTGTGTTTTCGAAATCTGGGAAACTACCCTGTGTATGGGGATCTGTGAGGAAAAGGAAAGTTCGTAAGATATTAATATTTGGATAAATATTTTTTTCTTCTCGGCGTGGTCCGGCTAATTAAAAGCACGTTTAAAAAAAAAAAACCTTCGTGGACTCGAAGGTAAGGTATTTAACACGATTATAAATGGGATGATTGTAGAATTGTTTGATTCTTACAGGTTTTTTTTATCTGATATGATATAGTATCATATCATATGGGATAACTCTGATTGATGAGGTTGATTCCGACGACTTAATTTCTGGTTTCTTTCCTGGCTTAAGTTCCGCCATCTTGGTCTGTCTGAGTGTGGGCTGTGGTATGTGCGCTGTTACCAATTCCCTGAGCTATCCCCGTCTTATTTTCCAAATCTGAGATGGTTTATTGCTGCCCTCCTGGAGATGGATTGTCCCCGGAAGGATCTTGGGGCACCCTTCGATTAGCTCGTCATAATATAAGATGAGTATAATTATAATTGTATAAAAAAAAAAAAAGGAGAGAAGATTTTTTTTTCTAAATGGTTACAGCTCTCTATACTGTATAGCGAGTATTTTTTTTGGGTTTATTTCATTGGGGAATATATATAGGATGACCAGCAGAGGAGTGGTCTTCTTATGAATTTTTTTTTTGATATTCAATGTTTAGGATGCAGAGGTCCTGTATTCATGTATAATTGTAGTGCGGTAACTAGCTAGCTACCTAGGCTGTGACATCTGAAATATTACTTATGTGTAAGAATTCATAGATCTCAATGAACAGTTCAATGTTTATTTAATCCTCTTGTATTGAATGAACAGTGCACCCTTCATGCAAAAATTATAGGTTCTCTTCAATAGAAATTGTTTATAGTGATTTCATCCAAGAGTACTAGTGGGCTGATATTGTTTAGATTTAAATAAAAATGTAACCATTGAGAAGATATTCACGAGTTTTTCTTCCCTCAGGTATATCTATAGTCACAAGTAACCACTCTACACCAAATTAAATCTAGTAGACCCTGAGAGGCTGAGTTGGTCGAGGTATGTTGCGGATCTGGCTCTGAGGTATAGTCATCTTCAGTGGGGGAAGTGTTGAATTAGGGAGGATCGGTGGTAAGACCTAAACTCTCCCATATACCATCCCTAACCGAGCCAGAGCTGTAGCAAATATGTTACGGTCATGATTTTCGTTTAACAAAATAATAATATTCAATAAATCACCTCAAAGATGAGATATATCCAATGCCCTGTATAGGATGAATGTCTATTTGCAAAACTCATTATCATGCCCATAACAGAACTCTTATTGTGGATAGTTCTTGAGTCACAAACTGCAGAAAATCATCTTCTCAATTGTTACGTTGATTTCGGTAGATTTTTGCAGCATAAGTTTTAGTAGGTATAGGGAAAGTAATTATTACTTTGTGATATGGCAGATCTTTGTTCGAGGTATATTCCGTTCAAATTGATCATTCTTGGAAAACAGGCAGGCAGATAATAAGTGCACGTCACTGGTGTTGAGTACTCTTTGGAAGCAATATGTTGGCGTCCATGTTCACGCATCATCGTTCGGATTCCCGAAGAGATAGACACTACTGATTGGCTGAATTCCGAGGAAATCGAATTCACGCATGATTCTCGTGTTCTCTGTCAAAAATCTTCCATTATTCGACGACCTGTTAGACCATTAAGTGTGGGCTTGTGAGGTTATCAACCATCGAATGAAAGTGTTTTAAAAAAAAATTTGCATTCCTTATTCTTTTGCTGTGTTTTCGAAATCTGGGAAACTACCCTGTGTATGGGGATCTGTGAGGAAAAGGAAAGTTCGTAAGATATTAATATTTGGATAAATATTTTTTTCTTCTCGGCGTGGTCCGGCTAATTAAAAGCACGTTTAAAAAAAAAAACCTTCGTGGACTCGAAGGTAAGGTATTTAACACGATTATAAATGGGATGATTGTAGAATTGTTTGATTCTTACAGGTTTTTTTTATCTGATATGATATAGTATCATATCATATGGGATAACTCTGATTGATGAGGTTGATTCCGACGACTTAATTTCTGGTTTCTTTCCTGGCTTAAGTTCCGCCATCTTGGTCTGTCTGAGTGTGGGCTGTGGTATGTGCGCTGTTACCAATTCCCTGAGCTATCCCCGTCTTATTTTCCAAATCTGAGATGGTTTATTGCTGCCCTCCTGGAGATGGATTGTCCCCGGAAGGATCTTGGGGCACCCTTCGATTAGCTCGTCATAATATAAGATGAGTATAATTATAATTGTATAAAAAAAAAAAAAGGAGAGAAGATTTTTTTTTCTAAATGGTTACAGCTCTCTATACTGTATAGCGAGTATTTTTTTTGGGTTTATTTCATTGGGGAATATATATAGGATGACCAGCAGAGGAGTGGTCTTCTTATGAATTTTTTTTTTGATATTCAATGTTTAGGATGCAGAGGTCCTGTATTCATGTATAATTGTAGTGCGGTAACTAGCTAGCTACCTAGGCTGTGACATCTGAAATATTACTTATGTGTAAGAATTCATAGATCTCAATGAACAGTTCAATGTTTATTTAATCCTCTTGTATTGAATGAACAGTGCACCCTTCATGCAAAAATTATAGGTTCTCTTCAATAGAAATTGTTTATAGTGATTTCATCCAAGAGTACTAGTGGGCTGATATTGTTTAGATTTAAATAAAAATGTAACCATTGAGAAGATATTCACGAGTTTTTCTTCCCTCAGGTATATCTATAGTCACAAGTAACCACTCTACACCAAATTAAATCTAGTAGACCCTGAGAGGCTGAGTTGGTCGAGGTATGTTGCGGATCTGGCTCTGAGGTATAGTCATCTCCAGTGGGGGAAGTGTTGAATTAGGGAGGATCGGTGGTAAGACCTAAACTCTCCCATATACCATCCCTAACCGAGCCAGAGCAGTAGCAAAATTGGCGCCCAACATTAAAGGGATTAACTGGATACATTATTGTGTGTTGATGTTTTTTTTTCTTATTCTGTTTTGGGAGTTAAATTTTGACCTACAGCTTTTGGTATCAATTTTGAGTCTTTTGTGTGCCATTTTCCTTTTTTTGTCGACTGTTGAAAACTTATTTCAAAATGTTACAATTGTACGTAGATAGGTTACTTAAAGATGAACTCATTTTTGAAATAAATGCTAGAGGAGGACATTCAGATGATACATATACCTGTGATGATCTGAGAAAAATTTTGAGGGAATTGTTGAATTTAGAAAGAGAAGGAAAATCTTTTCGAACACAGATTAATTCAGATACAAAAGAGGAAATTGAGATAATTTCGAGGAAGTTAGAGGAAATCAAAACTTTTCTTAGTGGAGATGTTAGTCAAAACTCATTAAAAAAGGTTGAATCTAAACTTTGTCACACATTAAACAGATTAGAGAGAGTGGATGCTGAGAAAAATGAGGATTACTGTGAACAGAAAGCTAAACTTCTAACTGTTGCTCTCGGATTTGTTACTGACTTGAAAATTAAACAAGATACTTTGAAGAAAACTGCACCCAGTTCACTACCTTTTGATTTAATGCAACAAAATCCTAACTTTTCCAATGCAAAAGTGACATCAACACCAAAGAAAAATGACCCAGCAGATATTGCTTCAATGAATGATTTACCGAAAATTCTTGAAAAATTGTGTATAAATGAAAACAACGAAATAAATAAATGGAATTTGAAATTTAATGGAGAACATGAAATGGGAATAAATGGATTCTTGGAAAGAATTGATGAACTGTGTGAAGCAAGAAATATCAGTCAAGATCAACTTTTTAAAAGTGCAATAGAACTCTTTGAGGGAAAAGCCCTTGTATTTTTTAGGTCAATTCGAGAAAAAGTTAATGATTGGAACAGTTTATGTCAATATTTTCGAGATGAATTTTTACCAAGGGATTATTATGATAAATTATGGAGTCAAATACGATCAAGGACTCAAGGTGAGAAAGAATCTATTGGAATATACGTAGCATATATGAACAACTTGTTCAAAAGATTAGGTACGCAAGTGGATAGTGATGTGAAATTTAAAATCATCAGAAGAAATATATTACCTTTTTACCAAAGTCAACTCATGTTGATAGATATTGATTCTCAAGAACATTTGATTGAATTATGTCGAAAATTAGACCAAGCTAAACATTCAGTTGTTAACTATGTTCCACCAGCCAATGATAAATCAGCCATTGAAACAGATCTTGCTTACAATAAAGGTGCAATTCGAAAAAGAATTGATAACATTGAGTGTAATAAACAAGTAACTTTAGTAGAAGATTGGGGTAATAAAGAAAGTGATCGTAGGATTGACACAGATAGTAGTGGAGAAGGTAGTTCACAAATGAATAATTCAGGGTTTGACAAAAATTCAAGAGATCATCTTAGAGATAGAAATAAATTTTCAAGAGATTACAGTCAAGATAGAAATAAATTCTCAAGAGATTACAGTCAAGATAGAAACAAATTTTCGAGAGATTACAGTCGAGATAGGAATACTTATTCAGGAAATTATAGTAACGACAGAAATACATTTTCTAGAAATAGTAGCAATGATAGAAACAGGTATTCCAGAGATTCACAAAATTCTCGATTCTCAAGGAGAGATGATTTTCAGGTGAGAAGGGATAATACAGGAAATAGAGATAACAGTTCCCACAGAATTAGAGATAACAGTTCCCACAGAAATAGAGATAACAGTTCATACAGAATTAGAGATAACAGTTCATACAGAATTAGAGATAACAGTTCCCACAGAAATAGAGATAACAGTTCATACAGAATTAGAGATAACAGTTCATACAGAAATAGGGACAACAGTACATTTAGGAACAGAAATAATAGTTTCAATAATTATAACAGGAATAACAGTTCTTATGTACAAAGGGATTTCAGTAGAGATAGGAATAATGTAAATAGGGATAGCGGCAATAATGTAAATAGGAATGATAGTACTAGACGTTACCAAGGACATTTTGAAAAGGATCAGGAGATTGTCTGCTACAAATGTAAGGGAAAAAATCACATTGCTAAATATTGTGCTTTAAAAAGGTCAAAAAACTAGATGTGAAGGTGTTTTCAGATCGTGAACATCCTTCTTCTGGAAATTCGAAACCGGTCGTAACGAACTCATCTCATAATAACATAGAAATCCTCAATTTAAATATTTTTGACAACTTCGACTTGAACCATATCTGCACCAGAAGTGAGATAAATAATTTTAATTCAAAAAATAAGCCTGTTTTAGACTACATGCTATCTCAAGTAGGAGAGAATGAGTGTCCACATGTGAAAGTATCAGTGTATGGTTGTGAATTGAATGGGTTACTGGATAGTGGTGCGAACAGAGTATTTTTAGGAAATTCTGGATATGAAATTTTACGTGACATAGGTATAAATTTGAAGCCTTCTTCAAATACAGAATGTATAGTTGCAAATAACGAATCGATCGAATGTATAGGTGTCATGACAATTCCAATAAGACTAAAGGATAAAGTACAAGTATTTAACGCAGTAGTAGTGCCAAAGTTGAAACATGCCATCGTTTTAGGAACTGAATTTTGGATTAAGATGTCACTTGTTCCAGATCTAAGACGTGGAGAATTTCACTTTAATGATAAGTCAGAAAAACAAGATTTGAAATTAAATGTAATACAAACAGCTGATGATTTGACTTTTGATCAAAAAATGCAACTAGAAAATGTTATCGAGGAATACTTTGAATCTATAAAAGATGTCAAACTAGGTTGTACAAATTTAATAGAACATAAAATCATTACAGATAGTCCACCTATCAAATCTAGATATTATCCTGTTAGTAAATACATGCAAGACAAAATTGATGAAGAAGTTTCTAAAATGTTGGACCTTGGGGTCATTGAACGAAGTGACTCAGGATGGAGCTCACCAATATTGATGGTACCTAAACCTAACGGTGAATTTCGATTTTGTGTCGACTTTCGAAAACTTAATGCTGTAACAGAAAAATGTGCTTATCCATTACCATACATCAGTTCGATTTTAGACAAACTTGGAAATGCCAGATACTTGAGTAGCTTAGATATTGCATCAGCTTATTGGCAGATTAGAATGAGCGAATCTAGTAAGAAATATACAGCTTTCACAATTCCTGGTCGAGGATTATTTCATTTTGCCCGTATGCCATTTGGTTTGACAAATGCACCAGCTACATTTGAAGCATTAGTTGATAAAATATTTGGCCCAGAACTAGAACCATATCTTTTCAAATATCTTGATGACATAATAATTTCAACACCCGATTTTGAAACACATATTAAAATTCTAAAAGAAGTATTCAGAAGATTAGAAGAGTCAGGCTTAACATTGAACAAAGAAAAATGTAAATTTTGCAGGGATGAATTGAAATACATTGGCTACATTGTGAATAGATCAGGTCTCAACGTAGATCCAGAAAAAGTGTCTGCAATAGTCGATATGCCACCTCCAAAAACTCCAAAACAAGTTAGAAGGTTAATAGGAATGGTCTCATGGTACAGAAAATTTATACCTAACATGTCAACTATAGTAGCTCCGTTAACAAATTTAACACGCAAAAAGGTGAAGTTTAAGTGGACATCAGAATGCGAAAAAGCTTTTAGAGATATCAAAAATGCCTTAATATCATCGCCAATACTTTCTTGTCCTAATTTCGATTATCCATTCATTTTACAAACTGATGCGTCATCTTACGGGTTAGGTGCTGTTTTGAGTCAATATTATGATAACAAAGAACATGTCATTGCATACATTTCTAGAACTTTGAATAAATGTGAAATGAAATATACAGTCACTGAAAAAGAATGCTTAGCTGCTATATGGGCATGCGAAAAGTTTCGATGCTATTTAGAAAATCCAATACCATTTTCTCTGATCACAGATCACCATAGTTTGCTCTGGATGCATAATCTGAAAAATCCGAATGGTCGCTTAGGACGTTGGGTTTTGAGATTACAGGATTTCAATTTTAAAATTTTTCACAGACCAGGACGATATCACTTGGTACCAGACTGCTTATCACGTGCCATACCAGGTAATATGTATGAAACGGATGAATGTGTAGAGAGAAGTGATGAAACTAGCCAAAGAGGTGAATGTATAAAAATGGCAGAAATTTCGGAAATAATTGGAAATATTGGATTCGAAACGAGAAAATGTGAACAAGACGAATGGTATGTTAAGATGTGTAACAAAGTGAAAGAGAAACCTTTGAACTTCTCAGATTGGAGAGTTAGTGAAGAAGGAATATTATATAAACATTTACGGGATAATAAATTTAATGAGGATATTGATAATTGGAAAATTGTAGTGCCCAAAGCATGTCGAGCTGACATAATGAAGCAATCACATTGTGATGAGAAATCAGGACATTTAGGTGTTTTTAAAACATATCATCGTATTTTATCTCGTTATTATTGGTCCAAACTGAAGGCAGATTGTAGTAGATTTGTTAAAAGATGCAAAATTTGTATGGAGCAAAAACCTGAACAACGTATGAAAGCAGGACAGATGGGTTCAAAACCTAAAATAAATAGATGTTGGCAATATATTTCTACAGATATAATTGGTCCATTAGTACAGAGTTCCCAACGTAATAGATATATCCTTACGGTTTGTGATTATTTCAGTAAATTCACACTATTTTTTCCTATGAGAACAGCGAATTCAAAAACAGTCATAAAATTATTAGAAGACAATGTATTTCTCTTATTTGGAACACCGGAATATATCAGGACAGATAATGGAGTACAATATAGAAGTAAAGAATTTACAAATTTTGCAGAAGAATATAGAGTAAAAATTTTGACAAATCCATTATATCACCCTGAATGTAATTTTTCTGAACGATATAACAGAATCATCAAAACAATGATAGCATCATTTATAAAAGATAACCAAAAAGTATGGGATAAGAATTTACCAAAGCTTTCTTGTGCATTGAGAACTGCGAGGTCCGAAGTTATCGATAATACACCCTATTTTGTAAATTTTGGAGTTGAAATGATCACTGATGGTAGACAGTATAAGGAGGAAAGAGATAAGTCCGTAGTTATGAGTGATATGGGGATAGAACAACAGAATAGTACACTATCAGAACAAAGTAAAAAATCAGAAAAATTGGCAAAAATTCGAGATTTTGTAGTCAAGAAATTAAAACAAGCACATCTTAAGGCAAAAAATCATTACAATTTGAGACATAGACCCGTACAATTGAATGAAGGTGATTTTGTTTGGAAGAAAAATTATTTATTATCAGACGCCTCGAAAAGTTTCACGGCTAAATTAGGGAAGAAATTTTCGGGTCCGTTTAAAATTATTGAAAAATGTGGTATAAATACCTATAAGTTGATAGATAGAAATGGAAATTCCAAAGGCAAATGGCACATAAAGGATTTAAAACCTGATGAAACCTTAGATCCTGATGAAAAATGGTAACAGGTATGCTTGAGAATTCTTTTCATTCCTGGATGAATGTACGTATGTGTAGATAGTGTATATTTGTGTATATAAATGAAAAAAAAATATCTGTCGATTTTTTTTTTTTTTTTTTTTTTTTTTTTTCTCGGAAGAAAGGGGAGTATGTTACGGTCATGATTTTCGTTTAACAAAATAATAATATTCAATAAATCACCTCAAAGATGAGATATATCCAATGCCCTGTATAGGATGAATGTCTATTTGCAAAACTCATTATCATGCCCATAACAGAACTCTTATTGTGGATAGTTCTTGAGTCACAAACTGCAGAAAATCATCTTCTCAATTGTTACGTTGATTTCGGTAGACTTTTGCAGCATAAGTTTTAGTAGGTATAGGGAAAGTAATTATTACTTTGTGATATGGCAGATCTTTGTTCGAGGTATATTCCGTTCAAATTGATCATTCTTGGAAAACAGGCAGGCAGATAATAAGTGCACGTCACTGGTGTTGAGTACTCTTTGGAAGCAATATGTTGGCGTCCATGTTCACGCATCATCGTTCGGATTCCCGAAGAGATAGACACTACTGATTGGCTGAATTCCGAGGAAATCGAATTCACGCATGATTCTCGTGTTCTCTGTCAAAAATCTTCCATTATTCGACGACCTGTTAGACCATTAAGTGTGGGCTTGTGAGGTTATCAACCATCGAATGAAAGTGTTTTAAAAAAAAATTTGCATTCCTTATTCTTTTGCTGTGTTTTCGAAATCTGGGAAACTACCCTGTGTATGGGGATCTGTGAGGAAAAGGAAAGTTCGTAAGATATTAATATTTGGATAAATATTTTTTTCTTCTCGGCGTGGTCCGGCTAATTAAAAGCACGTTTAAAAAAAAAAACCTTCGTGGACTCGAAGGTAAGGTATTTAACACGATTATAAATGGGATGATTGTAGAATTGTTTGATTCTTACAGGTTTTTTTTATCTGATATGATATAGTATCATATCATATGGGATAACTCTGATTGATGAGGTTGATTCCGACGACTTAATTTCTGGTTTCTTTCCTGGCTTAAGTTCCGCCATCTTGGTCTGTCTGAGTGTGGGCTGTGGTATGTGCGCTGTTACCAATTCCCTGAGCTATCCCCGTCTTATTTTCCAAATCTGAGATGGTTTATTGCTGCCCTCCTGGAGATGGATTGTCCCCGGAAGGATCTTGGGGCACCCTTCGATTAGCTCGTCATAATATAAGATGAGTATAATTATAATTGTATAAAAAAAAAAAAAGGAGAGAAGATTTTTTTTTCTAAATGGTTACAGCTCTCTATACTGTATAGCGAGTATTTTTTTTGGGTTTATTTCATTGGGGAATATATATAGGATGACCAGCAGAGGAGTGGTCTTCTTATGAATTTTTTTTTTGATATTCAATGTTTAGGATGCAGAGGTCCTGTATTCATGTATAATTGTAGTGCGGTAACTAGCTAGCTACCTAGGCTGTGACATCTGAAATATTACTTATGTGTAAGAATTCATAGATCTCAATGAACAGTTCAATGTTTATTTAATCCTCTTGTATTGAATGAACAGTGCACCCTTCATGCAAAAATTATAGGTTCTCTTCAATAGAAATTGTTTATAGTGATTTCATCCAAGAGTACTAGTGGGCTGATATTGTTTAGATTTAAATAAAAATGTAACCATTGAGAAGATATTCACGAGTTTTTCTTCCCTCAGGTATATCTATAGTCACAAGTAACCACTCTACACCAAATTAAATCTAGTAGACCCTGAGAGGCTGAGTTGGTCGAGGTATGTTGCGGATCTGGCTCTGAGGTATAGTCATCTCCAGTGGGGGAAGTGTTGAATTAGGGAGGATCGGTGGTAAGACCTAAACTCTCCCATATACCATCCCTAACCGAGCCAGAGCAGTAGCAAAATTTGTTATCCTCATTTTTCTCAGCATCCACTCTCTCTAATCTGTTTAATGTGTGACAAAGTTTAGATTCAACCTTTTTTAATGAGTTTTGACTAACATCTCCACTAAGAAAAGTTTTGATTTCCTCTAACTTCCTCGAAATTATCCAATTTTGCTACTGCTCTGGCTCGGTTAGGGATGGTATATGGGAGAGTTTAGGTCTTACCACCGATCCTCCCTAATTCAACACTTCCCCCACTGGAGATGACTATACCTCAGAGCCAGATCCGCAACATACCTCGACCAACTCAGCCTCTCAGGGTCTACTAGATTTAATTTGGTGTAGAGTGGTTACTTGTGACTATAGATATACCTGAGGGAAGAAAAACTCGTGAATATCTTCTCAATGGTTACATTTTTATTTAAATCTAAACAATATCAGCCCACTAGTACTCTTGGATGAAATCACTATAAACAATTTCTATTGAAGAGAACCTATAATTTTTGCATGAAGGGTGCACTGTTCATTCAATACAAGAGGATTAAATAAACATTGAACTGTTCATTGAGATCTATGAATTCTTACACATAAGTAATATTTCAGATGTCACAGCCTAGGTAGCTAGCTAGTTACCGCACTACAATTATACATGAATACAGGACCTCTGCATCCTAAACATTGAATATCAAAAAAAAAATTCATAAGAAGACCACTCCTCTGCTGGTCATCCTATATATATTCCCCAATGAAATAAACCCAAAAAAAATACTCGCTATACAGTATAGAGAGCTGTAACCATTTAGAAAAAAAAATCTTCTCTCCTTTTTTTTTTTTTATACAATTATAATTATACTCATCTTATATTATGACGAGCTAATCGAAGGGTGCCCCAAGATCCTTCCGGGGACAATCCATCTCCAGGAGGGCAGCAATAAACCATCTCAGATTTGGAAAATAAGACGGGGATAGCTCAGGGAATTGGTAACAGCGCACATACCACAGCCCACACTCAGACAGACCAAGATGGCGGAACTTAAGCCAGGAAAGAAACCAGAAATTAAGTCGTCGGAATCAACCTCATCAATCAGAGTTATCCCATATGATATGATACTATATCATATCAGATAAAAAAAACCTGTAAGAATCAAACAATTCTACAATCATCCCATTTATAATCGTGTTAAATACCTTACCTTCGAGTCCACGAAGGTTTTTTTTTTTAAACGTGCTTTTAATTAGCCGGACCACGCCGAGAAGAAAAAAATATTTATCCAAATATTAATATCTTACGAACTTTCCTTTTCCTCACAGATCCCCATACACAGGGTAGTTTCCCAGATTTCGAAAACACAGCAAAAGAATAAGGAATGCAAATTTTTTTTTAAAACACTTTCATTCGATGGTTGATAACCTCACAAGCCCACACTTAATGGTCTAACAGGTCGTCGAATAATGGAAGATTTTTGACAGAGAACACGAGAATCATGCGTGAATTCGATTTCCTCGGAATTCAGCCAATCAGTAGTGTCTATCTCTTCGGGAATCCGAACGATGATGCGTGAACATGGACGCCAACATATTGCTTCCAAAGAGTACTCAACACCAGTGACGTGCACTTATTATCTGCCTGCCTGTTTTCCAAGAATGATCAATTTGAACGGAATATACCTCGAACAAAGATCTGCCATATCACAAAGTAATAATTACTTTCCCTATACCTACTAAAACTTATGCTGCAAAAATCTACCGAAATCAACGTAACAATTGAGAAGATGATTTTCTGCAGTTTGTGACTCAAGAACTATCCACAATAAGAGTTCTGTTATGGGCATGATAATGAGTTTTGCAAATAGACATTCATCCTATACAGGGCATTGGATATATCTCATCTTTGAGGTGATTTATTGAATATTATTATTTTGTTAAACGAAAATCATGACCGTAACATACTCCCCTTTCTTCCGAGAAAAAAAAAAAAAAAAAAAAAAAAAAAAAAAAAAAATCGACAGATATTTTTTTTTCATTTATATACACAAATATACACTATCTACACATACGTACATTCATCCAGGAATGAAAAGAATTCTCAAGCATACCTGTTACCATTTTTCATCAGGATCTAAGGTTTCATCAGGTTTTAAATCCTTTATGTGCCATTTGCCTTTGGAATTTCCATTTCTATCTATCAACTTATAGGTATTTATACCACATTTTTCAATAATTTTAAACGGACCCGAAAATTTCTTCCCTAATTTAGCCGTGAAACTTTTCGAGGCGTCTGATAATAAATAATTTTTCTTCCAAACAAAATCACCTTCATTCAATTGTACGGGTCTATGTCTCAAATTGTAATGATTTTTTGCCTTAAGATGTGCTTGTTTTAATTTCTTGACTACAAAATCTCGAATTTTTGCCAATTTTTCTGATTTTTTACTTTGTTCTGATAGTGTACTATTCTGTTGTTCTATCCCCATATCACTCATAACTACGGACTTATCTCTTTCCTCCTTATACTGTCTACCATCAGTGATCATTTCAACTCCAAAATTTACAAAATAGGGTGTATTATCGATAACTTCGGACCTCGCAGTTCTCAATGCACAAGAAAGCTTTGGTAAATTCTTATCCCATACTTTTTGGTTATCTTTTATAAATGATGCTATCATTGTTTTGATGATTCTGTTATATCGTTCAGAAAAATTACATTCAGGGTGATATAATGGATTTGTCAAAATTTTTACTCTATATTCTTCTGCAAAATTTGTAAATTCTTTACTTCTATATTGTACTCCATTATCTGTCCTGATATATTCCGGTGTTCCAAATAAGAGAAATACATTGTCTTCTAATAATTTTATGACTGTTTTTGAATTCGCTGTTCTCATAGGAAAAAATAGTGTGAATTTACTGAAATAATCACAAACCGTAAGGATATATCTATTACGTTGGGAACTCTGTACTAATGGACCAATTATATCTGTAGAAATATATTGCCAACATCTATTTATTTTAGGTTTTGAACCCATCTGTCCTGCTTTCATACGTTGTTCAGGTTTTTGCTCCATACAAATTTTGCATCTTTTAACAAATCTACTACAATCTGCCTTCAGTTTGGACCAATAATAACGAGATAAAATACGATGATATGTTTTAAAAACACCTAAATGTCCTGATTTCTCATCACAATGTGATTGCTTCATTATGTCAGCTCGACATGCTTTGGGCACTACAATTTTCCAATTATCAATATCCTCATTAAATTTATTATCCCGTAAATGTTTATATAATATTCCTTCTTCACTAACTCTCCAATCTGAGAAGTTCAAAGGTTTCTCTTTCACTTTGTTACACATCTTAACATACCATTCGTCTTGTTCACATTTTCTCGTTTCGAATCCAATATTTCCAATTATTTCCGAAATTTCTGCCATTTTTATACATTCACCTCTTTGGCTAGTTTCATCACTTCTCTCTACACATTCATCCGTTTCATACATATTACCTGGTATGGCACGTGATAAGCAGTCTGGTACCAAGTGATATCGTCCTGGTCTGTGAAAAATTTTAAAATTGAAATCCTGTAATCTCAAAACCCAACGTCCTAAGCGACCATTCGGATTTTTCAGATTATGCATCCAGAGCAAACTATGGTGATCTGTGATCAGAGAAAATGGTATTGGATTTTCTAAATAGCATCGAAACTTTTCGCATGCCCATATAGCAGCTAAGCATTCTTTTTCAGTGACTGTATATTTCATTTCACATTTATTCAAAGTTCTAGAAATGTATGCAATGACATGTTCTTTGTTATCATAATATTGACTCAAAACAGCACCTAACCCGTAAGATGACGCATCAGTTTGTAAAATGAATGGATAATCGAAATTAGGACAAGAAAGTATTGGCGATGATATTAAGGCATTTTTGATATCTCTAAAAGCTTTTTCGCATTCTGATGTCCACTTAAACTTCACCTTTTTGCGTGTTAAATTTGTTAACGGAGCTACTATAGTTGACATGTTAGGTATAAATTTTCTGTACCATGAGACCATTCCTATTAACCTTCTAACTTGTTTTGGAGTTTTTGGAGGTGGCATATCGACTATTGCAGACACTTTTTCTGGATCTACGTTGAGACCTGATCTATTCACAATGTAGCCAATGTATTTCAATTCATCCCTGCAAAATTTACATTTTTCTTTGTTCAATGTTAAGCCTGACTCTTCTAATCTTCTGAATACTTCTTTTAGAATTTTAATATGTGTTTCAAAATCGGGTGTTGAAATTATTATGTCATCAAGATATTTGAAAAGATATGGTTCTAGTTCTGGGCCAAATATTTTATCAACTAATGCTTCAAATGTAGCTGGTGCATTTGTCAAACCAAATGGCATACGGGCAAAATGAAATAATCCTCGACCAGGAATTGTGAAAGCTGTATATTTCTTACTAGATTCGCTCATTCTAATCTGCCAATAAGCTGATGCAATATCTAAGCTACTCAAGTATCTGGCATTTCCAAGTTTGTCTAAAATCGAACTGATGTATGGTAATGGATAAGCACATTTTTCTGTTACAGCATTAAGTTTTCGAAAGTCGACACAAAATCGAAATTCACCGTTAGGTTTAGGTACCATCAATATTGGTGAGCTCCATCCTGAGTCACTTCGTTCAATGACCCCAAGGTCCAACATTTTAGAAACTTCTTCATCAATTTTGTCTTGCATGTATTTACTAACAGGATAATATCTAGATTTGATAGGTGGACTATCTGTAATGATTTTATGTTCTATTAAATTTGTACAACCTAGTTTGACATCTTTTATAGATTCAAAGTATTCCTCGATAACATTTTCTAGTTGCATTTTTTGATCAAAAGTCAAATCATCAGCTGTTTGTATTACATTTAATTTCAAATCTTGTTTTTCTGACTTATCATTAAAGTGAAATTCTCCACGTCTTAGATCTGGAACAAGTGACATCTTAATCCAAAATTCAGTTCCTAAAACGATGGCATGTTTCAACTTTGGCACTACTACTGCGTTAAATACTTGTACTTTATCCTTTAGTCTTATTGGAATTGTCATGACACCTATACATTCGATCGATTCGTTATTTGCAACTATACATTCTGTATTTGAAGAAGGCTTCAAATTTATACCTATGTCACGTAAAATTTCATATCCAGAATTTCCTAAAAATACTCTGTTCGCACCACTATCCAGTAACCCATTCAATTCACAACCATACACTGATACTTTCACATGTGGACACTCATTCTCTCCTACTTGAGATAGCATGTAGTCTAAAACAGGCTTATTTTTTGAATTAAAATTATTTATCTCACTTCTGGTGCAGATATGGTTCAAGTCGAAGTTGTCAAAAATATTTAAATTGAGGATTTCTATGTTATTATGAGATGAGTTCGTTACGACCGGTTTCGAATTTCCAGAAGAAGGATGTTCACGATCTGAAAACACCTTCACATCTAGTTTTTTGACCTTTTTAAAGCACAATATTTAGCAATGTGATTTTTTCCCTTACATTTGTAGCAGACAATCTCCTGATCCTTTTCAAAATGTCCTTGGTAACGTCTAGTACTATCATTCCTATTTACATTATTGCCGCTATCCCTATTTACATTATTCCTATCTCTACTGAAATCCCTTTGTACATAAGAACTGTTATTCCTGTTATAATTATTGAAACTATTATTTCTGTTCCTAAATGTACTGTTGTCCCTATTTCTGTATGAACTGTTATCTCTAATTCTGTATGAACTGTTATCTCTATTTCTGTGGGAACTGTTATCTCTAATTCTGTATGAACTGTTATCTCTAATTCTGTATGAACTGTTATCTCTATTTCTGTGGGAACTGTTATCTCTAATTCTGTGGGAACTGTTATCTCTATTTCCTGTATTATCCCTTCTCACCTGAAAATCATCTCTCCTTGAGAATCGAGAATTTTGTGAATCTCTGGAATACCTGTTTCTATCATTGCTACTATTTCTAGAAAATGTATTTCTGTCGTTACTATAATTTCCTGAATAAGTATTCCTATCTCGACTGTAATCTCTCGAAAATTTGTTTCTATCTTGACTGTAATCTCTTGAGAATTTATTTCTATCTTGACTGTAATCTCTTGAAAATTTATTTCTATCTCTAAGATGATCTCTTGAATTTTTGTCAAACCCTGAATTATTCATTTGTGAACTACCTTCTCCACTACTATCTGTGTCAATCCTACGATCACTTTCTTTATTACCCCAATCTTCTACTAAAGTTACTTGTTTATTACACTCAATGTTATCAATTCTTTTTCGAATTGCACCTTTATTGTAAGCAAGATCTGTTTCAATGGCTGATTTATCATTGGCTGGTGGAACATAGTTAACAACTGAATGTTTAGCTTGGTCTAATTTTCGACATAATTCAATCAAATGTTCTTGAGAATCAATATCTATCAACATGAGTTGACTTTGGTAAAAAGGTAATATATTTCTTCTGATGATTTTAAATTTCACATCACTATCCACTTGCGTACCTAATCTTTTGAACAAGTTGTTCATATATGCTACGTATATTCCAATAGATTCTTTCTCACCTTGAGTCCTTGATCGTATTTGACTCCATAATTTATCATAATAATCCCTTGGTAAAAATTCATCTCGAAAATATTGACATAAACTGTTCCAATCATTAACTTTTTCTCGAATTGACCTAAAAAATACAAGGGCTTTTCCCTCAAAGAGTTCTATTGCACTTTTAAAAAGTTGATCTTGACTGATATTTCTTGCTTCACACAGTTCATCAATTCTTTCCAAGAATCCATTTATTCCCATTTCATGTTCTCCATTAAATTTCAAATTCCATTTATTTATTTCGTTGTTTTCATTTATACACAATTTTTCAAGAATTTTCGGTAAATCATTCATTGAAGCAATATCTGCTGGGTCATTTTTCTTTGGTGTTGATGTCACTTTTGCATTGGAAAAGTTAGGATTTTGTTGCATTAAATCAAAAGGTAGTGAACTGGGTGCAGTTTTCTTCAAAGTATCTTGTTTAATTTTCAAGTCAGTAACAAATCCGAGAGCAACAGTTAGAAGTTTAGCTTTCTGTTCACAGTAATCCTCATTTTTCTCAGCATCCACTCTCTCTAATCTGTTTAATGTGTGACAAAGTTTAGATTCAACCTTTTTTAATGAGTTTTGACTAACATCTCCACTAAGAAAAGTTTTGATTTCCTCTAACTTCCTCGAAATTATCTCAATTTCCTCTTTTGTATCTGAATTAATCTGTGTTCGAAAAGATTTTCCTTCTCTTTCTAAATTCAACAATTCCCTCAAAATTTTTCTCAGATCATCACAGGTATATGTATCATCTGAATGTCCTCCTCTAGCATTTATTTCAAAAATGAGTTCATCTTTAAGTAACCTATCTACGTACAATTGTAACATTTTGAAATAAGTTTTCAACAGTCGACAAAAAAAGGAAAATGGCACACAAAAGACTCAAAATTGATACCAAAAGCTGTAGGTCAAAATTTAACTCCCAAAACAGAATAAGAAAAAAAAACATCAACACACAATAATGTATCCAGTTAATCCCTTTAACGTTGGGCGCCAATTTTGCTACTGCTCTGGCTCGGTTAGGGATGGTATATGGGAGAGTTTAGGTCTTACCACCGATCCTCCCTAATTCAACACTTCCCCCACTGGAGATGACTATACCTCAGAGCCAGATCCGCAACATACCTCGACCAACTCAGCCTCTCAGGGTCTACTAGATTTAATTTGGTGTAGAGTGGTTACTTGTGACTATAGATATACCTGAGGGAAGAAAAACTCGTGAATATCTTCTCAATGGTTACATTTTTATTTAAATCTAAACAATATCAGCCCACTAGTACTCTTGGATGAAATCACTATAAACAATTTCTATTGAAGAGAACCTATAATTTTTGCATGAAGGGTGCACTGTTCATTCAATACAAGAGGATTAAATAAACATTGAACTGTTCATTGAGATCTATGAATTCTTACACATAAGTAATATTTCAGATGTCACAGCCTAGGTAGCTAGCTAGTTACCGCACTACAATTATACATGAATACAGGACCTCTGCATCCTAAACATTTTCTTCCGAGAAAAAAAAAAATCTTCTCTCCTTTTTTTTTTTTTATACAATTATAATTATACTCATCTTATATTATGACGAGCTAATCGAAGGGTGCCCCAAGATCCTTCCGGGGACAATCCATCTCCAGGAGGGCAGCAATAAACCATCTCAGATTTGGAAAATAAGACGGGGATAGCTCAGGGAATTGGTAACAGCGCACATACCACAGCCCACACTCAGACAGACCAAGATGGCGGAACTTAAGCCAGGAAAGAAACCAGAAATTAAGTCGTCGGAATCAACCTCATCAATCAGAGTTATCCCATATGATATGATACTATATCATATCAGATAAAAAAAACCTGTAAGAATCAAACAATTCTACAATCATCCCATTTATAATCGTGTTAAATACCTTACCTTCGAGTCCACGAAGGTTTTTTTTTTTAAACGTGCTTTTAATTAGCCGGACCACGCCGAGAAGAAAAAAATATTTATCCAAATATTAATATCTTACGAACTTTCCTTTTCCTCACAGATCCCCATACACAGGGTAGTTTCCCAGATTTCGAAAACACAGCAAAAGAATAAGGAATGCAAATTTTTTTTTAAAACACTTTCATTCGATGGTTGATAACCTCACAAGCCCACACTTAATGGTCTAACAGGTCGTCGAATAATGGAAGATTTTTGACAGAGAACACGAGAATCATGCGTGAATTCGATTTCCTCGGAATTCAGCCAATCAGTAGTGTCTATCTCTTCGGGAATCCGAACGATGATGCGTGAACATGGACGCCAACATATTGCTTCCAAAGAGTACTCAACACCAGTGACGTGCACTTATTATCTGCCTGCCTGTTTTCCAAGAATGATCAATTTGAACGGAATATACCTCGAACAAAGATCTGCCATATCACAAAGTAATAATTACTTTCCCTATACCTACTAAAACTTATGCTGCAAAAATCTACCGAAATCAACGTAACAATTGAGAAGATGATTTTCTGCAGTTTGTGACTCAAGAACTATCCACAATAAGAGTTCTGTTATGGGCATGATAATGAGTTTTGCAAATAGACATTCATCCTATACAGGGCATTGGATATATCTCATCTTTGAGGTGATTTATTGAATATTATTATTTTGTTAAACGAAAATCATGACCGTAACTGTTCATTGAGATCTATGAATTCTTACACATAAGTAATATTTCAGATGTCACAGCCTAGGTAGCTAGCTAGTTACCGCACTACAATTATACATGAATACAGGACCTCTGCATCCTAAACATTGAATATCAAAAAAAAAAAAATTCATAAGAAGACCACTCCTCTGCTGGTCATCCTATATATATTCCCCAATGAAATAAACCCAAAAAAAATACTCGCTATACAGTATAGAGAGCTGTAACCATTTAGAAAAAAAAATCTTCTCTCCTTTTTTTTTTTTATACAATTATAATTATACTCATCTTATATTATGACGAGCTAATCGAAGGGTGCCCCAAGATCCTTCCGGGGACAATCCATCTCCAGGAGGGCAGCAATAAACCATCTCAGATTTGGAAAATAAGACGGGGATAGCTCAGGGAATTGGTAACAGCGCACATACCACAGCCCACACTCAGACAGACCAAGATGGCGGAACTTAAGCCAGGAAAGAAACCAGAAATTAAGTCGTCGGAATCAACCTCATCAATCAGAGTTATCCCATATGATATGATACTATATCATATCAGATAAAAAAACCTGTAAGAATCAAACAATTCTACAATCATCCCATTTATAATCGTGTTAAATACCTTACCTTCGAGTCCACGAAGGTTTTTTTTTTTTTAAACGTGCTTTTAATTAGCCGGACCACGCCGAGAAGAAAAAAATATTTATCCAAATATTAATATCTTACGAACTTTCCTTTTCCTCACAGATCCCCATACACAGGGTAGTTTCCCAGATTTCGAAAACACAGCAAAAGAATAAGGAATGCAAATTTTTTTTTTAAAACACTTTCATTCGATGGTTGATAACCTCACAAGCCCACACTTAATGGTCTAACAGGTCGTCGAATAATGGAAGATTTTTGACAGAGAACACGAGAATCATGCGTGAATTCGATTTCCTCGGAATTCAGCCAATCAGTAGTGTCTATCTCTTCGGGAATCCGAACGATGATGCGTGAACATGGACGCCAACATATTGCTTCCAAAGAGTACTCAACACCAGTGACGTGCACTTATTATCTGCCTGCCTGTTTTCCAAGAATGATCAATTTGAACGGAATATACCTCGAACAAAGATCTGCCATATCACAAAGTAATAATTACTTTCCCTATACCTACTAAAACTTATGCTGCAAAAATCTACCGAAATCAACGTAACAATTGAGAAGATGATTTTCTGCAGTTTGTGACTCAAGAACTATCCACAATAAGAGTTCTGTTATGGGCATGATAATGAGTTTTGCAAATAGACATTCATCCTATACAGGGCATTGGATATATCTCATCTTTGAGGTGATTTATTGAATATTATTATTTTGTTAAACGAAAATCATGACCGTAACATACTCCCCTTTCTTCCGAGAAAAAAAAAAAAAAAATCGACAGATATTTTTTTTTCATTTATATACACAAATATACACTATCTACACATACGTACATTCATCCAGGAATGAAAAGAATTCTCAAGCATACCTGTTACCATTTTTCATCAGGATCTAAGGTTTCATCAGGTTTTAAATCCTTTATGTGCCATTTGCCTTTGGAATTTCCATTTCTATCTATCAACTTATAGGTATTTATACCACATTTTTCAATAATTTTAAACGGACCCGAAAATTTCTTCCCTAATTTAGCCGTGAAACTTTTCGAGGCGTCTGATAATAAATAATTTTTCTTCCAAACAAAATCACCTTCATTCAATTGTACGGGTCTATGTCTCAAATTGTAATGATTTTTTGCCTTAAGATGTGCTTGTTTTAATTTCTTGACTACAAAATCTCGAATTTTTGCCAATTTTTCTGATTTTTTACTTTGTTCTGATAGTGTACTATTCTGTTGTTCTATCCCCATATCACTCATAACTACGGACTTATCTCTTTCCTCCTTATACTGTCTACCATCAGTGATCATTTCAACTCCAAAATTTACAAAATAGGGTGTATTATCGATAACTTCGGACCTCGCAGTTCTCAATGCACAAGAAAGCTTTGGTAAATTCTTATCCCATACTTTTTGGTTATCTTTTATAAATGATGCTATCATTGTTTTGATGATTCTGTTATATCGTTCAGAAAAATTACATTCAGGGTGATATAATGGATTTGTCAAAATTTTTACTCTATATTCTTCTGCAAAATTTGTAAATTCTTTACTTCTATATTGTACTCCATTATCTGTCCTGATATATTCCGGTGTTCCAAATAAGAGAAATACATTGTCTTCTAATAATTTTATGACTGTTTTTGAATTCGCTGTTCTCATAGGAAAAAATAGTGTGAATTTACTGAAATAATCACAAACCGTAAGGATATATCTATTACGTTGGGAACTCTGTACTAATGGACCAATTATATCTGTAGAAATATATTGCCAACATCTATTTATTTTAGGTTTTGAACCCATCTGTCCTGCTTTCATACGTTGTTCAGGTTTTTGCTCCATACAAATTTTGCATCTTTTAACAAATCTACTACAATCTGCCTTCAGTTTGGACCAATAATAACGAGATAAAATACGATGATATGTTTTAAAAACACCTAAATGTCCTGATTTCTCATCACAATGTGATTGCTTCATTATGTCAGCTCGACATGCTTTGGGCACTACAATTTTCCAATTATCAATATCCTCATTAAATTTATTATCCCGTAAATGTTTATATAATATTCCTTCTTCACTAACTCTCCAATCTGAGAAGTTCAAAGGTTTCTCTTTCACTTTGTTACACATCTTAACATACCATTCGTCTTGTTCACATTTTCTCGTTTCGAATCCAATATTTCCAATTATTTCCGAAATTTCTGCCATTTTTATACATTCACCTCTTTGGCTAGTTTCATCACTTCTCTCTACACATTCATCCGTTTCATACATATTACCTGGTATGGCACGTGATAAGCAGTCTGGTACCAAGTGATATCGTCCTGGTCTGTGAAAAATTTTAAAATTGAAATCCTGTAATCTCAAAACCCAACGTCCTAAGCGACCATTCGGATTTTTCAGATTATGCATCCAGAGCAAACTATGGTGATCTGTGATCAGAGAAAATGGTATTGGATTTTCTAAATAGCATCGAAACTTTTCGCATGCCCATATAGCAGCTAAGCATTCTTTTTCAGTGACTGTATATTTCATTTCACATTTATTCAAAGTTCTAGAAATGTATGCAATGACATGTTCTTTGTTATCATAATATTGACTCAAAACAGCACCTAACCCGTAAGATGACGCATCAGTTTGTAAAATGAATGGATAATCGAAATTAGGACAAGAAAGTATTGGCGATGATATTAAGGCATTTTTGATATCTCTAAAAGCTTTTTCGCATTCTGATGTCCACTTAAACTTCACCTTTTTGCGTGTTAAATTTGTTAACGGAGCTACTATAGTTGACATGTTAGGTATAAATTTTCTGTACCATGAGACCATTCCTATTAACCTTCTAACTTGTTTTGGAGTTTTTGGAGGTGGCATATCGACTATTGCAGACACTTTTTCTGGATCTACGTTGAGACCTGATCTATTCACAATGTAGCCAATGTATTTCAATTCATCCCTGCAAAATTTACATTTTTCTTTGTTCAATGTTAAGCCTGACTCTTCTAATCTTCTGAATACTTCTTTTAGAATTTTAATATGTGTTTCAAAATCGGGTGTTGAAATTATTATGTCATCAAGATATTTGAAAAGATATGGTTCTAGTTCTGGGCCAAATATTTTATCAACTAATGCTTCAAATGTAGCTGGTGCATTTGTCAAACCAAATGGCATACGGGCAAAATGAAATAATCCTCGACCAGGAATTGTGAAAGCTGTATATTTCTTACTAGATTCGCTCATTCCAATCTGCCAATAAGCTGATGCAATATCTAAGCTACTCAAGTATCTGGCATTTCCAAGTTTGTCTAAAATCGAACTGATGTATGGTAATGGATAAGCACATTTTTCTGTTACAGCATTAAGTTTTCGAAAGTCGACACAAAATCGAAATTCACCGTTAGGTTTAGGTACCATCAATATTGGTGAGCTCCATCCTGAGTCACTTCGTTCAATGACCCCAAGGTCCAACATTTTAGAAACTTCTTCATCAATTTTGTCTTGCATGTATTTACTAACAGGATAATATCTAGATTTGATAGGTGGACTATCTGTAATGATTTTATGTTCTATTAAATTTGTACAACCTAGTTTGACATCTTTTATAGATTCAAAGTATTCCTCGATAACATTTTCTAGTTGCATTTTTTGATCAAAAGTCAAATCATCAGCTGTTTGTATTACATTTAATTTCAAATCTTGTTTTTCTGACTTATCATTAAAGTGAAATTCTCCACGTCTTAGATCTGGAACAAGTGACATCTTAATCCAAAATTCAGTTCCTAAAACGATGGCATGTTTCAACTTTGGCACTACTACTGCGTTAAATACTTGTACTTTATCCTTTAGTCTTATTGGAATTGTCATGACACCTATACATTCGATCGATTCGTTATTTGCAACTATACATTCTGTATTTGAAGAAGGCTTCAAATTTATACCTATGTCACGTAAAATTTCATATCCAGAATTTCCTAAAAATACTCTGTTCGCACCACTATCCAGTAACCCATTCAATTCACAACCATACACTGATACTTTCACATGTGGACACTCATTCTCTCCTACTTGAGATAGCATGTAGTCTAAAACAGGCTTATTTTTTGAATTAAAATTATTTATCTCACTTCTGGTGCAGATATGGTTCAAGTCGAAGTTGTCAAAAATATTTAAATTGAGGATTTCTATGTTATTATGAGATGAGTTCGTTACGACCGGTTTCGAATTTCCAGAAGAAGGATGTTCACGATCTGAAAACACCTTCACATCTAGTTTTTTGACCTTTTTAAAGCACAATATTTAGCAATGTGATTTTTTCCCTTACATTTGTAGCAGACAATCTCCTGATCCTTTTCAAAATGTCCTTGGTAACGTCTAGTACTATCATTCCTATTTACATTATTGCCGCTATCCCTATTTACATTATTCCTATCTCTACTGAAATCCCTTTGTACATAAGAACTGTTATTCCTGTTATAATTATTGAAACTATTATTTCTGTTCCTAAATGTACTGTTGTCCCTATTTCTGTATGAACTGTTATCTCTAATTCTGTATGAACTGTTATCTCTATTTCTGTGGGAACTGTTATCTCTAATTCTGTATGAACTGTTATCTCTAATTCTGTATGAACTGTTATCTCTATTTCTGTGGGAACTGTTATCTCTAATTCTGTGGGAACTGTTATCTCTATTTCCTGTATTATCCCTTCTCACCTGAAAATCATCTCTCCTTGAGAATCGAGAATTTTGTGAATCTCTGGAATACCTGTTTCTATCATTGCTACTATTTCTAGAAAATGTATTTCTGTCGTTACTATAATTTCCTGAATAAGTATTCCTATCTCGACTGTAATCTCTCGAAAATTTGTTTCTATCTTGACTGTAATCTCTTGAGAATTTATTTCTATCTTGACTGTAATCTCTTGAAAATTTATTTCTATCTCTAAGATGATCTCTTGAATTTTTGTCAAACCCTGAATTATTCATTTGTGAACTACCTTCTCCACTACTATCTGTGTCAATCCTACGATCACTTTCTTTATTACCCCAATCTTCTACTAAAGTTACTTGTTTATTACACTCAATGTTATCAATTCTTTTTCGAATTGCACCTTTATTGTAAGCAAGATCTGTTTCAATGGCTGATTTATCATTGGCTGGTGGAACATAGTTAACAACTGAATGTTTAGCTTGGTCTAATTTTCGACATAATTCAATCAAATGTTCTTGAGAATCAATATCTATCAACATGAGTTGACTTTGGTAAAAAGGTAATATATTTCTTCTGATGATTTTAAATTTCACATCACTATCCACTTGCGTACCTAATCTTTTGAACAAGTTGTTCATATATGCTACGTATATTCCAATAGATTCTTTCTCACCTTGAGTCCTTGATCGTATTTGACTCCATAATTTATCATAATAATCCCTTGGTAAAAATTCATCTCGAAAATATTGACATAAACTGTTCCAATCATTAACTTTTTCTCGAATTGACCTAAAAAATACAAGGGCTTTTCCCTCAAAGAGTTCTATTGCACTTTTAAAAAGTTGATCTTGACTGATATTTCTTGCTTCACACAGTTCATCAATTCTTTCCAAGAATCCATTTATTCCCATTTCATGTTCTCCATTAAATTTCAAATTCCATTTATTTATTTCGTTGTTTTCATTTATACACAATTTTTCAAGAATTTTCGGTAAATCATTCATTGAAGCAATATCTGCTGGGTCATTTTTCTTTGGTGTTGATGTCACTTTTGCATTGGAAAAGTTAGGATTTTGTTGCATTAAATCAAAAGGTAGTGAACTGGGTGCAGTTTTCTTCAAAGTATCTTGTTTAATTTTCAAGTCAGTAACAAATCCGAGAGCAACAGTTAGAAGTTTAGCTTTCTGTTCACAGTAATCCTCATTTTTCTCAGCATCCACTCTCTCTAATCTGTTTAATGTGTGACAAAGTTTAGATTCAACCTTTTTTAATGAGTTTTGACTAACATCTCCACTAAGAAAAGTTTTGATTTCCTCTAACTTCCTCGAAATTATCTCAATTTCCTCTTTTGTATCTGAATTAATCTGTGTTCGAAAAGATTTTCCTTCTCTTTCTAAATTCAACAATTCCCTCAAAATTTTTCTCAGATCATCACAGGTATATGTATCATCTGAATGTCCTCCTCTAGCATTTATTTCAAAAATGAGTTCATCTTTAAGTAACCTATCTACGTACAATTGTAACATTTTGAAATAAGTTTTCAACAGTCGACAAAAAAAGGAAAATGGCACACAAAAGACTCAAAATTGATACCAAAAGCTGTAGGTCAAAATTTAACTCCCAAAACAGAATAAGAAAAAAAAACATCAACACACAATAATGTATCCAGTTAATCCCTTTAATGTTGGGCGCCAATTTTGCTACTGCTCTGGCTCGGTTAGGGATGGTATATGGGAGAGTTTAGGTCTTACCACCGATCCTCCCTAATTCAACACTTCCCCCACTGGAGATGACTATACCTCAGAGCCAGATCCGCAACATACCTCGACCAACTCAGCCTCTCAGGGTCTACTAGATTTAATTTGGTGTAGAGTGGTTACTTGTGACTATAGATATACCTGAGGGAAGAAAAACTCGTGAATATCTTCTCAATGGTTACATTTTTATTTAAATCTAAACAATATCAGCCCACTAGTACTCTTGGATGAAATCACTATAAACAATTTCTATTGAAGAGAACCTATAATTTTTGCATGAAGGGTGCACTGTTCATTCAATACAAGAGGATTAAATAAACATTGAACTGTTCATTGAGATCTATGAATTCTTACACATAAGTAATATTTCAGATGTCACAGCCTAGGTAGCTAGCTAGTTACCGCACTACAATTATACATGAATACAGGACCTCTGCATCCTAAACATTGAATATCAAAAAAAAAAAAATTCATAAGAAGACCACTCCTCTGCTGGTCATCCTATATATATTCCCCAATGAAATAAACCCAAAAAAAATACTCGCTATACAGTATAGAGAGCTGTAACCATTTAGAAAAAAAAATCTTCTCTCCTTTTTTTTTTTTATACAATTATAATTATACTCATCTTATATTATGACGAGCTAATCGAAGGGTGCCCCAAGATCCTTCCGGGGACAATCCATCTCCAGGAGGGCAGCAATAAACCATCTCAGATTTGGAAAATAAGACGGGGATAGCTCAGGGAATTGGTAACAGCGCACATACCACAGCCCACACTCAGACAGACCAAGATGGCGGAACTTAAGCCAGGAAAGAAACCAGAAATTAAGTCGTCGGAATCAACCTCATCAATCAGAGTTATCCCATATGATATGATACTATATCATATCAGATAAAAAAACCTGTAAGAATCAAACAATTCTACAATCATCCCATTTATAATCGTGTTAAATACCTTACCTTCGAGTCCACGAAGGTTTTTTTTTTTTAAACGTGCTTTTAATTAGCCGGACCACGCCGAGAAGAAAAAAATATTTATCCAAATATTAATATCTTACGAACTTTCCTTTTCCTCACAGATCCCCATACACAGGGTAGTTTCCCAGATTTCGAAAACACAGCAAAAGAATAAGGAATGCAAATTTTTTTTTTAAAACACTTTCATTCGATGGTTGATAACCTCACAAGCCCACACTTAATGGTCTAACAGGTCGTCGAATAATGGAAGATTTTTGACAGAGAACACGAGAATCATGCGTGAATTCGATTTCCTCGGAATTCAGCCAATCAGTAGTGTCTATCTCTTCGGGAATCCGAACGATGATGCGTGAACATGGACGCCAACATATTGCTTCCAAAGAGTACTCAACACCAGTGACGTGCACTTATTATCTGCCTGCCTGTTTTCCAAGAATGATCAATTTGAACGGAATATACCTCGAACAAAGATCTGCCATATCACAAAGTAATAATTACTTTCCCTATACCTACTAAAACTTATGCTGCAAAAATCTACCGAAATCAACGTAACAATTGAGAAGATGATTTTCTGCAGTTTGTGACTCAAGAACTATCCACAATAAGAGTTCTGTTATGGGCATGATAATGAGTTTTGCAAATAGACATTCATCCTATACAGGGCATTGGATATATCTCATCTTTGAGGTGATTTATTGAATATTATTATTTTGTTAAACGAAAATCATGACCGTAACATACTCACGTTGGGCGCCAATTTTGCTACTGCTCTGGCTCGGTTAGGGATGGTATATGGGAGAGTTTAGGTCTTACCACCGATCCTCCCTAATTCAACACTTCCCCCACTGGAGATGACTATACCTCAGAGCCAGATCCGCAACATACCTCGACCAACTCAGCCTCTCAGGGTCTACTAGATTTAATTTGGTGTAGAGTGGTTACTTGTGACTATAGATATACCTGAGGGAAGAAAAACTCGTGAATATCTTCTCAATGGTTACATTTTTATTTAAATCTAAACAATATCAGCCCACTAGTACTCTTGGATGAAATCACTATAAACAATTTCTATTGAAGAGAACCTATAATTTTTGCATGAAGGGTGCACTGTTCATTCAATACAAGAGGATTAAATAAACATTGAACTGTTCATTGAGATCTATGAATTCTTACACATAAGTAATATTTCAGATGTCACAGCCTAGGTAGCTAGCTAGTTACCGCACTACAATTATACATGAATACAGGACCTCTGCATCCTAAACATTGAATATCAAAAAAAAAATTCATAAGAAGACCACTCCTCTGCTGGTCATCCTATATATATTCCCCAATGAAATAAACCCAAAAAAAATACTCGCTATACAGTATAGAGAGCTGTAACCATTTAGAAAAAAAAATCTTCTCTCCTTTTTTTTTTTTTATACAATTATAATTATACTCATCTTATATTATGACGAGCTAATCGAAGGGTGCCCCAAGATCCTTCCGGGGACAATCCATCTCCAGGAGGGCAGCAATAAACCATCTCAGATTTGGAAAATAAGACGGGGATAGCTCAGGGAATTGGTAACAGCGCACATACCACAGCCCACACTCAGACAGACCAAGATGGCGGAACTTAAGCCAGGAAAGAAACCAGAAATTAAGTCGTCGGAATCAACCTCATCAATCAGAGTTATCCCATATGATATGATACTATATCATATCAGATAAAAAAAACCTGTAAGAATCAAACAATTCTACAATCATCCCATTTATAATCGTGTTAAATACCTTACCTTCGAGTCCACGAAGGTTTTTTTTTTTAAACGTGCTTTTAATTAGCCGGACCACGCCGAGAAGAAAAAAATATTTATCCAAATATTAATATCTTACGAACTTTCCTTTTCCTCACAGATCCCCATACACAGGGTAGTTTCCCAGATTTCGAAAACACAGCAAAAGAATAAGGAATGCAAATTTTTTTTTAAAACACTTTCATTCGATGGTTGATAACCTCACAAGCCCACACTTAATGGTCTAACAGGTCGTCGAATAATGGAAGATTTTTGACAGAGAACACGAGAATCATGCGTGAATTCGATTTCCTCGGAATTCAGCCAATCAGTAGTGTCTATCTCTTCGGGAATCCGAACGATGATGCGTGAACATGGACGCCAACATATTGCTTCCAAAGAGTACTCAACACCAGTGACGTGCACTTATTATCTGCCTGCCTGTTTTCCAAGAATGATCAATTTGAACGGAATATACCTCGAACAAAGATCTGCCATATCACAAAGTAATAATTACTTTCCCTATACCTACTAAAACTTATGCTGCAAAAATCTACCGAAATCAACGTAACAATTGAGAAGATGATTTTCTGCAGTTTGTGACTCAAGAACTATCCACAATAAGAGTTCTGTTATGGGCATGATAATGAGTTTTGCAAATAGACATTCATCCTATACAGGGCATTGGATATATCTCATCTTTGAGGTGATTTATTGAATATTATTATTTTGTTAAACGAAAATCATGACCGTAACATACTCCCCTTTCTTCCGAGAAAAAAAAAAAAAAAAAAAAAAAAAAAAAAAAAAAAATCGACAGATATTTTTTTTTCATTTATATACACAAATATACACTATCTACACATACGTACATTCATCCAGGAATGAAAAGAATTCTCAAGCATACCTGTTACCATTTTTCATCAGGATCTAAGGTTTCATCAGGTTTTAAATCCTTTATGTGCCATTTGCCTTTGGAATTTCCATTTCTATCTATCAACTTATAGGTATTTATACCACATTTTTCAATAATTTTAAACGGACCCGAAAATTTCTTCCCTAATTTAGCCGTGAAACTTTTCGAGGCGTCTGATAATAAATAATTTTTCTTCCAAACAAAATCACCTTCATTCAATTGTACGGGTCTATGTCTCAAATTGTAATGATTTTTTGCCTTAAGATGTGCTTGTTTTAATTTCTTGACTACAAAATCTCGAATTTTTGCCAATTTTTCTGATTTTTTACTTTGTTCTGATAGTGTACTATTCTGTTGTTCTATCCCCATATCACTCATAACTACGGACTTATCTCTTTCCTCCTTATACTGTCTACCATCAGTGATCATTTCAACTCCAAAATTTACAAAATAGGGTGTATTATCGATAACTTCGGACCTCGCAGTTCTCAATGCACAAGAAAGCTTTGGTAAATTCTTATCCCATACTTTTTGGTTATCTTTTATAAATGATGCTATCATTGTTTTGATGATTCTGTTATATCGTTCAGAAAAATTACATTCAGGGTGATATAATGGATTTGTCAAAATTTTTACTCTATATTCTTCTGCAAAATTTGTAAATTCTTTACTTCTATATTGTACTCCATTATCTGTCCTGATATATTCCGGTGTTCCAAATAAGAGAAATACATTGTCTTCTAATAATTTTATGACTGTTTTTGAATTCGCTGTTCTCATAGGAAAAAATAGTGTGAATTTACTGAAATAATCACAAACCGTAAGGATATATCTATTACGTTGGGAACTCTGTACTAATGGACCAATTATATCTGTAGAAATATATTGCCAACATCTATTTATTTTAGGTTTTGAACCCATCTGTCCTGCTTTCATACGTTGTTCAGGTTTTTGCTCCATACAAATTTTGCATCTTTTAACAAATCTACTACAATCTGCCTTCAGTTTGGACCAATAATAACGAGATAAAATACGATGATATGTTTTAAAAACACCTAAATGTCCTGATTTCTCATCACAATGTGATTGCTTCATTATGTCAGCTCGACATGCTTTGGGCACTACAATTTTCCAATTATCAATATCCTCATTAAATTTATTATCCCGTAAATGTTTATATAATATTCCTTCTTCACTAACTCTCCAATCTGAGAAGTTCAAAGGTTTCTCTTTCACTTTGTTACACATCTTAACATACCATTCGTCTTGTTCACATTTTCTCGTTTCGAATCCAATATTTCCAATTATTTCCGAAATTTCTGCCATTTTTATACATTCACCTCTTTGGCTAGTTTCATCACTTCTCTCTACACATTCATCCGTTTCATACATATTACCTGGTATGGCACGTGATAAGCAGTCTGGTACCAAGTGATATCGTCCTGGTCTGTGAAAAATTTTAAAATTGAAATCCTGTAATCTCAAAACCCAACGTCCTAAGCGACCATTCGGATTTTTCAGATTATGCATCCAGAGCAAACTATGGTGATCTGTGATCAGAGAAAATGGTATTGGATTTTCTAAATAGCATCGAAACTTTTCGCATGCCCATATAGCAGCTAAGCATTCTTTTTCAGTGACTGTATATTTCATTTCACATTTATTCAAAGTTCTAGAAATGTATGCAATGACATGTTCTTTGTTATCATAATATTGACTCAAAACAGCACCTAACCCGTAAGATGACGCATCAGTTTGTAAAATGAATGGATAATCGAAATTAGGACAAGAAAGTATTGGCGATGATATTAAGGCATTTTTGATATCTCTAAAAGCTTTTTCGCATTCTGATGTCCACTTAAACTTCACCTTTTTGCGTGTTAAATTTGTTAACGGAGCTACTATAGTTGACATGTTAGGTATAAATTTTCTGTACCATGAGACCATTCCTATTAACCTTCTAACTTGTTTTGGAGTTTTTGGAGGTGGCATATCGACTATTGCAGACACTTTTTCTGGATCTACGTTGAGACCTGATCTATTCACAATGTAGCCAATGTATTTCAATTCATCCCTGCAAAATTTACATTTTTCTTTGTTCAATGTTAAGCCTGACTCTTCTAATCTTCTGAATACTTCTTTTAGAATTTTAATATGTGTTTCAAAATCGGGTGTTGAAATTATTATGTCATCAAGATATTTGAAAAGATATGGTTCTAGTTCTGGGCCAAATATTTTATCAACTAATGCTTCAAATGTAGCTGGTGCATTTGTCAAACCAAATGGCATACGGGCAAAATGAAATAATCCTCGACCAGGAATTGTGAAAGCTGTATATTTCTTACTAGATTCGCTCATTCTAATCTGCCAATAAGCTGATGCAATATCTAAGCTACTCAAGTATCTGGCATTTCCAAGTTTGTCTAAAATCGAACTGATGTATGGTAATGGATAAGCACATTTTTCTGTTACAGCATTAAGTTTTCGAAAGTCGACACAAAATCGAAATTCACCGTTAGGTTTAGGTACCATCAATATTGGTGAGCTCCATCCTGAGTCACTTCGTTCAATGACCCCAAGGTCCAACATTTTAGAAACTTCTTCATCAATTTTGTCTTGCATGTATTTACTAATAGGATAATATCTAGATTTGATAGGTGGACTATCTGTAATGATTTTATGTTCTATTAAATTTGTACAACCTAGTTTGACATCTTTTATAGATTCAAAGTATTCCTCGATAACATTTTCTAGTTGCATTTTTTGATCAAAAGTCAAATCATCAGCTGTTTGTATTACATTTAATTTCAAATCTTGTTTTTCTGACTTATCATTAAAGTGAAATTCTCCACGTCTTAGATCTGGAACAAGTGACATCTTAATCCAAAATTCAGTTCCTAAAACGATGGCATGTTTCAACTTTGGCACTACTACTGCGTTAAATACTTGTACTTTATCCTTTAGTCTTATTGGAATTGTCATGACACCTATACATTCGATCGATTCGTTATTTGCAACTATACATTCTGTATTTGAAGAAGGCTTCAAATTTATACCTATGTCACGTAAAATTTCATATCCAGAATTTCCTAAAAATACTCTGTTCGCACCACTATCCAGTAACCCATTCAATTCACAACCATACACTGATACTTTCACATGTGGACACTCATTCTCTCCTACTTGAGATAGCATGTAGTCTAAAACAGGCTTATTTTTTGAATTAAAATTATTTATCTCACTTCTGGTGCAGATATGGTTCAAGTCGAAGTTGTCAAAAATATTTAAATTGAGGATTTCTATGTTATTATGAGATGAGTTCGTTACGACCGGTTTCGAATTTCCAGAAGAAGGATGTTCACGATCTGAAAACACCTTCACATCTAGTTTTTTGACCTTTTTAAAGCACAATATTTAGCAATGTGATTTTTTCCCTTACATTTGTAGCAGACAATCTCCTGATCCTTTTCAAAATGTCCTTGGTAACGTCTAGTACTATCATTCCTATTTACATTATTGCCGCTATCCCTATTTACATTATTCCTATCTCTACTGAAATCCCTTTGTACATAAGAACTGTTATTCCTGTTATAATTATTGAAACTATTATTTCTGTTCCTAAATGTACTGTTGTCCCTATTTCTGTATGAACTGTTATCTCTAATTCTGTATGAACTGTTATCTCTATTTCTGTGGGAACTGTTATCTCTAATTCTGTATGAACTGTTATCTCTAATTCTGTATGAACTGTTATCTCTATTTCTGTGGGAACTGTTATCTCTAATTCTGTGGGAACTGTTATCTCTATTTCCTGTATTATCCCTTCTCACCTGAAAATCATCTCTCCTTGAGAATCGAGAATTTTGTGAATCTCTGGAATACCTGTTTCTATCATTGCTACTATTTCTAGAAAATGTATTTCTGTCGTTACTATAATTTCCTGAATAAGTATTCCTATCTCGACTGTAATCTCTCGAAAATTTGTTTCTATCTTGACTGTAATCTCTTGAGAATTTATTTCTATCTTGACTGTAATCTCTTGAAAATTTATTTCTATCTCTAAGATGATCTCTTGAATTTTTGTCAAACCCTGAATTATTCATTTGTGAACTACCTTCTCCACTACTATCTGTGTCAATCCTACGATCACTTTCTTTATTACCCCAATCTTCTACTAAAGTTACTTGTTTATTACACTCAATGTTATCAATTCTTTTTCGAATTGCACCTTTATTGTAAGCAAGATCTGTTTCAATGGCTGATTTATCATTGGCTGGTGGAACATAGTTAACAACTGAATGTTTAGCTTGGTCTAATTTTCGACATAATTCAATCAAATGTTCTTGAGAATCAATATCTATCAACATGAGTTGACTTTGGTAAAAAGGTAATATATTTCTTCTGATGATTTTAAATTTCACATCACTATCCACTTGCGTACCTAATCTTTTGAACAAGTTGTTCATATATGCTACGTATATTCCAATAGATTCTTTCTCACCTTGAGTCCTTGATCGTATTTGACTCCATAATTTATCATAATAATCCCTTGGTAAAAATTCATCTCGAAAATATTGACATAAACTGTTCCAATCATTAACTTTTTCTCGAATTGACCTAAAAAATACAAGGGCTTTTCCCTCAAAGAGTTCTATTGCACTTTTAAAAAGTTGATCTTGACTGATATTTCTTGCTTCACACAGTTCATCAATTCTTTCCAAGAATCCATTTATTCCCATTTCATGTTCTCCATTAAATTTCAAATTCCATTTATTTATTTCGTTGTTTTCATTTATACACAATTTTTCAAGAATTTTCGGTAAATCATTCATTGAAGCAATATCTGCTGGGTCATTTTTCTTTGGTGTTGATGTCACTTTTGCATTGGAAAAGTTAGGATTTTGTTGCATTAAATCAAAAGGTAGTGAACTGGGTGCAGTTTTCTTCAAAGTATCTTGTTTAATTTTCAAGTCAGTAACAAATCCGAGAGCAACAGTTAGAAGTTTAGCTTTCTGTTCACAGTAATCCTCATTTTTCTCAGCATCCACTCTCTCTAATCTGTTTAATGTGTGACAAAGTTTAGATTCAACCTTTTTTAATGAGTTTTGACTAACATCTCCACTAAGAAAAGTTTTGATTTCCTCTAACTTCCTCGAAATTATCTCAATTTCCTCTTTTGTATCTGAATTAATCTGTGTTCGAAAAGATTTTCCTTCTCTTTCTAAATTCAACAATTCCCTCAAAATTTTTCTCAGATCATCACAGGTATATGTATCATCTGAATGTCCTCCTCTAGCATTTATTTCAAAAATGAGTTCATCTTTAAGTAACCTATCTACGTACAATTGTAACATTTTGAAATAAGTTTTCAACAGTCGACAAAAAAAGGAAAATGGCACACAAAAGACTCAAAATTGATACCAAAAGCTGTAGGTCAAAATTTAACTCCCAAAACAGAATAAGAAAAAAAAACATCAACACACAATAATGTATCCAGTTAATCCCTTTAATGTTGGGCGCCAATTTTGCTACTGCTCTGGCTCGGTTAGGGATGGTATATGGGAGAGTTTAGGTCTTACCACCGATCCTCCCTAATTCAACACTTCCCCCACTGGAGATGACTATACCTCAGAGCCAGATCCGCAACATACCTCGACCAACTCAGCCTCTCAGGGTCTACTAGATTTAATTTGGTGTAGAGTGGTTACTTGTGACTATAGATATACCTGAGGGAAGAAAAACTCGTGAATATCTTCTCAATGGTTACATTTTTATTTAAATCTAAACAATATCAGCCCACTAGTACTCTTGGATGAAATCACTATAAACAATTTCTATTGAAGAGAACCTATAATTTTTGCATGAAGGGTGCACTGTTCATTCAATACAAGAGGATTAAATAAACATTGAACTGTTCATTGAGATCTATGAATTCTTACACATAAGTAATATTTCAGATGTCACAGCCTAGGTAGCTAGCTAGTTACCGCACTACAATTATACATGAATACAGGACCTCTGCATCCTAAACATTGAATATCAAAAAAAAAATTCATAAGAAGACCACTCCTCTGCTGGTCATCCTATATATATTCCCCAATGAAATAAACCCAAAAAAAATACTCGCTATACAGTATAGAGAGCTGTAACCATTTAGAAAAAAAAATCTTCTCTCCTTTTTTTTTTTTTATACAATTATAATTATACTCATCTTATATTATGACGAGCTAATCGAAGGGTGCCCCAAGATCCTTCCGGGGACAATCCATCTCCAGGAGGGCAGCAATAAACCATCTCAGATTTGGAAAATAAGACGGGGATAGCTCAGGGAATTGGTAACAGCGCACATACCACAGCCCACACTCAGACAGACCAAGATGGCGGAACTTAAGCCAGGAAAGAAACCAGAAATTAAGTCGTCGGAATCAACCTCATCAATCAGAGTTATCCCATATGATATGATACTATATCATATCAGATAAAAAAAACCTGTAAGAATCAAACAATTCTACAATCATCCCATTTATAATCGTGTTAAATACCTTACCTTCGAGTCCACGAAGGTTTTTTTTTTTAAACGTGCTTTTAATTAGCCGGACCACGCCGAGAAGAAAAAAATATTTATCCAAATATTAATATCTTACGAACTTTCCTTTTCCTCACAGATCCCCATACACAGGGTAGTTTCCCAGATTTCGAAAACACAGCAAAAGAATAAGGAATGCAAATTTTTTTTTAAAACACTTTCATTCGATGGTTGATAACCTCACAAGCCCACACTTAATGGTCTAACAGGTCGTCGAATAATGGAAGATTTTTGACAGAGAACACGAGAATCATGCGTGAATTCGATTTCCTCGGAATTCAGCCAATCAGTAGTGTCTATCTCTTCGGGAATCCGAACGATGATGCGTGAACATGGACGCCAACATATTGCTTCCAAAGAGTACTCAACACCAGTGACGTGCACTTATTATCTGCCTGCCTGTTTTCCAAGAATGATCAATTTGAACGGAATATACCTCGAACAAAGATCTGCCATATCACAAAGTAATAATTACTTTCCCTATACCTACTAAAACTTATGCTGCAAAAATCTACCGAAATCAACGTAACAATTGAGAAGATGATTTTCTGCAGTTTGTGACTCAAGAACTATCCACAATAAGAGTTCTGTTATGGGCATGATAATGAGTTTTGCAAATAGACATTCATCCTATACAGGGCATTGGATATATCTCATCTTTGAGGTGATTTATTGAATATTATTATTTTGTTAAACGAAAATCATGACCGTAACATACTCCCCTTTCTTCCGAGAAAAAAAAAAAAAAAAAAAAAAAAAAAAAAAAAAAAATCGACAGATATTTTTTTTTCATTTATATACACAAATATACACTATCTACACATACGTACATTCATCCAGGAATGAAAAGAATTCTCAAGCATACCTGTTACCATTTTTCATCAGGATCTAAGGTTTCATCAGGTTTTAAATCCTTTATGTGCCATTTGCCTTTGGAATTTCCATTTCTATCTATCAACTTATAGGTATTTATACCACATTTTTCAATAATTTTAAACGGACCCGAAAATTTCTTCCCTAATTTAGCCGTGAAACTTTTCGAGGCGTCTGATAATAAATAATTTTTCTTCCAAACAAAATCACCTTCATTCAATTGTACGGGTCTATGTCTCAAATTGTAATGATTTTTTGCCTTAAGATGTGCTTGTTTTAATTTCTTGACTACAAAATCTCGAATTTTTGCCAATTTTTCTGATTTTTTACTTTGTTCTGATAGTGTACTATTCTGTTGTTCTATCCCCATATCACTCATAACTACGGACTTATCTCTTTCCTCCTTATACTGTCTACCATCAGTGATCATTTCAACTCCAAAATTTACAAAATAGGGTGTATTATCGATAACTTCGGACCTCGCAGTTCTCAATGCACAAGAAAGCTTTGGTAAATTCTTATCCCATACTTTTTGGTTATCTTTTATAAATGATGCTATCATTGTTTTGATGATTCTGTTATATCGTTCAGAAAAATTACATTCAGGGTGATATAATGGATTTGTCAAAATTTTTACTCTATATTCTTCTGCAAAATTTGTAAATTCTTTACTTCTATATTGTACTCCATTATCTGTCCTGATATATTCCGGTGTTCCAAATAAGAGAAATACATTGTCTTCTAATAATTTTATGACTGTTTTTGAATTCGCTGTTCTCATAGGAAAAAATAGTGTGAATTTACTGAAATAATCACAAACCGTAAGGATATATCTATTACGTTGGGAACTCTGTACTAATGGACCAATTATATCTGTAGAAATATATTGCCAACATCTATTTATTTTAGGTTTTGAACCCATCTGTCCTGCTTTCATACGTTGTTCAGGTTTTTGCTCCATACAAATTTTGCATCTTTTAACAAATCTACTACAATCTGCCTTCAGTTTGGACCAATAATAACGAGATAAAATACGATGATATGTTTTAAAAACACCTAAATGTCCTGATTTCTCATCACAATGTGATTGCTTCATTATGTCAGCTCGACATGCTTTGGGCACTACAATTTTCCAATTATCAATATCCTCATTAAATTTATTATCCCGTAAATGTTTATATAATATTCCTTCTTCACTAACTCTCCAATCTGAGAAGTTCAAAGGTTTCTCTTTCACTTTGTTACACATCTTAACATACCATTCGTCTTGTTCACATTTTCTCGTTTCGAATCCAATATTTCCAATTATTTCCGAAATTTCTGCCATTTTTATACATTCACCTCTTTGGCTAGTTTCATCACTTCTCTCTACACATTCATCCGTTTCATACATATTACCTGGTATGGCACGTGATAAGCAGTCTGGTACCAAGTGATATCGTCCTGGTCTGTGAAAAATTTTAAAATTGAAATCCTGTAATCTCAAAACCCAACGTCCTAAGCGACCATTCGGATTTTTCAGATTATGCATCCAGAGCAAACTATGGTGATCTGTGATCAGAGAAAATGGTATTGGATTTTCTAAATAGCATCGAAACTTTTCGCATGCCCATATAGCAGCTAAGCATTCTTTTTCAGTGACTGTATATTTCATTTCACATTTATTCAAAGTTCTAGAAATGTATGCAATGACATGTTCTTTGTTATCATAATATTGACTCAAAACAGCACCTAACCCGTAAGATGACGCATCAGTTTGTAAAATGAATGGATAATCGAAATTAGGACAAGAAAGTATTGGCGATGATATTAAGGCATTTTTGATATCTCTAAAAGCTTTTTCGCATTCTGATGTCCACTTAAACTTCACCTTTTTGCGTGTTAAATTTGTTAACGGAGCTACTATAGTTGACATGTTAGGTATAAATTTTCTGTACCATGAGACCATTCCTATTAACCTTCTAACTTGTTTTGGAGTTTTTGGAGGTGGCATATCGACTATTGCAGACACTTTTTCTGGATCTACGTTGAGACCTGATCTATTCACAATGTAGCCAATGTATTTCAATTCATCCCTGCAAAATTTACATTTTTCTTTGTTCAATGTTAAGCCTGACTCTTCTAATCTTCTGAATACTTCTTTTAGAATTTTAATATGTGTTTCAAAATCGGGTGTTGAAATTATTATGTCATCAAGATATTTGAAAAGATATGGTTCTAGTTCTGGGCCAAATATTTTATCAACTAATGCTTCAAATGTAGCTGGTGCATTTGTCAAACCAAATGGCATACGGGCAAAATGAAATAATCCTCGACCAGGAATTGTGAAAGCTGTATATTTCTTACTAGATTCGCTCATTCTAATCTGCCAATAAGCTGATGCAATATCTAAGCTACTCAAGTATCTGGCATTTCCAAGTTTGTCTAAAATCGAACTGATGTATGGTAATGGATAAGCACATTTTTCTGTTACAGCATTAAGTTTTCGAAAGTCGACACAAAATCGAAATTCACCGTTAGGTTTAGGTACCATCAATATTGGTGAGCTCCATCCTGAGTCACTTCGTTCAATGACCCCAAGGTCCAACATTTTAGAAACTTCTTCATCAATTTTGTCTTGCATGTATTTACTAACAGGATAATATCTAGATTTGATAGGTGGACTATCTGTAATGATTTTATGTTCTATTAAATTTGTACAACCTAGTTTGACATCTTTTATAGATTCAAAGTATTCCTCGATAACATTTTCTAGTTGCATTTTTTGATCAAAAGTCAAATCATCAGCTGTTTGTATTACATTTAATTTCAAATCTTGTTTTTCTGACTTATCATTAAAGTGAAATTCTCCACGTCTTAGATCTGGAACAAGTGACATCTTAATCCAAAATTCAGTTCCTAAAACGATGGCATGTTTCAACTTTGGCACTACTACTGCGTTAAATACTTGTACTTTATCCTTTAGTCTTATTGGAATTGTCATGACACCTATACATTCGATCGATTCGTTATTTGCAACTGTACATTCTGTATTTGAAGAAGGCTTCAAATTTATACCTATGTCACGTAAAATTTCATATCCAGAATTTCCTAAAAATACTCTGTTCGCACCACTATCCAGTAACCCATTCAATTCACAACCATACACTGATACTTTCACATGTGGACACTCATTCTCTCCTACTTGAGATAGCATGTAGTCTAAAACAGGCTTATTTTTTGAATTAAAATTATTTATCTCACTTCTGGTGCAGATATGGTTCAAGTCGAAGTTGTCAAAAATATTTAAATTGAGGATTTCTATGTTATTATGAGATGAGTTCGTTACGACCGGTTTCGAATTTCCAGAAGAAGGATGTTCACGATCTGAAAACACCTTCACATCTAGTTTTTTGACCTTTTTAAAGCACAATATTTAGCAATGTGATTTTTTCCCTTACATTTGTAGCAGACAATCTCCTGATCCTTTTCAAAATGTCCTTGGTAACGTCTAGTACTATCATTCCTATTTACATTATTGCCGCTATCCCTATTTACATTATTCCTATCTCTACTGAAATCCCTTTGTACATAAGAACTGTTATTCCTGTTATAATTATTGAAACTATTATTTCTGTTCCTAAATGTACTGTTGTCCCTATTTCTGTATGAACTGTTATCTCTAATTCTGTATGAACTGTTATCTCTATTTCTGTGGGAACTGTTATCTCTAATTCTGTATGAACTGTTATCTCTAATTCTGTATGAACTGTTATCTCTATTTCTGTGGGAACTGTTATCTCTAATTCTGTGGGAACTGTTATCTCTATTTCCTGTATTATCCCTTCTCACCTGAAAATCATCTCTCCTTGAGAATCGAGAATTTTGTGAATCTCTGGAATACCTGTTTCTATCATTGCTACTATTTCTAGAAAATGTATTTCTGTCGTTACTATAATTTCCTGAATAAGTATTCCTATCTCGACTGTAATCTCTCGAAAATTTGTTTCTATCTTGACTGTAATCTCTTGAGAATTTATTTCTATCTTGACTGTAATCTCTTGAAAATTTATTTCTATCTCTAAGATGATCTCTTGAATTTTTGTCAAACCCTGAATTATTCATTTGTGAACTACCTTCTCCACTACTATCTGTGTCAATCCTACGATCACTTTCTTTATTACCCCAATCTTCTACTAAAGTTACTTGTTTATTACACTCAATGTTATCAATTCTTTTTCGAATTGCACCTTTATTGTAAGCAAGATCTGTTTCAATGGCTGATTTATCATTGGCTGGTGGAACATAGTTAACAACTGAATGTTTAGCTTGGTCTAATTTTCGACATAATTCAATCAAATGTTCTTGAGAATCAATATCTATCAACATGAGTTGACTTTGGTAAAAAGGTAATATATTTCTTCTGATGATTTTAAATTTCACATCACTATCCACTTGCGTACCTAATCTTTTGAACAAGTTGTTCATATATGCTACGTATATTCCAATAGATTCTTTCTCACCTTGAGTCCTTGATCGTATTTGACTCCATAATTTATCATAATAATCCCTTGGTAAAAATTCATCTCGAAAATATTGACATAAACTGTTCCAATCATTAACTTTTTCTCGAATTGACCTAAAAAATACAAGGGCTTTTCCCTCAAAGAGTTCTATTGCACTTTTAAAAAGTTGATCTTGACTGATATTTCTTGCTTCACACAGTTCATCAATTCTTTCCAAGAATCCATTTATTCCCATTTCATGTTCTCCATTAAATTTCAAATTCCATTTATTTATTTCGTTGTTTTCATTTATACACAATTTTTCAAGAATTTTCGGTAAATCATTCATTGAAGCAATATCTGCTGGGTCATTTTTCTTTGGTGTTGATGTCACTTTTGCATTGGAAAAGTTAGGATTTTGTTGCATTAAATCAAAAGGTAGTGAACTGGGTGCAGTTTTCTTCAAAGTATCTTGTTTAATTTTCAAGTCAGTAACAAATCCGAGAGCAACAGTTAGAAGTTTAGCTTTCTGTTCACAGTAATCCTCATTTTTCTCAGCATCCACTCTCTCTAATCTGTTTAATGTGTGACAAAGTTTAGATTCAACCTTTTTTAATGAGTTTTGACTAACATCTCCACTAAGAAAAGTTTTGATTTCCTCTAACTTCCTCGAAATTATCTCAATTTCCTCTTTTGTATCTGAATTAATCTGTGTTCGAAAAGATTTTCCTTCTCTTTCTAAATTCAACAATTCCCTCAAAATTTTTCTCAGATCATCACAGGTATATGTATCATCTGAATGTCCCACGTCTTGGGGCACCCTTCGATTAGCTCGTCATAATATAAGATGAGTATAATTATAATTGTATAAAAAAAAAAAAAAGGAGAGAAGATTTTTTTTTCTAAATGGTTACAGCTCTCTATACTGTATAGCGAGTATTTTTTTTGGGTTTATTTCATTGGGGAATATATATAGGATGACCAGCAGAGGAGTGGTCTTCTTATGAATTTTTTTTTTGATATTCAATGTTTAGGATGCAGAGGTCCTGTATTCATGTATAATTGTAGTGCGGTAACTAGCTAGCTACCTAGGCTGTGACATCTGAAATATTACTTATGTGTAAGAATTCATAGATCTCAATGAACAGTTCAATGTTTATTTAATCCTCTTGTATTGAATGAACAGTGCACCCTTCATGCAAAAATTATAGGTTCTCTTCAATAGAAATTGTTTATAGTGATTTCATCCAAGAGTACTAGTGGGCTGATATTGTTTAGATTTAAATAAAAATGTAACCATTGAGAAGATATTCACGAGTTTTTCTTCCCTCAGGTATATCTATAGTCACAAGTAACCACTCTACACCAAATTAAATCTAGTAGACCCTGAGAGGCTGAGTTGGTCGAGGTATGTTGCGGATCTGGCTCTGAGGTATAGTCATCTCCAGTGGGGGAAGTGTTGAATTAGGGAGGATCGGTGGTAAGACCTAAACTCTCCCATATACCATCCCTAACCGAGCCAGAGCAGTAGCAAAATTGGCAAAATTGGCGCCCAACGTGGCTCTCTATACTGTATAGCGAGTATTTTTTTGGGTTTATTTCATTGGGGAATATATATAGGATGACCAGCAGAGGAGTGGTCTTCTTATGAATTTTTTTTTTGATATTCAATGTTTAGGATGCAGAGGTCCTGTATTCATGTATAATTGTAGTGCGGTAACTAGCTAGCTACCTAGGCTGTGACATCTGAAATATTACTTATGTGTAAGAATTCATAGATCTCAATGAACAGTTCAATGTTTATTTAATCCTCTTGTATTGAATGAACAGTGCACCCTTCATGCAAAAATTATAGGTTCTCTTCAATAGAAATTGTTTATAGTGATTTCATCCAAGAGTACTAGTGGGCTGATATTGTTTAGATTTAAATAAAAATGTAACCATTGAGAAGATATTCACGAGTTTTTCTTCCCTCAGGTATATCTATAGTCACAAGTAACCACTCTACACCAAATTAAATCTAGTAGACCCTGAGAGGCTGAGTTGGTCGAGGTATGTTGCGGATCTGGCTCTGAGGTATAGTCATCTTCAGTGGGGGAAGTGTTGAATTAGGGAGGATCGGTGGTAAGACCTAAACTCTCCCATATACCATCCCTAACCGAGCCAGAGCTGTAGCAAAATTGCCAATTTTGCTACTGCTCTGGCTCGGTTAGGGATGGTATATGGGAGAGTTTAGGTCTTACCACCGATCCTCCCTAATTCAACACTTCCCCCACTGGAGATGACTATACCTCAGAGCCAGATCCGCAACATACCTCGACCAACTCAGCCTCTCAGGGTCTACTAGATTTAATTTGGTGTAGAGTGGTTACTTGTGACTATAGATATACCTGAGGGAAGAAAAACTCGTGAATATCTTCTCAATGGTTACATTTTTATTTAAATCTAAACAATATCAGCCCACTAGTACTCTTGGATGAAATCACTATAAACAATTTCTATTGAAGAGAACCTATAATTTTTGCATGAAGGGTGCACTGTTCATTCAATACAAGAGGATTAAATAAACATTGAACTGTTCATTGAGATCTATGAATTCTTACACATAAGTAATATTTCAGATGTCACAGCCTAGGTAGCTAGCTAGTTACCGCACTACAATTATACATGAATACAGGACCTCTGCATCCTAAACATTGAATATCAAAAAAAAAATTCATAAGAAGACCACTCCTCTGCTGGTCATCCTATATATATTCCCCAATGAAATAAACCCAAAAAAAAATACTCGCTATACAGTATAGAGAGCTGTAACCATTTAGAAAAAAAAATCTTCTCTCCTTTTTTTTTTTTATACAATTATAATTATACTCATCTTATATTATGACGAGCTAATCGAAGGGTGCCCCAAGATCCTTCCGGGGACAATCCATCTCCAGGAGGGCAGCAATAAACCATCTCAGATTTGGAAAATAAGACGGGGATAGCTCAGGGAATTGGTAACAGCGCACATACCACAGCCCACACTCAGACAGACCAAGATGGCGGAACTTAAGCCAGGAAAGAAACCAGAAATTAAGTCGTCGGAATCAACCTCATCAATCAGAGTTATCCCATATGATATGATACTATATCATATCAGATAAAAAAAACTGTTCCAGATCTAAGACGTGGAGAATTTCACTTTAATGATAAGTCAGAAAAACAAGATTTGAAATTAAATGTAATACAAACAGCTGATGATTTGACTTTTGATCAAAAAATGCAACTAGAAAATGTTATCGAGGAATACTTTGAATCTATAAAAGATGTCAAACTAGGTTGTACAAATTTAATAGAACATAAAATCATTACAGATAGTCCACCTATCAAATCTAGATATTATCCTGTTAGTAAATACATGCAAGACAAAATTGATGAAGAAGTTTCTAAAATGTTGGACCTTGGGGTCATTGAACGAAGTGACTCAGGATGGAGCTCACCAATATTGATGGTACCTAAACCTAACGGTGAATTTCGATTTTGTGTCGACTTTCGAAAACTTAATGCTGTAACAGAAAAATGTGCTTATCCATTACCATACATCAGTTCGATTTTAGACAAACTTGGAAATGCCAGATACTTGAGTAGCTTAGATATTGCATCAGCTTATTGGCAGATTAGAATGAGCGAATCTAGTAAGAAATATACAGCTTTCACAATTCCTGGTCGAGGATTATTTCATTTTGCCCGTATGCCATTTGGTTTGACAAATGCACCAGCTACATTTGAAGCATTAGTTGATAAAATATTTGGCCCAGAACTAGAACCATATCTTTTCAAATATCTTGATGACATAATAATTTCAACACCCGATTTTGAAACACATATTAAAATTCTAAAAGAAGTATTCAGAAGATTAGAAGAGTCAGGCTTAACATTGAACAAAGAAAAATGTAAATTTTGCAGGGATGAATTGAAATACATTGGCTACATTGTGAATAGATCAGGTCTCAACGTAGATCCAGAAAAAGTGTCTGCAATAGTCGATATGCCACCTCCAAAAACTCCAAAACAAGTTAGAAGGTTAATAGGAATGGTCTCATGGTACAGAAAATTTATACCTAACATGTCAACTATAGTAGCTCCGTTAACAAATTTAACACGCAAAAAGGTGAAGTTTAAGTGGACATCAGAATGCGAAAAAGCTTTTAGAGATATCAAAAATGCCTTAATATCATCGCCAATACTTTCTTGTCCTAATTTCGATTATCCATTCATTTTACAAACTGATGCGTCATCTTACGGGTTAGGTGCTGTTTTGAGTCAATATTATGATAACAAAGAACATGTCATTGCATACATTTCTAGAACTTTGAATAAATGTGAAATGAAATATACAGTCACTGAAAAAGAATGCTTAGCTGCTATATGGGCATGCGAAAAGTTTCGATGCTATTTAGAAAATCCAATACCATTTTCTCTGATCACAGATCACCATAGTTTGCTCTGGATGCATAATCTGAAAAATCCGAATGGTCGCTTAGGACGTTGGGTTTTGAGATTACAGGATTTCAATTTTAAAATTTTTCACAGACCAGGACGATATCACTTGGTACCAGACTGCTTATCACGTGCCATACCAGGTAATATGTATGAAACGGATGAATGTGTAGAGAGAAGTGATGAAACTAGCCAAAGAGGTGAATGTATAAAAATGGCAGAAATTTCGGAAATAATTGGAAATATTGGATTCGAAACGAGAAAATGTGAACAAGACGAATGGTATGTTAAGATGTGTAACAAAGTGAAAGAGAAACCTTTGAACTTCTCAGATTGGAGAGTTAGTGAAGAAGGAATATTATATAAACATTTACGGGATAATAAATTTAATGAGGATATTGATAATTGGAAAATTGTAGTGCCCAAAGCATGTCGAGCTGACATAATGAAGCAATCACATTGTGATGAGAAATCAGGACATTTAGGTGTTTTTAAAACATATCATCGTATTTTATCTCGTTATTATTGGTCCAAACTGAAGGCAGATTGTAGTAGATTTGTTAAAAGATGCAAAATTTGTATGGAGCAAAAACCTGAACAACGTATGAAAGCAGGACAGATGGGTTCAAAACCTAAAATAAATAGATGTTGGCAATATATTTCTACAGATATAATTGGTCCATTAGTACAGAGTTCCCAACGTAATAGATATATCCTTACGGTTTGTGATTATTTCAGTAAATTCACACTATTTTTTCCTATGAGAACAGCGAATTCAAAAACAGTCATAAAATTATTAGAAGACAATGTATTTCTCTTATTTGGAACACCGGAATATATCAGGACAGATAATGGAGTACAATATAGAAGTAAAGAATTTACAAATTTTGCAGAAGAATATAGAGTAAAAATTTTGACAAATCCATTATATCACCCTGAATGTAATTTTTCTGAACGATATAACAGAATCATCAAAACAATGATAGCATCATTTATAAAAGATAACCAAAAAGTATGGGATAAGAATTTACCAAAGCTTTCTTGTGCATTGAGAACTGCGAGGTCCGAAGTTATCGATAATACACCCTATTTTGTAAATTTTGGAGTTGAAATGATCACTGATGGTAGACAGTATAAGGAGGAAAGAGATAAGTCCGTAGTTATGAGTGATATGGGGATAGAACAACAGAATAGTACACTATCAGAACAAAGTAAAAAATCAGAAAAATTGGCAAAAATTCGAGATTTTGTAGTCAAGAAATTAAAACAAGCACATCTTAAGGCAAAAAATCATTACAATTTGAGACATAGACCCGTACAATTGAATGAAGGTGATTTTGTTTGGAAGAAAAATTATTTATTATCAGACGCCTCGAAAAGTTTCACGGCTAAATTAGGGAAGAAATTTTCGGGTCCGTTTAAAATTATTGAAAAATGTGGTATAAATACCTATAAGTTGATAGATAGAAATGGAAATTCCAAAGGCAAATGGCACATAAAGGATTTAAAACCTGATGAAACCTTAGATCCTGATGAAAAATGGTAACAGGTATGCTTGAGAATTCTTTTCATTCCTGGATGAATGTACGTATGTGTAGATAGTGTATATTTGTGTATATAAATGAAAAAAAAATATCTGTCGATTTTTTTTTTTTTTTTTTTTTTTTTTCTCGGAAGAAAGGGGAGTATGTTACGGTCATGATTTTCGTTTAACAAAATAATAATATTCAATAAATCACCTCAAAGATGAGATATATCCAATGCCCTGTATAGGATGAATGTCTATTTGCAAAACTCATTATCATGCCCATAACAGAACTCTTATTGTGGATAGTTCTTGAGTCACAAACTGCAGAAAATCATCTTCTCAATTGTTACGTTGATTTCGGTAGATTTTTGCAGCATAAGTTTTAGTAGGTATAGGGAAAGTAATTATTACTTTGTGATATGGCAGATCTTTGTTCGAGGTATATTCCGTTCAAATTGATCATTCTTGGAAAACAGGCAGGCAGATAATAAGTGCACGTCACTGGTGTTGAGTACTCTTTGGAAGCAATATGTTGGCGTCCATGTTCACGCATCATCGTTCGGATTCCCGAAGAGATAGACACTACTGATTGGCTGAATTCCGAGGAAATCGAATTCACGCATGATTCTCGTGTTCTCTGTCAAAAATCTTCCATTATTCGACGACCTGTTAGACCATTAAGTGTGGGCTTGTGAGGTTATCAACCATCGAATGAAAGTGTTTTAAAAAAAAATTTGCATTCCTTATTCTTTTGCTGTGTTTTCGAAATCTGGGAAACTACCCTGTGTATGGGGATCTGTGAGGAAAAGGAAAGTTCGTAAGATATTAATATTTGGATAAATATTTTTTTCTTCTCGGCGTGGTCCGGCTAATTAAAAGCACGTTTAAAAAAAAAAACCTTCGTGGACTCGAAGGTAAGGTATTTAACACGATTATAAATGGGATGATTGTAGAATTGTTTGATTCTTACAGGTTTTTTTTATCTGATATGATATAGTATCATATCATATGGGATAACTCTGATTGATGAGGTTGATTCCGACGACTTAATTTCTGGTTTCTTTCCTGGCTTAAGTTCCGCCATCTTGGTCTGTCTGAGTGTGGGCTGTGGTATGTGCGCTGTTACCAATTCCCTGAGCTATCCCCGTCTTATTTTCCAAATCTGAGATGGTTTATTGCTGCCCTCCTGGAGATGGATTGTCCCCGGAAGGATCTTGGGGCACCCTTCGATTAGCTCGTCATAATATAAGATGAGTATAATTATAATTGTATAAAAAAAAAAAAGGAGAGAAGATTTTTTTTTCTAAATGGTTACAGCTCTCTATACTGTATAGCGAGTATTTTTTTTGGGTTTATTTCATTGGGGAATATATATAGGATGACCAGCAGAGGAGTGGTCTTCTTATGAATTTTTTTTTTGATATTCAATGTTTAGGATGCAGAGGTCCTGTATTCATGTATAATTGTAGTGCGGTAACTAGCTAGCTACCTAGGCTGTGACATCTGAAATATTACTTATGTGTAAGAATTCATAGATCTCAATGAACAGTTCAATGTTTATTTAATCCTCTTGTATTGAATGAACAGTGCACCCTTCATGCAAAAATTATAGGTTCTCTTCAATAGAAATTGTTTATAGTGATTTCATCCAAGAGTACTAGTGGGCTGATATTGTTTAGATTTAAATAAAAATGTAACCATTGAGAAGATATTCACGAGTTTTTCTTCCCTCAGGTATATCTATAGTCACAAGTAACCACTCTACACCAAATTAAATCTAGTAGACCCTGAGAGGCTGAGTTGGTCGAGGTATGTTGCGGATCTGGCTCTGAGGTATAGTCATCTCCAGTGGGGGAAGTGTTGAATTAGGGAGGATCGGTGGTAAGACCTAAACTCTCCCATATACCATCCCTAACCGAGCCAGAGCAGTAGCAAAATTGGCGCCCAACATTAAAGGGATTAACTGGATACCTTATTGTGTGTTGATGTTTTTTTTTTTCTTATTCTGTTTTGGGAGTTAAATTTTGACCTACAGCTTTTGGTATCAATTTTGAGTCTTTTGTGTGCCATTTTCCTTTTTTGTCGACTGTTGAAAACTTATTTCAAAATGTTACAATTGTACGTAGATAGGTTACTTAAAGATGAACTCATTTTTGAAATAAATGCTAGAGGAGGACATTCAGATGATACATATACCTGTGATGATCTGAGAAAAATTTTGAGGGAATTGTTGAATTTAGAAAGAGAAGGAAAATCTTTTCGAACACAGATTAATTCAGATACAAAAGAGGAAATTGAGATAATTTCGAGGAAGTTAGAGGAAATCAAAACTTTTCTTAGTGGAGATGTTAGTCAAAACTCATTAAAAAAGGTTGAATCTAAACTTTGTCACACATTAAACAGATTAGAGAGAGTGGATGCTGAGAAAAATGAGGATTACTGTGAACAGAAAGCTAAACTTCTAACTGTTGCTCTCGGATTTGTTACTGACTTGAAAATTAAACAAGATACTTTGAAGAAAACTGCACCCAGTTCACTACCTTTTGATTTAATGCAACAGAATCCTAACTTTTCCAATGCAAAAGTGACATCAACACCAAAGAAAAATGACCCAGCAGATATTGCTTCAATGAATGATTTACCGAAAATTCTTGAAAAATTGTGTATAAATGAAAACAACGAAATAAATAAATGGAATTTGAAATTTAATGGAGAACATGAAATGGGAATAAATGGATTCTTGGAAAGAATTGATGAACTGTGTGAAGCAAGAAATATCAGTCAAGATCAACTTTTTAAAAGTGCAATAGAACTCTTTGAGGGAAAAGCCCTTGTATTTTTTAGGTCAATTCGAGAAAAAGTTAATGATTGGAACAGTTTATGTCAATATTTTCGAGATGAATTTTTACCAAGGGATTATTATGATAAATTATGGAGTCAAATACGATCAAGGACTCAAGGTGAGAAAGAATCTATTGGAATATACGTAGCATATATGAACAACTTGTTCAAAAGATTAGGTACGCAAGTGGATAGTGATGTGAAATTTAAAATCATCAGAAGAAATATATTACCTTTTTACCAAAGTCAACTCATGTTGATAGATATTGATTCTCAAGAACATTTGATTGAATTATGTCGAAAATTAGACCAAGCTAAACATTCAGTTGTTAACTATGTTCCACCAGCCAATGATAAATCAGCCATTGAAACAGATCTTGCTTACAATAAAGGTGCAATTCGAAAAAGAATTGATAACATTGAGTGTAATAAACAAGTAACTTTAGTAGAAGATTGGGGTAATAAAGAAAGTGATCGTAGGATTGACACAGATAGTAGTGGAGAAGGTAGTTCACAAATGAATAATTCAGGGTTTGACAAAAATTCAAGAGATCATCTTAGAGATAGAAATAAATTTTCAAGAGATTACAGTCAAGATAGAAATAAATTCTCAAGAGATTACAGTCAAGATAGAAACAAATTTTCGAGAGATTACAGTCGAGATAGGAATACTTATTCAGGAAATTATAGTAACGACAGAAATACATTTTCTAGAAATAGTAGCAATGATAGAAACAGGTATTCCAGAGATTCACAAAATTCTCGATTCTCAAGGAGAGATGATTTTCAGGTGAGAAGGGATAATACAGGAAATAGAGATAACAGTTCCCACAGAATTAGAGATAACAGTTCCCACAGAAATAGAGATAACAGTTCATACAGAATTAGAGATAACAGTTCATACAGAATTAGAGATAACAGTTCCCACAGAAATAGAGATAACAGTTCATACAGAATTAGAGATAACAGTTCATACAGAAATAGGGACAACAGTACATTTAGGAACAGAAATAATAGTTTCAATAATTATAACAGGAATAACAGTTCTTATGTACAAAGGGATTTCAGTAGAGATAGGAATAATGTAAATAGGGATAGCGGCAATAATGTAAATAGGAATGATAGTACTAGACGTTACCAAGGACATTTTGAAAAGGATCAGGAGATTGTCTGCTACAAATGTAAGGGAAAAAATCACATTGCTAAATATTGTGCTTTAAAAAGGTCAAAAAACTAGATGTGAAGGTGTTTTCAGATCGTGAACATCCTTCTTCTGGAAATTCGAAACCGGTCGTAACGAACTCATCTCATAATAACATAGAAATCCTCAATTTAAATATTTTTGACAACTTCGACTTGAACCATATCTGCACCAGAAGTGAGATAAATAATTTTAATTCAAAAAATAAGCCTGTTTTAGACTACATGCTATCTCAAGTAGGAGAGAATGAGTGTCCACATGTGAAAGTATCAGTGTATGGTTGTGAATTGAATGGGTTACTGGATAGTGGTGCGAACAGAGTATTTTTAGGAAATTCTGGATATGAAATTTTACGTGACATAGGTATAAATTTGAAGCCTTCTTCAAATACAGAATGTATAGTTGCAAATAACGAATCGATCGAATGTATAGGTGTCATGACAATTCCAATAAGACTAAAGGATAAAGTACAAGTATTTAACGCAGTAGTAGTGCCAAAGTTGAAACATGCCATCGTTTTAGGAACTGAATTTTGGATTAAGATGTCACTTGTTCCAGATCTAAGACGTGGAGAATTTCACTTTAATGATAAGTCAGAAAAACAAGATTTGAAATTAAATGTAATACAAACAGCTGATGATTTGACTTTTGATCAAAAAATGCAACTAGAAAATGTTATCGAGGAATACTTTGAATCTATAAAAGATGTCAAACTAGGTTGTACAAATTTAATAGAACATAAAATCATTACAGATAGTCCACCTATCAAATCTAGATATTATCCTGTTAGTAAATACATGCAAGACAAAATTGATGAAGAAGTTTCTAAAATGTTGGACCTTGGGGTCATTGAACGAAGTGACTCAGGATGGAGCTCACCAATATTGATGGTACCTAAACCTAACGGTGAATTTCGATTTTGTGTCGACTTTCGAAAACTTAATGCTGTAACAGAAAAATGTGCTTATCCATTACCATACATCAGTTCGATTTTAGACAAACTTGGAAATGCCAGATACTTGAGTAGCTTAGATATTGCATCAGCTTATTGGCAGATTAGAATGAGCGAATCTAGTAAGAAATATACAGCTTTCACAATTCCTGGTCGAGGATTATTTCATTTTGCCCGTATGCCATTTGGTTTGACAAATGCACCAGCTACATTTGAAGCATTAGTTGATAAAATATTTGGCCCAGAACTAGAACCATATCTTTTCAAATATCTTGATGACATAATAATTTCAACACCCGATTTTGAAACACATATTAAAATTCTAAAAGAAGTATTCAGAAGATTAGAAGAGTCAGGCTTAACATTGAACAAAGAAAAATGTAAATTTTGCAGGGATGAATTGAAATACATTGGCTACATTGTGAATAGATCAGGTCTCAACGTAGATCCAGAAAAAGTGTCTGCAATAGTCGATATGCCACCTCCAAAAACTCCAAAACAAGTTAGAAGGTTAATAGGAATGGTCTCATGGTACAGAAAATTTATACCTAACATGTCAACTATAGTAGCTCCGTTAACAAATTTAACACGCAAAAAGGTGAAGTTTAAGTGGACATCAGAATGCGAAAAAGCTTTTAGAGATATCAAAAATGCCTTAATATCATCGCCAATACTTTCTTGTCCTAATTTCGATTATCCATTCATTTTACAAACTGATGCGTCATCTTACGGGTTAGGTGCTGTTTTGAGTCAATATTATGATAACAAAGAACATGTCATTGCATACATTTCTAGAACTTTGAATAAATGTGAAATGAAATATACAGTCACTGAAAAAGAATGCTTAGCTGCTATATGGGCATGCGAAAAGTTTCGATGCTATTTAGAAAATCCAATACCATTTTCTCTGATCACAGATCACCATAGTTTGCTCTGGATGCATAATCTGAAAAATCCGAATGGTCGCTTAGGACGTTGGGTTTTGAGATTACAGGATTTCAATTTTAAAATTTTTCACAGACCAGGACGATATCACTTGGTACCAGACTGCTTATCACGTGCCATACCAGGTAATATGTATGAAACGGATGAATGTGTAGAGAGAAGTGATGAAACTAGCCAAAGAGGTGAATGTATAAAAATGGCAGAAATTTCGGAAATAATTGGAAATATTGGATTCGAAACGAGAAAATGTGAACAAGACGAATGGTATGTTAAGATGTGTAACAAAGTGAAAGAGAAACCTTTGAACTTCTCAGATTGGAGAGTTAGTGAAGAAGGAATATTATATAAACATTTACGGGATAATAAATTTAATGAGGATATTGATAATTGGAAAATTGTAGTGCCCAAAGCATGTCGAGCTGACATAATGAAGCAATCACATTGTGATGAGAAATCAGGACATTTAGGTGTTTTTAAAACATATCATCGTATTTTATCTCGTTATTATTGGTCCAAACTGAAGGCAGATTGTAGTAGATTTGTTAAAAGATGCAAAATTTGTATGGAGCAAAAACCTGAACAACGTATGAAAGCAGGACAGATGGGTTCAAAACCTAAAATAAATAGATGTTGGCAATATATTTCTACAGATATAATTGGTCCATTAGTACAGAGTTCCCAACGTAATAGATATATCCTTACGGTTTGTGATTATTTCAGTAAATTCACACTATTTTTTCCTATGAGAACAGCGAATTCAAAAACAGTCATAAAATTATTAGAAGACAATGTATTTCTCTTATTTGGAACACCGGAATATATCAGGACAGATAATGGAGTACAATATAGAAGTAAAGAATTTACAAATTTTGCAGAAGAATATAGAGTAAAAATTTTGACAAATCCATTATATCACCCTGAATGTAATTTTTCTGAACGATATAACAGAATCATCAAAACAATGATAGCATCATTTATAAAAGATAACCAAAAAGTATGGGATAAGAATTTACCAAAGCTTTCTTGTGCATTGAGAACTGCGAGGTCCGAAGTTATCGATAATACACCCTATTTTGTAAATTTTGGAGTTGAAATGATCACTGATGGTAGACAGTATAAGGAGGAAAGAGATAAGTCCGTAGTTATGAGTGATATGGGGATAGAACAACAGAATAGTACACTATCAGAACAAAGTAAAAAATCAGAAAAATTGGCAAAAATTCGAGATTTTGTAGTCAAGAAATTAAAACAAGCACATCTTAAGGCAAAAAATCATTACAATTTGAGACATAGACCCGTACAATTGAATGAAGGTGATTTTGTTTGGAAGAAAAATTATTTATTATCAGACGCCTCGAAAAGTTTCACGGCTAAATTAGGGAAGAAATTTTCGGGTCCGTTTAAAATTATTGAAAAATGTGGTATAAATACCTATAAGTTGATAGATAGAAATGGAAATTCCAAAGGCAAATGGCACATAAAGGATTTAAAACCTGATGAAACCTTAGATCCTGATGAAAAATGGTAACAGGTATGCTTGAGAATTCTTTTCATTCCTGGATGAATGTACGTATGTGTAGATAGTGTATATTTGTGTATATAAATGAAAAAAAAATATCTGTCGATTTTTTTTTTTTTTTTCTCGGAAGAAAGGGGAGTATGTTACGGTCATGATTTTCGTTTAACAAAATAATAATATTCAATAAATCACCTCAAAGATGAGATATATCCAATGCCCTGTATAGGATGAATGTCTATTTGCAAAACTCATTATCATGCCCATAACAGAACTCTTATTGTGGATAGTTCTTGAGTCACAAACTGCAAAAAATTTGCATTCCTTATTCTTTTGCTGTGTTTTCGAAATCTGGGAAACTACCCTGTGTATGGGGATCTGTGAGGAAAAGGAAAGTTCGTAAGATATTAATATTTGGATAAATATTTTTTTCTTCTCGGCGTGGTCCGGCTAATTAAAAGCACGTTTAAAAAAATAAAACCTTCGTGGACTCGAAGGTAAGGTATTTAACACGATTATAAATGGGATGATTGTAGAATTGTTTGATTCTTACAGGTTTTTTTATCTGATATGATATAGTATCATATCATATGGGATAACTCTGATTGATGAGGTTGATTCCGACGACTTAATTTCTGGTTTCTTTCCTGGCTTAAGTTCCGCCATCTTGGTCTGTCTGAGTGTGGGCTGTGGTATGTGCGCTGTTACCAATTCCCTGAGCTATCCCCGTCTTATTTTCCAAATCTGAGATGGTTTATTGCTGCCCTCCTGGAGATGGATTGTCCCCGGAAGGATCTTGGGGCACCCTTCGATTAGCTCGTCATAATATAAGATGAGTATAATTATAATTGTATAAAAAAAAAAAAAGGAGAGAAGATTTTTTTTTCTAAATGGTTACAGCTCTCTATACTGTATAGCGAGTATTTTTTTTGGGTTTATTTCATTGGGGAATATATATAGGATGACCAGCAGAGGAGTGGTCTTCTTATGAATTTTTTTTTTTTGATATTCAATGTTTAGGATGCAGAGGTCCTGTATTCATGTATAATTGTAGTGCGGTAACTAGCTAGCTACCTAGGCTGTGACATCTGAAATATTACTTATGTGTAAGAATTCATAGATCTCAATGAACAGTTCAATGTTTATTTAATCCTCTTGTATTGAATGAACAGTGCACCCTTCATGCAAAAATTATAGGTTCTCTTCAATAGAAATTGTTTATAGTGATTTCATCCAAGAGTACTAGTGGGCTGATATTGTTTAGATTTAAATAAAAATGTAACCATTGAGAAGATATTCACGAGTTTTTCTTCCCTCAGGTATATCTATAGTCACAAGTAACCACTCTACACCAAATTAAATCTAGTAGACCCTGAGAGGCTGAGTTGGTCGAGGTATGTTGCGGATCTGGCTCTGAGGTATAGTCATCTTCAGTGGGGGAAGTGTTGAATTAGGGAGGATCGGTGGTAAGACCTAAACTCTCCCATATACCATCCCTAACCGAGCCAGAGCTGTAGCAAAATTGGCGCCCAACGTGGGGCATCTTTTAACAAATCTACTACAATCTGCCTTCAGTTTGGACCAATAATAACGAGATAAAATTCGATGATATGTTTTAAAAACACCTAAATGTCCTGATTTCTCATCACAATGTGATTGCTTCATTATGTCAGCTCGACATGCTTTGGGCACTACAATTTTCCAATTATCAATATCCTCATTAAATTTATTATCCCGTAAATGTTTATATAATATTCCTTCTTCACTAACTCTCCAATCTGAGAAGTTCAAAGGTTTCTCTTTCACTTTGTTACACATCTTAACATACCATTCGTCTTGTTCACATTTTCTCGTTTCGAATCCAATATTTCCAATTATTTCCGAAATTTCTGCCATTTTTATACATTCACCTCTTTGGCTAGTTTCATCACTTCTCTCTACACATTCATCCGTTTCATACATATTACCTGGTATGGCACGTGATAAGCAGTCTGGTACCAAGTGATATCGTCCTGGTCTGTGAAAAATTTTAAAATTGAAATCCTGTAATCTCAAAACCCAACGTCCTAAGCGACCATTCGGATTTTTCAGATTATGCATCCAGAGCAAACTATGGTGATCTGTGATCAGAGAAAATGGTATTGGATTTTCTAAATAGCATCGAAACTTTTCGCATGCCCATATAGCAGCTAAGCATTCTTTTTCAGTGACTGTATATTTCATTTCACATTTATTCAAAGTTCTAGAAATGTATGCAATGACATGTTCTTTGTTATCATAATATTGACTCAAAACAGCACCTAACCCGTAAGATGACGCATCAGTTTGTAAAATGAATGGATAATCGAAATTAGGACAAGAAAGTATTGGCGATGATATTAAGGCATTTTTGATATCTCTAAAAGCTTTTTCGCATTCTGATGTCCACTTAAACTTCACCTTTTTGCGTGTTAAATTTGTTAACGGAGCTACTATAGTTGACATGTTAGGTATAAATTTTCTGTACCATGAGACCATTCCTATTAACCTTCTAACTTGTTTTGGAGTTTTTGGAGGTGGCATATCGACTATTGCAGACACTTTTTCTGGATCTACGTTGAGACCTGATCTATTCACAATGTAGCCAATGTATTTCAATTCATCCCTGCAAAATTTACATTTTTCTTTGTTCAATGTTAAGCCTGACTCTTCTAATCTTCTGAATACTTCTTTTAGAATTTTAATATGTGTTTCAAAATCGGGTGTTGAAATTATTATGTCATCAAGATATTTGAAAAGATATGGTTCTAGTTCTGGGCCAAATATTTTATCAACTAATGCTTCAAATGTAGCTGGTGCATTTGTCAAACCAAATGGCATACGGGCAAAATGAAATAATCCTCGACCAGGAATTGTGAAAGCTGTATATTTCTTACTAGATTCGCTCATTCTAATCTGCCAATAAGCTGATGCAATATCTAAGCTACTCAAGTATCTGGCATTTCCAAGTTTGTCTAAAATCGAACTGATGTATGGTAATGGATAAGCACATTTTTCTGTTACAGCATTAAGTTTTCGAAAGTCGACACAAAATCGAAATTCACCGTTAGGTTTAGGTACCATCAATATTGGTGAGCTCCATCCTGAGTCACTTCGTTCAATGACCCCAAGGTCCAACATTTTAGAAACTTCTTCATCAATTTTGTCTTGCATGTATTTACTAACAGGATAATATCTAGATTTGATAGGTGGACTATCTGTAATGATTTTATGTTCTATTAAATTTGTACAACCTAGTTTGACATCTTTTATAGATTCAAAGTATTCCTCGATAACATTTTCTAGTTGCATTTTTTGATCAAAAGTCAAATCATCAGCTGTTTGTATTACATTTAATTTCAAATCTTGTTTTTCTGACTTATCATTAAAGTGAAATTCTCCACGTCTTAGATCTGGAACAAGTGACATCTTAATCCAAAATTCAGTTCCTAAAACGATGGCATGTTTCAACTTTGGCACTACTACTGCGTTAAATACTTGTACTTTATCCTTTAGTCTTATTGGAATTGTCATGACACCTATACATTCGATCGATTCGTTATTTGCAACTATACATTCTGTATTTGAAGAAGGCTTCAAATTTATACCTATGTCACGTAAAATTTCATATCCAGAATTTCCTAAAAATACTCTGTTCGCACCACTATCCAGTAACCCATTCAATTCACAACCATACACTGATACTTTCACATGTGGACACTCATTCTCTCCTACTTGAGATAGCATGTAGTCTAAAACAGGCTTATTTTTTGAATTAAAATTATTTATCTCACTTCTGGTGCAGATATGGTTCAAGTCGAAGTTGTCAAAAATATTTAAATTGAGGATTTCTATGTTATTATGAGATGAGTTCGTTACGACCGGTTTCGAATTTCCAGAAGAAGGATGTTCACGATCTGAAAACACCTTCACATCTAGTTTTTTGACCTTTTTAAAGCACAATATTTAGCAATGTGATTTTTTCCCTTACATTTGTAGCAGACAATCTCCTGATCCTTTTCAAAATGTCCTTGGTAACGTCTAGTACTATCATTCCTATTTACATTATTGCCGCTATCCCTATTTACATTATTCCTATCTCTACTGAAATCCCTTTGTACATAAGAACTGTTATTCCTGTTATAATTATTGAAACTATTATTTCTGTTCCTAAATGTACTGTTGTCCCTATTTCTGTATGAACTGTTATCTCTAATTCTGTATGAACTGTTATCTCTATTTCTGTGGGAACTGTTATCTCTAATTCTGTATGAACTGTTATCTCTAATTCTGTATGAACTGTTATCTCTATTTCTGTGGGAACTGTTATCTCTAATTCTGTGGGAACTGTTATCTCTATTTCCTGTATTATCCCTTCTCACCTGAAAATCATCTCTCCTTGAGAATCGAGAATTTTGTGAATCTCTGGAATACCTGTTTCTATCATTGCTACTATTTCTAGAAAATGTATTTCTGTCGTTACTATAATTTCCTGAATAAGTATTCCTATCTCGACTGTAATCTCTCGAAAATTTGTTTCTATCTTGACTGTAATCTCTTGAGAATTTATTTCTATCTTGACTGTAATCTCTTGAAAATTTATTTCTATCTCTAAGATGATCTCTTGAATTTTTGTCAAACCCTGAATTATTCATTTGTGAACTACCTTCTCCACTACTATCTGTGTCAATCCTACGATCACTTTCTTTATTACCCCAATCTTCTACTAAAGTTACTTGTTTATTACACTCAATGTTATCAATTCTTTTTCGAATTGCACCTTTATTGTAAGCAAGATCTGTTTCAATGGCTGATTTATCATTGGCTGGTGGAACATAGTTAACAACTGAATGTTTAGCTTGGTCTAATTTTCGACATAATTCAATCAAATGTTCTTGAGAATCAATATCTATCAACATGAGTTGACTTTGGTAAAAAGGTAATATATTTCTTCTGATGATTTTAAATTTCACATCACTATCCACTTGCGTACCTAATCTTTTGAACAAGTTGTTCATATATGCTACGTATATTCCAATAGATTCTTTCTCACCTTGAGTCCTTGATCGTATTTGACTCCATAATTTATCATAATAATCCCTTGGTAAAAATTCATCTCGAAAATATTGACATAAACTGTTCCAATCATTAACTTTTTCTCGAATTGACCTAAAAAATACAAGGGCTTTTCCCTCAAAGAGTTCTATTGCACTTTTAAAAAGTTGATCTTGACTGATATTTCTTGCTTCACACAGTTCATCAATTCTTTCCAAGAATCCATTTATTCCCATTTCATGTTCTCCATTAAATTTCAAATTCCATTTATTTATTTCGTTGTTTTCATTTATACACAATTTTTCAAGAATTTTCGGTAAATCATTCATTGAAGCAATATCTGCTGGGTCATTTTTCTTTGGTGTTGATGTCACTTTTGCATTGGAAAAGTTAGGATTTTGTTGCATTAAATCAAAAGGTAGTGAACTGGGTGCAGTTTTCTTCAAAGTATCTTGTTTAATTTTCAAGTCAGTAACAAATCCGAGAGCAACAGTTAGAAGTTTAGCTTTCTGTTCACAGTAATCCTCATTTTTCTCAGCATCCACTCTCTCTAATCTGTTTAATGTGTGACAAAGTTTAGATTCAACCTTTTTTAATGAGTTTTGACTAACATCTCCACTAAGAAAAGTTTTGATTTCCTCTAACTTCCTCGAAATTATCTCAATTTCCTCTTTTGTATCTGAATTAATCTGTGTTCGAAAAGATTTTCCTTCTCTTTCTAAATTCAACAATTCCCTCAAAATTTTTCTCAGATCATCACAGGTATATGTATCATCTGAATGTCCTCCTCTAGCATTTATTTCAAAAATGAGTTCATCTTTAAGTAACCTATCTACGTACAATTGTAACATTTTGAAATAAGTTTTCAACAGTCGACAAAAAAGGAAAATGGCACACAAAAGACTCAAAATTGATACCAAAAGCTGTAGGTCAAAATTTAACTCCCAAAACAGAATAAGAAAAAAAAAAACATCAACACACAATAAGGTATCCAGTTAATCCCTTTAATGTTGGGCGCCAATTTTGCTACTGCTCTGGCTCGGTTAGGGATGGTATATGGGAGAGTTTAGGTCTTACCACCGATCCTCCCTAATTCAACACTTCCCCCACTGGAGATGACTATACCTCAGAGCCAGATCCGCAACATACCTCGACCAACTCAGCCTCTCAGGGTCTACTAGATTTAATTTGGTGTAGAGTGGTTACTTGTGACTATAGATATACCTGAGGGAAGAAAAACTCGTGAATATCTTCTCAATGGTTACATTTTTATTTAAATCTAAACAATATCAGCCCACTAGTACTCTTGGATGAAATCACTATAAACAATTTCTATTGAAGAGAACCTATAATTTTTGCATGAAGGGTGCACTGTTCATTCAATACAAGAGGATTAAATAAACATTGAACTGTTCATTGAGATCTATGAATTCTTACACATAAGTAATATTTCAGATGTCACAGCCTAGGTAGCTAGCTAGTTACCGCACTACAATTATACATGAATACAGGACCTCTGCATCCTAAACATTGAATATCAAAAAAAAAAATCATAAGAAGACCACTCCTCTGCTGGTCATCCTATATATATTCCCCAATGAAATAAACCCAAAAAAAATACTCGCTATACAGTATAGAGAGCTGTAACCATTTAGAAAAAAAAATCTTCTCTCCTTTTTTTTTTTTATACAATTATAATTATACTCATCTTATATTATGACGAGCTAATCGAAGGGTGCCCCAAGATCCTTCCGGGGACAATCCATCTCCAGGAGGGCAGCAATAAACCATCTCAGATTTGGAAAATAAGACGGGGATAGCTCAGGGAATTGGTAACAGCGCACATACCACAGCCCACACTCAGACAGACCAAGATGGCGGAACTTAAGCCAGGAAAGAAACCAGAAATTAAGTCGTCGGAATCAACCTCATCAATCAGAGTTATCCCATATGATATGATACTATATCATATCAGATAAAAAAAACCTGTAAGAATCAAACAATTCTACAATCATCCCATTTATAATCGTGTTAAATACCTTACCTTCGAGTCCACGAAGGTTTTTTTTTTTAAACGTGCTTTTAATTAGCCGGACCACGCCGAGAAGAAAAAAATATTTATCCAAATATTAATATCTTACGAACTTTCCTTTTCCTCACAGATCCCCATACACAGGGTAGTTTCCCAGATTTCGAAAACACAGCAAAAGAATAAGGAATGCAAATTTTTTTTTAAAACACTTTCATTCGATGGTTGATAACCTCACAAGCCCACACTTAATGGTCTAACAGGTCGTCGAATAATGGAAGATTTTTGACAGAGAACACGAGAATCATGCGTGAATTCGATTTCCTCGGAATTCAGCCAATCAGTAGTGTCTATCTCTTCGGGAATCCGAACGATGATGCGTGAACATGGACGCCAACATATTGCTTCCAAAGAGTACTCAACACCAGTGACGTGCACTTATTATCTGCCTGCCTGTTTTCCAAGAATGATCAATTTGAACGGAATATACCTCGAACAAAGATCTGCCATATCACAAAGTAATAATTACTTTCCCTATACCTACTAAAACTTATGCTGCAAAAATCTACCGAAATCAACGTAACAATTGAGAAGATGATTTTCTGCAGTTTGTGACTCAAGAACTATCCACAATAAGAGTTCTGTTATGGGCATGATAATGAGTTTTGCAAATAGACATTCATCCTATACAGGGCATTGGATATATCTCATCTTTGAGGTGATTTATTGAATATTATTATTTTGTTAAACGAAAATCATGACCGTAACATACTCCCCTTTCTTCCGAGAAAAAAAAAAAAAAAAAAAAAAAAAATCGACAGATATTTTTTTTTCATTTATATACACAAATATACACTATCTACACATACGTACATTCATCCAGGAATGAAAAGAATTCTCAAGCATACCTGTTACCATTTTTCATCAGGACGATTCTTCTTCTTCTTCTTCTTCTTCTTCTTTTAGTTCGGCTTCCAAAACGTATGAGGGCGTTGTGAGCGGTCCAGGTTTGTTCTATGGTAGATCACATTCTATCTGTGAGTGTTTTCTGTGGTGAGAATGACAAAACTGAATATGAAACCGTAGCTGTCTGCGATAGCGGCAGCAAAAAGAAAAAGCAGCAGCATTCACCAATGCAGGATAGTGGTTCTTGAGGCAATACTGAAATTGGGGTGATCACCAATACCAACGACAAAAACCAAATGCATACCATATTTCCAGAAACAGAACTGAATTATTATACCTTAAAATGAAAAATTCCGGAATTTTTGACTTGAAAGCAAAACATCAAACGATATTTGACGAAGAGTTTTCTCAAGTGGACTAGGAACGAGATGTGGAAGTATTTTAGATTGGTCTGTTGACCATCACTAGTCAGTTTCAACAGAATTATCATTTCCCATTTTTGATTTGAATTTTCGTGAATCGTTCCAGCTTGAAATGTGTTCAATGAATTACAATATTTTATGTTGTGTTGAGATATGTCCTTTTTCATAAATGAATACGTTCTAGTGTTCTCATTGTTAGTTATGATATTTCAAGATTTCTCGTTTCCTTGACAAGAAATCTCGGTACTGACATCACATTTCTTGTCCTGTCTTGAAATTTAGAATAACTTTTTGTCTTGATCTTGTTTTGAAATCAAGACCTCTACCTAAATGTTCCAACGCGTTCCAACCAATGAAAACAGCGAACGAGAGAGGCAAGCAGAAGTGATCAGCTGACTGATGGCAAAATTGTACCTTTCTTTGTTCCAAATCCAGATGAATCAGTAGCTCTTTCTTTTTCTAATGTTCGTTTCAATGCTCCTCATAAGTCTATGCGGCGCAAGGGTGCATCTAGTAGAGATAAACATATTTAATAACATATCTCTAGCTATCAGGTGCTAAAATATTACATAAAATATTACATATGAAACAGCTCCACTCGAATAATTGGAATTAATGTTCCTTCACGTGATTCGATTAACTTTGGAATTGTACTCATTCGAAATCTCAGCAATTTCAAATGAATGAATGAATGAACATTTTTTTAGTTTTCGTGAGATTTCGTGAGAGCGCCAAGAGGTCGCACAATTATTATTAAATTATCATTCCTCAAAGAAATATATTGGGAAAGAGATCGAATATATTTAAGAAATATCCAATATATTGGATATTTTTCCAATACATAACATCTTTTTCTTAATATATTGAAAATAAATCCTGATAATTGGATTTTTTACCATTTTCTATTCGTGGACTGGAACCTTGTTTATCCGTCGCCGAACGCGGGTATATAGTCGCGGAAGTACACCTAGTCAAAATCTATCTCTGTCAATTCATCGTACAATGGATAAGAGAGAAAATCGCCAGAAAAGTGAACGTCGGAACTTAATTCATGCACATTGATATTTGAAATGTCATTGTGAATAATGTCAACAATTCGAAGTGACTAGTGGGTCGACAGCATTGATCGTTTATTATAGAGTGATAATCGTAACGAAGAAGGGAATACATACTACGAAAGGCAAATCAATTTTCATTACTCATCTACCTACTTCCTAGAATGATATTATATTCTTCCACACAATTCATAGATGATATATTTTCTAAACTCAAGTTATTCTGCTGCTTTACAACAAACTCAAAGTCCAAAATCAGTGGAAATAAACATTACAAAAATAATTGTACATTATTCAGACACTAAAATCAATCTGGCTGAACTTAAAATTGGAATTACGAAACTAAAAACAAAAAGAAATGGAAATATGGAAATCAAATGTAAGACTCAACAGGAACTGGTTACGTTGAAACATGCAATAGGAAGCAACTTGAAAGAAGAATATGAAATCAAAATGAGTGAAATGAAACAACCACGTATCAAAATTGTGGTTTTTACCCAAGAACATACACAGGAAGAAATTGGAAACTGTCTGAAAAAACAAAACGATTTAAGAGGTGAAATTAAGTAAATTTCATTCGAAGAAACAGAAATTTTTTGCGAAGCTGCACCGAATACATTTTATCAAATTATGAATCTCAAGAAGCTGTGCCTGGGATGGGATACGAGGACCTAAGTGTACCCAAATGTTACAACTACCAAGGATTTCATCATAAAAAACAAGACTACACGCAGAAAAAGGTATGTCCAGTATGCAGTGATGAACATGAAGAACAAATGTGCCGCAGAAAAAAAACATTTTGTAAGAACTGTGACATCTCGAATGCAAAATACAAAACAAACCATACCACTGATCATCAAAGTAACATTCCTGAATGTTCAACCTTAAAGTTTCACATAGAAGTACTCAGGAACAAAATTAACTACCATCAGTAAAGGGATTTTTATACTCATTTATACTATTTCAATGGATATTGCTGAACTGTAAGTTATAATATAAAAAGTTCTGCTCTGACATAGCATACTAAAGCTTATTCACATTATTATACGAAGTGCTCAGAAAAATTTTGACATGTTTCTAACTTTCCTTGAAACGTTTCAAATGAAAGATTTGGATGTTATGATTTTTGGTGAAACTCGAAATATTCACAATATTGATAATTTCACGATACCTGGATTTCAAACTTGCTACAATAACAGCAACATGAATCAGAATGATGGCGTCCTTATTTTTATCAGAGATTTTATTACCTTTGACATAAAACATGCTATTCTACCAATAACTAAGGTAACAATTAGTAATATCACATTCAAACTATCAAATATACAATTTTTTATAATGCATTGTTATAGATCTCCATCTACAAATGATAACCTATTCCTGACTGATTTAGAATTTTATTTTAACAATTTAACAACGACGTAGATGTATTTATAGGGGATATCAACTTTGACATTCTCAACCCTGCAAAACCAACAAATAACAGTTATTTATCTATGTTATCATACTTTGGGTTCGAGTCCTACATAAATTCGTACACTAGAGTAACCGTGGAAACTAACACCTGTCTTGATCATATTTTCATATGAAAAAATATTGGTACTGACAAATTAACACTCGATTCATTTGTTATTGATACAGATATTACGGATCATTTCCTCATCTTCCTGAATATTGGATCAAACGAGATTAGAAATGACAACACAAATATTGAACTGAAAAGTACAGTCGAGTTTGACGAAGAAAAATTTTAAAATAAAATGAGGAAAGTATGTTGGAACAATGTTCTTTCACTGAAAGACCCAGCAATGGCATACAAACTTTTCTTTGATACCTTTATATCACTGAAATATGAGTGTACCTTCACAAGAAATGTTCCCCATAGAGAACATAGGAAACTGAAACCTTGGATTCCACAAGGAATAATAAGCATAGAGACAAATTGAAGCAGCGGTTGATAGAAAATGAAAATGATATCAATTTACTCCGAGAGTATGAAAAATACAGGAATCATCTCAACAAAATTATACTGCATGCAAGAAACAACTATTATAAAAACCAGATTAATGATAATATTACCAACATAAAGAAAATTTACGAAATAACCTCTGATGCAGCAAATGAGACAAAAAACAGAGCTAATAATAATTTGATAATTTCAGATGAAAATGAAGAAGAATTTCAAAATGATTATTATGTGAATGCTGGATTGAACATGGCATCAAAAATAAAGGAACCCACAACTGAAATTATAATCAAATACCCCCCTTTAATTGATTCTATAGCATTAAAACCTATTTCCAAGGAAGAGATAATTATGTACATTAGTACACTGAGAACATTAGTAACAGTAGACCAGGCATGAATTCGGATGAAACATTCTATATTGCCTTCTCAATGACAGATTCAAAGAGACCACAATTCAATTCTATCACAATCAATGATCTTATAATAAAAGAAACTGATTCCATAAAATATCTAGGTATCACTCTGAACAAGAATGTAAAATGGACGAATCACATTAAAGACTTGACTTACAAAATAAGACGATTGATTCATAAATTTTATATGATACGCAAAATCTCAACAAAAAAACTTCTTCTGCAAATCTACAAGTCCCTAGTGGAATCACTCCTAAATAAATTATGGAATCATAGTGTGGGGAGGGCTCTATGACAATGCATTAAATCAACTAAATGTAGTACAAAACTATATAATAAGAAAAATATTATTCAAAAATAGACTATATTCCACAAATTGTCTCTATAATGAATCCATTCTGAATGTGCGATGCCTATACTATCTTACCAAATGCGTCTTCTGTTTGAAATCTTCGAACAAACATTTTGTGAACCATGGTTATCGAACTAGACAACACACAAACAAAAATATGGTCATACCATTCAGAAAATATGATGGAAACCAATGGTTTGTTACAAGTCTTGCACCAAGAATTCATAACATCCTACCTAATGACATCAAAGCAATAACTAAATACAAAAACTTTGTTGATAAATGCAAGCACTTTATTCATATGAATAGTGACAACATACATAAAATGCTTTACAAAGGTTGCTGGAATAATTTAACATCAACTATATCTGTCTTACTGATGTATTATTCATTATTAGTATTACTATATTTTTTTTTCATTGTGACACTATTCTGTACATTTCAATACCTACTTTTATTTTCTCTCAATCTATAATATTTTGGCATTATTGCACAAACAATGGGGATCTGAGAATCTAGTACAGTTCAATGCAACTAAAACTCAAGTTGGTATGTTCACTAAGAAGGCTGATCACACAATGCCCAATTTGATGATGTCGGGTACCACTGTTCCTATGAGGTCGTCAATATCCATGCTGGGTGTCACCACCAACAGTGCTCTCTCATGGGACGATCATGTGAGGTCCATTGCGAAAACTGCTTCACAAAAACTCGGTTTTCTTTTCCGTGCGAAGAGATACTTCACATCCCAGCAACTGCTTATGATCTACAAAGCACAAATTCGACCTGTCCTGGAGTACTGTTCACATGTTTGGAGCTCAGCCCCCAAACATACGCTTAAGCTCTTAGATTCAATTCAGAAGAGAGCTATTCGCCTAGTCGATGACACAACACTCACCAAATCATTGACCTCTCTAGATCATCGTAGAAAGGTCGGCGATCTTTGCCTTTTTTATAGGTACTTTCACGGTCGGTGCTCAACGGAAATATCATCTATTATGCCACCACGCGCGATTCCTAGTAGACAAACCAGACGAGCTCAAGCTGGTCACCCCTACACTGTCAGGCTCGAGACCTGTCGAACATCGCTATACCAAGCATCATTCATCAATAGAACGGCAAAGTTGTGGAATTCTTTGCCTAGTGAAGTCTTTCCTGATGCTTACAACCTCCAAACATTCAAGAAAAATTCCAACACCTTCCTTCTTTCCCAAAATTCCACCGCTGGCTAACACGATGTTCCTCGAACATCATAAGTTTCCCTTTCGTGTTGTCCACAGATAAAAAAAAACAGGTGTTAACTCACCTAGGTGCATAGTTGTAAAAATGTACTCACGAACTTGTCATCATCACATATTGATGTATAATATGTTTATTATTTTTTTGAATAAAAAGTTATAATTTTGTCTGTCTGTCTGCAGCACCAAGTTTAATTTTGTCAAAATGTTCGAATTTCTCAGTGGGTACTCATGATATATATGACAGGGTTTACAATAAAATGATAATAATAATAGTTTATTTCCACAAGATAATTACATTCGATATAACATAATAATTATACGACACAATAAACAGACTGTTTTTCGTCCATAAGAACCTTAGATAGGTTGTGCATGGACAGCATCCATATATATATATATATATATATATATAAGAAATTAAAGCCTAAGAGGAGTAGGGTCAAATTTACCCAAATACCCCCCTGGTTTGTACGCCCCTGGTTGAAGGTGACAAAATCCGGAAGGCTCAAACTGATGAACCTACGAACTAGATTTCATGTCCCAAAATTGGTTGCGATAGCTGCAGTAGTACGGAAGCTATAAAACGAAAAGTAGTTTTTGAAGGTCATCTTCGAAGGGCCCTAGCTCCCTGAAGAAGTGTTTCCGGACCCATGTCCACATGAACTTTTTTTCTTATTTTCGTGTGTTTTATCTACCCTAGGAGTTTGTAACATGATCATCGGAACACCCTGTATATATATATATATATATATATTTGTGACATGTGTTTCACGTGAACTTATTATAATTTGAATCTCTGAAGGAAAAATAAAGAAAAAAACTTTGATTCGACTATAAAAAAATAAAAAAGAAAATGTGTGTGTGGAAGAAGTTCAAATGATGAGATGATTAATGGCGACTTTTAGAAGAAGAAAAAAAAAGATGTTACTGAGAAGTCTCTATCAATCTTCTTGTTTCGTCTCTACCTAGGTTAATGATGTATTTTTCAAATATGTTCTTCACCAAATTCATCGAATTTAATTTGTTCAGATATATTTTATACATTCCTGGAAGATGATTATAAATCTTGTAACTGAGTGTAACTACGTAGGCTGATGTTCTTTTGGAGACTATCAGTTTTTACAGAATATTTTTCTTCAGTCTAGTGTTATCTTCGTGGTCAATTTTTTCAAGTATGTTTCTATTCTTGTAAGTGAATAAAATTATTTGGTGCATGAAAAGTTGTCTGATATCAAGTATACCAGATTCAAGGAATAATGCATTAGATTGGTATGTCGGTTTTTTGTTATGTATGATTTTGATAATACGTTTTTGTAATTCGTCAAGTTGTCTGAGATCGCAAAATGCGGTTTCGCCCCAACTCAGTACACCATAACGTAATCTAGATTCAACTAGTGAGTGATACAGTAACTTCAAGTGAGGGAGATCCAAAATATTTTTCAAGTATTTGAAGCGATACGGTAGCAGTCGTATAGTTTTTGTTATGTTTTCAATATGAACATCCCACCTCAAGTGAGAGTCAATGAAGACTCCTAAATATTTATTATTTATTATTTAAATATTTAACATTTTTTGCACCTAAAGTTATATTTTTTGAATTGTTTCTTATTATTAGGGATTGATATGTTGGTAAGCACTTTGTGTTATTAGAAAAGGGCATGAAAAATGTTTTTCCTCAGTTCACAGTCAGCAGTTAATGACTGAACCAACCAAAGATTTGTTCTAGGTCTATTTCTGATTTCCTCTTTAGATTTTCCCAACAGTCGTCAGTATATATTACTGCAGTATCGTCTGCAAAACTAAGTAATTGACCACAAGACCACAGTGAACAAGATTGGTCCCAGAACCGTCCCCTGAGGTATACCATATTTGACTGTTTTATCCGTGCTTGTTTTATTGTTGATTTTTACGACTTGTACTCTGTTAGACAAGTAATCTGCCAATAGTTCGTTAGTGCATCCTCGTATTCCTGCATCCTCCAAGGTATCCAACAGCTGTGTATGACTCACAGTATCGAAGGCCTTGGCAAGATCCAGGAACACGCACATAATCGGTTTGTTTATTTCTAGGTATTTCGTAATTCCTGGCACGAGCTTGCTGATAGCATCATTTGTAGATAGTCCCTCCCTGAATCCGAATTGTTTCTCAGATATTATATAATTCTCATTGAAAAACTTTACTATTCTAGTTTTTAGGGATGTTTCGAATATTGTTCCTAGCGCTGTTATTACTGAGATCGGTCTATAGTTATTTAGGATTTTATCCCCTTTTATGTGTATAGGAGTAACAACTGCTACTTTGAATTCTTGAGGGACTTTGTTTGAACTGAATATTCTATTTATCATATGACAAATTGGTTTCGATATTATATCAGATGTTTCTTTGAATACATCTTTTTTTATGTTGTCAAATCCTGGTGACTTTTTAGATTTCAGAGAGTTTATCATTGATCGTATCTCATGTTGGTTTACCGGTGAAAGAAATAATGAGTTTTGGTTTTTTTCACTGTGAGGTGATGGTGTGGTAGGTTTTACTATGTTTTTTGCATATGATTCACCAACACCAACGAAGATCTCGTTGAACGCTTCTGAAATATTTTCAGGGGTGTTACAAACAGTACCATCACTGTTAATTATTTCCTAGGGGTATTTCGATTTATATTTATTTGTTTTTCATAATATATATACTCAGATCAGTTTACATAAGTGTTTTTTGTAATCGAAGTAACATTTCTTTGTCTATGTTTTCGGGTTCTCTTTTATAATCAAGATATAGATTGTTTTTCCTATTGACAGAGTTGACAATGCCTTTAGTGATCCACTGTTTACGTTTTACATCAAGTTTTTTTCAATTTTTTTGCTATTAAAGATTTGAGTATATGTATGAGAGTTTTTGTCAGAGTACCAACATCTATTTCTTCTTAAAATTCAGTCCAATCAAAGCTATCAAGATCTCTCCTTAAATTTTTGAAATTCGTGTAGTGAATTTCTCTTATCGAAGTACCATTTGCATGTCATTGTTATTACATAATGGTAGCCCTAATATTGTCGCTCTATGGTCGGTGATATTATTTTCAAATACGATGGGAATGCATTTATGTTCATAATCAGGGATGACACATTTGAGAAATATGTAATCTAAACAGTTAGCTATGTCACCATGCACTCTTGTGTTTTTGTTTATCATTGATACATAATTGTTTTCACTCATCAAATTTAGATGATTTTGTAAATTAATTTTTATATTCATATCTCCTAATAGTATATGTGCAAAATCAGTTTTGTTTTTTTCTCGCTCAAGATATTGTGCAAGTTCATCTAGAAAAATAACTTCGCTGGCAGATGGTGACCTATATAATGCAGTGATTATAATTTTCTTATGATTTTTTAATATTACTTCTATTTGCATTGCTTTACACTACCCAATAAAAAAAGTTCCGTATGTAAAAGCATAACCTTTTTTCAAGTAGACTAATACCCCATCGCTTCTATTCAAATCGCCATCGTTATAAATCATTTCATAACCTGGTATTTGGTATACATTTCCATCTGAAATGTTGAATGTTTCTGAAAACACCATACAGTCATACTCCAAGTTCCATATTGTGAAGAAACTTTAGTAAATAGTAAAAAAAGAGTCGTCATGAACTTTTTTGTATCTTATGGGTACACTAAATAACTAACCCGTGTGCTAATTCACGGAACGGTCCGTGCACTATTTACTATAGTTACTCCGCAAACAATAAAATCACTGTTTAATATATTGTTTCTCATCATTTGCAATTCGAATTTCCACGATGATTCATTGTCAGAAGTTTTTTTCATTCTGAAAAAAAAAAATGATTGCTGTCGAGTTCATGGAGAGAATGTGAGTACAACAGTCGAAGCCTTCATGAATCAGAGAAAGGTAACAAATGAAAATTCACCATACAACGAATTCAGATGCAGTCTATGCAGGAATAGTTTAGAGATATGCCAAAAAAGATAAAAACTAAGGTAAATGCCACCGTTTGCCACAGGCCGAATTTCGAAAGACAACACCATATTTATTAGGACTGTCAAAATATAAAATATTCGAGAAAACATGCGAATGGTAATCAAAGAATCAATAGTGTTTTATTATTCGACTTGGTATATTTCTAGTCTGTCTCCGGCCCTTTCACAAATAGGTCATATTTTGAGAACTCTATAATCTTTTTCTTATCTAGTCGGTTGCAAGTGTACTTTTATGGCGTTATCCATTAAATGTTTGACGAATAAGCAATTGATAATACATTCTCCAATATATTGGATATTTTTCCAAAATAATGGACAAGTGTTCAATAAATTGGGAATAAATCCGAAACATTGGATTTTTCAGAATATTGGACTGCTTTTCAATACATCTGAAATGAATCCATTATATTGAGAAAATATTCCATGGAATTCTATTCTATTTCATTCTATTGGAGAATGATGCTTGATAGTGCGAAGTTCGATAGGTCTCGATACTTATAATGTAATCGTCTAGTTTGTCTATCTGGAACCATTCGTGGTGGCATAATAGACGAGATTTCCATCGAGCACGGACCGTGGTAATATCTTTAAAAAAGGGCGAGATTTGCCCACATTTCTACGAAGTTCTAGAGAGTTCGATGAATCGATGAGTGTACTCTCACCGACTAGGCTCATATAGCTCTCTTCTGTGGCTATTTATTACTTTTTGAATTTAGAACTCTCTTCATTGATAGACATTTCCACAGCTCCAAAGGAAATGATCAAAAAATTCAAATGAAAAATGGAGAGTTATAAGATACAATAAACAACCATTACGATTGATATAATGAAGGAATATTTTTCGAAATAAAAATCATTTCGGAAATTTAATGTTGCCGCTGTCAACTTTGTTTCTGCACTAAACACTTCATTATTTCATTGTTTCATTTTTGGTATCCAATTAAGGGCTCCTTATCACTATCTCGATGAGTGGATGTGTATTTTCATTCATCAGATACTACCTATAATCTGTGCCTACACATAATGTTTTCTAAAATCACAATACCTTGTGGGTATCGTTTATTCGTCAGGTAGAAATAATGAATGAGGCTCCGATGTTCCCAAACATTTAATGGATACGTCATAAAAGTACACCTGCAACCAACTACCTGAATACATAAAAGTTCATAGAGTTCGCGAAATAGGTACACCTATGACATTCGTTCCTCGCTTCCTGCGTTCCGCAACGGATAAACAAGATACCAATCTATGAATAGAAAAGGGTCAAAATGCATTATATCAGGTTCATTTGGAATGAATTGAAAAAAAATGGAATATATTGGAAAAAAAATATAATATAAATAATATATATCTAATATATTGGATATTTTTCCAATTGCATTTCTTTGAAAAATGATGATTACATTATGATTGTGTGACCCCTAGAAGCTTTCATATATTTGTAGTGAGGACAGTTTTATTTTAATGTTATACAAATCATTGTGTTCAATTAAATTCTGTTAGTAATATTGATATCATTTGAAAATAAAAAAAATGACAAGATTAATGATCTGCCCCGAAATGTCATTGCGTTTGGAATCCAATATCCAGATACCAAAAAAAAAAAAATTCTCTGTTTGTCAGTGACACCTAGTTTTTGAAAAGATGTTTGGATGATAAATATATCTAACAATTATCAACATTTCTATTTATTTAAATGCAGTGAACGTTGCGGGAACGAATCTGCTCTCGTTTTCAACACATTGAATTAATAATATTTTTTCGTGAAGTTTTTCGTTAGAACGTTTGTAATCGACACTAAGGAGAAAAATGCAAACAGATTCTTTGATTTTTCTTCCTTTAGTTGTTATCTTTTTTTCGTGTTCCAATCGGCCTTGTGTTGCCAATCTTCAGTAAGGATATGTTCAGCTCATTTTTACTTGTCCATATAAGAATAAGTATTTAAAATCATTAAAAAAGTTATGTTTTGAATCCCCCAATAACCTACTATATATAGGTACACCTCACAGTCATTACTTCTCTTAATCTGATATTAGGTATATCTACACCTATGAAGGTTATAGTATCTGAACGCAACCAACAAATACGACCGTCTCTATTCCCCAAGTTTATATTTCACGACAATATACCGAATACCGAATGACTGAATCCGTATACCTACTTCGTAGAATGGTGGAACGTCATCCGACAAAACGCTGTAGCAATAACAGGCGCTTGCGCCTTACTGTTGCGTTGCGAAGGTTTCTCATTTCCCAACAAACATTCGTTTTGTTAGTATGTAAAAGTACTGCTGCAGCTTGTGGGGCAATTCGTACAACGTACAATGAACCTAGTCCAGTTGAAACAACACAAGAGAACGTGCCACCACTGAAAATGTGTTACCCGAAGAAGTACTCGAGACCAATTTGAATTATCTACAAAAGCCCGGTGGAACAAGCGGAGTTCGAGATCATTTCCAGTGTGGTGGAATCTGTTTACAAGCGGTATGTAGTCAGATAATTCTGATGTGAATGAATATTGTGGGTTCGGTGGACTTCGGAAAGTGACACACGTATTGATCCTACCCTACTTTTTGACTGGTCTTTGTGATAAGTGGTTACCTATTGATCAAGATGCAACAAGGTGTTTCAATCGATTCGAGCAGGTGACTAAGTATTGATTAATTATAGTTCGTGCTTTCGCAAGTCCTTTAAGTAGATATCACTAATAGACTCTATATTATACAAATTGTTGTCTGATTTTATTCAGATGACTTATCCACGAACATGATAATCGTTATGTGTATTTTTATCAGCATTGCCATTTTCAGTGATAAGCTACCTATAACTAATTCAACTGACGATCTGCTTTCTGATAGAGATGCATTCCACTCATTCAAAAGTCTGCAAAGCCATAACACATATTGAAAGAATACCAAAAACTAAGGTATTTTGTTCACAGTCTTGAGCATTCGTATTTTTCCTCATTGTTTCGATTTATACTACTCTACTTCGGGAATGAAAAGTTCACAATATTATCACGGATTTCTCACCTACAGTGGTATCACCGAGTGATTATTATAGTTCCTATAATCCGATATTTTCTCACTCAGAGCTGTTCAGACTAGACTAGAGTAGAGTGCGTACATGTTCATCCTGGCTTTGTTGGGGCATGTTCATCAAACCTCAATCCAGATGTTGTAGGTGGGTCGTGAGTCTCGTTATGTACGGTCGGACGGTCATTTCAAAATCATGCAGTGGAATTGTGATCGCAATCTTCAAGTAGGACTGCGGTTTACCTTTGCTCTTATCACGTATCTGTACATAATTTTGATATGGTACCACTATGCGAAATAGGGAATCAAGTATATGAGCACTTGGCGGTGATTTTTTTGTGGAAATTGTACTGTTGGATAATATATGCTTTTCTATGCGAAAGAAACATTGAAATATACATGTTGTGTTGCAGGAGGTCGTGTAAAACACTGACGGTATTGCTGTGCTTTTCATGTTTTCATTATTTATAATTGACAATTCCCAAACTATCTTTATACGAATGCCAATACGAATATTATGACTCGGTAAATCCGAGTAAAAATCACTGATGTTCGGATTAGAGTTATTGAATTTCTAGAGATGAGCACTTTATAGATACTTCAACGAATATCCTGTGATATAAAACTGTAGGTGAAAAGATTGATCGTTGATTACTAAGTGATGTAACGTTATTGCTTCGGAATCAATAATTATTTTCTATTCTGAATACCTAATATTTTTCGTGGGGCCAACTAACGACAAAAATTTAGTGAAGTCGTGCTATATTCAATAAATTTCTAAAATCGAATCAAAATATATTTCATTGTCAGAAGAGATAGCCCCGAGTTATAAAATGATGGTGTATAACATTACAGACTGATTGATTGGTTGTTCATTCGGCAAAAACATAAATATGTAAGTGAGCATGTGAATATAGAATAAACCTTGGAAAAGACCGAGGAAAATATTACGAAAACCGATAATCTAAAAATTCTCTGGTGGTGTTTTTGTATTGAAAGTTGCTTCACACTCTCACGAAATTTGGTATCACAGTTGATATTCTATATTTCAATTGATAGTTGAATAATGTTCAATGATTTGTCTGCAAAATATAAATACTGCCTAATTCGGCTGGTGGATGGAATCGGAAATAATTTTTATTGATGTTGCATTGAAATTGTGTTGAAAGACAAAACATTCATTTTCCTAACGTTGACCAATAGATTGAACCTCGGATTGAAGATGAGCTCATTAAAAAATAGTTTACGTTGTATCATCTGCAGAAATGGTGAATATCCCATTGATATCAATGCTCGCCAAATCGTTAGAATTCAGTAAAAATAATGAAGGGCCCAGTACAGAGCCCAGATGCACCCCAGATATAATTCAGCTGATTGCAGCTTTCGTAAATTGTATATGTTTTGACGACTTGAGTTCTTTCATCCATATATGACTTCACCCACATGAAGCTATGCCCCTTGAATCCATGAAGCTGAAATTTACTTAGCCAAATTTCATCTACACAATCGAAGGCCTTGGTTCCTAGGTCACAAAATACAATTCCGCTGAGTTCCTTTCCTTTTAATATCATGTATAGTTCACTAGCATCACTAGTATCCATCCTGCGTTGTATTGGTATACCTATTGATTTTTCAAGGAAATTTGTAAATTCCATAGTGTTGATAAGATTACATAATATCCCTACTGTATAAAATGACATGTTTTCTAGAATTCCCAGAGAAATGTTATCAATACCAGAAGATGTTTTGTTTCCTTACTAACTTTCATTAGCTCTTCTAATCTCGTGTGTGATAAAACAATACTTTCTTCTTCTACATCAGATTTTTTATGTAAGATAAAGGATATTATTCAGCAGATTTAGATCAATTTGTTAGTTGTCTTCACTTACATTACTACTCTTCGATATTCTACTATGGTAATGACTATGTTTAGCAGCTTCACTCAGTCTTCTGTATATTTTTCTATAATCATTACAATAGTTCCCGACGAATATGATGTTTGTGCATTTTTTAACACATTCTAGAGATCTCATATTTTCAGTAGGAATACGGATGCCCTTTGTGAGCCAGGATTTTTCTTGTTTACTTTCAATTTCAACTTTTCAGACCGGAAATGAACTATTGGAGCAATTAGTGAGAATTCCATAATATGACTGGAATGGATCACACTCGGGATCACTTGTATTATTCAGGTACCAAATAACAATTTTTGCTCAAGCATTCATTGAAAAAGTTATTATAATTTTTTTCAATACATTCATATTTCAAGTTTACACGAGGGTCTACCCATTTTGAATTCATTGTCAATTTTATGGTTCAATCATTCTCGGACAAGACAAGAATCATTCCAAACCATACCCTTTCGAACTCGTTTGATTGTGAAAGTGAAAACACGGTCTCAAGTGGAAATTTTCATGAATTGTAAGAATGCATGGGGATTCAACATCCGTAAAACCTTCAATTCTGCTTGGAATTCAATTATTCATTACCATTCGAAAGTTATTAAAAAGTTATAAATTTGAGCGTTAGAATAATCCCAATAACTCATTTGTCTAAAAATTTATAAAATGGTTGTGCCACCTTAACTTGAGCTAGCACAGTCCCTCTTTTTTTTCGCGAACAGTTGGAGTTAGAAATTTATTTTTGTGTTAAAAAATAGTTATCAAATACTAGATGATTTTCTTCTGATTATCCGAAAACGGCTGTCAGTTTTACGGACAAGTTACAAATCACTGTACACTATACAAATTGTATCGATTATATTGATATCATTCGAAAATATAGTAGTTTTTCAAAGTTGAAGGATAGCTACTGCAATCATTACCCAAAGAGACAATTAATTCAGGATCATAGGAGCCAATTGTTCAGTCTGAGATTCCGCCAGACTATCCTAGATACCAAATGATCAAAATAGAATGGGTTCCATGTTTCCTCAGTGTGGAATGGAAGAGTTGGTGGTAGAGAAGAGTTAAAGCTCTTCTCCACATAATTTGATATTAGTCTCAATGTGATAAAACTGAGAAGGACATATCGGTATAATTTATATGGACATCAAAGATGAAAGTTTACATTTCGTTGAGAGAATTCATGCAACTATCTCGGTCATGATCAGCTAATAATATTTAATATTATAGCTAAAGTAATATTTTTTCGTACCTACATAGAGACTCTTGTGTGAAGTTGGAATATTTCCACCAAGCCACCGAACATATATGTTTTGTGACCAAGTTTTCCACCGATACCTCCAACTATTCTTTTAAAATACAGGGTTGGGATAAAGTATGGAACCAAATGAATATTCTTTAAACAAAACAAAAACGATATCTATGAAAATTTGCAGGTGAGTGCAATGGAACAAAATGCATCTGATGTACATTTTTTTGTTAATAATATACTTCCGGCTTAACCGGAAATGCCATCAACTTCTCTAATTCAAATGGACACCCTATATATTTATACAGATTTTGACAGAGCTTGTTATTTTGGATTCATACATACCCAGTTTGGTGTAAAAAAATTGTAAAAACGAGGAATATATCACTTTAGAGCAAAAAACTATTTAGATAAACTAATTGATGTATGTTGTTTGTTTGTTTGTTTGTTTGTTTGTTTGTTTGTAAGCAAAATGATAAATAAACGTACAATTTACAAATTGTACAATTTAGAATGGTTCAATTGAGTGAAAGAGAGCGTATTGAAATGTAAATGATGATCGGTAATGTAAAATTTATTTCTGTCAATTAGAATTTGACACTTGGAGAACAAAAGAGTACTCGTTTATTTATTACTATGCGTACAAAGAACATCAATTCATTTTTCCTACGAGCTTTTTGAAAGTTCAGCACGATTTTTACTTTTCCGCAAGATTTTTACTTTTCCGCAAGATTTTTACTTTCCCGCACGATTTTTACTTTTCCGCACGATTTTTAGTTTTCCGCACGTTTTTTACTTTTCCGCACGATTCTCACTTTTACGCAAGATTTTCTCTTTAAAGCAAAATATTTCAATTCAAGATTAATATATTGTACAATGAGCATGAAATGACATACATTTCCATTTCCCATGTCGTTATTTAATTCGTTATTGTTATTCAAATGTTCTTCAAATAAGTTTCCTATTGAATCGATAAAAAAATCTGTTTCATTATCTCTCAGTCCTAGTGCTGAAAAGTTACAATTCCGCACTAGTGCTGGAAAGTTACAATTCCGCACGATTTTTATATTGTTGAAAATAAGGAAATTCAGGACTAACTAAATGATCTATGTAACTATTCTGTCTTATGTGTCATTTCGTAGCATTATTATGAAATCTTGTTCGATAAACACCTTTTTTTCATAAACGAGATGGGCCAGAACACTCGTAGGAAAAACCCCCATAAAGCTAGCAGAACCACTTGCAAGAAAATCGATTAAACCTATTCCAATAATTGTCGAATAATTGTCGAGAATTTGTCGTGGAAGAAAAAAAATTGTCGCGCTTTTAGTTTTTTTTTTATATGGGGTGGCTCTGCTAACTTAATATTAAGTTATATTATATTAAGTTATATTATATTAAGTTATATTAACTTAATATTAAGTTAGCAGTGCCACTCACGAGTAAACGTCAAAAATCATCACAATTGTTATGAATAATTGTCGAGTAATTGTCGAAGTCCATCTGACGTAAAAAAACCGCAAAAAATCCATTCCTCATAGCATATATATACCTTTTTATGGAATTTCCTGGTTCCTAGGTAAATTTCATTCATTTTTGGCAACAGCGTATTTGTATAATATTTTTTTCCTCCTTCCGTCTCATTAATGACAAATATGAAGTTGTTTAAGAAGCTTCCTATCTTCCACAAGAAAAAAAACTATGTATTAATTCTGAATAATAAAAATATTCCATTATCACAATAATCTGCCCACGTAATTTTGTTGATTTATTATTTTTTCAATAAGAAATTATCTGAACAATTGTTAAATGACCAAAAAGGATTTGTCGTGGGGTGTTTGAATTTGCTGAAGCAGAAAAACTGCGTGTGATTGGTAAAATTCCATTATTTTATTCTTTTAGCAGTATCTACGCACTGTATGATGATTTATCATCATTTTTTGGTGCAGAAATTCATCAACTTATTGTCCAATGACCAAAATAAATTTGTCGTGGAACCTCCAGGTCTTCAGGAGCGAATGATAGAAGTATTCCGATTTCTCAGTAATATACCCACTTAACTTGGTTAATTATTAATTTTTTCAATCACAAATGAACTGAACAATTGTCGAACGACCGAAATGTAATTGTCGTGAAGGCAGAAAAAATGTCGCGTTCTTAGTTTTTTTTTTATAGGGGTTGGCTCTGCTAACTTAATATTAAGTTAGCAGTGCCACTCACAAATAAACATCAAAAATCATCACAATTGTTATGAATAATTGTCGAGTGATTGTCGAAGTCCGTCTGACGTGAAAAAAACGCAAAAAATCCATTCCTTATAGCATTTATACTTTTCTTGGAATTTCCTGGATTCTGAGGAAATTTCACACTTTTGGCAACAGCGTATTTGTGTTATGACTTTTTACGTTTTTTCCGCGTCATTGATGACGAATATAAAGTTGTTTAGGAAACTTGCTATGTTCCAGTAGCTACTTTTTAATGCTGAATAATAATAAAAAAACAATTTTCACAATATTTTACATACGTAACTTTGTTGATTTGTTACTTTTTCAATCAGAAATTCTCTGAACAATTGTTAAATGACCAAAAAGTATTTGTCGTGGGGTGTTTGAATTTCCTGAAGCAGAAAAACCGCATGTGATTGGTAAAATTTCATTATTTTATTCTCTTAGCAGTATCTACGCACTGTATGATGATTTATTTCATTCACAAATGAACTGAACAATTGTCGAATAACCGAAATGTATTTGTCGTGAACGCAGAAAGAACATACAACATGAAAAAAACATAGGAAGTTTCCTAAACAACTTTATATTCGTCATTAATGACACAGAAAAAACGTAAAAAGTCATAACACAAATACGCTGTTGCCAAAAATGTGAAATTTCCTCGGAATCCAGGAAATTCCAAGAAAAGTATAAATGCTATAAGGAATGGATTTTTTGCGTTTTGTTCACGTCAGACGGACTTCGACAATCACTCGACAATTATTCATAACAATTGTGATGATTTTTGATGTTTATTTGTGAGTGGCACTGCTAACTTAATATTGAGTTAGCAGAGCCAACCCCTATAAAAAAAACTAAGAACGCGACATTTTTTCTGCGTTCACGACAATTACATTTCGGTCGTTCGACAATTGTTCAGTTCATTTGTGATTGAAAAAATTAATAATTAACCAAGTTAAGTGGGTATATTACTGAGAAATCGGAATATTTCTATCATTCGCTCCTGAAGACCTGGAGGTTCCACGACAAATTTGTTTTGGTCATTGGACAATAAGTTGATGAATTTCTGCACCAAAAAATGATGTTAAATCATCATACAGTGCGTAGATACTGCTAAGAGAATAAAATAATGGAATTTCACCAATCACACGCAGTTTTTCTGCTTCAGCAAATTCAAACACCCCACGACAAATACTTTTTGGTCATTTAACAATTGTTCAGATAATTTCTTATTGAAAAAATAATAAATCAACAAAATTACGTAGGCAGATTATTGTGATAATGGAATATTTTTATTATTCAGAATTAATACATAGTTTTTTTTCTTCTGGAACATAGGAAGCTTCTTAAACAACTTCATATTTGTCATTAATGAGACGGAAGAAGGAAAAAAAAATATACAAATACGCTGTTGCCAAAAATGAGAAATTTCCCTATAAACCAGGAAATTCCATAAAAAGGTATATATATGCCATAAGGAATGGATTTTTTGCGGTTTTTTTACGTCAGATGGACTTCGACAATTACTCGACAATCATTCATAACAATTGTGATGATTTTTGACGTTTATTCGTGAGTGGCACTGCTGACTCAATATTAAGTTAGCAGAGCCACCCCATATAAAAAAAACTAAGAGCGCGACAATTTTTTTTCTTTCACGACAAATTCTCGACAATTATTCGACAATTATTGGAATAGGTTTCATCGATTTTTTTCGCAAGTGGTTCTGCTAACTTTATGGGGGTGTAGGAAAAACATTGTACCTAACTCTTGCGGAAAATGTCTTTTCCTCCCTTTTTTGCTCTAATGCAAGAATCTATTTGAATGAAATATAACTATCTGATAAAAGTGCTATATTGCTCGTTTTCTCAATTTTCCCACACTGAACTCATGTATGTATGAATTCAAAATAACAAGCTCTTACAAAATCTGTAGAATTATATGGGGTGTCCAATTTAAATTAAAGAAGTTGATGACATTTCCGGTTAAACCGTAAGTATATCATTAACAAAAAACTTTACATCAGATGCATTTTGTTCCATTGCACTCACCTGCAAATTCTCATGAATATCGTTCTTCTCGTTTAAAAGATATTTGGTTCCATACTTCATCCCAACCCTGTATAAAGCATGTATATCATAGATTTGGGCAGATATAGTCGAGGATATTCTAAGTTGGCACATCCACATCGATATTTTATTTTGTTGATCAGAATTCAGCACATCAATTTCTCAATAACTATTCTGGGCTGAGAGCAAGGATTGGATATTCAATTTCTATGTCTGATTATAAAACCAATATTTGTTTCTGTTAAGATAATCAACATTATGATACTTTAAGTTCAAATCTAAGTATATGAAATAATATTTGTTCTCCAAAATCGCACTATTTTGTGGTTATTGCACAAGTTGTATCATATAATAATAATAATAATAATAATGATAATAATAATAATGATAATAAACGTCTTCATCACTTCAATCGACGATTTCGGTTTCAGAAAAAAAACTCACAGGAAAATATAAATAACAATGGAAGCAAAGGGCGAAGTTCAATATACAAGGTGATTTAAAACCCTCTTGTAACTTGTTGTTCTACTTGACCCTTACAACATATCGCTAAATACATATGACTGATATAATATACATATATGAATGACATAGTATTTAATAAATTAACAGAAATTAAGTAGTGCCTACTGAGTGCTAGGGTTGTTTCAACCTCGATTCAAACAATAAATATTTCTTATACTTTTCCTTAAATTGTTTGAAGCTGCAAGTTTTGAGTGCCTTAGGTGTTTCATTGTATATAGAATATATTTGATAGGTATAACTTCGTCTGAAGGTTTCAAGTTTAAAAGGTGGGGGGGGGGGAGAGAGTTCCTTTGTGTCGCACATTCACATTATTTACATCGGTTCTGTACGTGATTTTTTTGTAAAGGTATGACGGCTTTTTATCATCAATTATTTTTTGGAATAGGACAGCTGCATGTAAATATCTTCTGTTCTTCATATTCAACCAATCATTATCTCTGAGTTCATGCGAGATATGTTCTCTTCTGCGAATTCCAAACATGAAACGCGAGCATGCGTTTTGCACTTTTTCTATTTTTTACATGATTACAAATTTGATCCCGCTTAGTTTCATCACCAGAAAGAACAACATTAGACTTGCTACAATTGATATTCAGACAATGATTCTCCGCAGCCTTGATGAAAGTCTCAAGATCTTGATTCACGTGATGACAAGACTCTAATACTTCATCAGAATGAAAACTATAAAGCTGAGTGTCATCCGCATATAAGTGTACATTACAAAATTGTAAACTTCAACAAGGTCGGAGGTGTATATTGCAAATAACAGAGGTCCTAGAATAGAACCCTGAAGGGCTCCACATTTGAGTTCCATGTATTGGGAGTGTACATCATTAATTTGAACCATTTGTTCGCGACCACGAAGGTAAGATGCTAGCAGATCTATAGCATTTCCAGAAAGGCCAATCTTATGTAATATAGCTATCATCAGATTATCAATAATGGTGTTGAAAGCTCTGCTAAAATCCGTGCATTCACCTCAATCCAAAACCAAAGCCGTTGTGAAGCTATGATTTTTACGAAATCTGGATTGTATAACAGGCAACAGTGAATACTCGTCAATATGGTTTTTAGCTGAAATTCTTTGGCTCTTCCAAGTAACTTGGACAAGGTTGCCTTATGTTCTTATGGGTCGCAAATCTCTAAACTCAAGGGGATGTGTTTTTTTTTTCGGTAGCACTTTCATAACGGCTCTTTTCCATTGTTCAAGAAATATATTGTGACTCAAACAGAAATTGACAATATGGGGGATATGTGGGCAATATAGTTTCAAGAATCTCAAATTCAACTTTTCCTTTCCAGCAGCATTAGTGTGTATGGCGTTAATAGTTTGGTAAATAAATAAGTCATTTACCTCTTGAAATCTGAAGTCTGAATCTACAATCATGAATGAATAAAAAATTTGTCAATTTCACTGTGATCTTTCAAGCTATCTGGTATTGAGTTCGATTTACTGGGAATAACAGTGTATGTTTCTAATGTTTCCCAGATATCTTTATGATTCTTACTATTCAGTGAGAAGGTAAAAAATGCCTTTTTCTCTCTTTTTATAGCGGAATTTGTGCAATTCCTCATATTCTTGTGAAACCGCGAATGATGTAATTTCGGTTTATTATACCCATTGAACGCCCTATCCCTAATTGACATCATTTCTTTGATAGCCCCTTTTACCCATGGTGCTCGAGGCTTAGTTATGCGTGATATTACTAATGATACATGTCGATCAATAATAGTCATGAGACAATTAACTAGGAACGAAATTTTCTCATCAACCCCTTCTTGATCATGCACTGTAGACACTGGTGCGTCAGTTTCCCTAGTACGCAGTGATACCTTGAACCGAGCAGTGTAATATCACGCACATCCAATTTAGTTCTACGAACTGTCACGGGAGAGAATGCACTAGAATGCATTATAGAGACAGTTCTCGTAGCAGATATAGCAGAAGCAGACGAGTTCATTCTCGGGATGGACCTTATAAACGACTATGGATTTTCTTTCGATGGTGAGCAGCGAGCCATGAAATTTGGAGGAGAGGAATTCATTTTGAGAAAACGTCTGAAAGAGGGCGTTCTGAGGGTGTTCATCTGAGAAGATCGTTGAAGCTAGACTAGAAGAGGACCCTGGGTGCTGCATTGGAATAGTACAGCCATATGAAGAATCCCCCACCAAATTATTACTTGCTCGAGCTTTAATAAGAACAGAAAATGAGTAGCAGACTGCAAAACTAGCGGAGATCAAGGTCGAATGGGCACTATTGATGACGTAGTTGGAACAATCGGAAAATCCCTAACTCATCTATCACCAGAAGATAACGAAGCCGCCATGAGAATTATTGTAGAGGAATGTGACGTGTTTGAGTCCGCAGGGTCACCAACAGGGCGAACTAACTTGGTCCATCACAGGATAGATACTGGTCAAGCCCATCCAATTCGACAGACACCAAGAAGATTGTCATTTGCTAAACAACAAGAAGTGGAAAAACATGTCCAGAAATGACCAAAGGAGGCGTTATCGAAGAATCATCGAGTCCATGGTTCGGCCCCGTGATGTTGGTTTCCAAAAAGAATAGTTCTACAAGATTTCAGATGCCATTCCAGATCAGAAAGCCTCCACAGTACCGATGGAGTTACATCCCGACCAAGGGAGAAATTTTGAGTCCAAGTTGTTCAAGAAGGTTTGTGAATTGTTGGGCATCAACAAGACCAGAACTACGGCTCTTCACCCTCAGTAAGATGGCATGGTTGAAAGGTTCAACCGAACCATGGAAGAACATCTTTCCATGGTTTTGGAAGTACACCAGAAAAACTGCGACTTGTTGTTCGGATCACCAAGCACAGAAGAAGTAGAAGTGCCGGATCATGCTGATGACCTGAGGGACGCCTGTTGGAAATCCACGAAACCGCTCGGAAGAAGCTGATTTGAAAGATAATTCAGGAGAATTCAAAGATCATGTATGGCTGTATAACCCACGTGGAAAGGACCGTACAAGGTGAAGAAGAGAATTAACGATGTGGTTTACAGAATCCAAAGTAGCCCTGGAACTAAGATGAAGGTTGTTCATCTGGAAAGACTGGTGGATCGATGGTTTTTGATCGGAACAATCAAAATTAGAGGGGAGGCAGTGTTACAAATTACCGACGTCACTGGGAGGTAGGACGCCGCTGGATTTGCCAGCATGCCAGCCGTTCGGGAGTTCTGAGAATTGCCGACAGCGACGAGGCCGTTCTAGAATAAACATCGATGTAACCGTCAAAAGGGCTTCTAATTAATAACTCCACCACTCGCTCCAGCACAATCACATGAAATCAAAAGATTATAGTTCCATGATAGACATTTCATGTTATTACAGTTGTGCCAGTAGATTTTTCAAAAACGAAATTGAACAGTCGAAAAATTATATGGTCATATGGGTATATGATATGATTTCTCTCGTCAGTAATTTTTCATCAGATGAATTATACCAGTCCGAAAATGGCACTAAATAAATTTGAAGTGCCTTTTTCGTCAATCTTAACTCGTCGAACTAAAGCACAATCACATGAAATAGAAAGAATATAGTTCCTTCACAAGATTAGTGCAGTTCTGCTTTTAGATTTTCCTCGAGATTTCCGAATGAAAGATGTTAACAGAATATTTATACCAGTCCGACAACTGATGATTGAAAGTGCCGTTTCGTCGATCTTCTATTTGATGAATCCGGAACAATCACATGCGATGGAAAAAAATATTGATTTTGTCACATATTACCAACTGTTTTCCGAAAAAAAGGGGTTTTAAGAGTTCATTTTTAAACTTATCTACTAGCACATCTTAGGGTAGGTACCCTAGCACAATTGTACTCATTTTGTAAAATGTATATATAGTGGTTGTGGTCGAGTTATTGAATAGTAGATGAAGGAAAATGCCGAGGAGTAAATCACGTGGGAATTCCGGTGTACCCACGACAGGAATTCCTTAGGAAGTCCAGGATTTCTTTGGGAAGTCCGGGAATTCCTTGGAAATTCCGGGATTTCCTATGGAAGTCATTGCAAATTTGAGAGCATTTGAGAGCTCACTAATGTGAAATATTGTTATTTCCAGATTGAGGCTCGGATCTAGCAGTATAATCATATTTTTCTCAATTTTTTCAACTGTTAAAATTTGAAAAAAACACGATTTTTTTAAATGTTACGCCATTACCACTGTTCTGGTATTATCAAAGACTGAGAGACGAATTTTTGTTTTTTATTGTGACGAATTTGTTAGCAACGACTACTATCGATACATTTCATCGGAAAGCATGTGGCATTTTAGTGCCATGTCTTATAAAATTCCCAAAAAGGTCTCGGAAATGATGTTTCCAAATTATTTCCAATCATTCTTCCTTGAAATTTAGGAGTTAGAAGTTATAAATTTTTTTCTCTCCCATAAATTCTCTTTCAGTGGCGTACCTCAATATTAACTAAAAAAACATGATTTTTCGCCATGTTTGGAAGAACTTTGCTCCGTTACTATTGAAGACTAAGATACGGAAATATTCTTGGATATTGTCATTGATAAGTACTGTCGAAAAATTATATTGAAACGGTCGGATAATTTTCTATTCGTTCAGCAGGTTTATTCAGGCAATTTTCACTTATTCTTCGTCTAGGTCTCTTTCAGATTTTTTTCAATAGTTCGAAAGATCTTGGGAGATACAAAGAAATATTTTTTGAGAATAGTAGAACATTTCGAAAAATCGTCTAAGTTTTTTTCGTGGGTTTTCTCGTTGTCAATTAGTTATGTAGAAATTCAGTGTTTTGATTCAGTGTCGGATTCAATGGTACTCACATGAAACAATAAGAAAACGCGATTTCATCTCACAGAATATTATTCAAGAGTCGTAGACAAAGTGCGCTATTCTACTTGCATATGAACGGATTGACGGATGAAGTCAACGGCACAAGCCATTGGCGAATATTTCAAATCATCAAAATCCACCATAAATAATATGCCTGTGAGTAATGAACTATTCATGTAGAGAACAGATTTACGCAGAGGCATACTTTTGGTACTGGCTCTTTCCTCCATTGTTTTTAAAGCTTCATTTCTGAAATTTGCTACGTCAAATATGCTGATTTTTGAGGGCACTACTCAACATAATTCAGATTTTTTCTCAACTTCCGTTCCTTCAGGAAATCCATTTCATCTCGCATTTTATTTTCCGATCTACATGGTCATGAAACCCCTAAGATTATTCGAAATGATGCTACACTAGCGTTATTTTGATAAAAAAAAAAAGTATTGTGGTATCACCACCAACAGCGCTCTCTCATGGGACGATCATGTGAAGCAACAACTTCTTCACAAAAACTTGGCTTCCTGTTCCGTGTGAAGAAGTACTTTACACCCGACAACTGCTCACGATATATAAAGCACAAATTCGACCTGTCCTGGAGTACTGTTTGTTCACATGTTTGGAGTCCAGTCCAAAAATATACTCTGAAGCTCTCAGACTCTATTCAAAAGAGAGCTAGTGTAACGTCTCCCCCTTCTTGGGGGGGGGGGTGTTACTAGAGTGGCGCTCAACGGGGTATGTCTATATCTAGGATAGACCGGGGTTGCCTCGAGCGCCAGTTGGATTATAGTGGTGAACTCCACTTTCTCCCAACCAAGATTTGTTGGGAGGCCTAGGTAGCAACACAGTCGAAGCGACGGTATGCCAGGGGTCGAAGGCCTTCTGGACTATGAAAAGATCACAAGGGGGTGAGGGCTTTAAGTTCACCCACTTGGTTTCACCCTGGTATACGGGTTGCTGCGGGTGTTTGGTATATCACTCAGAACAAATAATCAGAACTAAAATTCACACTTGAACAGGTTTATTCACTGGAAACAATTAACAGATCGAATTTATCTCTCACAATGATTATTATCATAACCAAGAAAATACGATCACGAGGAAATTCGGATGACAGAATATGTCGACAGGTGTCAGTCACAAGATAGCAAAAATTCCACAGATCAAATAATCTCAGGGTAGATTATCCTAACCACATAAATCTACGGGTGACAATTAATTAAGCAGGGTGCACCCTGCTTAATAGGGTGACAGCTAATCTGACTGGTATTCAAAGAGTAAGCCGTGCAACGTGCATCCGGGAAGCGCCTATGCGAGTTAAGAAGCTCTACCCCTGCAAAACAAGTTCTGGTCAATGTACAAAGACTATTCACCACTCTGGGGTTTGCAAGATAATTACTATCAGGGTGGTCTCGACGCTGACTATAAGCCTTTTGCGACCAGGAGACCGGGATGCTCACAACCCTGGTGACGCTTGGTGTTGACTGCTACGCAGACCAAGAACCTTGACCGTTACAAGGGTTGTTTTCCTGATGAAACTCTTTACGTTAGGATTTCAAACCACAGAACTTATCCTGCAGGTCATTACAAATGATACCTATATATGCAACAGGGCAGTTCCAATGCTTACTCTGTACTGGATTCTGAATTTCACTGGCCGCTGTCAACCGTCACGACAAATGTCACAACAACTGGATTTATACTGGAAAATTATTTGATCTATAAAGTTAATCTGCAGTTTGATAGAAGTATGAGAAAATGCAGTGAAATCAAAATGCAGTTAACTCACACTTGACTGGTAATATACTTCACGAGTGAATCGTCGGCAGAAAAAGCTCTGGCTCACTTTTTCAACTTTGTGTAACACAAAAACGGGATGTAAATACAGGAAAACTTCGAGCACCTTGATCACTTTTTATAACGGTTATACGAACTGAATCAAACGATAAGAATCGGACTGAATCAGAATAATCACTGCCAAATGGAATCTATCTAACTATCTATCTATCTCTCTATAACTGTCGGTCCTCGGGCCTCTGGATTTTGCTACTTATACTCTTTTCAGGTTTGGCAAAAAACAGAGCGAGGTCGGGATTCTGATTGGTCGGGCTGGTCTGGCCTCGAGCTGACCATGATTTGTTTTCTCAAGGAAAAAGTGAACACTACTTGACCTTGGGTCTGGAAACTTGCGGTGGAAATCATTTTTCCTCAAAACCGGTAGTATCAAAGTGCTTGGCATTCCATATTTGTGCTACTGAGCGAATTTGATTGCAAAATTACGAAGGATAACAAAGTTATGACCTAAACAATATCACATGGCCCTGAAATGTCTTTCCAGGTATGAAAACCATTCTAACTCTTTCCAAAATCATAAATACACTCTCCATAGGCAATAAGAAGTCTTAGTCTCTGGGTTGATCGGGATTTCCGGATGCAAAAATCGTTGCAAAATGAATAAAGCAAGTAAACGGATAGCATACTGGACTTCTTATTTCCCAGGGCTCTGGACGGTCATTATGCAATCAAATCCTACCAATACTAATATCAAGAGTATGAACATGATATGTATGAAATCATTAGCCTGGTAGTGCTTTCAAAACGGAGGCAGGGGTGTCATGAAGTTGATTACCCTCAGCAGGGTGCAACGGGGCTAAACAAGGTTAGCCTGGGGTAGGGCTCTCCGGGGGGCTCAAAATACTAGCCAAAGGAGCTCCTTGATTCATTAATTTGTCAATCAGGTATACAGGGTGACTCTAAGATGGCCTTAACCCCATTTCTCGTATGAGGCTCGTACACCAAGCCTAGTAATGAAGCTGGTGAGAAAACACTTCATTACAATGCCACCACGAGAGATTCCAAGTAGACAAACTAGACGAGTTCAGGCTGGTCATCCATACATTGTCAGGCTCAAAACATGCCGAACTTCTCATTACCAAGTATCATTCATCAATAGCACAGCAAAGTTATGGAATTCTTTGCCCAGTGAAGTCTTTCCTGATGCTTACGACCTCCAAACTTCCAAGAAAAATTCTAATACTCTCCTTCTCGCTCAAAATTACACTGCTGGCTGACACGATGTTCCCTGAACATTATAGGATTTCCTTTCGTGTTGTCAAAAGATAAAAACAAGACCAAAACGATTTGAATATGCAAAACCTGGCGTAAAACAAAATCCATCCATATTATGAAGTTTTCAAAAATGAGATAATATACAGAGTGTTCCTCTTGAAAATCGACAGTTGGTGCCATTTCCGGAAAAAACGAAAATTGGAAACAAAATCTGAAAATTCCAAAAATTGCCATCTAATGAGCATATTTGATGTAACAAATTTCAGAATGTAGGTATAAAAACAATTGAGAGAAGGGCTTCTACCATGAATCTGTGTCACCCGTTATATTCGAGATTAATCCAAGAAATCCATCAGGAAGTCAAAGTAGTCTATGGGAAGTCCGGAAATTCTTTGGAAAGTCTGGGAACTCTTTGGGAAGTCCGGGAATTCCTAGTGAAGTCCGGAAATTCTTTGGGAAGTCCAGGAAATTGCTTGGAAAGTCCGGAAATTCTTTGAGAAGTCTGGGAATTCCTTGGAAAGTCTGGGAATTCCTTGGAAAGTCCGGGAAGTCCTTGGGAAGTCTGCGAATTCTATGGAAAGTTCAGATAGTCTTTGGGAATGCCCAGGAATTTCAGGAAGTCTTCTGACAGAGGAAGTCTAGCGTACCCATTTTTGGCTCGTGATTCACCCCTCGGAAAATGCACATTCAATAATTATTGCAACAAAACCTCTACTCATCTTGGTGGAGGTTTGGGAACAAATCTGCTCCCGTTTTCAACACAATTCGAACACTTTATCCTTGCAAAATTTTCCAATGTTAGACAGTGACAAGTGACAATTTGGCAGACGAAGGAATTCTGGTTACAAGGTATTTTTTTCATCAATTGATATTGAATTTGCCATTTTCAAATTCTGTTGAGAAGTGGATGCCAAGTTTTATCTATATCAACTGAAACAGAAGTAATATCTAAAGATTAAACGAACTCACCTCAAGTGATGTTCAATCTTAATTATATGTAACGTCTTGTTCGAGATGATCATATCTCAAACGCTGAAGAATGGTTTATGTGTTCCTTGTCCCTTGCACACGGCCCTGTCTGTCACTGTACTACCAACCATCTTCATTCTTTTGAAGCCAGGATCTCAAAAATGGATGATCATGAGATATAATAGGACTCGGGTGGGTATGATCATCTCGAACAAGGCGTTACATATAATTAGGATTGAACTTCACGGTGAGTTCGTTTAATCTTTAAATTATATTCCACGCCTTGTTCTCAAGATCATATGTAGATGTTTAAAGCTATTTGAGATCCCCTTCATAATTCCAGGAAAGATCCAGTATTTTGTATTTTATTCACAAAATATCATTAAAACATTAACAACATCAACAAATTAAAAATACAAAAGTAATAGAAAACATGTTATATACCTATTTCGAATTCGGAATTGTTCTTGCGAAAACATTTTTGTCAATCAAGGGTCTGTTATAGCACCTTGCAAAAGTTTCCGACTTCTGAGACCAACCTGCGGTAGTGCGAATTACATCGATACTAACACCATTCCTCTGGCCCGCAGAAGTTGCTGCGTGCCTAGTACTGTGTGCCGCAAATACACTAGTATCAATTCCACTAGTTTCCAGAGTATCCTTGATCCACCTACTTAAAGACTGCGACGATGCCTGATGGTGCGGTTTTTTGAATGTCAAGAACAAAAAGTTATTAGAACATTGTTTCAAATCACTTGCGAAGCATTTCAACCCAAAGAATGCTGACAGCAGTTCTAGACTGTTAATATGATACAATCTTTCTGCACTATTCCAGTAGCCATTAGCTCTCTGTCCATTACAGAAAACACCCCACCCAGATAAGGATGCATCAGAAAAAATCTCAAGAGAAAATTTTTCTTTCTGAAAGGAATTGTTGGAAATCAATATATTAACTTTCCACCAGTCGAAATCATTTTTCAAGAACCTTGGAATCACCATATATCTGTTGTTATTGTCCCCAGATCTTATATTTGACAGCATGGCATGCTGCCACCAACTTACCCACGAACTGTGCAAAAAAACGTATAGAACATTTTTCCTTAGAGGCCACCTTATTGAGAAGATGAAAAATGCTGATTCTATTCTGTTCTGTCAAGCTTAACAACATATTTTCGGAATCAGAAATAAATCCTTAAAATTTGCAATGCATACTGGGTACCAATTGACTTTTCTCAACATTGATCAGAAAACCTGATTTCCTCAATGCACTAATTGTTTCTCCAACATTTTCAAGGCAGTCTGATACTGACTCCCCCAATAACATAAAATCATCCAAATATACCACAGACAATAAATTCCTACTTCTTAAAAGGTGGATAATTGGTTTCAACAATTTCGTGAACACGAATGGAGCACTGCACAAGCCAAATGGAATACATGTATATTGATACAATATGCCACTGAAACTAAAACGCAGGAAATTTCTATGTTCATAACAGACACTGATAAAAAATATGCTTCTCTAAGCCTATCGTTGCAAGGAAATAATTTCGTGATATCAAACTAACAGCAGTTTTACTATGCTCCATCTTGAAGTGTTCAACACATAAACTCTTGTTGAGCTCTTTCGAGTATAAAATCATACGATTTCTACCATTTGGTCTTTTAACCAGAAATATTTTTGAAATAAATTGTCCATCACAAGGCTCACATTTTTGGACAACACCTATACTCTCTGAATGTGATGATTCACATTCAGTAATTCTGATTGGTACCAAATTATCTCTGTGGGAGGGAAGTGTTGATTGACACTTGTTTTGAAGGGTAGCTGATAACCTTGCACCCAAGTCAGAATCACAGGATCGGTAGTAGAATTTTTCCATGCTTCATGGAAAAGTGATAGTCGACCAGCTCTAAAACTTACATGTTCAACTTCGGATTCATCTATGACTTGTTCTGTCTCCACCTCCCTTCCTCTCGCGCTACCCAAGGTATATTGCCGACGGTGATGGTGGTTTTCTGAGGTTCCTCGAAGGGGACGAGGACGATATTGGGAACCTGATGATGACCCCTGTTGGGCCTTGTTCTTGAAAGGACTTTTCTGTCCACCCAGAGCTGCTACTTGTCTGGGTGGATATCTCACGTTTTTTGAACATCTTGATGTTTTCTTCAACTGAGATGATGTTTTCAGCTCTGCACCAGATTTTTCAATTGCTTTCACTTTTAACCGTTCTGTTAGGTTATCACCAAACAACCAACCATCCAAGGTTTCATTGTCTGCCTTGATTTAGACTCTCCATGATGGAAATCAGCTGGTATCAACCGTGCTGCATCGCTTATCATCTCTACTAACTGTAGGCTACTCTCTCCCCCTTCTCCCTCCTTCAACAAGGTGGAAAGCACCTGGCCCAGCGCTGACAAACTAGCTCCTATTTGCAGCTGCAGTTTCGAGTAAAAACCGTGTTCAAGACAGAAAATACAGTGAGATCCATTTTGACTCATACGAAACCAAGAAATGAAGAACAATCACCAAAAAATTTTACTTACAGTATACAGCAATCAACATCAAGCTCATCCGATATCTAGAGAGCTTAAAATCGTGAACGACCAGCAGGCAATATGGCTTTCGTCATCAGAGGTCTATTGGAGACCTGCTTGCCTATGTTACACATGAGTGGGAGTTGTCAATCGAGAAACATGGGGAGTATCTGGCTGTCGCCTTGGATATCTCCAAATCATTTGACCGAGTTTGGCACCAAGGCCTCCTAGGGAAACTTCCGTCAACTGTGTCTTTAACTATCGAGTTCCCTTGCAGATAGATCACTCTACGTGATGGTAGACGGGGTCTCTTCTGATACAATGACAATCAATGCTGGTGTTCCACAAGGCTCTGTATGGCACCAACTTTGTTCTTGCTGCACATCAATCATTTGTTGGATGTCACCTCCAGCCCAGTTCATAGCTTTGACAGTGCTATTCAAAAAATGAACACAATATTATTTTCAATAAGTAAATACTTGAGTATGAATAAATTGAAATTGAATGTAGCTAAAACACAGGGGATGATCTTCACAACTAAATACAAGTATGGCGCCATTGACAATGATAATATCCACCTAAGCATCTACAACGAAAAGATTCAAGTCGTCTCAAAAGGTAAATATCTGGGTTTCATTCTCGATAATTTTTCAAATCTTAGCGATCACTTGGATTATATATATAAAAAATTTCAAAAAAAAAACTATTCTTTTTCACCCGAATATCGCAACATCTGTCAACTGAGACCAAAATCATAGTATATAATTCCATCATTCAGCCACATTTCGATTATTGCGCATCAGTTGTATACCTGTTCAGTCTCAATAAAATAAATATGCTGTAGAAACTGCAAAATCGTGGAATGAGGGTTATTTTAAAAACAATTCGCCTCACTCCTATTAGATCAATGTTAATGTCTCTCAGTTGGTTTTCAGTTGAAAGAAGACTTTTATACCTCACAATGATTATAATTTACAAAATAGTTAACCACATGGCACCTGAATATTGCCAGAAGTTCATAACTTATAAAAAGAATATCCATAATTATAATACTCGTGGTAAAAATGCCATCTATGTACCTATATATTCTTACCACAGTACTATGAACTCGTTATTTTTCAAAGGTTTTCTGGACTTCAATAAATTACCGGATGCCATCAAAGCATCCACTTCTTTGACCCATTTTGAATGCAACTTGAAGGAATATATACAAGTAGAAGTGTAAATTTTTGGATTACTTTTTGTAGGATAGCTTTTTATCTGTGCAATATGTAGATATAGTTTAAAATGTATTTCTTGTTGGTTATTTTTATTCTTAATTTCAGGTTTTAGATTTTTTTAAATTAATTGTCATGTCATTTAATTCATGAAACATGGTTGTTATAGTTAGGAAAAAATTTTATGTCACTATATTATAAAAAAAATAACTATGTTGGACAATTCTCAATTTTCATGTTTTACTTCATTTTGTATATTCATCTATGTGTATTGGCATTCACTTCTATATTTCTCAAATGTATATTAGGATCCCTATTTGAATAAAGATATATCAATTGTTGTTAGGCTCTGCGGATGATAGTTTACACTTCATTCCGCCTTTTCTTCTAGAGCCCCTATATCATCTAACGAGGCCAGAGGAAGACAGGTTGATGCTTCGAATGGAAATTCTGGAATGGGCATCTGAAAATCTAGTACAGATCAATGCAACAGAAACTCAAATTTGTATGATCATCAAGGAGGCAGATCACACAATGCCCAATCTGATGATGCCGGGTATCACTGTTCCTATCAGGTCGTCAATATCCATGCTGGGTGTCACCACCAACAACGCTTTCTCATGGGACCATCTTGTGAGGTCCATTGCGAAAACTGCATCAAAAATCTTGGTTTTCTATTCTGTGCGAAGAGGACCTTCACATCCCAGCAACTGCTTATGATCTACAAAGCACAAATTCGACCTGTCCTGAAGTACTGTTCACATATTTGGAGCTCAGCCCCCAAACATATGCTAAAGCTCTCTGATTCAATTCAGAAGAGACTTATTAGCCTACTCGATGATACAACACTCACCAAATCATCAACCTCTCTAGAATACGTAGAATGGTCGGCGATCTCTGGCTTTTTCATAGATACTTCCACGATCGGTGCTCAACGGCGATATCATCTATCATGAAAATGAAGTTATCGAATTGTGTTGAAAACGGAAGCAAATTCGTTCTCGAAACGTCCACTGAGTAGAGGTTTCATTTTTATTGGAAATATATTTGTATTCCCAAAATTTTCAAACAAGGTGTTACTGACATAGAAAGAATTTTTCTTCTAGGTATCCAAAGGTTTAATTTCGAGCGCAGTGACATTTCGAGGCAGATCACAAATCTGTCCTTATACTACGAATATATTGAAATAATTATAATAACTTCTATTTCATTCTTTAGGAACCAGGAGGGAAAAAACCCGCATAGAAGCTGGAAAAATAAGGAACCATTTTCTTTCGATTTCATGAGACTGTGCTTGAGTTAATAAATAGTAGATCCACGAAAAGAATCTCGTATCATTCTGTCATATTCCGACTGTTGAAAGTTTTTTCTTTGAAAGATCTATCAACATAAGTGATTTAACTTCGTAAAATTCATATCAAGGAACACACAAGGAAGACACTTTGAATGTTTATTCTGGAAAATAACTGTACTAATATCGTGAAATGTTTAACAAGAAACTATATTCTTTCGATTTCATGTGATTATACTGGAGTTATCACTTAGGAGATCAACGATAGAGTATTATCGTTTCCATCTCGGTTTCTAGATTCTAGTACAACTGTACCAGTTCATATGAATACCGATGATATCAGAAGATAACAATCATACCGAATCACAATTGAATATTTTCAAGATTTGTATAAATGCGCGAGTGTTCAAGTTCCTTTAAACCTTCAATTTCATGAACCATTCGAGAGTTATTGGAATGTTATGATTTTGAGCGTGAAATCATCCCTATAACTCAATCGAGTGGAAAGGTATGATTTAGGTATGCCAGCTTGACTAGCACAATTCCATTCTTTAGCGAACCGTTTGAGTTATAAAATTAAGTTCAGAGTTGATAAATAGTAACTGAATACTAGATGATTTGATGTTTAATGACTGTTGTGTTCTTCAATAATTGACAAGATCAAAAGGATTCAATTGAGGAAATTTCCGAGAGGAATTTAAAACAAAAATCAATCTACACAATCACAGAATTCAAGGACGACATTTTGGCGAACTAGGACTTCATTTTAATACACCTCGATTCTCTTTTGGAGTATGCATTGATAGTGATTCTTCAGTGGACGCAGCTCAATAATCATGAAAGGTGAATAATTTATCCATAATTTTATCTCGCTCGAATTCAAGAATTGTGATTGAGTTAATTTGAGCACCACATTATCTCATTCATAATTCTAGGGGTAATCAAATCGTACATGAATTCATTATGATCATGATAATTTGGCAGAGTCGTTTGTAATAAACATAATAAAATTACATTCATGTATGATAATCATCATCTGATCGCTGGCAATTTCTATAACTGTAAAAATTCCTAGTTTTGAGATCGTACTTACTGATATTTTGCACGCTTGAATTCTTACTACGTCTACTATTGGTAGATGATTTTCTATGAATTCTAAAGGATACCACACGTATTGGAAACCGAACCCAGCGGAATTTTCGAATACCAAAGTCCAATGGACCTAACTCCCGCTGTACACCAATTTTTGCTCTCGAGACCGATGACATTGTCTTCATTTCTCTCTTCTTCATTTCTCTTCTGCAATTATTTTGTGGGATGTCTCCGAGGATGTTTTTCATGCTCTTCCGCTTCTTGAATGTATAATAAAGGTATTCAAAATGTATTGTGTGAGAAATGAAACACCAATTGGCTATGATGTCTACCCAAAACGGGCCTAAAAGAGGAGGTGAATTTTCACACTTTTTCTTGGATTATCTCGAACGATATAGTTTTGTGCACATATCCATCGTGATATTCGGGTTCCTGAGGTCAAAATCCGTGAGTGAAAGAAAAAAAAACGAAAAAGCCGAGAAAAAACCCATCCCATGATAAGTAAGTGGAAAACTACCAATTCCAATGTCCTAAGGCACTTTGGAGGAAAAATGTAGGGATCTCATATTGGGTCATATTTTTCAAACGGCAATACTATGAATATACCATGTGTCTATGAAGTATCCCCCAGGATAAATTTTGAACGGTTCGGAATTTTTTTGCTTCCGTGGTACTTTAGGAGCATGATAGAATAAAAATAGTGAATGAACTGATGCGCTTTTGTTTCAACCAATGCGCTTTACCCCAGCTGATGTAGGAGTCGCGAGTTTCTCAATCGAATCCTTCTGAATGCACAAAAGTCTATTAATTTTTCAATTTTGTTTTATTGCAAGTTCGGTAGAACTGTAGTTCTTACTGTTTTCAGTTCTGCTTCCCCTCAATATAGTCGAATAATAGTGCCTCTTTCAGGAAATTAGTGACTCCTACATTATACAGGTAAAACGATTCGGTTCAATTTTTTAACATTGCTTTGATTAGGATTGCGCGAACTAGTCTTATGTTTAGGAGCTACCGAACTTCTATTCATGTTAGTGAGCGATCTTATACTGTTCATCATAAGCATGGCGATCTCCAAAGATTTCTGAAATCCTGGCATTATAGCTCAAAACACGATGTGATTGAGAAGCCATGCAGGTTGTGATATTAGTATTTGGAATATATCAGATACTTGAGATTCCGTGAATATCTGTAAAATACTTAAACCTAAATAGAAAGTGCCAGCACAAGTTTTTGAGAGAAGTTGGTATCAGTTGTATTATTCTCGAAAGAAATCTACCTCTGGCAACTCAAGCACTTGCTGAGCATTGTATTCGAGATATTCTATATTTGATCCAAATTATGTGACACTACGTTCAAACTATTTATTAAACAACATCTTGACAACTCAGATCATTCAACTACATCCTTATATTCTCCGAAAATTTGTTCGGCTGGAACTTGATGTTGAGTTTCTATGTGGTTTATACCGGTGATGCTGATATTCAATGAAGAAAAACAGTTCATTCCTAACAAATTAGCTGTGTTGGTTCTCGATATAATCAATGGTAGTTCTGCAACAGCTCCACCATACTTGACATCTACCGTCACAGATGCCCATTGTCTCGATTTCATTCTTCTGATAATCTCGAAGAATGAAGGAAGTTTTCTGTGGCGCGAGTATATTGTCACCAAAAATACTCTGGAAAGTAGCTCTTCCAACCATTGAATTGGCTGCTCCACTATCGATGTCCATCATCACCTCTTTTGCATTTATTTCTACGCAAATCTTGAAATGTGGAGACCTGGACTTCCTGTCCACCGTCTACCCTGTATATCAATCCACCAACAGGATTGATCGAATGACTCTGAACAAAATTTGAACCAGCCTGTCGTGAAATGTCAGTGTCATCGACATCAACCGACTTCTGCTCACGAGCTTGTTGATTCCGCTTCTTCGATATACAAGCTCTCTCGATGTGTCCAGGTTTTTTTTGCAATAGTTGCATACAGCTTTTATGAACCAACATTCATCTGGTGAATAATTATTGTTGCAACGGAAACAAACTCTACGTTGATATCGCCTATTTCTGATTGATTTCACAGCTGCAATTATCGGTGAGTTCTTGGATATCTCACGAAGAGCGTTTGAGTTGTTCGATGCCATTCATGGGAAATGGCTATATCTTAAGCTTTTTAAAATGTCAGGTCTACTTCAGCCAATAGTCTGTGTTGTAACGATTCATCACTTGAATCTGCTGACCACTGTCGACGCTTTTTGTGAAAAATGTTGTGATAGCTTCTCGATAATGTCCTTGAATGACACTTGGTCTAAAGATTAGGGAGACACCGGCGAATGCAAGATCGAATGTAGCTGGTCCACAGACACTGAGAAAAACAGCTCGTTTCTTATCGTTATCGGTAATGCCATTAGCTAGGAGAAAGAACTTGTATCTTTCCACGTCATTCTTCCATTTCAAAGATTCTTTCGGATTGAAATGTTCGATCGCTCTAATACTACTCATTTTGCGATTGAATACAGATTACCTTCTTCACTAGACTGCGCCAATTATTGTATATAACTTAGGTTCTAGATAGGTATTCTATATTTGATCCAAATTATATGACACTACGTCCAAACTATTTATCAAACAACATCTTGAAAACTCAGATCATTCAACTACTTTATATAATATAAACATATACACTATGTTATCCCGATACATAACACTGAGATATCCCAAATATATGACAAAGTCTTGGACAGGGTGCTATATTCTTGTTTATTTGTACCACTTGGTGTCCCAAAATGAACAAAAATAACATGTTTAGCTTATGATATGAGTAATAAAGATCGTTTCTGCAAAAATCAAACCTATAGCGTTGAATTTAAGTTGTTCTCGACCAGAGAGGAATAATTAATTAAATAAAACTGGACCTGGATGCTTTTTCCGTTGGTATAGGATAGAATGAGTGTGGACCGACTTTGAAAGAAGCGTTCAGTCTGGTTGGGAAGTTGAGAGACAATGAAGACATGAGAAAAATTGATAAAACATCTTTCATCTTGGTTATAAGAGGTCGAAGACCTATTACCTTTCCCAATTCAACACTCTGTATGAAGAAAACCCCGTATCAATCAGTATGGTAGTCTACGGAAATTGAAATCGAGTTGAACCGCACTTACAAGCTACGCGTGAAATTGTTACAAGTGTGCCGGAAAGAAACACCTTTCACAGTCGAATCGTCTCACCAACATTTCATTCTCGGTTGGCCTAATTTTCTCTATTCGCCATTATCAGTAAATGCGCTCGTTGAATTGAATGAGGAATTAGAAATAAATGATTTCAAACAGATCCTTACTTTAGGTATCTAGTTATAAAGGTATTTGTGTCCTATTTTTGGTCTCATCTCATTTTTTCATGAGTTGTATAACATTATAATTCCCTTCCCCAGTTAATAGGTCTCACGTTTGAAATGTTGGCTGGTTGAACCGGTACACAGTTGTTTGTACCTTATAATCCAATAACGTTTACGACGCTGACAAAGAAATTTCTTTGCTTTCAGCCTCTCTCTATACCTACAAATTCACAAAGATCCCTTCAAGATTTGTCCAAGAGAGATAAATAATAGCATGGCAGAAATTTGCTTGACAGGCATAACAGAAATAACAGAAATATCAATGAAAAGTTTCATCAGGAAAAGTTTTTAAGCGTTGCCGGTTATTCACGAAGGCGTAGAGAGGCCAACAACTCAACAATTCCGGGTTGTAGCTCGGAATTCTATATTTTCTCTTCATATTATGTTTCGAATTCTGAAAGTATTACGTCTCGGCATAGAAAAAAAATTACCATCGAATAATATACTCATACTATACACTCGACTATAAATGTAAGTGGCTGCTCTAACCACAACAACAATCGTAATAAAAGTTGAGATATAACATATTCATACAAATAATGATACAGCATAACCTCAATATAAAGGGAGATCTAGAATGAAAGGAGTATCACTACACAGTAATATGCAACGGAAATTTATGTGAAATGTGGATGTTTGCCGACATATTTTCGGAAACAAGATGTTTCCTCTCCTGCTAAAATTGGGTGGTATTTGATTATACAAATAAATCAAATGAATGAAACACTCCTCTCCTCATCCAATTAACAACTCGGTATGATATTTCACTTTACAGGAATAATCAGAACGACACTAACAAACTCAAAAACTTCAAAATCCCTACTTCATTCAGTGGCCAGAAGATTCGATCGATACTGAAGTTCATGAGTTAACGCGACCTATAAGAGTGAGGACTACGGTGAAGGAAACATTGACAATCCAACTGAAGTATTTTCGCTATCGTGGAGCTTCCAAGTTTTCCAGGATTGGCGTCATCATTGCCAATTTCAATAGGACATCATATATTTTGAAAAATCTTTGAAACCTTTTCATGATTCTGATTCAAATTCATGTGTCATACTTTATACCTATCCGTTTTCAAGATACCTATTCGAACTCACGCCATTTTCATGTAAATTACAATTTTTAGTGATACGCAGTTACTCAATCATGAATATTGAAGGTTGAACGGATCACTCTCCATAGTCAGAACCACTGAATAATTTACAGATTGCACAGAAAAGTGGGTCCAGGAAAATCTCTAGTCTTTTTTAATGAAAACCCGTCGGTAAACCCCATTGTGTACTGTACTGATGTATGCGCGATCATTGAAAGTATGTGATTTTCTTATTTTTTCCTGCTCCTCTCAAATATTAGTTTTTGTCAAATATATATGACCACATGTCAGTATTTCAGAAGTAAAAGATAGTAGACACATCATATGGAGGTGACTTGGATACATCAAGGATTCTTCTATCTGCAGGAATCATATATGTATATTTGAATCTGAAACACACTGTATACAACAATATATTGTGCGATATGTACTCTTCGAGTTATTAACTAATCTCATTACTCATCCCTTGATATCCTTGATTATTATATCTAACCTATTTCATCGTGCTGGAAGTTTGAAAGTCTGTAGATTATGATTTCGTCCAGGTATTTGTAGAAAAAACTGAAAAACTTGTCATATCTTTAGGGTGAGCTGTCATTTTTGGTACTTTTTTTTTTATCTGTGGACAACACGAAAGGGAAACCTATGATGTTCGAGGAACATCGTGTTAACCAGCGGTGGAATTTTGGGAAAGAAGGAAGGTGTTGGAATTTTTCTTGAATGTTTGGAGGTTGTAAGCATCAGGAAAGACTTCACTAGGCAAAGAATTCCACAACTTTGCCGTTCTATTGATGAATTATGCTTGGTATAGCGATGTTCGACAGGTCTCGAGCCTGACAGTGTAGGGGTGACCAGCTTGAGCTCGTCTGGTTTGTCTACTAGGAATCGCGCGTGGTGGCATAATAGATGATATTTCCGTTGAGCACCGACCGTGAAAGTACCTATAAAAAAGGCAAAGATCGCCGACCTTTCTACGATGATCTATAGAGGTCAATGATTTGGTGAGTGTTGTGTCATCGACTAGGCGAATAGCTCTCTGTGAACATGTGAACAGTACTCCAGGACAGGTCGAATTTGTGCTTTGTAGATCATAAGCAGTTGCTGGGATGTGAAGTATCTCTTCGCACAGAAAAGAGAACCGAGTTTTTGTGAAGCAGTTTTCGCAATGGACCTCACATGATCGTCCCATGAGAGAGCACTGTTGGTCGTGACACCCACAAACACTGGAGTTCTTATATAGGTTTTGATTTTCTGACTATCTATAGGGTATCCGGATATTGTGCGGGAGAAATCAAGGAGGTGATAGTATTTGAAAAATACCTATTGATTAGCTCCGACAAGATTTTTTCTAGTATATGGATTTCTTCCGAATTTGGCACTCAGTATTGTTGTTGCTCGGCTTCCTTGGACCAAATGAGACTCGAATTCCACTCGAAAGAATTTTGAATACGTAGAATCCAAGAGATCATTGAAAGAATAAACAAAAATACTCGAGAAAGCGCCTCCTGTTTTATCTCGATAAGATGAGCCGTTTCCAAGAAAAAAACGGGTACGAAAATTTGCTTGCCCTGACCACCATAAAATCTTAATATTTTCATCAACAGCAAAGAATGCTTTGGAAACAATAGCGTCGGTTGTCAAGGAAACAAGAAACAATTTGCTTTGAAATCAATTCCGACAGATAATTTTTCAAATTGATAAGAAGTTAATAATTTCGCTTGTACTAAATAAATAATAAGAATTTTTCAAATTGATAAGAAGTTAATAATTTCGCTTGTACTAAATAAATAATAAGAAGTTATCAATAGTAATTCAGTTAGTATAAGTGAAAAGTTTCATTTTGTCTCATCAATTTAACAAATAATCATTTGTCAGAATTGATGTCAAAGTAAACTGTTTCATGTTTTCTTAATAACCAACGCTCTCGTTTCCAAAGCTGGCTTTGCTATTGATGAAAATTATACGAATTTATGATTTCCAGATTAAATGCAAGAAAATTTTCTTGAAAACGGCTCAAATATTGTAGATGAAACAAGATGAGCTTTCTTTAGAATTTCCTTATGCTCTTCAAAAGTAAGTCTTCAAAATTCATAAAAAACAATATTGAGAGAAAAGTTATGGGCTTTTTTTGAAGATATAGAGCAGTTAAGGCCCTTTGCCTGTGAGGAGTTCGAAGCTGATTTGGTCCAATGATGCAAAGCAACAACAAAACTTGAAAGAAGGTATGAAAAAATAACCATATCCAAAAAAAAAAATCAATTTGTAGGCCTACAACTTCCCTATGAAAAAACTTGGAACTTTTAGCATTTGTTTTTTCAAATATTATCACTTTCTCGAGAACTTCCTCATGCTCTTCAGAGGTACGTCTTCAATATTCATGAAAAACAAATATTAAGAGAAAAGTTATGGGCTTTTCTCGAAGATCAAGATCAGTTGAGGCCCTTTGCCTTGAAGTTATGAAAAAATATCAATATTTACAAAAAAAATAACTTTGAAGGCCTTCAACATCTATATATTAGTGATTTTCAAAAAAAAACTTCTTGGAACACCCTCTATATATCTATTAGAATGTGCCTAAACAACTAGATTATATGACTAGATAGAACTAATAATAATAATAATAATATTTATTTACCATTCAACTTACACTGTTTATAATTATATAGGGAGTATTTTTATGATAGATTTATCAGTTGGGCAAATAAATAAAGAAGACCCACAAAGGCTCAGCCTGTGCGTGGGTATCAAAATTATTGGTAACATTAACGCCTATAGAAATATAGAAAACATTCAAATACATATAGCTAGTTCCACTTTTGAAAATTAACATAGATACACATATACATCCATACACATTCCCAAGTATACATTGAATTCATACAAAAATACAATTTAATGATTATAATCAATTATTTTTCATATCGATCCAGTGATGAATATTTGCTCTAGGAGTATGTGTTAACCATTTTTTACTAGATTTGAAGAGAGTAAGGGAGTTGATATTTTTGAAATAGGCGGGTATAACATTATATAACTTAGGAGCAAGATAGGTACAGCTGCGTTGTCCAATAGTTTTTGACATTTTTGGAACATCAATCGAATGTATTCTGTATCGTGTGTGATATGAGTGATCAACAGTTTTAGCCTCCTTGAGATTTTTTCGTTGGTGCATTAGTAACGTCAGAGCAAATTTATGTCGGATGTCCATTAGTTCGGCTTCAGCGTATAGCTCATCGCTTGGATATGTATAGGGTCTATTCAATATGATCTTAATAATCCACTTCTGAAGTGTCTCTAAGTTCTTAAGATAATTATTAGTGAACCCACCCCATGCAATGATACCATACAGCATATGTGTTTGTACTAAAGCATGGTAAACAATTTTAAGATGTTTCGGGCCAAGAATTTTTTTTAAGTATTCAAATTTGTATACCAAATATCTCAGTTTTTTGTCAGATTATTTATATGCGTGTTCCACTCCAAGTTGCTGTCAAGCGTAATACCTAAATATTCAACTATGTTGGATGATTTGAGCTGTACTATATCATCTGATACCCGAACATCTATAAATGAATAGTTGGGTAGATTTGATTCGTAGCTTGTGAAAGGTGTATACATGGTTTTCTTTAGATTTACCGTGAGTAGTTTACTATTGAAATATTCCATAATTACAGGGAATGAAGATGTTACTTGTTCTTTCAGGACCTCCCAATTCCTTTCTTTGAAGAAGAACACAGTATCATCAGCAGAGCAAGTTATCTCAGCAGGAATAGGTAGATCGAATATTGAGTTTATAAAGAGAATGAACAAAATTGGACCGAGCACTGTTCCCTGGGGGACCCCATATCTTACAGTTCTGTTTGTAATCGTTTCATCATTGGTTATAACGCACTGTTTTCGGTCGTTAAGATAGCTTTCCATCAATCGAAGTGTAATCCCCCTGAATCCGATGTTCTCGAGGGTTTCTAATAAATCTGGATAGCTGACGGTATCAAACGCTTTTGCGAGATCAACAAACAGACAAATGGCGGGCTCTTTCGAATCTAAAGCATTGTACAGTTTTTTCATCAAATCCGCTATAGCGCCCTGAGTTGATCTCCCATTCATAATAGAAACATAATAGAAACTAGAAACATAATTCCATTTTTCCACTACTAACCTGAGAAAACGCCATTATTCAAGGAATTCCTGCATGAGAAGTAACACATTTTGAAGTAGACTGAACTGTCACTATCGTCCATGATATGCAGTATACACATAGATACCGATGCCTATGCAACCAATGAAACATAAAACGCAACGAAACGTAAAAAAATATAGATGAGATGCGAAATTCACTACAGCCCAAAGCGATCGATTTTTGCAATTATTGAAAATGCTTTGAATTATGCATAATTATCAATTCCAAAAATGTAAAATGCCGGATTTTCTGTTATTTTATTGTTTTGGTGGATCAAGAAACTGAAATCTTCTGGCTCTAATTGATCATTAACAATTCGAAATGAAAACAATAATGAGATAACTGTAAAATCCTAACAAGAGAGAATTCAAAAAATCGAAAATATATATGAAGTGTGTGCGATTTCAAACCGCAACACCATCTCAATTGGAAACCCGTTGACCAATTTTCAGAAACAAATGTGGACAAATCTGAAATATTGATATTTTCTATGCCGACTATTATTTGCTGAGGGGGTCGAAATTTCAAAAGAGACTTTCAGACAATTTTTGTTCGAAAAAATATTTATTTATTCATTTCACAGAGAAGGGCAGAGGCTAGCGCCTATTATGCCAAAAAATAGTACAAATAATTGTATTTAACACACAAATAGTAGAATATGCATAATATATAAAAATGATCTAATTGAAATATTAAGATGATCGAATTTAATAATGTAAATAAACTATTGGATAAGACTACATTCTGTATAGCTGTCAAATCTGTTTTTGAAAGAGTTCATAGAAGGAGCACTAACTACACTCTGGGGAAGTGAATTCCACTCGTGAAAAACTCTATTGGGGAAGAAGTGTTGCCTTGTGGATGTCTTGAAATTTTCTCTCGAGAGCTTGAGGCAGTGACCTCGAAGTCTATCGTCCAGAAAAAGAGTTCGTTATGACTCTGTAGCATTGTATGAGGTCACCTCGTTTTCTTCTTTCATGCAGTGTTGACAGATTTACCGCACTCAGTAGATCGTGATATTCAAGTCGATGGATCTGCGGCGCCCATTTGGTCAGTTTCCTTTGAACATTCTCGATAAGGGTAATGTCTCGGATAAGATGTGGCGACCAGACCATAACATTGTACTCCAGTAATGGTCGGATGAAACTCTTGTAGATGGTGCTTAGTACTTTGATATTTGGGGATTGGAAGGACTTTCTCATGAGATAACAGGTGTTGTTGGCTTTTCTTTGAATGTTGGCAACATGCTCTGACCAGCTTAGCGTATTGGTAATAGTTACTCCTAGGTCGATTTGGGATTCAACTATTTGAATTTGTACGTTACCTATATAGTATTCGAGGATCGGGTTATTGCGGCCGATATGTAGTACAGTACATTTAGATGGATTAAGGGGTATTAACCAATCGTTACATCAGGTTTCAAGGTCAGTAGGTCAGATTGTAGACGTTTTGAATCACAAAGTGGGTTACAGAATAATTTAGTTTCATCGGCGTAGAAGGCGTGCTGGCACTCGAAAATCAATCGCAAGTCAGATGTGTGTATGAGATAAAGAATAGGACCCAGAACTGATCCCTGAGGAACACCAGAGATTACATTATGTGGGTCAGAGTGTGTGTCACCTACACGAACCAAGAACTTTATGTCGGTGAGGAAAGCTGCTATCCATTTATGGAGCGACCCACGTATGCCAAAATGATCCAGCTTCAAGAGGAGTCGTTTTCTGGGGACTCGGTCGAACGCTCTAGAGAAATCTAGGTAGATAACATCAACTGGTTTTCCTTTGTCAACGAGATGTCTAGTGGTTCATGCATTCCAGGAGGTTGGTTGCCGTGGATCGACCAGCCAGGAATCCGTGTTGATTGACGGGTATTATTTCGTTTTGTCGAAGAAAGCTCAACAAATCATATGAAACTAACTTCTCCATGAGTTTTGCACATATAGGGGTGAGACTAATTGGTCTGTAATTATTAGGGTCGAGTTTGTCTCCTTTCTTGAATATTGGCGTAACTGAGGATGATAGCCAGGCCGAGGGAAGCACTCTTCTATCGAAAGAGACTTGCATCATATGCGTCAACGGTTTGGCTAAGGCACAGTTAGTAAGAACCGGAGCAGTGATATTGTCTAGTCCTGGAGATTTATTGCGATGGATCATTTTCAGATGTGCGAGAACCGTTTCCTCGGAAAATTGTACGTTGGTAATGATATTTGCCAATCTGGGAAAGTTCGGTGTTGGTAGGTCATCGGCTGGTTCTATTGTATATGATTCTTCGAATATTTTTGCGAATTGCTCTACCACTTCGGTCGTAGATGAACATAATGCACCGTCTTGTTTTTTCAGTAGTGGGGTCGATACTCTGGAGGAAACTTGCTGTCGAGTATATTTGAAGATGGCTTTTGCTCCCTTTTCAACGAGTGAGTTCTCAATTGATTTTCTTTTATGTTCAATTTCTTGTGACAGGTTATTTGAATAACGCCGGTGGGCTATGTAGTCTTCTTCATTTCGAGTTGACTTGAAAGTACGACAAAGTCTACGTTTCGTTTTGCATTTCTCTATGAAATCGTCTGTTATATAAGGTTACTCTAGTATTAGTGATCCTGAGTATTCTTTGGTGCAGCTTTCAGTGAGCGTCATGACAGTGTAATGAAAAAACATCCATTTTTCTTCAATATCTTGCAAATCATGAAGGTGGTCCCAGTTTGTCACCTGCAGTAGTTCTTTCAATCTTGGATAATTGGTTTTGCGGCATTTGATTCTCGTATTTCTAGGAAATGCATCCGTGATGACTTGGATATTACAAATGATAGTCGCGTGGTCCGAAATACCATTCCTATTTCAGATATAAGGTCAACATCGTTGGTGAGTAGAAGATCAAGTAGACTAGGATTCTGGTTAGATCGGTACCTGGTAGGTTCCTGGATCAGTTGGGAGAGGTTGGAGCTCAGTATCATATTCGAAAACAAATCAGCGGAGTTCCAGTCAATTGAGGGAAAGTTAAAATCACCCAGTATAATTAGGTTACTCAAGTCAATACTCGCTTGTTCAAGGACATTCATGAGTGTTTCGTCTGAAGACATATTTGCGTTGGGAGGTCTATATATTCCTACAATTACTACAGCTATTAGCTGCAGCCATACGCTTTCCACTCCTTGTATGGGTTTAGTAAGCGTGGTGATCTTGAACTGTTTGAAGTAGTCGGTTCTCAAATAGACACAAACACCACTACCCCGTCGCCCGCTTGAACGGTCTCCGCGATTAATTGTGTATCCTTTTAGGTTAACAGTAGAATCTGGAATGGATTCTGAGAGCCATGTTTCTGTGACAACTATGCAACAAGGGTTATAAGTTTGTACAAATAAGTGGAAATCGTTAAGTTTAGCGATGAGTGAGGCAATGTTGGTATATGCCACTGACACTCCTGTGATAGACTTCAGTTTTTTGATGATTGATTCCTAACAATGCATGGTTTTCCTTGTTTATATTTAATGGTGAGGTCGGGTTCCCCCCCTTCTGTTCTGCGGTTCAGTTCAGCTCTGACTTCGCGTGAGTAGGACATTTCCCTAGGAGTTTTGTCGTCTTTGATGGATATGTTTGAGAATGAGGTGTGAGCCAATTTCTTTTTATTACGTAGAATCGCACGTGCTTGGGAGGGGGCTGAAAAAACTGCTTTCATCATGCGTGGTTTGTTTGGCGATGGTCTTCCAATTCTGAAGATAGATGAGGGAGGATTTGTAGAATCGTTTTGTATGTGATGTAGTATTTCATCAACTTGTGCTTCGTCCCTTTCTGAGGAATTCGATTCGGGAACTTTGTAGATGATAACGTTGTGGGAGCGGTTGATACGTTCAACGGCTTCTCCAACAATTTCCTCGTATGATTCCGGGAGGAGCGTGATTGTGTTGCTGGTAATATTTTCCTCCAGTTGAGCAATTTTGGAATTCACAAAGTGAGGAAGAGTTTTAATTGTTCAAATTTATCATCAGTATTATTGCAATAATTGCAAACGATTTTGATATTTCTGCTCTTCAGTCTGGTGATACGTATAGCATCATCACCCTGTAAGCCTACGCAGGCAGAGTGCACGGGTTTGTCACAGTTGGAGCATTTCGTATTAGAAGTACTACCAATCGGGCGATCACAGTTCGTGCAGTCCGGCATTCTGATCGGCCGACGTGGAGAGTTTACAGGTGAAACAGCGTGTTGACAATAAAAAGCTCAGTGCTGATAAGAAAACAATGGACGAGGTCGCTTGGATGTACAGCTTACGATAGACGGTGATGGTGAAAATGATCAGAATCGATGCTTCTAATCAACCTTTCATTAAGTTATGTACTCACATCATATGCACTTGGTGAATGTTTAGTATGACACAACTTTTCAGAAATTTGTCCAGTCGGAAATCACTGAAACAATATCACTCAAATGAAACAACATTACTTGATCGAGAGATTTCTATTTCTATATTGACATCAACTTGGGCTGGATATTGAGATATGAAATCTTGAAATATCTGTTAGTTTCAAACTCACCAACCATTGTGATAATAGTTGTTATTCGTTGTTCCAGATGATGATGAGAACTCCAGAAGAACTCCACACGCAAAGTAGTAGACTCGATGGGGTCTAACGAATCGACATCTCCAGATTCTGCACGGATCGGTCAAGGAAACTTCACAATGGAGGGACAGGACTCCACTGATTCTGAATCCTCAAATCGACAGCAACGCACAAATGAAATGGTTGAATCCAGTGATAGTCCAGAATCAGGAATCAAATCAGGCAAAGAAGAAGTGGGAAGTCTTGAAAGGACAGAAATTAGTTCGCAACAAACTATCACAGACGGAGAGGATTCTGCAACTGAAAGCTTACCTCCCCCCATCGAGGAACTTATTGAAGAACATCATGATAGATCGGACGGATCTGATTCTGGGCTTGGTTCTGAAGTGAGTGAAGAGAGGCCACTAGAGATTGCTGCTAATATAGAAAAAAATTGTGAAAATTCATTCCTGTACAGATTGAATGAAGGAACTATTACTAATAGCCAATTTGAGGAGTTTGCTTGTCACGTAAACAGAATTCCTTCGAATGAAAGTGGCGAACTTGAAGAAAACCTAGACATCAAAGTAGCTGAAGTACTTGCAGGAGACATTAGGGGTATTTTGAGCGATCCACAGTCAAAAACAAACTTACCCGGAAAAAGCAATCTAAAACGAAAACTATCTACAGAACATAATGATGAACCCGAAGTCAAGAAACGGCGAGGGATTACATTTGATAGTGTCACAGTATACTACTTTCCCAGAGCACAAGGGTTCACATGCGTTCCATCACAAGGAGGCTCCACTCTTGGCATGGGACCACAACATACTCACGTCAGAAAATTTTCTTTGTCTGAACACGCTATAGAACAACGAAAAATTCATCGGCAACTTCTGCAGCAATTGAGGTCAGAACGAAATGTCACAACGGGCAACATTCCTTCATCTAGTGAAGAAAGTGACAGTGAAGATGAGCCCAGCGATGCTTCTGAGTCTGAAATGGACCTTGATAATTATTACTTCTTACAGCCTGTACCAACTAGACAAAGAAGAGTGTTATTGCGAGCAGCTGGGGTCAGAAAAATAGATGCTCTAGAAAAAGATGAATGTAGAGACATAAGGACATCTAGAGAATTTTGTGGCTGTGGATGCAAAGGATACTGTGATCCAGATACGTGTTCTTGCAGTCAAGCTGGTATCAAATGCCAGGTGGATAGAATGAACTTTCCTTGTGGTTGTTCTCATGATAATTGTGGAAATTCTAGTGGACGAATAGAGTTCAACCCCGTTAGAGTCCGTACGCATTTCATCCACACATTAATGAAACTTGAATTAGAAAAAGAAAAGGAGGACTTGAAGTCAGATAAGCAGTCGACTGAATGGATGGAAAATGAAAGGCTCACTGGGAACAAAGAAACTTCATCCAATAGTAAATTAGGTGTGAACAAGTTCAATACTAATCTTTTACGAGACATAAATTTAGGGTCTAACATAGAGGTAGAGAACTGCGTGCATGATGGCAGTTATACGAATCTTCATTATGGTTATGCTAGAGAGAGTGCTGATCAGTTACCACACAGTACACCGGCTTTTTCTCATCTCCCTGAACGCGCAGATTCTTTGGATCTGTATTCATTCAGGGAAAATTATTTCGTCGACGAAGGAAGCACATCGGCCGAAAGAAAGTCACCTTTATCGACTATTCAGGGTTTCCATTTTTCCGATCCTAGATTCACTGATGTCGATTTTCCGGCCAATCCCCCTCTCTGCTCCACGTCTTCTCATAATCGATACTCGCAGCCTTACCAGAGCGGCTTCAGCGACTTCACGCCAATTTTTAATACTTACGGCGGATTATACGTCTCCGAATTTGGCGAGAAGCAATTAGAAGGGAATTCTCAACAGACGGCTAGCAATGAAAATTATTCGAATGAAAACTGCTCGTTAGGAAACAACGTATCTAAGGAGAATCAATATGCAAACTTGAATCCTATGGAAATGAATAACAAGAATGAAACATTTTCTGATCTGCTGAATGGCAAATACGAGAATTACCCTGAATATGGGGAGGGAAACAATTTCAATGCCTCAGCAACTGGAGATGCAAGAATGGCCAATAATGCAGAGAATGTTGACAAACCGAAAGAAAATTTTGACTCAACGAGCATTGTTAGTTCCGATAACTGTGATGAAAATTTTGGAGAAATCATCAAAAAATCCATTGTAGAAACTGTCTCTGTCTGAATCCATGTACATAAATATATTACGTTCCATGTAAATTATTATTATTAATATATAATTATTATGGAAATATATTTCAAAATGTATAGAGTATTAGAGTAAACAAGTGATGTATCAATAAATGTTGTGCAAATAGCATTTTCGAACTCCACCAATTCAATTTTATGTTGAACCGTACCATCAATCACTTGCTGCTTTTCAGGATACAGGTTTCCCTAGACTGTCAGTGAATTCATAATCTCTCGGAAGACAATACAATATCTCCTTCCTTCAGAAAGTTACATGAATTGTTACATGAATGCATTCCTTCTATTTTCGTCTAATCACATCTCAAACTGCCTGCACTATTAGAAATGGTGACAATTCAATCCTATTTCGCGATATGATCATTGAAACTGTCACTATTTGTAATTTTACTGCACGTTATCGATCTATACTCCCGAATATCTTGCAGTACTTATAGCCCAGTGGCCAAGTACCTTGCCAAAGGTCATGTAGCACCTGCATTTTCGGAGATTTTGTATATACAGGGTGTTACAGAACTATGGGATCAATCTTCTAGGGGTTTTTCAGTGCAACAGTAGAAAACATTTGAGTAGTTGGTCCCATGTCCGTAAAAGTGTTACTACGGAACTACGGCATTAGATAGGACAAGCGTTACGATTTCTATTGAATATTGTATATCGCTGAGATGGTATCAAATATCATATTCTATTTTAACCATATTAGGTATGTCATGTTGCTTTTCGAATTTAACCATTTGCGGTAGGTCATTACGTTAGGTTGATTATGACCCAAACTGTTGAAAGCGCTTTGTTATGATTTCCAAAATAATAACAAAAGAAATAGGTAGAAAATATTTTCAGTTGATATCAAATTCTAGCATACCAGCTTGCAATTCAGGACATAGTACGTATTGAAGACGTCCCATATAGGGACATCCAAAATCAGGTCGAATTTGTGTTTTGTTAATCATAAGCAGTTGCTGGGATGTGAAGTACCTCTTCGCAAGGAATAGGAAACCAGTTTTCGTGTGGCAGTTTTTGCAATAGACCTCACATGATCGTCCCACCAGAGAGCGCTGTTGGTGATGACACCAACCATGGATATTGACGACCTCATAGGAACAGTGGTACCCGACATCATCAAATTGGGCATATGGGTAAACATACAAGCTTAAGTTTTTGTTCCATCGAACTGTAATAGATTTTCAAATCCCCACTTGAGAATTCTTATCAGATTCTCATTTAAAGCATCGACCTGTCTTCGTCTTGCACCTCTGGCCTCGTTGGATGATATAGGGGCTCTAGAGGAAAAGGCGGAACGGAGTGAATTATGTTTCCGAAAGCTCGAAAGGGGTTTTTTAAAAAGATTTTCTTACAAATGATACAAATAGCAAGAGCAAGATACAGAAGGTCCAATTGTTTAAGTTTATGTGAATTTATTGACTCGGCCTCAGGCGATGGTTTCCCAGAACAGGAGTCCTCTTTCACGCTGCTTCAGCTATTCAGGGTACATAACTAGTGTACTATCATCCGCAAAGCTATGAACAGAGCTGAAGGTCACATCCACCAATTCATTGATGTGGAGCAAGACAGAGCCTTGTGATACACCAGCATTGATCGTCATTGTATCAGACGAGACCCCGTCTACCACCACGTAGAGTGATCTATCTGCAAGGAAATTCGATAGTAAAAGACAGTTGGGGCGGCAAACCATATGACGGAAGTTTTCCTAAGAGGCCTTGGTGCCAAACTCGTTCAAATACTTTGGAGATATCCAAGGCTATAACCAGGGACTCCCCATGTTTCTCGATTGACATCTGCCACTTTTGTGTCACATATGCGAGCAGATCTCCAGTTGACCTCTGGTGACGAAAGCTATATTGCCGGTCGTTCACGATTCCTGAGCTCTCTAAATATCGGATGAGATCGAGCTTTCTTTCAGTTAGAAGGAAATACGCCGAGTTTGTACGAAAGGGTGAACAACCTGCAAAGAACTGGTGTTAGTTCTGGGGCAAATTTCTTGAGAACAATAGGCGGTTTCCGTTAGGCCCCATAGCCTTCTTGATGTTGAGGCTAAGCATAATGTGTCTGATTGTGCGTTGCCGGAAGACAATTTCTGGCATACGATTATCGATGGTAGCGACTTTGGGAAGTTCCTGGACTCGTGGATCCAAGGTAGAATTGTCTGCAAACATTTTGGCGAAGGTTTTGACTTCTTCTTGAGGTGTTAATTGTCAGTTTGAACTGGCGATTAGGGCTAATTGCCAGTTTGAACTGGCATTTATGGCTAATTGCCAGTTCAATCTGACACTTAGGGCTAAAAGTCCAATACTTTCACTGCTATTGAATTAATATCGGAATCTCAAAATACGATATCATATAGGCCCACATTGATACACATCTATATATTAAATATACAGGTTGCCGAGTTAATGGCTCAAATGCAAATGTCTCAGTTGCTATTGGATACAGAAGAAAATTCCAAAATAAAAATATATTGATCCACCTGCAGATCATAATATAGAAATGAATGATGTGTATACAGGGTGTCGAGTTGGAGGTACAAATAATAATAGAAGATTTTATTGACAGTCTTATTATCTCAGTACATAAAGTTCAATGTAGAATGAGCACTGTCGAAAGGCAGAGTTAGCGCTTGGCCTGATAACAAAGTTAACAGGTGTGCACTCTCTTATACTCTACCTGCAAAAAGAAAGTATAATCCGATGAGAAGATAATTTACATATTCCTAAAGCCTACCTAAAAAAATGATTAAATACTAATTATATTGAATGAGGCCATCTGAGAAAATGTTTTTTCTTGATAGTTCCTTGAATACTTTAAATTTTTCGCGTTTTATCGAGTCGGAAGGGGGAATCCTATTGTACATCCGAGCGATCATATAACTAAATGACGACTGGTATAATGCGGTTCTGTGCTGAGGTAAATGGAGCTTGGCTCTGTGATGTAAGTTCAAGTTGTGCACGTCAGTGCGATAGGTAATTTTGTCATGAAGATACGGTGGCTGTTTGGTATGAATAATATTGTGAAAAAGAGTGCATGAGTGTAAGATTCTCCGTTGGTGCATAGTTAGCCAGCCTATATTTGTATTCCGCTATATGATGATATGTTAAAGTGAGGAGAACCAGGAGCACTAAATGAAAAGGATATTTTTTCGGCTTCAGCAGCTTGTTTCATGAATTCAGAAAGAACTCTCTGAGACCCAATGAAATTGGAACCCTGATCACAGAAAATGATACTCAGATGTCCTCGTCGACTAACGAAACGCCTGAGAGCAGCAATGAACGCGTCTGTAGATAAATCAGAGGCTAGTGCAATATGGACTGCCTTAGTGACAAAGCACACAAACAAGCAGAGGTAAGCCTTTTGAGATTTGATTCCTCTACTTTCGCTCATCGTTATGTGGAAAGGTCCTCCATAATCCACTCCCACGACTGAAAAAGGTTTGACCTGATTAATTCTCAAGGCTGGAAGGTTACCCATAAAGGGAGTCATGGGAACAGGGTTCAACCTGAAACATTTATGGCATTTTGAGAGTACGTGTCTGATAGTTTGTTTTGGAGAGAGTATCCAAAAGTTTTGTGCCACTAAAAAGTGAACAGTTTGAAGGCCAAGATGGAAGTGTTCTTTGTGAATGCTTTCAATGATCAACTCAGTGAGACGGTGCCTTCGCGGTAACAGAGCAGGATGTTTCTGCTCATAGGCTAGCCCAGACGCATGCAAACGTCCGCCCACCCTGAGGACATTATCTTCCCCAATGAAGGGGTTGAGCTTTCTAAATACTTTTGATAGAGGAATTTTATTTTCTAAATGAGAAATTTCTGACGAGAAAGAGGTGTGTTGAACACGTTTAACCAGCACCAACAGGGAATTATACAACTCTTGCATGGTGAGAGGGGTAGAAACCCTCTCAACTGGATTTTTCATATTTTCAACAGAACGCATACAATGAGCAATTATTCGCTTTATTTTATTGAGAGAGGAGTAGCGTTCTAGAAGTAAGTCTGAAGAATCCAATGACACGAAAGAACCAAGAACAATCTTCTTTTCTTCCTCTAAGGTATCAGAGGAATTGAACTCAGGAGAATAAATCGGCCACTGTTTTTTTAGGGGCAGTTAACCAGTGAGGTCCATGGGACCACAGGGTGTGATTTAGAAGTCTGCAGGGTTATCTTTAGATCTGACGTGGTGCCAGTGAGATGGACCAACTTTGTCTTGGATATAGCTCACTCTATTACTTATAGAGGTTTGCCAACGATGAGATGAAGATTTTATCCAAGTGAGACAGACCATAGAGTCACTCCACGCATATATTTGATCGAACCAAATAGAATCCTTAAAGGTCAGCAAGATATATTCCATCGACAATTGTTTGAGTGGTGCCACTTTAGATTTTCCACAAAGCAGCCTAGTGTCGAATTCGACCTCAGATATTTTCAATCGAAGATAGACTACAGCGGCGTAGCCCCTCTCTGAGCTATCTGCGAAGCCATGCAGCTCATAAGCATGAGAGTTCGTTAACAAGCAATGTCGTGCAATTATCAAATCCGAAAGCAAAGGAACTGTACTGCGTCCACTTTTCTATAATATAAGCTGGAGGAACGTCATCCCACTTACAACCTAAACTCCAGAGATGCTGAATCAAGAATTTTGCAAAGAAAGAGAGTGGCGCCAAGAAACCGAGAGGATCAAACATCCTGGCGATTTCAGAGAGAATAATTCTTTTTGTGCAAGCTTTATCTAGGCATTTGATATCATAGAGGAAATTATCAAAGGAAGGATTCCATTTTAGGCCTAAAACTTTGATACCAGAGTCATTTGAATCAAACGAGAGTTCAGACTATTGACAATCTTCGGGGGGAAGATTCTCGAGAAGAGAGGGGTGATTGCTAGACCATTTTCTCAAATGGAAACGACCAATTTTGAGCAAAGATATCAGTTCCATCTGTAGAGATTTTGCTTCATCTAAGGAGTGACTTCCAGAACAGATGTCATCCACATAGACATTTGTCTGTAGTATTTTTGTAGCGCGAGGAAATCTGTCTTTTTCATTTTCAGCCAGCTGATTCAGAACTCTGATGGCAAGGAAAGGATAGGACAGATACTCCAAAAGTGACTGTCGTCAATCTGAAGTCCTGGACAGGATCTTTCGTAGAAAACCGCCATAAGATGCGTTGAAAATCGCAATGTGATTCTTTTACTGCAATTTGCCTGTACATCTGCATTAGCTCTGCGGTAAATACGAATCTATGCAGACGAAAATCCCACCAGGTCCTGTTGGATCTTTTTCCCCGTTAAGAGGGTATCATTCAAAGACAAACCAGAGGGAGACTTTGCTGATGCATCGAACACCACTCTGAGTTTGGTAGTTGAACTATTGGGATTCGTCGCGCAATGATGAGGAATATAATAATCATTTTCCAGTGTAGAGGGAACATTCACAGCTTCCATATGGTTATTATCAAGATAATCTTTCATGAATTTAGAATATTCGGAAAATAAGAGAGGATCTTGATACAAGCGTTTTCCTAATGAATTAAAACGTTCAAGAGCCAGGAAACGCGTGCCATTGAAATACGGATCACTGTCCTTAAATGGAAGGGAAACGGTATACCTTCCAGAACTGTTGCGGTAATGAGTATTTCGAAAAATGTTCTCACAGTGGGAATCTTCTGGAGATATAGAGTTAATGACAGGTACTTCTTCGATTTGCCAAAACAATTTCAAAGAATCGTCTATCGAAGACTCACAAGAGACAAAAAAGGAGTTGCGTAATAGAGGTTGATTTCGTTTTTCCCATTACGATCCAACCAAATATCGTATTGAATGCAGTAGGTTGATCAGGTGTTGACAATTTTCCATCAAATAAAATCATAGAAAATATATCAGCACCAAGCATCATATCGATCGGTCCAGGAATATTGAACCGCTTATCCGCTAATGTGATATTTGCAAGTTGAGGCCATTCTTCAATAGAAAAAGAAGTAACAGGCATCTGCAAACAAATTTTAGGGATAATGGACGCGTTGACATTCATTAGTGGTTGACATTGGCCTACGGGTCTTATACTACATAAGGTTGAAGAAGAAACCGCTGAGGTGATATTTCCCAAGCCTTTAATGGAAATGCGGGAATTTTCTAGAGGTGAATTCAAACACTTTGCACAGCTCTCTGTAATAAACGAACCTTGACTCGCGGAGTCCAAAAGAGCACGTATAATCTTAAAATTCCCTCGACAATCGAGAATTTCAACTTGCGCAGTAGAGAGCAAAACTGTCGTAGTCGAAGAAATACTGGTTGAAGCATTTACTTCCGGCTCCAAGAGAGTTGGAGTCGCTGAGGAAGCTGACAGTTCTTTGATATCACCGGAAGACGATTTTGTGTGGTTGCTATTGAAATGCAAAAGCGTGTGGTGATGAGGACTATTACAAGTAAAACAAGCAGATTTTGATGAACAATTTCTTGCAGTGTGTTTGAATCCCAAACAGTTTATGCACCATGCACTTATTTTGCTTAACAATCTCATATCTTTCCTTTGCTGTCCTAGATGAAAAGTTAGGACATTTATACAGGGTCTCCCAACGAAAACTTTCCACACGGATTCTCTGGGAAATGACAAATTATTTTCGGAAACGCTGAAACACGTCGATTTTGATTTCTAGGGGGACACATGTCAGTGATGAATTTAGTCACGCAACATCCCCCTGACAGGGGCGGCTACCCCATTGCGAATCATCATAGAGAACTTGGGTCGAGTGACACATCATCTGAAAGCTCTCTTCATTCTCTATCCAAACTTAAGATTAGTGTGGTAATAGGTTTAATTCAAATAATCAATATCGTACCTGTTCTTATCGAAATTCAATTTATTATTTGCTCGAAATGAGCCCCTCCTACCTCCATACAATGATAAAGTCTACTTTCGAAACTATTACGAACGTTTTCCAATACTTCTGGAGTTATGCTGCCGCACTCGTTTACAATTCGACCACGTAGATCCTCTAGTGACTCTGGCGGAGTGGCAAAAACTATGCTTTTGAGATGCCCCCATAAAAAATAATCCAACGGGTCGGTGATCTAGCTGGCCACTCAATTGGTCCTCGTCGCCCTATCCAATGATTGGTATATCGTTCATCCATAAAGTTTCTAACCGCGACTGCATAGTGAGGAGGTGCTCCATCTTGTTGAAAATGGAGGTTGTCTGCCGAATAATCTCCATCGTTTTCGATAATATCCGTTATCATGGGATCGATGGCATTCTCAAGAAGATGTAAATACATTTCGGTTCACCTCTGTGGAGGAGGTTCCTTTGGACGTTTCGCTCACAATTGGGGTGAGCATCTTCCGCTTGTATTGTTGTATTCGCGAATAGCGACATCAACCTGATACTTGGTTGAAAGATCTTCGCAATTATTAGTCCCAGCCTGGCTACTTACTTTGTTTTGACTAATTTGTTTTCGTTTTTCGTGGGGTGACTGGGTTACCTGACCAGATGGGATGTTGCCATTGTCTAACATTGAGTCTTAAAATAGTTAATAAATTGAATTTGAATAAGAACAGGTAAGATATTGACTAATTACATTGAACCTGTCAACAACACTAATTTCAATTACCATTCATTCGATTTTGGAAAAACTATACACGTTTGGATAGAGAATAAAAAGAGCTTTCAGATGATGTAACACTCGACCCACGTTCCCTATGATGATTCGCAAGGGAGTAGCCGCCTCCGTCCGAAGGATGAAGTTGCTCGACTAAATCCATTACTAACATTTGTCCTCCTAGAAATTAAAATCGACCTGTTTTAGCGTTTCCGAAAATAATTTGTCATTTCCCAGTAAATCCGGGTGGAAAGTTTTCGTTGGGACACCCTGTATATAGTGTGATCTGAATAACAAAGAGGACATTTTTGTTTACCATCTTCAGTATTCGTTAATATAGTGGATGAATACTTGGGAGAGCTTGAGGGGGTGCTATGATATTTTTGAACTGAATAACCCTTTCTATTATTAACGTTGTTGTGTAATCTGGTCGGTGCCTTCACAAGTGAAAGAGAATGCAAGGCAAGGCAGTGATTATCCAGAAACGAGTACAAATCAGTATACGTAGGTACGTCTGAGGAGGCATGTTTCATTTCGAAACGTTTGAGGGAATCATCATCAATCTTGTTTGAAAGCAAAGTGAACAAAACAAAATCCCATTGATCGACAGGGAATTCTGAGTTATCTAAAGCCTTCAAATTATTATTGAATGTATCTAATAATTTTCTCAAGTCAGAAGGTGATTCAAGATTGATTTTGGGAGCACTAGTGACTTCGTTCCAATAAAAAGTTGCTAGAGCTCGCTTATTCTGATAACGACCACACAAATTCTTGTAAGCAATATCATAATTATCATTTTCAAGCGGGAGATTTTTATTAATGAGAGTGGCTCTCCAGATAGTAGAGATAATAAATACTGGAATTTTTCAATTTTCGAAATTGAATTGTTACCGTGGATTAAAGAATCATATAACCCTTTGAAGGTAGTCCAGGATTTTAGGGTGCCATCAAATAATGGAACATTAAGTTTTGGAAGTTTAATATTAGAGTTCGTGAGAGGGTTCTGAGCTATAGGAACACTTTCGAAGCGGTCATGATAAATCGATTTTATCTCGAAATATTGGCGATCCACCTGGGAACGAATGTCTTTTTCAGGGCCCAAACCTGCACCGTCCTGTACAGCAAGAGCTTGAACTATCGCATTATGCTGTACATTGAATTCTCCATATATTCCAGACAGTTGCATAAACCTCATTTTAAAAACTGTGCGCTTATCTCCATCAGTGACTGCAGATTCTGCACTCTGCCATATTTCTAGAATTCTATCACTAGCAATATCTCGAGAAGCGCGATATTGCTTTATTTTTTTAGCCATTTCATTTAGAGGTCCTTACTTGTTTTTTTTTCGGTAGAAAATTCAGAAAAAATAAAAAATATTAAACATTTGATGTAAACACAATACCGGCAGGAATTGTATTCATAAGCAGGAAGGCCTCAGAATAAACTGGTTCTGCTCGGCAGGAATAGAGGTTTTATTTACTTACACAGAATGAGTAATGTCAATTGAATAGAAGCTGAATCTGAGTAAAAACTAGTCGAGGTGGCGAACGTTCAGCGAACCGAAAAAGTTCTGCAAAAAGGGGATTCCGACTTGCAAATTGTCGACTACTAGATGAATAAATTCAAGGACAAATGAAATTTATTTCGAATAGTTTAAAGAGGAAATGTAATCGATATAATAATTCAAATATTCACTGACAATCCAGCTCTAAGTTGACCAAATGATGTTGTGTTTTGGATGAGGTATGTATTGTAAATGAAACGACTGTCAAAATAACCCAAAGGAGGACTTACCTGGAATCCTTTCTTCCTCGCTTCTGACCTTTTGACGGGGTTGCAACCACCTATCCACGAGATCTTTGTGGACTGTATAATTTGTTAGGCTGGTTCAGTGAATACTTGCGTTGGAGATAGGACTACGATATACCGGTAGCACTATGATAAAATTGTATAGTTCTCGCGAACCGAAACAGAAATCACAAGAGATATGTGATTCCGATAGAGTACAGATGAGTGATACTAATCCTCGATTGGTTCTTCACGATAAGCCCGCCAGGGAAATTTTGACAGGCATGCGTTAAAAGAAGCAAAACCGAACTTATTTACAACTATATATGTAGTGAATATTTGAATGCAAATCAATAATAACAAAAAAATTAAAAAAAAATCGAAATCTTCAAATCACGAAGATGAAGGAAAAAAGGTGAACTAAAAATATATCTAATTACATAATGCGGGTGTTAACAGATGCCTCTGGGAATGAATCAATTTGAGATTACAGTATGCCCTCCGCAAAATGAGTAATACATGTTGATTGTATCTCATAGTATTATCCATTATGACTCCTAGATTTTTGACAACGTTTTTTGAAGTAAAAGGTTCGTCAGCGAGTGATATATTTATATTGTTACAGTATCTTAAGCGTGCGGCTCTCTTACCAAATATCATTATTTTTGATTCGAAGGGATTCAGTGATAGACAGAATTTATTGGAAGTTTCCAGTTGTGACTGAAGATCTTCGTTCAAGAGACTATATCACAGTTGTTCTCAGGGAAATCAATGTATAGTTGAGTATCATCCGCATAAAAGTGGGAATTACTGTACCACAGACTCTTGTGAAATTCAAATGTATAGAGTATGAAAAGGATGGGGCCTAGAATTGATCTTTGTGGCACCCTATTTTCCACACGAATGAACTCAGAAGATATTTCTTCAATTTGAACGGATTCATAGCGATCGGTGAGATAATTAGGCAACAGTTTTATGGCTGTGCTGTTGAAACGTATGCAGTGGAGAAAATCAAATAATAATTCGTGCTTAATGCGACTAAACGCTTTCGTATAATCCAGAAGAATGAGCAAGGTCAGCTGTTTTTGGTCCTGTGCTTGAAGGATATCATCGGTGACCTTCAATAGCGCTGTAGAACAGCTGTGTCCTTTACGAAAGCCAGATTGTGTTTTTGTAAGATGTCATAAGTATCTAAGTAGGCTATGATTTGTTCGTGCATTATTCTCTCAAGAATTTTCGAAAATACACAGAGTAATGAACTATAAACTTCAGGATTCGTGACCTTAGGAATTGGGATGATATTGGACATTTTCCAGGTGGTGGGGAATATGCCATTTTCTAGACAGCAGTTGTATATATGACATAAGTATGATAAGATTATGGAGCATGCGTATAAGATCATATTAATTCCAATACCATCTACTCCCTGCGCTTTGGATTTTATAGACAGAATCGTTCGATAGATTTCCTGCTTATTAGTTGATAAAAAGAGAAATTGATTATCATGTGATATAGTGTTATTTAAATATTTCTATCTGGTTCCAATTGACTGATGGATGAATTCACAAAGTATTTGTTGATTTCGGGTGCATTTTTTAGGTCTTCTAGAATTATGTTCGACTTATCAGAAAAGCTCCCTATTTTCTTCAATTCTTTCCAGAATTGAGCATTATTCACGTTTTTATTCATACGGAAATCAAAATATACTTTTTTCCCGATTTATCGCATTTCTTGTGTAGTTTCTAATGTTTTTGTAGTAATCCCAGTTCTGTGGAAGTCTACTATTCCTATAATAATAATAATAATAATAATAATATCTTTATTTCTCAAATTAAAAAGTACAGTTGTTGCAATACTGTTACAATGTACAATAATTGGAGAAGTGTCGTCATAAGCATAGCATAAAAACAAAAATGTAAAGTCGGACAAAACTAACAAGTAAATAAGTAGATATAAAATTATTTGAATAATTTCTCATCATAGCAATATAGAGGGTAAGTCAACTGTATTATGAATATGAATGAGCTTTTCTTAGTCTATAATTTACAGTTGTTCGATAAATTCCTGAAAAGTGTAACAGTTCATTTGAAGCAGCAGTTTCTTTAGCCTATATTTGAACACCTGAGAGCTGGGAGAATCCTTGATATCTTCTGGAAGAATATTGTAGAATTTACAGCCATTAAAATCTACACTTTTTTCATACCGTGCTGTTCTATGAGCATTTGACAACAAAGTGCTCTCTATCTCTCAGTGACATCATTTTTCGAATTGTGTAAGTAATCGAGAGCGCGGGAGGTCTTGATATTTTCAATTTCCTCCTAGGAGCATTATAGTCGAATAATTCCAGAAGTGCAGAGTTGAGATATTCAACTATCTTTTTGAAGTCACGGTAGGTGTGATAGAAATTAGAAGATATATATTCAGTTGTTTCTATTTCGCAGGCTATCATACAGTGATCTGATATTACCGAGGCATCAGTAACCTCAATATTGTCGTACTTGACAGTTTCACTGCAAATAAATACATCGATCAAAGAGACTCTTGTTGAACAAAATCTTGTAGGTTGTTCTATCAGTTGACGTAAAGAAAATGTATGAAGTAATTGATTTTTTTGTTAGTTGCAGGATAATCAAGATCAAAAAGGTATATATTCAGATCCCCTAGATATATGATCTCATCATAAATTGGAGAGATTATGCTAATAATATTTCCGAACTCGCTGATGACCTGATTCGTCGGGCATTTTTGTGAGCGGTAACAAGCTCCTATAGCATATTTTCCATTATTGAGTTCACAATAAATCCATAATTGCTCACTCTGTGGCTGTAGTAAATTATTTATCAATTTTGTTGTTGAAATAGGCAGCTACACCTCCTCCTCTTTCGTCACTTCGATCACGCCTGTTCAATTGGTAGCCTGCGAGACCTATGTTTTCAGACAGTATATGATTCGTGAGCCATGTTTCAGAAAGCGTTATAATATCATATTTATCGTGGAACATTTCTGCAAAATCATTTAATTTTGGGACTATGGATCTTACATTAACATGAGAAATTTTAATTGGTTGATACATTTTATACGGGCATATGAAAAAAATAAACTGGTCAACCAAACATTCGGTACCTAGCTAAGGAGTGATATAGACCAATGAAGCAGAGTGACCACCATACAGTAAATGAATAAGAGATGAGATGAGGTGCATACTTATGAACTAATAGAGCTGGACTCTTGACATCATCTTCTTCACGCTTGGATTTTGATAAAACATTCGCTGAGTCGTTGACAGTTGATGATTCCTGATGGATCGTTTTCTACTTCCTCTGCAGTGTATAAAATTCCATCAGCAACAATCTTTCCTTTCACAATTTCAAAGTCAATGTTTTTGTCACTGGCAGCCTTTTTGTAACTTCTAAGTGCACGATTCTTCAACAGTTAGATCTTGGGTGATCAGTATTCTACAGTACAATAAGTCCAATACCTCTTCTGCTATTGAGTTTCAAGAATATTCCAAAATTCATAATAATAGATTCATCATCAGGTCACAATATTCAAATAGATATTGTATAGTCCAATATTTTTATTCATACTGAATTCAGAGGGAAATTTCAATATTAGAATTTATAGACCCACTTGCAGCTCATGATGTACCAATGTTTATTGTATATACAGGGTGTCTACTTGGTGGTGCAAAGTCCAATATTTTCGTTGCTATCGAATTCAGAAGGAAAATCATAGATGCAGCTGTAGGGAATAATATACAAATATATAGTATGTGAAGGCTGTCCAATTAGTGGTGCATATTCCAACATCGTGATTGCTTTTGCTACACAAAGGATGAAATGATTTGACGAAGAAAATACCTTGAGCAACTTGACGAGTTCTTTTAGAAAAAAAATAGACAATAGTTCAGTTCAGCTGACGATATTTTCAATCAATTGAGAATGTTCTAATTTTTAGTGCAACTTGATATCATGATCAAACTTGTTTCTAATTTATCCACTAGATAATATATTTGATATAAAGAGTGGTCTTGTTCTTGTTGTTTGAAGAATCTATTGCTCATAATAGTAGTTCAAACAAATCTCGTCCATTTCGATGATGTTAACCAGGATCTGTTCGTGCGGTGATGTAGTTCTAACAATTTGAATATATCACATCCGATTGTTGTCTTTTTCATTTGACTCCTAATAATCTAATCGGCATATTTCGCTCGTGTCTATTATCCACCAACTCCACTACGAAGTGATCACAATAAAATTGTTTCAATTCACTATGTCCGTAACTTTGTTTAGATATAAATCAACTTTCACCTTACCTATCGGCACTGGACTCTGGACTGGTATGTTGAAACAAATTTGCAAAAATTGTCTAACCCGAACCACAGTTCAATAGTATTAGTATTCTCTATACTGTGCCCGAACACCACCAATCCATAGGATATGGGAAGTCATTAAGATCATAACATGCACTTCAGACATCATTGTCGGCCCGCGACTGACGGCGGCGAAACGTCAAATGACAAGCATGTTGTGATCTAGCATGCATGCAAGCATGATGATGTGTCGGCATGTCTAGGCAACAGCAAACTATACCTAATGTATAGCAATCTGAGATGGTCATTTAGCCGATATGATACATGATAGGTATTGTTCTATTTTGCGATTAGGAAAAGTTTGCACAAATTAATATTGAATTTTCACTTTCACTGCACAAGTTGTCCATTTCTCCAGATCAACCTTGGAGATCCCAGTTATTATATACGAGATCATATGTAGTCAATGACGATATATATATATATATATATATATATATATATATATATATATAAATCTGTCGAATTAGGGAAAACTCAGGTATGTGAAAGAAAATTCAATGTGTCATCATTGGTTTATCAATTATTGAAAAAATCGTAATTTTCGTATTATTTTTTTCCAGTGTGAACAAAAATAACTGGACGTTTTAAATCAGGAAACTTTTTTACAAATAATCTAATTCTGTTATCGTATTACCCATGGCGTTCTTGATCAATGAATTATAACTGAACTTCGTATTTTTAAGGTAGCCATAATGGATTTTTTATGACAGCAATGTATCATACAATGAGATCGACCAAATGGGTGTTTAGAAATAGCCAGCGATATAAATTAGTGCACTGCATTAGTGTACTACTGTACGAAAGCGCTGAACGAACATGATAACATTTTTTTTTAATTGCCACAGTTTGAACTGGCAATCAGCACTAAATCTCAGTTTAAACTGGCAATTAGCCATAAATGCCAGTTCAAACTGACAATTAGCCTCAATTGCTAGTTCAAACTGGCAATTATAAAAAAAAATCATGATGACCGTTAAGCGCTGAACGAACATAATGATTTGTTTGTTTTTAATTTCCAGTTTGAACTGGCAATTAGCACTAATTGCCAGTTCAAACTGGCAATTATAAAAAAAATTCATCATGTCCGTTCAGCGGTTTCGTACTACTGAGATTTCTGTAATCACTCAATTTTAAATTGAAAATCTTATTTGATTGGTAACAATTCTTCCATCAGTATCAACTACTAGTGAGATTTTTAAATAAGTTATCGAATTCTTCCAGAAATTATATTTGTATCGTCGTGCGCTTGAAAGCATTGAAGTTATTCAGATGTCAGTTATTCAGGTAATCGAAAATATTATTCATTATTTCAATAAAATACCTTTGCATCTGCAGATAACAAATTTAAATAATATTTAATTTGGATATGTCGTTGATTTATAGAAGAATATGCTATTGGTTGTTTTCATATCTTCTGGGCCCCGAAAAACTGAAATACCACCTCTTGCTATACTGATACATCCTTCATCAGAACACCATTTCAATTAGTTCGAATAACACAACAATAGAGGAAATCATAGTTTTGAAGCGCACTCATATTCTTGACAAGAATAAATCTATGATAGGTAGTCAATTATTTCAGATAGATAGATAGTGAGATAGTGAATCTCTATTGTGAATACGTATAGTTTCATTTACATGACAAATTTGAGTCTGAATAAGAATGAGATATCCACTTGAGTAGTTCCATTCGCCCCCGTACGGAAGACTCACACTGCAACATGAAAATAGCTCACAGGCGACCCTCGTAAATGCATGTATTCGGCCGCGGCCGCAGCCGCCGCTTTTGTGCGACCGACTACAAAGTTCCGCCTGAGAGTAGACCTTCTAGTCCATAGACGGCATAAGCGCGGCAGCTAACTCGAACCAACTCGCTGGACAGGGCAAGAAGGGAAATTTCCGGGCGCGGCTTAGAGTGGATCTTCTAGTCTTCATATGTCCGGTGCTCGGTGGTATTGTGCATGAAAGTACAGAATTTAAAAATCATTTAGTTTCTGGCGAAACTATCAACAAATAGATCACATAAACTTCTGTTGAAGTACTGTCTGTCGTGTAAGTCATTCGAGAAGGTAGTACATTCATTTTCCCAGCTTTTGTGTGGGATTTTTGTTCAACTCCCTGAATATGTTAAAATTTCAATCAAAAATGATCAGGATATCCAAAAAAATCAAATATTTCATCTATGCCTTGGAACAGGTCATTGTTGAAGATTAATTTTTTAGTGATTGTTGTGGCTATTAAGAACACCTTGAGGTATCATGACAATAATCCAGCAGTCGAGGACTGAATGTGCATGAAATAAATCTTTTCTAATTTTGGCATGTTATCCACTTTTCAGAACTGACGGTAGATTTGAGTAAAATATTCCATGATTGGTGACGTAATGTTCATTTCCTACGAGCGTGCGGAAAAAAACTTTTCTGTACGATTTTTCGTTTTGGAAGTTCTACTTATCCGCGGAAAGATAAAATCATTCCGAAAAGTTACTTTTCCGCACTAGTTCTGAGTAGTAACTTTTCCGCACGATTTTTATATTGTTGAAAATGAGGATATTCAGGACTAGCCAAATGATCTATGTAACTATTTTGTCTTATGTGTCATTTTGTAGCATCATTATAAAATCTTGTTCAATAAGAACCTTTTTTTTTTCGTGAATAAGATGGACACAAACACTCTGCACCTAACTCTTGCGGAAATGTCTTTTCCGCCCTTAGGGTCTATAGTGTCATCCGAAATGTTGTCAAACGCGATATTCTACCATAGACTATAGAATACATACTATAAGATGGGTCACTGGAAGCAAATCTTTTGTCGGCTAAGGAAATCCTATGATTTTTTGCATTTCGCATAAATTAGCCACATAGACTTATTATCCTGAGGATAATAAGTCTATGATTAGCCATTAACTATCGCGCCGCCAGAAGAAATCGTCTGTCGTACCGACTCCGCCCAGTTATACGAGGGTGAGCCAAATTGGAGCGCTTTCGCGAGAAATATCAGCGTCATTGGAAGCGTTTTTGAGAGCATCAGCGAAGTTTTTTTATATTATAATATATATTCATCAGGATAGCTCAGCAGCGTATGACATTTGATAATGACTGAATATAATTCCCAACGATTCACAATGAAATGATACACATGCCTTTCAAAAAAAAGTATTATTTATTTCCATAATCTACCTACATAACATATTTTGCTCAGATATCAAACTACAAACAATAAACGATCCAAATGAGTTAATAAAATGAGAATGTGAATGACAGGATATCCTATGAATAATTTAATGTATTTAATTTTGGGGACTTGTAATTCCTTTAACTAATTTTTGGTTGAACATTCGAGGTAACATATATACGAATCCCAAATCCTTCATCAACAGGAAGAGGTTTTTGAAATTCTTCAGAGTTTTTATGAAATTTTTCACACTAGGAGGTACAGAGCTTGTACCATCTAGTTTGATGAATTTCATTGTCAACAGAGTCTCAATTGCTGTATCCCAAAAACCAAAGTTTTGGGAATCATCATTAATTGGTCCTTTCAGAGGCTTCATCTGGTTGTAATCAGTCAACTTTGGCATTAATCTCAAGCTGCCAAGGTAAGGATCCATTTTGTATGCGATTTCAATGTCATTTCACTTTGCAGTCTGCATTTTGTCTACCAATCGGAATTCAACATTGTACTTCAAGAAATTGTTCCTTATTCCTTTTATCAAATGTGTAGTGTCGAATAAGGGTATGATTTTCTTATCTTCAATCTCAAAGTAATAGCTGTCAAATTCTATATTCAACCTTCCATACTTTGCTTCTGTATCACGTACAAGAGAGTTAATGGCAGCTACATTATTAGTTCCTTGATCAGACACTGTAGCTACTACCTCTAAGCCAGATTCTGAACATTTTTTGACAATCATTTTAATGATTTGAACAATTTCATGCCATTTTGTGGCTCCTTCAACAAAATTATAGAATACTGGCTGTTTCCAATTCTTCATGATTCCACACAGCATGAATACCTAGAATATCGAAATAACAAGTTGTAATTATTCTTTTATATAATATCAACTATTTCCAAAATTCCATCAGCAGTTTTGAGTACTTGGTAGCATGTATAATATAAACTACATATTTCTTGAAATACTCACCTGTACATGATCAGCAATACCAGGAGATCTTTTATAACCAAAATCCTCGAATCCTTCTACATCGCCATTCAAATGATTCCAGGAGACGCCTGGTTTTATGCTCATCCCATCAAAGAGAATGAAACAGAACTTTTCCCTAGGATCTTTGAAATTTTTGGCCTCCAATTTCATTACATCAAATATTTTCTCACGAAGTCCTGGTTCAATAGGAATTCGATTGAGTAGTCTCATAACAGTTTTTGGAGAGGGAAGAGTAAACACTCTAGACAATAGTTTGTCAAGAGATCGGCTAACGGTCGCTGTTGCTATTGGAGCAAATATTTCTTTTGTTGACAGAAGCCCAGTGTTGCCAATTCAAATAACGTCGCCGATAACATCATCGGCTTTGTGACAGTCCTTCAAGGCTTCAAGGTATTCTTCCATAAAATTTGAGAACGACCTGCAACGTGTTTCTTGTGAAAATCGGAAATATAAAATGAACGATTCACGATTTCACGATTTTCCTCAATTTCCATCAGTACAGGTATACCTAGTTCTTGTGGAGCTATAGTTACCATGCAACAAAAAAAAATTCAAATTTTGGACAGAATTTTGAGTAGGAGAAGACAGTGTGAACGGTTTTTCCGACACCCACAAAGTTTTTTCGAAAATCGATTTTTTCGGTGAGAAATATCGAGAATCGAATATTTTCACCTCCTGTATAACTTGAACCCTTCGATGAGCGTTCATGAAGATCACAGTCTCAATACAGAATTCTGAGTGGAAGGAGAAAGTGTGAACGGTTTTCTTGACACCCACAGTTTTTTTTCCAAATCAATTTTTTCGGTGAGAAATATCGAGAATCGAATATTCTTACCTTCTGTATAACTTGAATCCTTTGATGTGCGTTCATGGAAATCGAACTATCAACACAGAATTTGGAGTAGAAGAAGACAGTGTGAACGATTTTCGTGACTCCCACATAGTTTTTTGCAAATCGATTTCTCTATCGTGGATCGAATATTTTTACCTATAACTTGAACCCTTTGATGTGCGTTCATAGAAATCACACCATCAATACAGAATTTTGAGTAGAAGAAGAGAGTGTGAACGGTTTTTTTGACACCCACACAGTGTTTTTGCAAATCGATTTTTCTGGTGAGAAATATCGTGGATCGAATATTTTTACCTCCTGAATAACTTGAATCCTTTGATGTGCGTTTATGAAAATCACACCATCAATACAGAATTTTGAGTAGGAGAAGACAGTGTGAACAGTTTTTTTTTGCAAATCGATTTGCAATGCGATTGTTCGTTTGTGAAGATCACACTATTAACACAGAATTCTGAGTAGAAAAATACAGTGTGAACGGTTTTTTTGACACCCAAACAGTTTTTTTGCAAATCGATTTTTTTGATGATTTTTGATTGGCATAATGTTGTAAAGTGGATTGTTCGATGATACATTGTTCGTTGATAAATTTCAAGGATTTGAATTACTTGTCTCCTTCAGAAGATGGAAAACGTTCATTCGCGCAATGAATAAATTTGATGAACTATTAAAATATCATCAATGCGATGGATATTCATATTGATCGATGTACACATAAGTTGATGAACACTTGTTGATGATATCAATGAAACATGTCATTAATTAACCAGAACGAGTCAGTTGATTTTTCGTAGTATTGATGAATCATTCGTTCAATAAATGCAATGCAAATCAATCAACATCGTTCATTGACATTACGGACAAAATTTTTTTCAGTGTACGAAGCTCTGGAATATAGTGGTAGCAAATCGTTTTCACGATATTATTAAAAAAACGATTTTTTAAAAAAAAATTAAACACCCTGTATCTCGAAAACGAAGAGTTTCCGGACTTGTTTATCGAGCAAAAATGTTTATTTTGATGTCCTCTACCATCCCTTAGAGTTTGTCGGTATGTTTATGGGACACCCTGTATATGATTTCGGATTTTCATACATTGAAGTTACTGAATTTTGAAACAAAAACAGGTAGAATGAATAATGCATTATCATTCTCTTACATCTGTGATTTCTTCAACTCAGTTTCTTGATAAATTTCATCATTAAATTGAAATAAATATAGATATTTTCCACATATGCCTCCATTATTAGAGTATTCATGCTTTCTTATGAAAGAAAAAAAAAAGCAATTTATACCCAATTACAGGAAATGCTATCATAAAAAATACTATCATGAAGCTACATAATTATCATTTTCGCCGAACCCGAACAACCAATCAAACTCGCTCGACGTCCCCTCGTATAATGATATGACTCCCGTATCTATGCTGTTTTCGTATTTCCGGTCATAACATCAGTAAACAAGGAACGATGTTTGAAGTCGAAGTTCAACGTGATTCTGACCTGAACTGGTATAGTATTTTCTAGACTGTGGTTTAATGTTTTGCATGTGTAACGGTAATGGGGGTAAATAGTAATTTCTGTAATATTTGGAAATTTCGCAGTTTTTGCGAGTTCTACGTGAGCTTGGAGGATGTTTTTTGTGTCATTTTGAAGATCTCGTCAAATCTGAACTTTTTTAATTGGTTAGAGAGAGAGAGAGAGAGAAAGAGAGAGAGAGAGAGAATGGGAATCGTGATTTCAGGAGTGCAATTATTAGAATGATATCAAAAGGGTCAACAAAGCTGAAAATAATTTCAAACTGACTAATTTGACTCAAATTTGTAGGTAATGGATAATGAATGGTCCATGGAAATGAAACCTCAGTATCAAAATATCTTCGATGTGCGATGATATCAAACCAAACTAGCAACTTCAAAGGCGTAAATTTGAAAATTAATATTCTGAAATTGATAACTTCTTTCGATTCATATTGGTGTTGAATGGACGATGGGAGGGTTATAATAATTGGATCTGAATTTCAAGATATCTTCGCTGTGTGACGATACCACACCATATAGATAGAACCGAAATTCCGAGCCCAGAGGTGTACTTTCCTAATTGTCTGGAAATTATAAGTAACTATCATTAGTGATAATTCCTAAATTTGTGAGTTGTGATGTAATGTGTGAGTAGTATGGAAATAGGGATGAAGTGAAAAATTCATTGCTAGGATGCGTATGGAGATACAAAAGGGTACGAAACTAATAGGAAATGAAACCTTACCACTACAACGAACAGTAATGTACCAGAGGAACAATACGTATGAGTGTTCGAAATGTTTGAGTGGTGATTATGAGAAATGATAGGTAAAAATGAAATGAGAAGTATGTACTAAGAATACGCATACATACCCATACGAATAGTGTGATCTAGAATATATTGAAATATTCTTGAATGTATTATATAGAATCAAAATGGCCAAGAATGATCTGGAGTCTTCGAATTCATGAAGAATTACCTTTCAGATAGAAAGCAAAAAGTCTGCATAGATAGTATCATCAGTGAAACTAGAACAGTTAGGTACAGGGTCTCACAAGGAACTGTACTAGGTCCAATTTTATTCATGATATATATACATATATATATAAATAGTCTACTTCAGTTGAATACTAGAGCTACTGTTCTGAAGAACAAATCTTGGAACTTGCTGAAAGAAGAAGCAGAACAAGATATGAGGGACATAAAAAACGGGTTCGAATATAATTTACTCACCTCAAACGTTGAGAAAACCAAATATCTTCCCTTCTCTTCATAATCTACTGGCTTACCTCACCTAGGACCGTTAATCTTGAGTGACAAAGAAACTATTCCAAACTGTGAATCAATCAAATATTTGGAAATGATCATTGACAGGCATCTTCGTTGGGATATTCATATTGATAGCTTAGTGAACAAAGTCAGAGGGTTATCAACCAAATTTAAAATCTTGAGAGACTATTTGGACATTCCCCACCTGAAAATTGTTTACTATGCATTAGTGCAAAGCTTGTTGGCTCATGGTATTTTTAGGATGGGGCGGATTTACAGACAACCACTAAGATAAAGTAAATGTTGTTCAAAAATGGATTTTGAGAATAATTTTCAATAAAGATTTATGAAAATAGTCAAATATATGACCCAAGAACGACGTAGGGTATACTGGTGCAGCTACTCTGTGTATTTGCCTATCGAATTTCTTCAACCAAAACTTTAACATACAGCCAACTCGATAACAGCAATTCAAATATCATAGCTGAAAATCATCCATATGTTAGTAGTTAGATGACAGCACAAAATAACAACAAAATCAGTATTATCGACCATTGCTCAATCAGTGTTATGAAAACGTTGATTCAGAAGTAGTAACTTAGGTAACTTCTCAATTAATGATTGAACTACAAAATTACAATCTCAAAACATCAACTATGTGTACAGAAATCTACAAAAATGTCGCCATTTTCTGGGGAGTTACATAACTTAAATGCCATTATAGTGGAAAATGCCATTAGCGTTTTTGGTGAAACAAAACAATATCAGTGACTGCACCAGTCTTCTGTACATCGTTGACACAAAACAGCTATTCCTTTATAAAATTTTAATGAATATTTAATGAATGTTTGGTTTCAAGCAACATTCTGATTTTTTTATGCAAAAATATATATTATTTCTTCACTTACAAAGTTGAGTGGTCCACATCATTGATCAGCAGTGACTTCAGGTAGATCTGAAAGTGTGAAACAGAATTCTGAAACCAAATACAATATGAAGCTTGATATGGAGTAGATTATCAACAACATTAATTAACTTAATGTTCACACAAGATGTTTTTCTGGAGGAGTGCTCATGATGGAGTCCGAACTGATAGAAAAATCAAAAAAGATGAATATGCAACAGTTTAGAGACACTAAGATATCCGTATTGATTGCTGATATGTGTTTCCAAGTGAGTAAGTTGATTCCTTTTACCTGAATGATGAAGCCTCATTAAACACTGCGGTGTTCAATTGTGGCTCAGCATTCGGTCTTATCTGCTTGCGACCACATCTGTGTGATTATAATATCGCTTTGATCAAAATCGTCTGAGCAAATTTGAGCACATTTCATGATATGCATGTTCTTTAAATCTAAAAGAGAAATCCACCTTTGTCTGTGTCAGTATTTACATGCAGGGAACCTAAAACAATAACACATTATTACCTACATAGGTGAGTACATTGATGAAATTCAATATTTCCAGCAAAAAAGAAACATAACCTTACTTACCGTCAAAATCCCAATTTGGGGTAGGGAAGATCAACTTTTTTGCATACCACGCACTGGCGAACCATAGTAGCCTGTTGAATCTTTAGTTTTGCAGGAAGAAATCACTGAAAATCAGAGAGGCCTCAAAATAGTTGCAAACACAGTACAACAAAACTGTAACGTCGGCTTTTGACATAAGATAATGAATTCGAGAAAACTATGCGTCACTCATAGTAAACACGCCCATACAGTTTTGTCACAATTTTTCCATAATGGGTACATTATAATTTTATGTATCAATGTGATTGATTGTGATCAGAAAATTATGAATAATTCTGGAAGTACCTAGAATCTACACATCTTTCAATTGAAGAAAACAAACATGCGAAATGAGTAGGTATACATAAAATACATGATACTTTAACCACAGTTTATAGCATAAGCTATAAATACTTGAAAATAATTGCACTGATTATGATGGTGTAACAAACAGTGTTTCAGTGTTAATTTCCAATAAAAATATTTATATTAAATACAACTTTATCTACTTGTGTTTTATTAGACTCATGCCCCGAATGTTCATAATTGTGGCCAATATAATTACCACTATTGTAAATGCACTTTATAGTATTCACTTCACTTGAAATGATTCATGAACGTCAGTTGCGAAATATATATTTATCAACTAGTGGATATTTCATTATTATTATTCATTTCTGAATGTATGCTCACGAATAAAACAATTATTCACATACAAAAATAGTTCTCAATAATCTTTCTGTTTTGAAGAACGTCATGAATGTTATTCCTACAATACCTATGAATGAATTATTTGAAATTCAGAAGATATCCAGGGGAATAACTCATTGTGTTGTGTTCATTATCATTCTATATATTTCGATGATTGGAATTATAATTCCACTAACATTAAAACTCCAAAAACATTGTTATTCGATAATTTGTCTGATCAAATATATGAAAACCCGTGTTATTCCAATTGCCGCCAATCGTATTTGTCACGTAGTGACGTCATGCGCAAACCGGTTCAAAACTAGAACGTCGAGTGATCATATCTCTCCTCGTTATAGTATCATGACGCGCATGTTTTATTTCTATCTCTCTTGCACAGTATACGTCACTCCGTGACAAATTTCTTTTGGCGCTTCGAGGTTAAGCGAACATTTCAGTGCGTTTATCGTTTTAGATTGTGTTTTTCAGTAGTGTAAGTTCGAATAATTCTGCTTACTTCATTTATATTCCATACTAATAAACTATGGTTCATTGTGCTGTGGTGGATTGTTCCAGTAACAATAATAAAAGATATGTAAAACTGCATCGACATGTTGTAGCACGACCAAAATAGGTCAACACTCGGATAAACTCATCCATCATCCATGATGCCTTTCTTTTTTCGTTATTTTCGTATAAGTCATTCGACTTGTAAACATCTCACATTCGACATTCGACAATATAATCGGAATATTTTGCTTTTACCCTCCTAGCGCCATCTGTCGGAAAATGAGTTCACTTACAGATTGAGTTGAGGCAGCGTCCGGTATGGTGCATCGAGGTCCCCTCAGAGTTAGGCCACTCACGCAGCTATTGCGAGTTGTTAGGGTTGCATACTTAGAAGGGCACGTCAATCCATTACCTATTTTGTTGTATCGTGAGCGTGGGAGGATGATTTGTTTTTACTATTCACATCTGCGAAAAAAGTGGTTGAGCGCACGATAAGGATTTCATGGTTTCTTTTCGCCATTCCACTATGGGCATGATCACAACCCGTTTTCAGTAGCCACTTACACCACCATACAACTTCAATAATTGAAAATTCGAACCTTATAGGGTGCTCAGTTTACGAAAACCCTTCGTTCTTGTGGCCTGGTCGAATTTCAGGTGAGATATGCTTTTGTAGTGTGTTTTTTTATGATTTATTTTTTTATATAGCTGTGAAATAGATGTCCACATGGTCCATGTATTTATACCTTTATAAGGGCTTACGTGTTCAATGTGAAATTTTGTAGATTTACTTCATATTTAAATCAGTACCATATGATTTTTGTTCTCGATCATAGTATTATTTATTCAATATTCAATATAACTAACCCTTTATTTAGCGGCCATGTGTGCCTATATTAACTTAGTCGAATTTCAGTTAGCGGAGTAAGAACACCCTGTATGTAACGACAGTAGGAGTCCCAGAAAATAAAGCCTGTAGATTGCTGAAATTCTGTGTCGTGACTGGCTGGTTCCTATCCGAAACGGCTAGAATCTACCCTCTTAGCCCTGAGAAAAACGTTCCATTCCAACGTGGCGACCAGCACGTGAGGCCGTTTCCAGTAACCAGTCCAGTAAGGGGGCCCAGGATGCAGCGTACCCCTGGAAATTATGATCTCAGGCCAAGAAGATCCCTAAATTATGAGAGACTGAATGAAGGTTTGCCGCAGCAGGAAAATGGTGATGATTTGCTTACCAATACCAATGAAGCAGATGGTGAAGGTAGGACCGTTCCACTCATAAATAATCTCGCCCTGGTCGGTGGTTCCTCAACAGTACCACCGCCTGAGACAAATATGAATAGGCAGTCTTTGAGTGCGGTGCCAGAATTTACTACATACCGAAATCGAACACCAACAACAGAGGCGTTCAGACAATTCAATAAATCAAGACCAGAAAAGGATGAAAATCCTCGTTTGGCAAATGAATTACTAAGCCAGCCACCACCTTATGTGGGGGCGACTTCTCATGTGGGGGCGACTTCTCATAGGGGGGCAACTGCCAACTATGCTGCAGTTCCAACCGTCCATTTTGAGGAACCAACGCCGCGGTATTGCCAACCACCTGAGGATTTTAGGGAAATGGTCACTAACATAGTCTCCAGAATATTGCAAGAGCTACCTAAAAATGATCATAGGAATCATTTCAACCCTAGTTTTAATCAAAATCAAATTCCTCAACATCAAAGCAACCATTTTGTAAGACCAGGTGACAATAACGTAACTGGAACTAATATGGCCCTAAACGAATCAATAAGAAATGATAGTTTGTCTCTTACTGAGTTATCAAAAATTATGCCATCATTTGGGACTGAAAATGACAATATTCAGCCTTTAGATTTTCTCCAGGTTTTGGAAAGGGGTTGTGATCTGGAAAGTACTTCGTTTAATAAAATTAAAATTATCTTGAATAATTGTTTCAAGAGTTCAGCAAAGCTATGGTGGAATGTGTTTGCGGATCAGTGTAACACTTATGCTCAGTTTAAAACCTGTTTTCTAGAGAATTTTTGGCACTCTAGAATACAAAATAAATTAAGATTACAACTAGAAAGTGCCAAATACTCTGATGGGTTATTCGTGGATCATTTCAATTATTGGGTAGGGGTGGCAAAAAATCTACAACCCCCTTACAGTCAAGCCGAGCTGATTGAGCTAATTGCACCTCATTTTCCTCCAAATGTAGCAGGCTCATTGCTAGGAACAACCACACTTGCACAAGCAGTGTTTAGGCTTCGCCATGCGGATGACTATTATAAAAATACCTTGGTGAAACCCCATCCTTCTGAATTTCGAGAGACTCCGCCAAATAAGCCTGTAAAAAATAATAGACCTTTTTATCAGGAAAGAAATTTTGAGAACAAAAATGTACATAATATTTCTTCACTTGAAGTGATGGACGATACCTTATCGGAAAACGAGGGCCAGCCACACATTTAAGCTCGAATGTGCAGGCAGATTTGCAAAGAGCTACAGTTCATGTTTCTAATAACCCCCTTGATGAACTGCTGGAAGAATGTGACTTTGACCACACTCCCCCGGATACTAGATCTCCCATTGTGGCAATGAAAATGTATGGATACAGTTTTCCAAGTCTAGTTGATAGCGGGAGTACCATATCAGTTGTATCAGAGGATGTCTGGTCACAATTACAGGACTTCCACAGTACTATTGCTCATTTTAACGCACCGGGTGTTCGAATCGTGGGGGCATTTAAAGCAAAATATAAGAAAGTGTCGAAGCAGGCTCAACTGAAATTCAAATTACAAAATTTGGAATTTAATCATGAATTTTTAGTGGTGGCAGGACTTTCATACCCAGTCATCCTAGGATGTGATTTTTTAAGATATTTTAAGGTTAAAATCAACTTAGCAGATAGAAATCTGAGTGTTCAGTACAACACTAATATTATTATTATACCAGAAATGGATATTTTGCATGTTTGTGATGTGTCAGAGCCACAAAATGTTTGTGTAATGTCCAGTAAATATTTTAAGAACTTACCAGGTAATGCAATTCCAGAAATACAGGGTGGCTCTACTTCAAGCCACAGAGAGTGTCAAAAAGGTAAGAGGATTTTTGGTCCAAATAGAACTATAGTGCCTTCTGCCAGTAATAATCAAAATGAAAGTCAAAATGAAGCCTCTTCAGAAAATAAAAGTAAAATCTTAGCAATCCTGGATGGTTCTTCCCTGCCTGGAAAAGATAAAATCAGTTTGGAAAGGTTGCTTACCTCTTATTCAGATCTTTTTTCAGACAAACCTGGCTTAACTGGGGAATATTATCATTCGATAAAATTAAAAGATTATTCCGGATTTTATGTTAAACCCTATCCGATTCCCATGGCTCATCGGTCAGCTGTGGATAAAACGATTTCAGAAATGGAAGCTCGGGGGGTAATAAAACGATGCTCCACCCAATACATTTCCCCCCTAATAACCACCTTAAAAAAAGACGGAACTGTGCGAGTTTGTTTGGATGCTCGAAAATTAAATTCCATCATGGAACCAGAATTTGAACATCCTCGTCCTATTGAAGAAATCCTTAAAATGTTAGCAGGAAAATCCGTGATAAGTTCTTTGGATCTGACACACGGGTACTGGCAAATACCCATTCGTGAACCGGATCAGCAATATACGGGGTTTATCGTAGGTAACAAAACATAAATTTTGTTCCCTGCCTTTCGGATTGTCTACTGCAGTCTCCTCTTTTTCACGTTGTCTAGGTTTGGTATTTGGAGATGACTTCAATGATTTTGTGATAACATATATAGATGATATTTTAATACTCAGCTCGTCAGTGGAGGAGCACTTGGCTCATTTGAAGAAAGTATTCCAGCGACTGAAAAAGGCAGGGTTTACCCTGAAACTCTCTAAATGCAGTTTTTTCAGGACAGAGATGCCATACTTGGGTTATGTCATCAGTACCAGTGGCGTGCGTCCAGACCCTCAAAGAATTCAGGCGATTGCGGATTATATAGCCCCCCGTAACGCGAAAGAACTTCAGCGGTTTATAGGGCTCTGTCAATATGACAGGATTTTCTCTTATAAATTTGCAGAGTTATCAGAGCCACTTACTAGATTGCTGAGGAAGAAGGTTTCCTGGAAGTGGGGGGAACAGCAAGAAAATGCCTTTAAAAACATCAAGGAAGTAATGCAGAAAGAAGTCCTACTTTATCATCCCGATCCTAAGTTACCTTGGCATGTAAACTCGGATGCTAGTGATCTTGGAATAGCTGCCATTCTCTATCAGGTAGTGGAGGATCAGAGGCAGGTAATTGCCTATGCCTCACGCTTACTGCTTGAGAGAGAGAGGAGGTATACGGTCTTTGAAAAGGAGGTGTTAGCTGCACTATGGTCATTTCAACGCTGGAGGAATTATTTGCTAGGTAATATGGTAGTTTTGCACACTGATTGCAAGGCCATCACCTTTATCCATACTTGTCGTCTGCTCTCTCCCAGAGTGACTAGGTGGGCTTTAGCTTTGCAGGAGTTTTCTTTTTCCGTGGAGTTTCTTTCAGGGCAGGAGAATTATTCAGCAGATGCACTTTCCAGACATGCTTGTGTTCGTCTACCTACACCAGAGGACAAATGTTTTCGCATATTTTCTTTGTATGACTTGCCAGCTTCTTTCAAAAAGTTATTAGACAACATTTTTCACTACCAGGACCTAGATGAGAAATTGGTATCAATTAAAAAAAAGCTGGGGTCTGATAATAAATTGGAATCTCAGTTTGCCATCCATAGAGATATTTTATACAGACGTGTTTTAGATGAGAATGTTCTTCTGGTATGTGTCCCAAAATCATTGGTCACGGAGTTTATTAAGACTTATCATCATCTTTTGGGTCACTATTCGGAATCACCATCGGCACCAGGGGGCGTTTCGATTTGACACTGTCAAACCAAAACTACGGGAAAACATTGGGAATGTAATTTATGCCTGCTGATATTGCTTTTTTATCTTGATTTTGGAGTTATCTTTTCGAAATGCCTGTTGTGAGAATCATTTTAGCTGATATCATTGAGTATTTGAGTGGGAAAAGTCGACCTGTAGTCGAAGGCGAAGCAGTATTCAATGCTAACCATATTATCCTGTGTGAGGTAGAAGATGTGGAAAATAGACGGATTTTTGGTCTTTGTTTACAAAGCTCTGCATTGAAATCTCCTCCACACGAGATTAAATTGTATTTAGGATCAGTAGGTACATCTGTGACCAAGTGGATATGTATATGCAGTTGCAAAGCAGGCCAATCTGGTTTCTGTAAGCATGTTGTTGCTTTGCTGCTATATGTCAATCGGTAGGTAGATAATGAATATTATCAATTTTGATGAAGAGCGTTATTTTTTCAGTATTGAAGTACTTGATGATTTGAGCTGTACAGATGTCAAGCAAGTATGGGGCAAGGAGAAGAAGGTGGAAGCAGTTTATGCTGCAGAGAGAGCTGTAGACTACTGGCATTTTCAGAAGAGGAAACGGTATGAATTTGAGTCCAACCAGGAAGTAGAAAATGCCAATTTCAAGTTGCTGTTGAAGTGTAATATATTTCATCCTCTTGAATACCATTCGGATTTGAAATGCTTAAATTTTCAGGCAAACCGTCTTCAGCTGTTTCAGTTTTCTATAAAAATGCAACACCTACAAGAAACCAAAGGTTGTATTAGTTCTGTAATTTGAAGGCAAATATCGAGCCCATGCAATTTGTGCTGAAAAGCTATACCTTCTTTACTTTGTTGGTTCTTTCTCTTTGTTTTCTTTCGTTTCAGGTGCGAAGCCTATGATGAAAAATTCAAAGGAAGTACTAGTTTAGTATCAAATGATAATTTATCTCTGAGAGATCAGGTATGGCAGTCCATGAAGGCGTCTGAATTCATGACCACTTTGAATGTAGATGAGGGATGGTATCCACAAAATGCATGTTGCCGAAAGATCCTCTTTGATCTAGGAAAAGAAGATATAGTGAATGCACTAATGTGTGAACAAGGTTCCAAAGAATGGAGAGATTTACGTAAACTTCGACTCACAGGTAAAGAAAACATCTTTTCAGGAAACAGAGATATCAAAATACATACACATACTCATAATACATAGGTACTCATCTATAAGCGTTGTCAGAAGATATTTACCCAAAAAACATTCATCTGTTTCATACTTAATATTGAGAGCAGATGGAATAAATCCATTCACATGTGTAGAAGGTTCTAAAATATCAGAATAATCAGAGAGTAAAGACCATCACTGAAAAAGTGACAACATTTATTTATCTTTCAGATCATATAAATGATATTGAATATTGGTGAAATTAATTTGAGAAAATAAGATACATCAAAACACCAACACATAATAACAAGAAACTGATTTCCATGTTCATTGTGATTCATCCCATGTTATACTCAATGTTTCAGGTACATCAATATACTCTATGTATACATATGGAAAGACCAATTTTGAACAAAAGGCCAAAAGTTTATTTTGGCCTAAAGGATTTTATAATAAATATATAGAACATGGAAAGCGATATGAGGGAAATGCTATCCAGTCATTTCAAAATAAATATCCAGAGACGTCTGTAGTACCAGCTGGATTTCTCATAAGTGAGACCTATCCATGGTTAGGATATTCACCAGACGGAATTGTTTTTAAGGAAGGAAAACTGAATGCACTTCTAGAGATCAAATGTCCTTTCCTTGGTATAGTTCATTCAATTCTTTTTCCTATGAACTTTCATTGCTGTTTTGTAGGTAGAAGTCATTCTCATAATGACAAAAATTTTCGGGAATCCTGTGACTATCTCGAATATGCAGGCAATCAAACACTGGAAATGAAGCAGAAACATAAGTATTATGGGCAAATCCAGCTTGGACTGGCCATTGCTGGTGTACAAAATACATTTTTGATAGTTTATTCCCCTTTTTCAGATTCATTTCTAGAAATTCTAGTGGAGTTCAATGAATCATTTTCAAGGAAATTAATAAGTAAAAGTAGTGAAAAATATTTGAAATATATATTGCATGAATATTGTAAACATAAGGATTCGTTCCCAAATTAATGTACATAATTTGAAACAGAGTTTGTAAAAATGGGTTGATTTAAATAAACAATAAAATGTATATTGCAGTTTTGTTTATAATTATTTTCAAGGGCCTAAAATACAAAACTATTATATACTGTCTATGAGTTAATCGAGGAGGTGGTACAATAATTTTTATAGATTTTTGGGATTTTCTCTCCTTGTTTCTATAAAATGAAAGTTACAATGATTATTTCAATCTATTTGTAATGAGGGCAGTAGAAAATTGACAAAAATATAACTCACACATAAACTATCTAATTGATGATATTTATTTGAATAATAATTACCTAAATAAAGTGATGAAAGGAATACATAAAAAATATCAATTTGATTTGTTCAAAAACCTCTCATGAGATAGGATGGGGGAGGACATATTAACTAGCGCAGCAATGATGGTCATAACTTCATCCATATGTGGAATCATATACCATTCAATTTGAGATGAAATTATTTTAAACATTTTTAGCCTCTGTATAGCCCTTTCAACATGAATTCGAGCTCTTGCTATTTCTGCAGTTTGATTTGCTTCTTCTTTAGAAAACTGTTTTTTTTTCCTCAGAAATGGAGGCCGAATAAGTTGGATAAAACAATCTTCACATTCTTCCTCTATCATGAAGCCCTTGTCAACCATTACTCCATCGTGGGGGTCCAATTTGGAAATGAAATTTTCATTGTTGAAAATTCCTTTATCACTAGCCCTTCCTCCATAACAAGGACTAATGTATGATAGTAAACCTGATGGGGTGATTCCTATCAAAAACTTGACAGTTAGTGTACTTTTATAATGTGAGTAACTCTTTATTCTGCTCACTAAGCATTTACTTTTTTGTACTGGCACTTCAGTGCAGTCCAAAACAACCCTGGTGTTCTGGAATTTTTGAAAGCAAGTTGGCATATTTGCTACTACCTCCTCTTTAGTGGGCCATTTAATCAAAGGTTTCAAAACTGCTGCAAGTAGAGACAGAGCCCAATAAAAGTATCTTGTACATGTAGTATATGATAAATTAAACAAAATGGCTAGGCATCGAAAACTATTATTGCACTTCAGTTTAGTCAGCACAAGAACTATTCTTGTTTGGAGATTATCAGGAATCTGATGTTTACTCAGGTTGAGAATATTTGTAGTGCAGACTACAAGAGTTCTCACTACAGTTGTGTCAACACCACAAAAACATTGCATATTATAATCAGAGCGGAGGTTATTACTGAGGTCATAAATTGGAAATGAAGTCTGAACAGCTTCATCAGTTAACTCATCCAATGTACTGTGAAGTGGCTTGGTATTGTTGCCGAATTGTTGTTTTCCTTCTGGAGTTGAAAGCGATACAGGTTCATCCATCACAGAATGATCCATAACTGATGGTACCTTATCAATTGAATCCTCATCAGTTTTTGAAATGTGTTCATCAGTAACACCATGTATCCTGAAAAAATATTTGACATCAACATTTTAAAAATTATGATTATTACTACCATTTTCTATTGGATCGGCTAACTTTTTGGCCTCTTGATACACATGTTTTAGGGATTTTTTGAGTTGGAATGGCCCCTTTCTCCAGGCGTTTTAGTTTCGCATATCTTGTGTCTAGGTTAGGTAATAGGTTAGATTTTCATCAATAATCAGAAATGATCTACGTACTTGGTGTAAAATTTTCCAAACTGAAATGTTCACTGCAAACACACATATATTTACTAATCGGTTTACCGATTTTCAGTCTATTTTTCCATTCATTCGCCAATTTACCTGGTTTTTTGGGAAGAAGTGCATGGAGACATTTTCTGATGTATAATTATTACACTGCGGAACTGAACAAAAATTCTTCGATTTGCTCCACATAACAAAACTATTAACTTGAGATTCACGAACGCAAAACTAACAGTTTATGTGAGAAAACGGGAGTAATTAATAATATATTACCACGTGAACGATAGGTTTATTGTTTGTTTTCCCGTAGTTTTATATGTAAGTTCGTAAATGTAGATGTCGCCCACTCCGTGGTTAAACCCAATGGTTGTTGGAAGACCTGGATAGCCATGAGGAGGGAGTTATGGTGGACCAACATGTATCGTGATATTAAAAAATATTTACGCACCTGTGGCATCCTTCGATCATTGGGTTTGTTGTTCGGAGGTGGCATCTGTCAAAAATCTAAGTTTTCGGCACTGCCAAAACCACCACATCTACAGATCGTGCCAAAAAATAAATCAGATATAATTGCCATGGACATCTATGGCCCCTTGATTCGTAGTCGTGGTGGAGCAAGTTATATTCTGGTAGTGTATAATCTGTTCACCAAGTTTGTTGTTTTATACCCCCTGAAAAAGGCCACCTCAAAAGCAATGCTCAACAGAGTTATGAAAGATTATTTTCCAACCTATGGTAAGGTAACCCGTATCCTACAAGATAGGGGAACCCAGTTCACCTCTAAGCTCTGGCAGAGAACTCTGAGTGAGGCTGGTATAAAACTGGTCTACACTTCGGTTAGACACCCCATTGCAAATCCATCCGAGCGTATTATGCGTGAACTTGGCCGACTGTTCCGTACCTATTGCAGTGATCAACATTCACGATGGGCTTATGAGGTGTCCAATTTCCAAGAGTTCCTAAACAGTGTCGTGCACGAGTCTACGGGCTTCTCGCCCAAGGAACTCCAATTGGGTTGCCCGCCTCTTCGGCTTCTTCCTTCCGCAGTAGGAGACCCCTTAAAAAAAAGGGTGGATCCGCCCACAGAACAAAATCTGATTTTAGCAGAAGCTACTCTTCAGGATAAGGCGGCAAGGAGGGCGATAAAAACCCAGGGAAGCCATACTACCACTTCGCACCAGGAGATTTGGTTTTGCTGAGGGCCAACAATATGTCTTCGGCCCTCAAGGCCGAAACGAAGAAATTTCTTCTCCTTTTTGAAGGGCCCTATAAAATAAAAAAACAAGTCAGCGACGCCACTTACGTTCTAGAGGATCCAAATAATAGTGATAAAGAAAGGGGAATATTCCACGCCAGCCACCTTAAATTATATCACCTACCAGCTCCGGTTCCCTGAACTCATCTCCATTCCTCAGCCTCACGGAGCTTCGGGGGCAAGTTGTAGCACGACCAAAATAGGTCAACACTCGGATAAACTCATCCATCATCCATGATGCCTTTCTTTTTTCGTTATTTTCGTATAAGTCATTCGACTTGTAAACATCTCACATTCGACATTCGACAATATAATCGGAATATTTTGCTTTTACTCTCCTAGCGCCATCTGTCGGAAAATGAGTTCACTTACAGATTGAGTTGAGGCAGCGTCCGGTATGGTGCATCGAGGTCCCCTCAGAGTTAGGCCACTTACGCAGCTATTGCGAGTTGTTAGGGTTGCATACTTAGAAGGGCACGTCAATCCATTACTTATTTTGTTGTATCGTGAGCGTGGGAGGATGATTTGTTTTTACTATTCACATCTGCGAAAAAAGTGGTTGAGCGCACGATAAGGATTTCATGGTTTCTTTTCGCCATTCCACTATGGGCATGATCACAACCCGTTTTCAGTAGCCACTTACACCACCATACAACTTCAATAATTGAAAATTCGAACCTTATAGGGTGCTCAGTTTACGAAAACCCTTCGTTCTTGTGGCCTGGTCGAATTTCAGGTGAGATATGCTTTTGTAGTGTGTTTTTTTATGATTTATTTTTTTATATAGCTGTGAAATAGATGTCCACATGGTCCATGTATTTATACCTTTATAAGGGCTTACGTGTTCAATGTGAAATTTTTTAGATTTACTTTATATTTAAATCAGTACCATATGATTGTTGTTCTCGATCATAGTATTATTTATTCAATATTCAATATAACTAACTCTTTATTTAGCGGCCATGTGTGCCTATATTAACTTAGTCGAATTTCAGTTAGCGAAGTAAGAACACCCTGTATGTAACGACAGTAGGAGTCCCAGAAAATAAAGCCTGTAGATTGCTGAAATTCTGTGTCGTGACTGGCTGGTTCCTATCCGAAACGGCTAGAATCTACCCTCTTAGCCCTGAGAAAAACGTTCCATTCCAATGTCGTTACTTCACTTTTCTTTCATCGAAGGAAAATTGCAGTTTGTGGGTGAAGAATTGCTTTCAGAAGAACAAGTTCAATGTAAAAACAGCTAGAATATGTTCGAAGCATTTCTCAGACGACGACTATAGATTGCAAGAAAAACTGTTAGAATTACCTATTCAGCAATGGAAATTGAGAGATGATGCCAAACCTCCCTCAAACATTCCAATACCATCAATAAAATGTTGAATTCATTACCTTAGATTTTTTGGTATTGTCTCTCTCATTTCAATGACTATTAGCAAAGAAATTCTCTTATAGGTATCGTAAGTGATCCAAAATTGTTTTATTTTAAATGCATTAACATCTTGGAGCAGATCACTGATCTGTCCTTACTACAAATAGGTATATTGAAATATTCATCATATTTCCTATTTTTATTTTTAGACACGAAAAAAAATCTAGAGAAATGAACATATTACACCTCGATTAACCTACACACAGTATTTTTTTTTCAATTTATTCAATTCGATTTATCCAATTAGATTCAATTTCTTTTATGGTACCTATCTGAAATGTAATTTGTTGAAAAATTTCAAACCCATTATTCCCTATTAGATGCGTTATGTCTATTCGTACAAATGTATTTACCTTCATGGTTTGATGATTATTTTATGAATTATCTAAATACTTGAAAATAATTTCACTGATTATGATGGTGTAACAACAGTGTTTCAGTGTTTTAATTTCTCCAATAAAAATATTTATATTAAATACAACTTTATCTACTTGTGTTTTATTAGACTCATGCCCCAAATGTTCATAATTGTGGTCAATATAATTACCACTATTGTAAATGCACTTTATAGTATTCACTTTACTTGAAATGATTCATGAAAGTCAGTTGCAAAATATATATTTATCAACTAGTGGATATCACATTATTATTATTCATTTCTGAATAAATGCTCACGAATAAAACAATTATTCATATACATAAATAGTTCTCAATAATCTTTCTGTTTTGAAGAACGTCATGAATGTTTTTCCTTCAATACCTATGAATGAATTATTTGAAATTCAGAAGATATCCAGGGGAATAACTCATTTTGTTGTGTTCATTTTTATCATTTTATATATTTCGATGATTGGAATTATAATTCGACTAACATTAAAACTCCAAAAACATTGTTATTCGATAATTCTTCTGATCAACTATTTGAAAACCCTTGTTATTCCGATTGCCGCCAATCGTATTTGTCACGTAGTGACGTCATGCGCAAAGCGGTTCAAAACTAGAACCTCGAGTGATCATATCTTTCCTCGTTATAGTATCATGCATAAAATATATCATTTGGTTTTCAAATACAGGCGGTAGATCTAGGGCAATCCGCAGAAATTTATCATCATCTATTTCTGCTGGAAACGATGTTTGATTGGGATAAGATGTAAACAATTTTGTCTATCCTTCATTTATACAGTGTGGAACAGCCAAATGGAATAAATTCGACAACAAATAAATGAGGATATGTTGGTAATAACGCTTGGACACGTCGATTTGTATTTTTGAATACGCATTTTTTTCAAAAAAAAAATAAATTATATAGAGTGTGTCATGTGACAGTGGCCCATACCAACTTTCTCATTTCAAACGAAACACCCGCCTGTATTTCATTCCATCTTTGAATTCTCATTGAATAGCTGCTTTCATCGATACACCCCACTTGGGGTCTAGCGGAAATGATTACAGAGATATGGGGTGTGAAAAATCTAGAATTTTCGAAGTAATGAATTTCTTGTTTCAAAACTATGCATTATTGGTCGAAACGACTTACATGTCTCTCTATATTATTTTTGATTGATTCATCAATATACCCTTCTGCAACATTGCTACTTTTCGATCCACCATGTTTCTTCAGTTGTATTAGGTCACCGCCATGCACCATTCACTAACAGAGTTGCAGAGGTTCGTCGAAAACAGTGTCCATAAGTGTATATAAATTATGCTCAGGTAATTTAAAATATTTGGCAGTATCACTAGGAATTTTGTCGATTATATTCATTACCCACACAACTTGATTAACACATCTGCCTTTTTTTATAACGTGAAAATAGATGATGGGGGTATCATTATATTTACACTGTATTCTCAAGGCAATGTATGTTTCACAAAGTGATAAATAATCAACTGATTTTTCGTCATTATTACTGACAACTGTGAAAATAGAATCTTTATCTCCTATGTTACTATATCCATACCCATGATTAGTATCACCTATAACAAAATTACATGATACTATAACTTATAACTGAGGAGGTAAACCCACGCGCATGTTTTATTTCTATCTCTCATGCACAGTATGCGTCACTCCGTGACAAATTTCTGTTGGCGCTTCGAGGTTGAGCGAATATTTCAGTGCGTTTATCGTTTTAAATTGTGTTTTTCAGTAGTGTCAGTTCGAATAATTTTGCTTACTTCATTTATATTTCATACTAAGAAACTATGGTTCATTGTGCTGTGGTGGGTTGTTCCAGTAACAATAATAAAAGATGTAAAAACTGCATCGACATGTCGTTACTTCACTTTTCCTTCGTCGAAGGAAACTTGCAGTTTGTGGGTGAAGAATTGCTTTCGGTAGAACAAGTTCAATGTAAAAACAGCTAGAATATGTTCGAAGCATTTCTCAGACGACGACTATAGATTGCAAGAAAAACTGTTAGAATTACCTATTCAGACATGGAAATTGAAAGATGATGCCATACCTTCCTCAAACATTCCAATACCATCAATGAAATGTTGAATTCATTACCTTAGATTTTTTGGGATTTTCTCTCTCATTTCAATGACTATTAGCAAAGAAATTCTCTTATAGGTATCGTTAGTGATCCAAAATTGTTTTATTTTAAATGCATTGACATCTTGGAGCAGATCACTGATCTGTCCTTACTACAAATAGGTATATTGAAATATTTATCATATTTCCTATTTTTATTTCTAGACACGAAAAAAAATCTAGAGAAATGAACATATCACACCTCGATTAACCTACACACAGTATTTTTCTTCAATTCATTCAATTCGATTTATCGTAGAAACGTCGGCGATCTATGCCTTTTTTATAGGTACTTTCATGGTCGGTGCTCAACGGAGATATCATCTATTATGCCACCACGCGCGATTTCTAGTAGACAAACCAGACGAGCTCAAGCTGGTCACTCCTACACTGTCAAGCTCGAGACCTGTCGAACGTCGCTATACCAAGCAACATTCCTCAATAGAACGGCAAAGTTATGGAGTTCTTTGCCTAGTGAAGTCTTTCCTGATGCTTACAATCTCCAAACTTTCAAGAAAAATTCCAACACCTTCCCACTCTCCCAAAATTCCACCGCTGACTAACACGATGTTCCTCGAACATCATAGGTTTCCCTTTCGTGTTGTCCACAGTTAAAAAAAAATCCAATTAGATTCAATTTCTTTTATGGTACCTATCTGAAATGTGATTTGTTTAAAAATTTCAAACCCATTATTCCTTTTTAGATGCGTTATGTCTATTCGTACAAATTTATTTACCTTCATGGTTTGATGATTATTTTGTGAATTATCTAAATACTTGAAAATAATTGCACTGATTATGATGGTGTAACAACAGTGTTTCAGTGTTTTAATTTCCAATAAAAATATTCATATTAAATACAACTTTATCAACTTATGTTTTATTAGACTCATGCCCCAAATGTTCATAATTGTGGCCAATATAATTACCACTATTGTAAATGAACTTTATAGTATTCACTTCACTTGAAATGATTCATGAGAGTCATCAACTGGTGGATATTTCATTATTATCATTCATTTCTTAATAAATGCTCACGATAAAACAATTATTCACATACAAAAATAGTTCTGAATAATCTTTCTGTTTTGAAGAACGTTATGAATGTTACTCCTACAATACCTATGAATGAATTATTTGAAATTCAGAAGATATCCAGGGGAATAACTCATTTTGTTGTGTTCATTTTTATCATTTCATATATTTCGATGATTGGAATTATAATTCCACTAACATTAAAACTCCAAAAACATTGTTATTCGATAATTCGTCTGATCAAATATATGAAAACCCGTGTTATTCCGATTGCCGCCAATCGTATTTGTCACGTAGTGACGTCATGCGCAAAGCGGTTCAAAACTAGAACCTCGAGTGATCATATCTTTCCTCGTTATGTATCATGACAAAATTAAAAGGTACAGCTCTCCTGAATGAAATTGCACACAATCTATACTTGTACAACTTCAGCGGTGAATGTCTTACATTTCTTCTCTTTATATCCAACAGAAACGCGATAAGTTCAGGATACTTATTGATTTCGATATTATATATTTTTGAAGCATGTACATATCATCGAATATACAGAACGATGCAAATGTATGGAATAAATTCGATATTTGAAAATTAGGCGTCTTTTGGGAAACATCCAAAAACACGTCAATTTCAATTTTTGACGGCGCATCTCATGATATACATGTGAGAGACGTTACGTCACCGGTATTGGCTTGATGACGTCCTAGACGATTTTTTTAAATACAAACAGGGGTCATTCACTAATCGTCTACTCAACTGTATGATTATTGCAATATTTTGTTATACAGGGTGAACCAAAATTTTTATTCATTGAAATACAATGAAATTATAATAAATGTTCATCTTGCTGAACCACAAATCATTTCTATTTGGAAATAGCTGATTCAGTTGTGGCACCAGATAACCCCGAAGGAAGTGTAGATACCGAGCACCAGTTACGCTTTCTTCAAAAAAGTATGGCCCTATTTTCCGGCCCAAATGTTCACTTTTTGTGGATATTGTGTGCTATGCTCCTCCATATCCAATGTGGATTTTCTCTTGTCCAGTATCGATACGTCTGACGGTTTACGTGCGACCATTGAGCATAAAAGAAGCTTCATCGGAAAATAGTACATTTTGTATAAAGATCTCTATTATTCTTTATTCTCTATCCCATCATAATTTCGCAGAATTCGACTCTTCTATCGTAGTCATCGTCTAACAGTTCTTGGGCCAGATGAATTTTATACGGATGCCACTTTTCTTTTTCAACCCTCTAACAACAGTCGATTGGTGTAAATTATTATCCAGTGCGACTTGCCTCGGCGAGAGCTGGTTGGTTGTCTTGGAATGCAAGTACTACGTCAAGTTTTTGGGCTTCTGAAATTAATTTTCTACCACTTTTAGAGAGATCTTCAACGTGGCCAGTTTCTCGAAACTTTCTCTCAATTTAACTATAATTGTTGATTGAGAAACGGGTTCTTGGTTGGGGTATTTAGTATTGAATTAATCACGAACCTCTGCTTGAGTCCTTACTTCATCTCCACAGCCAATCATGATTAATATTTCGATTCGTTCGGTTCCTGTGAGTCTCATTGCCAGATTATAAGTGATTCGAATATTTTTATAGAAATAATGTCAAACACTTCAATGACACTTCACTTCAATGATATCGACTAATTTCAAACTAGAGTGTAGAACTTTCATCAATCAATGTCTTTCTTTTTCCGAATCAACAAAAACAACAGCAGACACTACGATGTTCTATTCTCAGCAGCATAATTTATTTCAACGAATGAGCATTTATTGTAATTTCATTCTTCTCAATACATAAATTCGGTTGGCCCTGTATGAATAAATATTGGAATAATCATACCGTTGTTTGTTTTTAAAAAAATCTTGAATGACGTCGTCACGCCAACACCGGTGACGTACCGTCTATGTATGTATCTATATCATGAGGTGGGCCGTCAAGAATTAGAATTGATGTGTTTTTGGATTTTTCCCAAAAGACGCGTATTTTTTAAATATCGAGTTTATTCCATACATTTGCATCGTACTATATCGACCAAAGAGTTGATGACTTCAAAGTATTTGATTTCTCCCAAAAATGGGCGAGTAACACGTTTTCTGAATACTCAGTTACCTTCTTGGATTGGCAACAATTCATGAATTCATCATATTGTAGTTCATCATATTTCTTCCTTGATTTTTCTGGTGGAAATTCAAAGTTACAACCTTATTTACACTTTCTGCTATATCTGTAGGCGTGTTAGATAATTCACTGTCACTATTTTCCATCATTCAAAAATGGACTGACTTTTCAACAATAGGTGAATACCATATATGTATTAACTACAATATTGACCAAACGCCATAAGAGCAATGTTAGAAAAGTGATGCTTCATTATATACGTCTTTCCTTGTCTAATTGGCAACGATGATCGAGGGCGCATGCGCAAAATTCAAATTTCATTCAAAATTCATTTTGGCGCATGTGCATAAATTCATCCTTGCCAATTGCACTCTTTTATTTTGACATCAGATAGGCTGTCCTCATTATCAATATTCGTAGTTAATACATATATGGTGAATACCTACCTATACGGTGCAGGACCGAAGCGAGCGTTTTTCAGTATTTCCGCGCACGAGCGTAATTATAATTATTTAAATCACAATTACACGTCCGCATTTTTCACTTGAACTAAAAACAAAACGATAGGTTGACTGACTATAGTAACACATATACCCTGGCCGAGGTATGTTCTGAGGGCACGAGCTGCAACTGGTACTTATAAGGAATTTCAAGAAATTTACTAAGCTTTTGGAGGATAAATAAGATTAATATAGCAATAGTCCCCATATCGTCCGCAATAATTATTCTATTAGATCATTTAGAAAACGGTTTCTCAGTTCTGAAGGGACGACGACTTCATGAATAACTTTTTTATCCTGTGGTGTTTTGATGGACGTTTGGAATCATTTCTTTTATCATTTATTCTTGTTTCTCCCGACGCCCATGAGCTTTCGGTTGATCTCGGATATTCTAGATGCTAGATTTGTGACCTATCTTCAAATCAGTGATTCCGACATTTTATGAGCGGACATTGTTATTTCTTCGTTTTCGTTTCTGGTTCGTTTCGGAAGCGTTCCTGAAAATGGGATCTGTTAAAAGTGATCCTATTTCAAATAGTGGAAAAAATAATGGAAAACCTTACGGAAAAGTGGTATTAACATTGATTAATCAGTTATTACCCGAAGAAAAGTTATGTCCTACACCTTCCCAGTTAGATGGACTTGGAATGGAGACAGAAACGGATTTACGTATTTATGGATGTGAATTAATCCAAACGGCTGGAATACTGCTGAAATTGCCACAGGTATTTTGGTTTACATTATCCACCTCAGTCGTTATCAAAGTTGGAGAGTTTTACTAATGAATTTGGCCGATGTGTTTTAGGTAGCAATGGCAACTGGACAAGTTCTTCTTCAACGATTTTATTATTCTAAAAGTCTAGTGCGTCATCCTGTTGAACACACAGCAATGGCTTGTGTTTGTTTAGCTTCGAAAATTGAAGAAGCCCCTAGAAGGGTTAGAGATGTTATCAATGTCTTTACCCATGTTCGTCAAGTTAATTCAAACAAGTAAGTAATAGATATATCTAGATTCCACACATTAATAATGGTTGTAATTTGGCAGAAATCAAACTACAAAATCAGTAACTAACCTAATCATCTTGATGTGTTATGATTTGTTACCATTTGCTGTTGATGTTGGTAATCAATGGTAATCATGTATCACACAACACTTGAATCTCAATAAAATTGGTGGATGTTCCATTAGAACTCAATATCAAATTATTGACATGCAAATGGAATTGTAGATCTCACAATGGACCTCATATTGAATTATTGACATGTATTACTTATATTCAACATTCAAATATCTGGTAGGGGTCTATTTATAGCAATGATATTCATTTCTGAATAAATGATAACATATTGACACTGGATTGTTTCACAAATCTGCTAAGATGAGATAAATTAAAAGTGAAACTTCCTATGGTCACAAAGTGTAATAGGTGACAAGCATTCAACATAGTTTTGGATCAGAAAATTATTTAATTCCTTTCAGTAGACTTTCATACTTTTCTGTCAAATTATCAACTCAACAAATTATTTTTTCCTTACCATTGGACACTCTTCATGCAGATATTTACATTTTTTGTCTAGTTTGCAGTTATCTTATATTGTGTTTTTGTACTAAGAAATGCTTACTTGATAAAAAAATACATATATAACAATAACAGCACTGTGGGCACAGGAAGGACGATTATTGGTGGATTCAGATGCTTTATAATAATTGAAATCAAGAAGTAAATATTAAATCCAAGAGTTGAGCCTGCTCCATGAAATACTAATAGGGTAAATTTGATTGGCATTAATTATGCTCATCACCATTATACTGAATTATTTTCAGTATATATAAAAGTTCAGATTCTCTAACCCATCTTCTGTCTGAACAGAACAGAGCAATAATGGCTGGTTTAATCAGGCATATTGTGACTATATCTATGGAAGCCATGTCTTAAGAAATACTTTTGATTATCCACCATTTGTGAAAAAAGGGTCCCTTCACATATTTCTGGAAATTTTTAGGACATTCATTTTAAATTCACATCAAATTTGAGTCGAATAAAAATTCATATTTTATTGAAGTGGAAAATCCAAGAAAAAATTCTCTAATCTATCGGTTTTGCAAAAAATGACCTCAACATTTGATTCTCAAATAGGACACATGTTATTCCACATTGGTTTGAGATCACTTTCAATAGTTTAATGGTACCAAGATTCATAGGTGTATGTCTCTGTATTTCTCATTGTTTTCTTTTTCTCAAAGAGTTTTTGCTGATATCTTATACTGGATTCACATGCCCTTTTTAAACTTGGTATTGTTAAACTTGTTATAATGATCCTCAAACAGATATGGAATAGTATAAGTGGTGTTCTTTCAAAATATAGAAAGTTGACATCATTTCCAGAGAAACTGGTATATGAGTAAATATATAGCTTCAGTCTATAGAACAGAAAATTCTGTTGTAATCCTGTATATTTCAATGTTATATGGTAACAGGTCCCTTCCCCAATGGAGATTGAATAATGTATCTACAATACCGATTCTTGAGGCACATTTCAAGATGGACCTTAAGTTGCATTTTTTAAATTTGGAGTTTTTGATGTAGACCCATTAGGATACTTTGAGAATGGTATTCTTTTCATGCAAGGTTGACCTTATATTGCAAGATTGGTTCCAGTCTCAATATTGAAATGCTGAATGCAGGTATCTGAATTTTGCTACCTCATTCATAGTCATAGAGTGAGTCAGAAATTCATGAATGTTCCATGGTAGGTATAAATGATGAATTTTCGGTATGGTTTCTTTCAAATGAGTCAATTTTACCAATATTATAATCTGATACACAAGGAGTTGAGAACTTTTTAAAAATCTGTAGTGGTGAGCGTGATTCAAACATGTTAAAAATACTGGAATATAGAAAATAAGTGAAATAACATCCAATTCAAAATTATACAGTGATATAAAGCATGCAGCGTTTAGATGAAAACATTTGAACTGGATATCAGTCCTAGTGAAATTTGCAGATTTCATGAAATTGATGGTAAGGATACTTCTTTATAGAATCCAAAAATCCATTGGAATATAAAAGGTATTCGACTAAGTATTTGGGTTGTGTATGGTAATAACATAATGTTTGATTGGCTTTAAAAAGTGGAGCATACATATTTAATTAAAAAGTTTTACCCAATTACTTGAAGTGTCAATTCATTTCTATGTTCACTGACTATAAAACCCATAGGTCAATAAGTGGAATAACTGTTGACCAATCATAAACACATGATTCATACTCAAATTTTTGGGGAAATATGAAATATTCAGATAGGTATATATACTGGTCCATCTTAGTTCAATTGGAGTTGAGATCATATATAGGTCAATTAATAACTTTTTTATTACAAGTTTTTCTATATCGTTGTTCCGTGATTTTTCCGAATTCAGTTCATTTAATCATCATTTATTTCGCTACGCTGAATTCTTCAGAATAACTGAAAATTGAGGAGTACAAAATATGTGATATTTGTAACTCACCTAACCTAACCATTGTGATTTTGACACCCCAATTCCTACATACAACACTCATACTCATAATAATTTTATTATTCATACAAAATGAAGGATGAATTTTATGATGTGGTTTCACTAATTGTAATATTTGATACTTTTTCTGATCTCAAACTTCTTTGATTCTTTTGTAGGACTGAATATATCTGTCAAAATCTGGAAACCATAGCAAATCAATATTCGAGTCCATTCCTATGTTATTTGCCCATTGGAGGATTTTTCAGAAATTCATCTTGATTACTGAAGTTCACTTGGAAGCTGCTGTACAATCTTTTTTAGCGACATCAACCAGTAATATGTGTTTTCATGTCCTTATTAAATGCAAACTCTGCTTATGGCCTCAATTTTTTCAATATGGTTTGAAATATTTTGTTAGATTTTTTTTAATGAACTGGTCGAAGTGTGCCATCGAAAATAAAAAACAGTTCCTATGGTGATTTTCCTGCTGTTTCTGAATCTAATAGATTTTAAAAAAAAAACGATCTGGAAATAAACTTTCTGACATTTATCAGTCCGACACAGGAATTTTTCACCCATATTATCTTGGATAGTCCCAAGAAAAATACGTCGCTGCCAAATTTCAACGAATTCAGATGAAAAACTCCTAAAATATCGGTCGACAAATTCATACAAAAAATTCTCATCAATACCCTATATCTCTGTCACACCAACTAGTATTGGTCCACTCTATTCACCATTTGACTCTGGGACTTTATGCATGAATCCCCCTGTATACATATAAAGTTGAATTCTTTGAGTAACTTCAGTTTTTACATTAACATATTTTTGTCTTTGACACCACCATATGACCGACCTATCTATAGTATGAATTGAGGTGATATTATTGGAAGAAAATGCATTATACATACCTATCTGTTTTACCTACCGCGACCACCATGCCAAATGCTCCACTAAGTGATATAATGTAATTTTCGTCGATATCCATTATTTTTCTAAATACTGAACCCACTTGAAGCAACAGATGCTGATGCATACAATTGATCATATCAAACTTTGAAAACATTTTTTATACAGAATGTTGATTATTACCTGATTTCGATTGTTGGTTTTTATTATTTTGTCCAAATGAAACATCACTCAAATATCATTGTTAATTTACAGAGGCTCCAAATGGCTCAAAAGGGCCTCTGTGTGAAAAATCTTCATGACGCTGAGTGGAACCTTAAAAGACCACCAGACATGAAAGCTACTGCAAATAAACCGCCTTCCATCAATAGTTGGATGGTTATTGGTGAGCCTAACGCAATGCACATCAACTTTTTTTGGACTGTTAAAATAGTTCTATGTCACATTGGTGGATGATGACAGGATTACTTAAGCAAGAATTTTCGGGGAGACAATTGCAAGTGTACCATAAGGTAATGTACAGTTGCAAGAATATTCATGGTGCATAGTTTTCTGCATTTGTTTTGATTCTTGGAAATGTATGAGTTAACTAAAAGTTTGTTTTCCTATGGGTAAAAATAATATAACATCCATTTAACAAGTAACATAATGAAATCAATCAATATAGCATCTTGAATTCAATAATTGAATGACTTTTTTTTTAGTACAAAATTGAAATGAAACTTTTATTTTTCTCAGCATATTGTATTTGATTATATGTGACATGGTTAGTACTTGAACACTTGCAAAAACTATGAACGTTTCATTTCCATGACCGCTTACTTATGACATACCTAATATTTATTTCTTTTAGCCAATATTTGGTATATTAGTCTTATCCAGATTATTAGTGAAAGAACTATCTTGAACGACTCATACTATGGTAGGTTGATGTATTTACTGTTTGTACTTGGATTCTAGGTAAGGATAAGTAGTTAGTGATATGATTCCAAACTATTGCCTTGCTAGAAAACAAAGTTAATGAATGGTAATTCAACGATAGATCTTGACGGATATTCCGGGGACATGAAAACAGTGTCTTCTATTCCAACCAGAGATAGATCAAAGCAAATAAAAAAAATCTCAATTATTGACTCATATTATCAACCATTCACCCAAAGCATTGTTTTTTCGTTTCTGCATGAAAGATGGTATATGTAAGATCCCTACATTACAGTCATTGTAGTATTCTCCATTTTGTATATTTTTGTTTTGTTCATCAACCCTGAAATACATTCCTGAAATTCTAATACAAGAGCCCATTCCTTCACATAATGTGGTCATGTTCTATTGGCTACTGGCTAGGTCCAATAAATTCTTCATTAGATCCCTTCACCAATTTTTCTGCCCATACATTGTCGTTCATTTTGTCTGTCTTGGGACATACACAAGTTTTACCAAGTTGCGTATTTTTGTGATCAAGAGGTGTTGCCTTAGCGCTCAGACTTTTGATCACTGCAGTACAAAATATTAGTCCATCACTGTTGACCTTGTTCTCCATTGGTGTAGACGCCAAGCAAAATCACATTGAAATTATAGCATAACAATATCGGCTGCTTATGAACTGTCTGAAATTAGATTGAAAGTTTAGTAAAACTGGCAATATTTCATGACTCTCCCTCCATTTTAAATATGTGTAGTTGTCAGGTTTAGCTGTCTGTGGTATATAATTGAGGAGAAGATCTACATCTACATATAAGTATGACTACTTTGAATTGATTGAGTGTCACTGAGATGGTCATTGAATTGATTAAGGGTCACTGAGATGGTCAAAACGCTCACTCATTGTGCAATGCACAATTAGTGTTATTACATAGAGGAGAACTGAAGGAAGAACAGAATTTTTTGTACTGTAAATACAAATTTATCATATTATAATCTACTCAACCTAAATTCCTTTTGGGTCATTCGTTATTTCCTTATCTAACCGACCGCTCATAGGGGGCAGTCGAATTGATGTCAAGATAAAAACAATGATATGTCATATAAGTTTGATAGTCATATTCATTAACCATCTATACCCCTCTTATTCAGTTTTCAGCTTCACTTTGGTTTGATCAGTCTCTGGTTGACAACGTTCGTTACAGTGTTCGAATTTGAAAATGTCTTGATTGCTAAATGCCAATACTCTTATGAAAACTAATAATTATTTCATATACTGGATGAATTATATCTGATGCTTATTTCAGAAATTTATTGTATGACCAACTATACGCGCCAACTATACGCGTACAATTACATCGCGGCTGTTACTTATGCATGTGATTTCCGGAGATGTTTTAAAAAATATAGTGTGTATACATGACGGTTTGGATATTAAAAGTATCTGTAGAATGAAAGACAGATCAAGATCAGTATGCCTATAAAATACTTTTCTCAATTGAGAAAATATGGACTACTTCCATTTCATTAATATCATAAATGGTCTCACCAGGAGCTGGCGAAGTTTGATTCTCATAGTGGGAATGATTGATGAACGATGAAAACAAAGTTCTATCACGAAACTGATAGTGATTCCATACAGGAAAGATTTTAGCGTATATCAGGACACAATGATTATTTGGCATTTGAACCAAAGTATGGGATCGTTTATCTGTTGTATTCAGACTAAGAAGACAGTGGAAAATACCATGGCATGACAATAATATACTTTAAGGAGCTGTTGAAATTAACTTAAATACACTCGCCTGACAAATACATCTGGACAGTGTCGACCTAGGCGAATGGTCCAGAAGAAATTTTCAAAGGAAGTCTGAGAAAAATATTTAAATTGATATTCCACATAGTAACAGTTGTTAAGAATACAATTATGCTGATTACAAGAATTTTTGCTTCTAGAAAGTTTTAGAGTCGAAAAAAAGTAGGCTTTAGAATTGAATTTGAAAATTTCACTTCCATGCACTTTTATCCAAACCCATTCTAGATTTGAACTTTTCATGAAATTTGCTGATACATCTAGAATGTAAAAGCGAAGACGTAAATGTGTCAATCTAAACAACTCGAATAATTTTGTATTTTACATCAGATATAGGTGAGTATAAAATAATATAAGTGGTTTCAGCAGTATAATATGGTTCACTTATAGACAGTTTCACTCATATAAGTCATATTGAAATCATATAAATTGCCATGAAAATGATGATGCTATCTAATTGAAAAGATCCAATATAGTGTATGTAATCCTTCCGTTTTTGAATGAAGCTAGCTCATAAATATGTAATCCATGAATCGTCCATTTCCTATCGGAAAATCTACATACTCCAATAATGAACTCATGAAATCCAAAATTAATTGTTATCATGGAGAGGGAGTGCTCTTGCACCACCTATGAAATTAATAAATATAAATTATGTATGTCCAAGTTAATTTTTTTTTCGAGAAGATTCTTTTTAAAAAAAAATTATTCAATTCGAGTTTTACAATATCAGAATTATTAGTACCAAGTGTATAGTTAGAATTATAAAGTCAGACTGAAATGAAAATGTTATTAAAGTATCTAGTGAAGTAAGCAAAGTCAGCATATTGCAGGCTGTTCCCATGAGAACTCTTGGGAACCGTAACGGCGGTTACTTCAGATATCGCTGATCTAATGAAGAATCAAATTGTAAGTAATTCATCCCCTGAAGAAATTTTGTGAGGGACGAACAAAACTGAACGCTGTGGTAATGGCTTCTGCGATGTCTTCTTGAGGCAGGTGAATATTTGGCGGCGCCTGTAGAATATGGCCGCTAGAATGACCGCGATGATGATGTATACCGGGGTCGTCCAAAAGTGACTGAGGTCGGCTGATTCGTTGATGACTAGGGGTTGTAGATGTTCTTTGTCGCTCCGGATTCGGTGAAGTTCATCGAGGGCAACTGTTTCTAGGCGGATAGGACGTAAGCGCTCCATCGGTTCGCTGTCGATGGTCTTGATTCTTGGCAAAGTCAATGGTTCTTCGTGTACCACTTCTTTGGAATTGACGTAGCTGTCGTCGGGGGTGTGAAGTTCACATCCGAGAGGTAGCTCGATGAGGAACTTCCCTTGTAGTACTGATACGTCAGAAACTTGGCACTTGGTGGCGATTTTCGTCGGTCGTGGAAAGATACCAACGTAGTGGGCATTGGTTAGTTGTTCGATCAGGGTGGAATTGATCGATATTGGAACTTGTCAGCATTAGGCAGCTTCCTCTGACAGTTGAAGAATCTGAGAGATACAATCAGGTGTACGAGCTTGGCACTGGATTGCTGTATTAGGACACAGGTATTCGAAGTCGATTTTTCGGCAGGCCTCATGGGTGTACTGGTAAAGTGCACTATTCATTGTCAGATAAGGTTTGGGTGATGATTGTGGTCCAATTACTAGTTGTAATAGAGAATAAATGATAGTGAGTGAATGTATCGGGATATAGTAGAGAAAAGTGCAAAATAAAAATAATCATTGATTTTCAGTAATTGGCGTCAACTGATATGATGTCATAGTATTACAGCAAATCGTCCAGTTACTATACAGTAGTTGTTCCTTCGAATGGTGCTTGAGCATTACTTCGGTTATAGATTTCAATTCGCTAGTTCCGATAATGCTGTTGTGGAGAGTATTGATTCTTGCATTTTCGAGATCGGTCAGTAGTTGAAGTATCAGTTGCAACGATAAACTGATTTGATCTAAGACATTCCGTGTTCTCATGTAGTCGTTGAATTCGAACACAAACTTGTTGAGTTTCGATCGAACTGTATCGATTTCTCTGACAATTATTTCTTGATAATGAGTTATCAAGGTAATTGTTAAAATTCTCTATAAGTCGTGTTTTGAGAGACGTGCTGATTAAGACGTTTTACTATGTTATTTTGGTTATTTTGGAGGGACGTTATCGCATTGTCGTATTTTTCGGCATCTTCTTGGTTCAAGTTACCTGATATTGCTTTGACGATGCTGCCAAAAACATCGATAAGGCCTCTCTTGTTCCAATGAGATGGGTAGATGGTCCGAAATTTCCGATTAACCACGTCTAGCTGATATTGTAACCCTTGGTCGAAGTTTTTTAGGCTATCATATTTTTTTCAAATTGATTTTTCAGGGTGTCTATTTCTAAAGCTATCGGTGTGAGGTTGTAGTAGTGTATGGAATTGTGAGAACTAATCTGAATTTTTGCTTGGCCCAGCTTGAGAGAAAGGATCCCTGGATTGTCCTTGAGGTCTTTGATCTTGATTTCTTGTCCCAGCACGGGGCCCCATCTGCAACGAAGATTCACGTTCAATTCTTCGTTCGGGTGTGTGTTTCTTATGAATGGTTGTTTTAGGTAAATTGATGGTGACAGGGTTGTTTGCAGACACGATCTTTCGAGGGAATCGCGGCAGAAGCTTATTGTGGTTTTCTGTAGTTTTTTGTATATACAATGGTATTCGTCTTATAGTCTATCGGTGCTTGTCTTTCTTCATTCCGTTTCTCGATCGTTCTTTCCTTGATTTCGATCGCCTTTTGGTTGATTTCTTTTTAGATTGCCTTGGTTTTTTCTCTGTGCTGTTGAACATAGTTATTCAGCAGTGTTTTTTCTATATCGATGTCGAACGGATCCTGTGGGTCGAGTTGTCCGTTTAGAATATCGATCGGCTTTTGTTTGGTGACGGAGTGTATCGAATTATTGTATCCTAGGATGGCATACGGCATAATATGTTCTTTTATATTGAAATTTGAACTTTTTCCTTCGACATTCCGTTGGACTAGGGATGTTCTGGTGTTGTATAGTGAATTGCAATTTTGTGGGTTTCTACAAAATCTCGCATGAGTCCATTTTTGAATTCGGTGCCGTTGTCAGAAATAATCATTTTTGGTAGTCCGTGACGTGAGAATCAGAAGTGCATTTATCACATTTATTTCGTTCTAGCCGTCTACAGGGTATGCTTGTCCGTACTTTGAAAATGAATCGATTAGGGTCAAGAATTTTTGTCCATTCGCTTGAAAGGTGTCTATATGAACGATTTCCATTGGTTTTGTAGGAGTTGTAGGAGTTGATAATAAATTTTGGTTTCTCTGGTCTTCTATCATATTTGTTTGCTTGGCAGATTTCACAATTATCGATATATTCCTGAATGTCGTTCTTTATCGATGGCCAATAATATCTTCTTATCAACTGAATTTGTTTTGTTGAATCCACTATGGTTGGTTTTTCCCTCGTGGTAGTTCCTAATGATTTCTTGCTGTCTTTCAGGATTGGCGACGTCTTCTAAAGTTTCAGTACATTTCACTAAATCGAAAGCAGTATTCTTGAAAATTCTCCGAAGTGTATCGTGTGTGAATTGGTAATGTTCATCTTGTTTAAAAAATAAGGCGAATTTTGTTTTAGGTGGGATATGAAAAATTGTATTAATTGATTTTCCAAGTCGTTTAATCCTATTTGTGCATGAATTCGTTTCTTGTTCGGGAATATCTGCTCCATTATTGGTCTATTTGGATTGAAATTAACAAAGTTCAATCTCACTTGGTTGTTATAGTAATTTAGTAGTCTTTCTGAGATCGGGATGACTAAAGTTGGGTTTTCGTGATTAGAATGTACAGTGACATCATCCGTAATTTCATCTGCTGTCTCGTTATTATCTTGTCGTAAGTCCGGTCTCTCGTCGGCTGTTACTGTTGACGAAGTATCGTTGCTTCTCCTGCGTTCTGGTAGGTCAGTTTCTTCGTGGGATGCCATATCATATTCCCTGGAGTGTTGAGTCAGGTCGGAGAGATCATCTGGATGTTCGTCACCTATATCTGTCTGTCTGTCCGATGCATTATTATACATGGATGCATTGTCCGCATCATTCGAGGCTGAAAGTGATTCGTTCTGTTGTCTCATATTGACCAAATCTCGCGAGTGAATTTTCGTTACGTTGGTCGCCAGAATTTTGAATCAAGATATTCTTAATTGAGGGTCAATCTTCGCAACCATATATTGATACGACTTCTTTCGCTCTGCCTGAGAGTTTGGTGGTGTCGAAATAATGATTGAGTAGGGTGGACCCGACTCTAATGAAGTTGTAGAGTCCGTTTGGGTTTCCATTGCATTCTGGTAGAATGCAGAGATTCTTGACGTCAAATACGGGTCTGGACATGATATTATTTTCAGAAATTACCAATATTTCTTGGAATTATTCACTCAAATCGATTACACTGGTATGGTTTTCGGGATTGGATAAATGGGAATCTGACATGAAATAGGTAATCACAGTAAGATAGTGATGATGATGATCAAGACCATTCCTTCTTCTGCTGTCCTTCCGTTGCTGATCCTTGGAGGTGAGCGAAGATGCTTCCTTCTAGGGATGAGATTCACAAGATCGCGGACAAACGTTTAAAATCGACGAGGATCCCATCAATAAGACTCTTACGCGATCCTACCGACTGCGCCAGTTGAATCTTTTCGAGAAGATTATTTTTAAAAAAAAAATTCATTCAATTCGAGTTTTACAATATCAGAATTATCAGTACCAAGTTAGAATTATGAAGTCAGACTGAAATGTAAATGTTATAAAAGTATCTAGTGAAGCAAATTCAGCATATTGCAGGCCGTTCCCATGAGAACTCTTGGGAACCGTAACGGCGGTGGCTTCAGATATCGCTAATCTAATGAAGAATCAAATTGTAACTTCCATTTAAATATAACTTTGATCATTGATATTGAGATTTTTTGGTCATGGCTTCAATTACAGTCACCTGATAGCTTTTTATCTCCATCACTCCTTCTAACAGGTATAATATACATTCAACGACCCCCACTGTCAGCGTATTTTTCAATATGTCTGCCCGTCCCTTCTATTATTTTCCATTATTTTCCATTTTTTCTGCTATTGAATGAATTCAATTCCTTTTTTCTCTATTTTCAACTCATATTTCATATGCACTTTTGTAAGCCACAAAGACACGTCAATATTCTGTTGGTAACTCGTCCTGTATTTCTCTCAGTGAAAATGTTTGCCATTTATTATTTCGTGGCATTCACATATTATTAAAATTTTTCTTGCACAGTTGATAGGATAATGTACCAGTTTCGTCACTTTTCGCATTCCCTTTAATGCTATGAGAGTCAAAAAGCGGTCCCCCTCGAACGATGAACAATCATAATACGTGAAATTTTAAGATTTCTCGTCGTCATTTTGTTGGGCTTTTGATGCCGTAATAAATTTTTTTGTATATCTGACGGTTTCCAAGATTCACAATGGAATTTGTAACACCAATATCAATTGCCTACTGCCGACCTACTGTCTAGACCGAGAAAGGGGAAGGTGGCGAGCGGCATTCGCTGAGAATGCCAGAACTGTTATAGTATATTTTCTACTCTGTGCTTTCTTGGTATGTCTCCCTTGTTTCAATTTTTCTTTACAAAATATGAAATTTGAGTTCTTATTTGATTGGGGTGATAACTCTTAGAAAGATCTGAATCAAATTTTCAAGTTGTACAGAGTGTGTGTAAAAAAATCACACATTGTTTTTGTTGCTCTCGGTGAAAAGAACTCGATAGTATATTTGTTGAAAAGTTTTTCCCAAGTAATTTTTTTGAATTCATCGAATTCTCAAATCTTCTATTCTTTTCAATACTTCATTGAATTTTCCTATCATGTGTCTTGTTAATTGTTCACTTTCTTTTTTAGTCCTGCAACCACAAACTGATAACGCTTTCCAGCGAATACAAAATAAATTATTACGCAAAAACCACAATAATATTCAGAGACTCTTCTAGACATTATTGTGGATTTTGGGTATTTATTTATTTTGTATTTGAGTATTCAACCACAGTTTCCGAAAAGTAACAATAGCTTTCCAGCGAGTTCATCTTCAACATCTATGATATGATTGATCTACGATTTTCAATTTACAAGTTTTACCTTGGTACATTATTACTAATCATATCCTTGATTCAACGAGAGATGTGATGTAATGAAACTATTCAACATTTATCCCTAGAATAATGAATTAATTTTGATGAAATGCATTTTTTGTACTGAGTTTTATTTAAAAATCTATGAACAGTTCTTGATTTCATTGAAATGAGTTATTCTAGAATTTAATAAATGTGGTGCTCATCTGATACAGATGGTACATATGAGTCTTTCCCAAGTGAAAATATCTCAAAAAATCATGATCTTGAGTTGGTTTGAGTCATCATCAAAATGGGATTTATACTCTGTAAAGCAGTAGCAGTTTCCCACCGTTATATTGGATTAGATTGGAAAAAAAAATGGTTTGCATAAGAGCTGATATCTCGATCGTTTGTTTCGCAAACGGCTGAAAGCAGACGGACTGAAGCAGATTTCAGAGATTTCAAAACACGACAGATTTTAAGGGAGTCTTTGAGGTGACTCTGAGTATTTCCAATGAAACTTGATAAAACTTGAGAACTTGAATCAGTTTTCAATCTAATGTCACGGCGAAGGCTCTCATAATTTTTGAATTTCGAATGAAATGTTTTTCAAATTATAATAATTGAAATAACTCCTGGAATAATGAATTATCAATTACCTATATCTAGGTTTGAATTAATTGAGAGCAAGTTTGAGAGGTGAAATAGATATTTCAAATACTGATCATGATGCCAATAATATTTTGTTTTCCCTTTCATAATATTCGTTTTTCATTCTGGATACTGATCTTATATGCATAGACGCACACGTATAGAAAATGAATCTTGAATATCAGGTTAAATTATTTAGGCGATATTCTAGAAATTCTGAAGAAATTCTCAGGCAGGACAATTATGTTTTGAAAGTCGTCTTTCAAACTATAATTAAAAATATACGAGGGGACCTATTTGTCTGAGGAACAAAAAATGGTGTTTTCTCGGTTATATTACCGTGTATATTCTTATGTTTTCTGGTTCTAACATGATTTCCACCATTTTCAATTATGATATCATATAAAGGAATTAAAAAAAAAACCTCGTACATAATGAATCTAGAAATGTTGATTTTCACTTGAAAGTTACGATCGAAACCAGTGATGAAGTGTGCAGGGAATTCAATTATTACATGCCAAAATTTGAAATATACTTTTCAATGGATTACCATAAAACACATGTCGGCAAATGAGCAATTCTGGTGTAAATAAGGAAGATAGTTATTGGTATTATTTAAAAAAAAATGTTCAGGACATTATTAAATCACTTGTACATGCTGGACTGTGTTATGAACAGACAACAGTGATTGTCATGAATATCACAAATAATACCTTCTACTAACTAAATCGAGACTTAATTTAGTTATTTGGATACGATTCAAAATATTTTATTACTCTACAGCCCAAACGGCTCATTTGCAGACACTAAACAAAAAACCTTCCTTCGATTTCTCCTATTACCTTTCAAAGTTTTTGGGACACCCTGTAAATATTTTCGATTTCCTTTGATGAGCCATCCCCAGTGACCTGTGGAATTCGTACTCTCTATTCTTAACTGGGTACCAAATTAAATACCAGAACTTTATGTTGTAGAAATATATTATTTGAAATTTAAAATTTATTTTATCGTATGCATTGTTCAAAATGTTCTCCGTTCACTTTCTTGTTGTGATGAAACGAAAAATATCCAAGATGATCCATTCAAAATCACCTTCTCATCGTTGAATGAATCCTTTTATACAGGATGATTAAGAATGCGAAAAAATGGTGCATTATTTAGTCATGAGCTCAAAAAGTATGTCATGTATAGAAAGGTATCTAGGGAGGGAGATGGTTGATGTGGTTGAGTTCCCGCATTCGCGTGACTTTGTTAGAACTTGGTATCACTCTTCCTCGAGCGATTAAAATGTAAATACATTGATCAGACACAATATCCAATTGAGTCGGATTTCGGTGATTCGCGAATCACTCAATACCTATTCTTGTCATTCAAACTGCCAGTTTTTTACTTCGCAGGATTATTGTGATATGATATTCATACATTGAACAAAACCTCGCGGAGTGTGTACGAGAATACGTTCGAAAATGTGTGAATCGATGTGTAAGTGGTTTCGCAACTCCTATGTGAAAATCTTTCTTCTATAAGTATTCATGAATTATTACAGGGGTTGCGGCGTATATGGTTTAACATATTCAAAATGGTATTCACCCACACCACCTGAAAAAACAAGCATGTCTTCTTGCGACCTACTCCGTGAAAATCCATACTAACGTCAGTCCCAAGTCTGATGGAGGTGTGAGGGGATTTGATTTGGTTGCATCGCAGTCGACTGCAACAAATTATCATGGACGGAGCATTGCTAAAAGTTGAATGGATTTTTTTCCTATTTATCGTTTTTCCAATTCCATATTATTTTAACTGATTTTGGTTTGGTCAACTCTCTGAATAATTATCCGCAACCTTGGGTAAATCACCCTGTATATTTCAACGTAATTTACTGGGCGTTTTACTTACTTTAAGGTTGTCCCACAAGCCGTGGATGAATTTTAGATTTTAGTCCCTCACGAATTATCGACTTGCACAATCAGTGTTAAAAAAACTTTGATTCAGAAGTAGTAATTTCGGTTATTTCTCAATTGATGATCAAACTACATTATTACAATCTCAAAACATCAACTAAGTGTACAGAAATCTGCTGAAATGTCGTTATCTTCTAGGGAGTTTCATAACTATTATGCCAATATAGCGGAAAATGCCGTTAACGTTTTCTTCGACGAAACAAAACACCATCAGTGACTGCACCAGTCTTTTGTACATCGTTGTTAATATATATATATATAGGATCATACATCCAAGAAAAACTCATTTTCTATGCTTTACACCAGTGAGTCACTTCGTATATTTCAATTATGGTTTGAATGATGTGACTTTCAGAATAAAATATTTGTCTGGAATGACGTGAAATGTAGAATGTTATGTAGATAATGTTATAGTATAGAATATAACATCACTTAAAAATGAAGGCTTACACGACAGTGAACAACTTGATATCCCTTCATAAACAAAGTCCAGTTGGGTACTGGTTTTGAAGGGGTTTGTTGAGGGATTTTTTGAACAGTATTGTGCCAATAGCGGTTTTGTCATATTTTTAGTTGAACTGACATGCCAGCGTGTGGAGGGTTTCAAGTGCCTTGATTTCTTATTCAATTGGTAGTAGGCTTTTACGGTTCTTCTCATAGCTGGATCTTATTTTGCTCCACCGAAGCCTGAATCTGGTTGGTTTTTGGCCTCCGTATAAACTATTGGCATGACCATGGTAGTAAACCAATTTGGGGTCTGCGATATTGAAAACTTGATATCGATATCGGTTTTGGTATCAATAAATATCGATATTACTGCATACCTATACTAACGTTATTGAAATATCTGAATTTGTTATATATGATATATATATATATATATATATATATATATATCACAGAACATATAAGGACTAGAAGGTCCACCCTAAGCCCCGCCCGGAAATTTCCTTCCTTCCTTCCCGAGTTGGCTCGAGTAGGCTGCCACGCTTATACCGTCTGTCGTTGCGCTACGGGTGATACGTTGTATACTGGTTGGATCGGGTAAGATTTTCTATCATATCCTGCGCGGAGTGCTCCAACACTATAACTTTCTCTATTGTTGTGTTACTTGAACTAAATGAAATGGTGTTGCGTTCCGCCGAAGGTTGTGTCAGTAAAGCAGGGGATGATATTTCAGTTTTTCTGAACATGATGAAATTTGCTCGTCAAAATTCTATTGGGACAAAGACTTATTCGAGAATGTAACTTTCACACATCCATGTAAAAACTTTCCATTGAATTGTTGGGATAGTTTTTTTTTATTATATAAAGCAAACTATTATTTCCTGCAATTATTTTCTTCTTATAAATGTCAAAAGATAGTGAGATAGTGAATATCTCTATTTTGAATACGTATAGTTTTATTCACATTAATTTGAGTCTGAATAAAAATGTGATATCCACTTGAGTACTTTTCCATTCGCCCCCGTACGGAACACTCACACTGCAACATGAAAATAGCACACAAGGGACCCTCGTAAATGCAGGAATTTGGTAGTCAGTGAGAGTGGACCTTCTAGTTCATATATGTTGGGTTATATTTATATATTCATATAATTTCCCAATGAAATCGTTATTGGATATAGTGATTTATCAATATTTCTTCACACTCCTCGTACCAATTGCACGTATTGCATAATTGATAATGATTACGTAATGATAAAATCGTTTCTCGAAGATGGTTCATCCGATCCAGTTCAGTTCGAGTGTGAAAAAATTGAGTCGATGAAGATAATATAAAAATCAATATATGAAATATACATTTTGTGTAGTAACAAAAATTATATATCCGTCATATGATTATTTGTGAACTCTCAAGGATATTGAGTTGGTTGAAAAATATTTCTTGGTTTGTAGTTACTTCTTCCAATATGCAAAACAAAATAATTCGACTAGTGAACTATCGAGACAAAATACCTGACTTCGACAAAATTTCGAACATATCCACTCAGCATTCAGCGCTGACCTGACTCGCTAACAGGATTTAATTGTTATTTGTCACTTGTATATTATTTGTTTATAATGGATATGATGACCTTGGATACCGTTACCATAAGCCCTTGAGTTATGGCTCATACCACCTGGTATTATTTATTAATAGTAATTTATTTCTCACCAAAATATTGTCCGCTTATATCTTTTACGGAGGCTATGAAAATAATCACACCCATTATGTCCGAGGGCGTTATGAGCTATAACGCCCGTTAATAATTCCCGTATGCATAGCATACTATGTTATATGATTCCTGACGATAAAGTTATTTCTCTCGATTTATTTGGTGATGCACCTATGTATATAATTTTGATCAAAATTTTTTTGGTTTCACCGAACGAAAAGAAAGGCTTTTTTTGACTGTGTTAGATTCAAGCAAAAATATCTGTCAATGTCGACACCTGACATCATGGGTCAGCTTACTCAACTAATGAATGAATAACGTTTTTAGTGAAAAATCAAATCATAGTGATATTAGATGATGACGCCTGGAGGGTTACTGCGCTAGCCTCCGGCACGAGGATCTCACACGATGAATAACACTTTGTTAATAAATGCATTCCATTCATGTCAATAGTGATCACATAGCTTACATCAACTAGCTGTCTTACCATGTATTACTACCACTTATTTCATTTTTTCATTGCAACACAGGTCTGCACATATCAATACTTATATTTTTTCTCTTGACCCATAATATATTGGTATTATTGCACAGACAGGTGCCAAATCACCTAGGTGCATACTTGTAAAAATATAATGACGAATTTGTCATTACCACATAGAAATGTTTATATGTATAACAGGATAATTATTTTTCAATGAATTGAATAAATTGACTGATTTGCATGAGATTTGACCTTATTGAAAGGTTTGACAAAGACAGTTGTCGATATTTTGATTTCTATCAAAACATTGAGAAAAAAAGTATAATAAAACCAAGTTTAACCTTGATCAACGTTGTATGAATGTATGAACAAGGTGAACAAAAGGGATGAGAGAAAAAATATTATTGTCTGGAAATATTTTCGAACAACGATATAAATGCGAAGGATAAAAGAGGTTTTGAGCGGGCGTTGTAGATCATAATAATGATGATAAAAATATTAATCATATATATTTGAATAACAAATATGAACTGACAATGTACCTAACGTCAATTCTCAATATCAACCTATTGAGCAGGATTGATTAAAAAAATATATGTATGAAACTTTTACATTCATACATAATTCAAATAGCCAGACGATTTTATCAAGTAGGTACCTATTTCTCAACCTAACAGTGAATCTGTATAGTGGAAAGAAGTGGAAGTATTGATATTTTATTGAAATTTCTAATAGAATAGTTGGCAATCTCATAAGGAGGGGCATTAAAATTATGTAAGCGATGTAGGAGAAGCTACGTTTGAAGGTAGTAGTAGATTGCTTTGGAATTACTAGGAAACGCCTATTCGATATTGGAAAATCATTGATGTTTTATGGGATATGGATTTCGTGATTATCACCAGGAATATTTCTTTTCTGGTATAAATTCCTATTGTGACATATTTCACTTAGGCTAACATACTTTGTATATCATCTCTTCGCTATCTAGCCATCGTCCTAAATGCATCACCTATTATATTTATGTTATTTTAGGGCAAAAAGGTTAGTTTCTTGGTTTTTCATAATAATTCACTCATTATGAGCATGAACACACATAAATTGACATGTGTGGTTATAGTAACCCTATCCAAGGTATTACAATTCAATATTATAAAAGTGGAAAATTAATAATTTATAGAACTGTCCATACAAATCATGAGTTGGGATTGTTTAATGGAAATGATATCATCAAGTTCATCACTTATCTTCTAGTTGGGCAAATATCCAGACCCTTCCGTATTCGTTTTTATCTTCAATGATTCTGAGATTTGATTATATGGAAAATCAATGTAGCTGACAAGAGCATAAATATTTACAAGTATATTGAACAATAGACACTAGAAAGTAAAAATTGACTCATTTAAAAATTCTCATAATTCATAATTCGAAATAATGGAACTTTAAAATTCAGCCTCATGCTATATGTTGAATTGCTGTCTTGTGATATCATTTTTTGTTATAATGAACTTGAATACATTGAAATATTCCAGGGATTTTTCATCGAATTTCAATAAAAAAAGATATACAAAATCAAGACGCGTACGTCTTGATTTCGATAAACGTAATGTCAAAAGTTTCTAAATAATAAATATACTCATTTCTTGATAATCACAAATTTTTGTCCTATTCAGGACTCATGTTAGCCAGTAGCTCTACTTATTTATGAATTATCGGGAGTAGCAACATCATTTTGGAAATTTCAACATAAATTTCAATCCTTTTAACATATCCATGTCTTAATACAAGGTTTATCAACTAATCCGATCATTAGGAGTATTTCATGTTCCTATTCCAATTAAATTCTGAAAATTTGATGTCTGTTCGCCAGTGACGTAGCACTTTCCTGTATAGCGTATACCATTACATTTTCCAAATCTACATATTATTTTGAAACAATTTATATGAATGATCCCATGTTCTACAACCGTTTTCAAGTCATAACGATTTTTGTAAAAGATCCAGTGTTGTAACGTTTATACGCCTACAGAGATACGTATTTTTAAAGATACTAGTAAAAACTAAAAATTTTCACAAAAATCGCAATAACTCGAAAAAGGTTCAAGATTACTATAGGGTAATATTATAAATTGTTTGGAAATGATATGAGAATCATACAGGGTGTCCTTAAAAGGTCTTTACAAAAAGCTACCACATATTCTTCAGACCAAAACAATTCGATACAAGCAAACTTACCTCAGTAAAAAGTTGCTTAGTTTGGGCGCTAGACGGCTCTGAAGTTGAAATTTTCAAATCGATTTTGCTTCATAACTTTTGAACGGCTCATGAGATTTTTTTCAAATTTGGTAAGTAGGCATAGACTCATCGGGCAATGAAACTCATATCATAATCATAATGAATATCATTCCATGGGCGTAGAACTTGATTTTTTCAGTAAATAAACATCTAAAACTCCTACGCCAATCGAAAAAAATTAGTTTCAATATGAAATCTAAATTATTCAACTCATTCACTACAAAAAAGGTACTCTTGACAAAAGTCGATTCCTCTCATGGTTTCGACAAAATTTTAATTTTAGTGATTTAGAGCATAATTAATAATAAAACGATTAACAGATATTTCATAAAAATTGTTCAAAATGTTCACCATTTTCACGTATACAAAGATTTATACGACGCAAAAAGTTCAAATGTACTCTTTGCATAACTTCTTCATCGCCTGTAAGATTATTCGTCGCCTATTGGATACGTTGCCATAATTGTTCTACAGTATTCACAGGGGTCTTGTAAACCGTAGACTTGAGATAACCCCATACAAAATAATCCATCGGTGTTAAGTCTGGAGAACGTGGTGGCCAATTCACGGGTGCATCATTACCTCTACCTATCCATCTGTCTGGGTACTGTTGGTTTAAAAAATTCCTAACATCCACCGAAAAATGTGGTGGAGCTCCATCGTGCATGAACCACATATCTACCCGATGTTGGAGTGGTAAATCTTCCAACAAATTTGGCAACGTATTTCCTAGATGTTGTAAATACATGTCTCCTGTTAATCTTTGTGGAAGTATGACAGGACCAATTATAAAATTTCCTATTATTCCAGCCCAAACGTTGATTTTGAATTCGTGTTGAAAATGGTTTATTTTAATGGAATGAGGATTTTCAATTGCATAAACGTGTTCATTATGAAAATTAGTTATTCCTCTTCTCGTGAAACAGGCTTCATCAGTGAACAAAATATTCTTTCCAAAGTTCAGATTCATTTCTCTTTGCAAATTAATGAACCTACAAAACATCAGACGACTTTGTGAATCATGGATTAATAAATCTTGAACTGGCGTCTTGTGGTATGGGTATAATAATTGTTCTCTTAGTACTTCATTAACGGCATTCCTAGAAACTTCTAGTTCATTACTTATCCGTCTAGTACTCAATTCTGGATTTTCTTCAATACGGTCTAAAATTTCGACTTCGGGAATCCTTACATAACGCTGTCTTCCATAATCACCAGTTCTAGGAGCAAAATGACCGGTCTCCCGAAGACGTCTCTCAACTGCAGCAAAGGTTGGGTGGCTTGGTACGCGACGATTTGGAAACCTTGCCGAATACACCCTCACACTCTCTCGACCATTTCCTTGACAATATCCGAATACCAATAACATATCGGTGTATTCTTCATTGGTGTATTGTACGGCCATGATAAATCAGAAAAGTCCGATATCAACAATCAACGTCAATAAAACTCGACAAATCAACACAGATGAAACTATGGAAACCAAGAATGTGAATATCACTGTTTTCGAGCAGATAATAATAGTCTTCAGAAAAAAAACCAGTGCTACTTATTTTCAATAGAAATAACCTATGCAAAAAGTACATCTCAACTTTTTGCGTCGTATAAATCTTTGTATACGTGAAAATGGTGAACATTTTGAACAATTTTTATGAAATATCTGTTAATCGTTTTATTATTAATTATGCTCTAAATCACTAAAATTAAAATTTTGTCGAAACCATGAGAGGAATCGACTTTTGTCAAGAGTACCTTTTTTGTAGTGAATGAGTTGAATAATTTAGATTTCATATTGAAACTAATTTTTTTCCATTGGCGTAGGAGTTTTAGATGTTTATTTACTGAAAAAATCAAGTTCTACGCCCATGGAATGATATTCATTATGATTATGATATGAGTTTCATTGCCCGATGAGTCTATGCCAACGTACCAAATTTGAAAAAAATCTCATGAGCCGTTCAAAAGTTATGAAGCAAAATCGATTTGAAAATTTCAACTTCAGAGCCGTCTAGCGCCCAAACTAAGCAACTTTTTACTGAGGTAAGTTTGCTTGTATCGAATTGTTTTGGTCTGAAGAATATGTGGTAGCTTTTTGTAAAGACCTTTTAAGGACACCCTGTATATTAAAAAAATATATATATATATATTGAACTTGACGGTGTTTCATTGGTTAGGAAGTTTGTGTCTACAATCCAGGAGTGCTACGCTACTGTCGCTATGTGAATTGATGGATCATAGTGATGTTTGTAATCTTTCAATGAACGAGTTATGTGATTAATCCATGTATATTCCATTACAAGGAATATTGTTGATGGCATTTCAATTTATTCATTTCTTTGCATACTTTCCTAACCACGTTCCTTACCCTCAATAAATAAAGAATAATTGAATCATTCGATTCTCTACGATTTAAATTATTCGAGTTGACATGCTGTCGACGTAATCAACAATTTATGATAGAAGTGTTTTTTATTAATGTTTGTTGAATCAGACTTCCTCTGGGAATTGACACACTTGGACATACTTATAGGACATAGACATAATTATTCTATGGACAAATTTTTGTTCATGAAAATTTAGTCTGAAGCGCTCTGCTATGATATGAAAATGAATCCTGCACAAAAAGTTAATTCATTTGAAGTCCGTGTTTCCTGAAAGTGGAGTGGTAAGTGATAGTATAGAGGAATGCTCAAAATCTCTAGAAATCTAATTGCTGCAAAATAGGATCCTGTACATTATATTTTTCGGAAACCTATTTTCTGATGTCAAGATTATTTTGATGAAAAAAATGTATTATCAATATAACTTATATTTTTTTGACATTTTTTTGTGGCTACCATGACAGGACAAAGCAACTGCGAAGGTTGGAGAAATCGAAAAGAGCAGTAGATATCCACAGAAACGCTTTCCTGAGAATCTATGAAAGGGTGAATGAAGAGCCGAATTTTGCACAAGCCGACATCTTGGATATGATCTCAAAGTACTAGAACATGGACATCGTTACTCCACCTGATGCTGGCTTCCGAGTTGTCAAATAAAAGGTATAGATGCAGAAGTTGTTGTAGCCGATGAATTCCTAACCAGATATTCAAGGCTTGAGTTGAGAGTTGAAAGCAACGTGAATAATGATCATCAAGGTCCGTCGTGGCTACTTCTTTTCCTTCACATAATTATGATCTATCCGAGGAAGATATTATAAATAAACAGAAAAAGACTCAGTTTCCTCTTTGATGTCTAATCCACAGGATTATACTTATTCATATCAGTATTTATCCAAATATTATAACATTGTCAGTTGTCAAGATTTTTTGAAGGATCGGACGATTCATTCACTACTGTTGTCTGTCCGGTGAATGGAAAACAGGCAGATTGTAGTCAACAGAATATGAAGTACAGTTATCCAGAAGGAAAATTATGATCGTTTGACAAACGATTCACCCATTTATGTCCGTATGAAGATGAAGAAGGGATATCAAAAATACAGACCAAATTAACCCAACAAAAAGATAGCCAACATCTCTTATTCGAGACATCTTGTGATTGAACGATTGATTTACGATAGTCATGTGGATACTGAATAGTCGAAAATCTGTCGGATATATTATATCCAATGTGTAAGATGTCGGAAGATACGATGCTAAAAATATAAACGATATATCTGCAGGACTTCCTCAGTTCCGTGTACGAGATGCTGTTTTTGAAATATCACATATTGATTTTACTGGAACATTATTTATTCGCAACAGTGAAGAAGCAGGCGTGTGTTTATTCAAAGTGAAGGTTAAAACTTCAACGGGAATAGTTTTCTTCGGAAAATTGAAAATCACAAATAAAATATAAATATATAATACAAATAAAATTACAAATATTGGATTCAATTCAGAGTACGAATACAGTATGTAAACTACTCGTGAGCTAATGGAAACCAAGGGAGTCGATGATAGAAGACCATTGAAGTTGTAAAAACCAATTAGGGGCAATGAGTACTGAAAAACGATGGACGTGTTTTCCAGAAGAAAATGCAGAGAACGTGTAGATTTGGAAGAAGAGTTCGATCACATTTTTTGCAATTTATATTCTAATTGAAGTCCTATCAATTTCCTTTCTACGTGACTTTATAACGGTGAGTTGAAGGTTTCGTTGAACTAATTAATGTTCTCAATAGGACGAGATTAGTAGGGACATGTTTCGGGTTTAAAAAAACCCATCTTGAGCCTATAAAAGTTCTACAGCGAAGTTAGTGTACTAATATCGTGGGATTATTGATATAATAATTCAATGGTTTATTAATAATGAGTTAATTTCAAAATGTTGAATGAACTAAGAAAACCTTATGAAGTGAAAGTTGTAAGGATTGTTGTAAGTATATCTTGAATGTTGGAAAAAATGTCTATCACTGACATTCTGATAGAATTGTTCACATTTTGTGACCAAGGAAACAATGGAACAATTAACTCTAATTAACTATAAAAATTCGCCATCGCTTCATAACACGTACACTGATCATAAGAACAAGGGAATTTTTGTTGCACTCATTCACAGTGGTGACGTAGAAAAAGAAACATCAACTATATATAGTACATATTATACAGATTGTTTTATCTAGAACACACGGAAGTATTTTGAATTCAATTCTGAAACCAATCAATTGTTTGCTGTTGAATGAAGATATTTTTAAGATGGAGGTACTTCCGGTTGTATATTTTTTTAAGATGATCTTCATCTGCCTTCGCTGTACCTGAGTTCAGCTGATTTCCAAATCTACAAACTTCTTCGAAAATTGATAACTCGTGTGTCATCTTTGAATATTTTGAATCATTTTCGAGTGTCCGTAAGAGGAATTTGAAAAAAAGAAAAAATATCGATATTTCTTTATATATTGATGATTGGGGAAAAACGATTGGCGATGGCCTTCAAGATCTCCTGATCTTATGCCATCAGATTGGTAGTATGAGAATAAATGAAAAAATATTGTTCATTCTATTCTAGTACCAACTATTGGAGAACTTATACTGAGTGAGGGAAACAATAACACTCAGGGACTTAATCCAGAACAAATAAGAACAAATAAAAACATATTTCATTCACTCTATGATTTGATGTGTTTTTTTTATTTTTCATTGTTTCATTTTATACCTGATTCTACTCCTCTAGACAGAAACAAGATAGTTCTGTTTCTTATTTTACTGCTGTTGCTTTTCCAAACTGTATAAGGAATCGATTTGATTGTGACAAGTACGGGTATTCCTCGGTGAATGAACAGCATTTATTAATTCTGAATATTCAAAAACGATTTTCGAAGAGTTTCTAAATATCCGATTACGCTGAATATTTCGAAAACAGAAAAGGCTGATGAAACAAACAAGCTTTCAATTTGAAATGACGAAGTTGATATCCGGTGAGCCTAAAAATGACCATTGAAAATCCATTGGTCAGTAATCATCAATTATGACTGTATAGAGATTTTCAGATGGTGTCAACATTAAAACTCAAAAGACTTCTGATGAGCATTATAGATTGAACGGCCTGTATAATGATAGTTTGTTCGCTTGAGGAAACGTACTTTGACCCGCATACATATTGTGTATTTATGAGACAGCGTTGTTTCAATATTCGTTTTGTAAGGTTATATCAATCTCAACAATATTATAAGTACCGTTTTTCTCGAATTTTCTGGATTTTCTCGTTTCTAGAATTGAAAATAAAAAATATAATAATTATTTAATTCAATTTGTAGCAAGGAGATATTTATGATGTGCCCAAATATGCTCTTGAAATCGAACCTTCAGATAAAGAAATTTTCTATTCGTCAGTGACAAATTGTTTTTTTTTTTAATTTGGAGGACAAATATATTTAATAAATATAAAATTTTCTACGTATCTTAGTGTAGTGGACGTTTCGAGAAACGATTTTCATAGTGTTCCTACACAATTTAATTAATATTTCTCTTTGTATTTTTTGTGATTGTTTAGTTAAAAAAAGTTTAGTGTCTGACAATTAGAGAATTTATCTTTCAAGTATCTGAAGGTTGAATTCCAAGCTCAGTGATATTTTGGGGCAGATCCTAAATCTGTCCTTACAACAAATATATTGAAATAACTATTATAATATATATTTTTATTTTCAGAAAGGAGGAGAGAAAATCACGAAAATCTAGAAAAATTAATGTGATACCACTTCGATTAACTTACAGATAGTTTGTATGTATTGTGTTGTGAAAGTATTTTCATAATGTGAGCTGGTTCATGGGAAATGAAGAAACAATAATCTCCCCAATGATTCTTGGTATAGAAATCACGATGTAATTGAAGAGTGTCCAATTCGTCACAAAAGTCATCGACTTCTTTGATTCATTATATTATCTTATTTCTGTATAGAGAAATCCAACCTGTTATACTGGACCAGAGCTATATCCAACTGAAAAATTTAGTCATCAAGGCAGAGAGGAGGATACTGAAGGAGTTGGGATTTTGTGTTCATATAAAGCATCCGCACAAGGTATTTCATCTTATTATCTCTTCTTCAATATAAATTGTGATTTATTATTCATTATTTATTTTTAGATTATTGTTATGTTTCTGCAAGTACTCGGATTGAACAATCACCAAAAATTGATGCAGTATTCCTGGAACTATATGAATGATTCATTGAGGACAGACGTTTTCGTCAGGTATCAGCCTGAAACAGTCGCTTGTGCTTGTATATATCTAACTGCAAGAAAACTGAAACTTCCGTTGCCAAAAAATCCGGCGTGGTTTTCTATATTTGGATCGACCGAGGAAGAAATACGTGATATTAGCCTCAGGATATTGAAATTGTATACCAGACCAAAGGTAAAAAAAAATCATTTGAACTTCTGAGAGAACAACGTCCAACAAGTCAGTTACCTTCCTGTAGGTATTATAAATATTATCTCACTTGTATAATTTGTGTACAATTCATACTGTGAGGACAGGGTTCGCTCCCTTCTCCCGTTTATTTTTTGAGCTATCGGATACATCGACAATGAATTTTCGTTCTTCAAATAATCCGCTTCCCATAATGAATTCAATTTATCCCCACTGAAGGAATGATTCAATTAGATTCATCAACCGGGCGATAATGAACTGTCAATATATTGTTGTTTGTCTGTCAAAAACACTTTTTCTTTCTTTCTTCTCACACTTTCACACTTGATTTTTTCACTGCATATAAAATATTACTAGTTGATCCGTACCTAACTACATTTTGAAATCACAACCAATAATTTCCTGTAAGTAAACTGAATTAATTAGCAAAACAGAGCAAGGTATCATATATACATATGTAAGTGTTGTTGTATCATTACCCTGACTTTTTTTTATCTGTGGACAACACGAAAGGAAAACCTATAATGTTCGAGGAACATCGTGTTAACCAAGAACCTATCAAATATATCGAAACAAGAATATTTGCTATACTTCGATGAATCTGAAGAAAATATTAGAACTACTTGTCACACGATATGCCATTATCAGAAGGCAATCCAATAAGTACCAACGGATATGATATAATTCCTACTTGATTGTGTACCAATAATAATCACCAGTTAGGTCAAGATTGTAATCAAAATTTGTATAGTTCCAGTCGAGGTTCACACCCCTTCAGCCCTTTTGTGGATCCGACTGACCGAAGCCTCCGGTGACACTTAGGCCTGTCGGCCAATTGTATCTCGCCTCTTTGTTGTGTCTTCAGTACCCACTCCAGTATTTTTGTGCCTTGTACAAGTTTATACAAGTCATATACTGGGTAGGAGCTGTATAGTTCTGGCCCACCCATTGGCTGCCCAAAAATTGACTGTCTTGTGGTCCAGCGCCTCGCATCTGCACAGTATATGTGTCACTGTTTCTGGGTCCCTATCGTCTGCATGGCAGGTTGCCGTTTTATAGTCTCATCTTGTAGAGGTGCCCATTTACTGACGCGTGACCAGAAGCACCGTAACAACTATCAAGTGACTTCTCTTGATACCTATTCCTACCCGTAACCCTCGAAATGAAAATCAATTGAAAATTTACCCTTCGGATATCATATACAAATTTATCCTTCGGATAAACAAATACTATGGTATCAAAATTTGGTTTGAAGTTAGGTGATACTTTTGGACTTCCCTCATTCCAGTCATTTCGTTACTCTGAAAAGTGACTGGAAAATGATCATTTCAAATAAAACACTGTGAATTATGGATTATTCGAGAATCTGTTAGAATTTGCTCGTCATATATGTATATCTTAACTATGCCTAACTGGTCAAATTTCTGACTCATGTGCATTTATTTGTAAAAATGTCCTTCGAAAGGGACATTTGGATCTCGGCAAGAGGGGCCATCAACAGTAACGTTGTGTAATTTTTGTAACAATATCGGTATTTCCATCAATTCGAAAACGATTTTTGAAAAATATTTAAAGTTCTAATTTGTTGTAAAAATTTACAAAAACCCGCACATCCGAGAGACGAGTTGTTTCAAATGATTATCGAGCATTTGAGGATTTGGATCCGAATTAAATCAGATCTACCACGACAAATATAGTCAACATCCGCATTTCAGAGTGCCTGTAAGTAAACGGTCATGGTTTCAAACATGTTTTGAAATATCACACATAATTCTTTTAGTTACTTTATAAATTATTCATATCAATATTTCCTCTTGCAAGATTCTTGTTGCTTCTGAAATTGGTCCAAACGCATTGGAATTGTTCTGAATTCTGTCTTAATATCCGTATAAATTTCTTGAGGTTTATATCAGCAGTAGATTTGAATATATTTCATTGAACTTTCTTAATGTCCTGCTGATAATATATTATGCATCTAATATGAACTCCGTTTGAAAACACGTGTTTCATCGTTTTGAAAGGCCGAAAATGTCGATATCATTACGGTGTACTTACGAAGAACAACCAAATGGGAATACCTAATTCAAGGAACATTTTTGCAAATAAATTCTCCTCAGTAGTTACTTTACCACTTAGGTATAGGTATGATTAGCATACATGAGTGACAAATTTCAGCAGCTTTCCAAATCAATAGAAATATATGGGGTGTTCCATTTGAAATAATCAACTTTGAGTCACTTTTCCAAGCAAACAGAATAGTCGTATTTTTAAACAACCCTGTTTGTCGAATTAACTTTCTATACCATATTTTTTGTGACCTCGAAGATATCAGTATTCTTAGATATCCAAAGATATCATTATTTCTATACATCATGATTTCGGAAAAAAAATCGAAAACGGTTGATAGATTTAGGAAATATCAATAGGAGTTGAAAAATAGATGGTGATTCTGAAAGTGATATTATTCACAGGGTGTTCCATTCCAAATATCAAAGTTGCTACTGCTTTCTAATTGAAACGGCAACACCGCTTTGTCGAAGATTTTTTTGTTGGGTAGAGGATGTTAAATTTTCAGTAATCCATTGTCTGGATCACTAGAAATATACAGGTTGTTCCGGTGATACTGTTACAAACTTATAGGGTAGATAAAACACACGAAAATAAGAAAGAAAAAAAGTTCATTTGAACATGGGTCCGGAAACGCTTCTTCAGGGATGACCTTCAAAAACTACTTTTCGTTTTATAGCTTCGGTACTACTGCAGCTTCAATAATAAATTATTGGTCTTGAACAAATTATTACGTTGAAATATGAAAATGAGGTTCAGTACAGATAGTTGTCAAAAATCTGTCAATAAAATATTGTGTCGCCAGTGAATCATGGATTATACTTTCGCCGAATATGCAGATATGCTATTAATTTATGGCGAAGTTCATTGCAATGGAAAAGCCGCTTCAAGATTGTATCAAGAGCGGTTTCCTGGAGGCGTGTACCTGCTCACACGCTGTTCGAGAGGGTAGATCAGCGCATAAGGGAAACTGGCTCCGTGAAAATAACGAGGCCAGATAATGGCGCTCAAAGAACTGTACTAACAGAATTTGACGAAGAGGTACTCCGACAATTCGAGGAAAATCCTAGTGTTAGTACCCGAGCTGTTGCAGAATCCATGAATGTAAGTCATGTACGTGTATGGGAGATTGTTAACGAACAACTTCTTCATCCTTATCATCGCCAAAAAGTACAGGAATTGGGACCAAATGATATGCACCCCGCGTAGAGTTTTGCGAGTGGTTTCTTCAACAGTGTACGCAAGAACCCCCAATTTCCGAAATTTGTGCTTTTCTCTGATGAGGCTGTTTTTACGAGAGAAGGTATTTTTAATTCACGGGATAGCCATGTGTGGGCAGAGGAAAACCCTCATGCTCTTCAAATAAGAGGGTACCAACATCGATTCTCGGTGAACATGTGGGCTGGAATTGTTGGAGAACGTCTAATTGGACCAATCATGTTGCCTCCTCGACTAACTGGGACGGTGTACCTCAATTTTTTAAGATACACCTTACCTGAGTTATTGGATGAGCTGTCCCTCGACATACGTCGGAATCTAGGGTTCCAGAATGATGGAGCACCCGCTCATTTTTCACATGTCGTACGTCAGCACCTCGATGATCGTTTCAGAGGACGTTGGATTGGACGTGGAAACGATGTCAACTGGCCAGCCCGGTCCCCAGATTTAACTCCTATGGAATTCTTTCTCTGGGGACATATGAAAAGCCTTGTATATGAAACTCCAGTTCAGTCGGAGGAAGATTTGGTGGCTAGGATTTCTGTTGCGGCTGAAATGATCCAAACCATGCCTCTTGTTTTCACTGACGCCAATTTAAATATGCTACGTAGGTGTAATAAATGTATTGAACGTGGTGGAAGGCATTTTCAGCAATTGTTATTTTGAATTCATTTTGATACGTACAGGATCAGTCAACGACAGCGTTAGTAAATTCATTTTACTCTGCCTTATCCTTGACTCACTCGTTAAACCTGTTTGTGTTACTTGTTTATTTTGTACTTTTGAAACTTCAAAACTTCAAGTTTTTCATTGGTGCTCGTGAATGATTTATTGCAAATTTATTATTAGTTTTGCTTGTGTATGTTTAATTGTTTTTTTTTTTTTGAAATATTTTGTATACGTTCCCTTTTACTTTTTATACCCCCAATTTCGAAAAGGCAATAAATTTCTCTAATCTAATTTATTTTCATTAAAGAAGAAGATTTGACTAACTAATAATGCTCACTATCTGTACTGAACCTCATTTTCATATTTCAATGTAATAATTGGTTTAAGACCAATAATTTATTATTGATTGGATTTAGCCATTTTCGGAGGAAACGGTGACAGATAGCGATTTTTACAAGAGTACCTTTTTTATGTAAAAGGCATTGGAGAATCATAATCAGATATAAAAATGGTAAGAAATTGAAGCCTAAGAGGAGTAGGGTCAAATTTGCCCAAATACCCCCCTGGTTTGTACGCCCCTGGTTAAAGGTGACAAAATCCGGAAGGCTCAAATTGATGAACCTACGAACTAGATTTCTTGTCCCAAAATTGGTTGCGATAGCTGCAGTAGTACCGAAGCTATGAAACGAAAAGTAGTTTTTGAAGGTCATCTTCGAAGGACCCTAGCTCTCTGAAGAAGCGTTTCCGGACCCATGTTCACATGAACTTTTTTTCTTATTTTCGTGTGTTTCATCTACCCTATAAGTTTGTAACATGATCACCGGAACACCCTGTATATAGCCTGTATAAATTCACCTTAATCAGTCAAGACATTTAGGAACATGTTTAACCGATTTCAGGCGAATATCGAAAACTTGGAGAAGAAAGTTGAAGAATTGTGTGAAAAATACAAATCGGCAAGAGTGAAGGTCAAGAGCTCTGGAAATAACACCCCGAATAACGATTCTAGTCCTAGTCAACAGAAAACAACTGGAGCACATAATGCTTGGGGAGGATTTATCAGGTATGAATTCAGAAGATCAGAGTTCAGATGTTCATAGCATGCAAATGCTTTTTCCAACCTGCTCTCCCAAAAATAATTATACGACGTTTTTCTGCATCCTGCTTATTCAAAATTACACTTACTCCTCTATGTTCTTCATCGAAAGTACATTATTCATAATGCTATCATTAATAATAATCAATCTCAAAAATCAGGCATGATCTAGTGTTTTTTTTAATTGGGAATCAATTTTCGTCTGGTAATGTTCATTTGCTAGAAGAATACAAGAGTATAATGATATTGTAATAAAAAAAAGGTCTTGGATCAGGCTCCACAGATTGAATTTCATGAATGCAGTTGAATAGATTGAAGATATACTATTTTTGTTGTAATTGTTATTTCATGAGGAATAGCCGTTCATATGCTATAAAAGCAATCGATATTTTCGGTATATCAATATTTTCAAACATAATTCACATCTTGTTTTCGCCTGCATATAATAAATAAATATAATAAAAAGTGAAGTCCGATACTACGGAAAATTGAATGGTGGATGCAAAATTACCACCACATTACCTTGCATTTTCAACAGACTGAACGTTTCACCTCAACGAATTGAATTTGAAGCTACAAGGAAAGCAGAACAACATTGCTTATTTATAGACACATAAGAGGATAAAAAAACAAGCTCTCCAAGACTTCATTAGAAAAACATGATGTTCCTTTTTTTCCAATCTGTAAAGAGTCGTGGAGTTACACAGTCTCCGCTGCGCGGCTACGTCTGTAACTTCCTCCACTTCCTGCGTAATATGCGATTTGTAACTCTTGTTACGTAATATACTATTTTTGTACCCATTACAAATCACTGATGTAGTTGCTAAGTATTTATGATGCGCGGTCTTCACAACCACAATTTTATAAATGAAAAAATTAAAAAGAAGTTCGTTGATTATTTTTGAGGCGTCCCTATTCCAACTAGGGTCACACAGTATGTCTAAGGGTTCATGAGCTCTTATTTATGTTATCTGAGTTATATCCATAAGCCTCAGAAGTTTAACCACACTATGATTGGTAGTTGGAAAATTCAGTAATCTGGTTTTTGTATTGTTGTATCGCAATCGTTCGAAAATATTGTGAAAATAATTTTTTGTTCATCTTTCTAGTCGATCTGGAAGTCACATAGCACCCCCAATCGAGAAGAGGTCAAGATCAAGATCGGCAACACCCCCAGATAAACACAAGAAGCGATCGAAAAAACATAGATCTAGAAGTAGGTCAGCCAGCAGGAACCACAAGAAAAACCACAAGAGGAAAAGTTATTCTAGATCTAGAAGTAATACACCCCCGCCGAAAGTCAAGAAAAGGTAGGTTCACTTTCATTCTATACTCAGTCTGCTTGTGGATCGTATATTCTGGTATATTCTTGAATGGTACCTGATGAAACTGCAATCGTTAATTTTCCACTTATTGCATCGAAAATTTATGGACCGCAATTTTGCTCGAAAAACTGATGTTTCATTCCATTTCTGTTCGTTTTGTCTAAATGAAAATTGAAATATATTGCTTGCTCTTCTGCAGTTTGAAACAACACGAGTTTTCATAATGAATATTCTGATTTTCTTTTTTATGTAATTGAGAAACTTTCGACTGTGATGTCCTGTAATTTTTTTATGGTTATATTGCTTTTCATGTCCGTGCTCGTATTTTATGAAAATTGTGAAATCCATTCAAGCACTCTAATGATATCTAACCATGGTCTACAAAATTAGTATTTCTCAACTTCGAAGAAATTTCGAAACATTCCCATTTTCTTGAACGTTCTCTGTCTGGATACACCTGCTAAAGTCTCAATTTTTTAAACCTTAACTTTTTTGCAGAGAAAGAAGGTCGTCGAGATCACCCAGTATTGATAGGGATGTCAGGAACGATCGACATATAGACAGATATGAGAAGTATGAAAAAGAGAGGTACAAGGACGACAGAGAAAGGTATTCAGTCAAAGACAAATATGAGGATAAGAAGGATAGGAAAGACAAGTATGAAACGAAGTACAGGGACAAGGATGACAAATATTCCAGAGAGGACAGGGACAGGTACAATAAGAAATCCAAACATAGGGATGATGACAAAATAGAGAGGTCAAAAGACAGGCGGTGAAATGAAAAATGGAAATAACATTTCATCCGTTCATTTTTAGTTAGTCGGTTTTAATTATTTTGATTTCACGAAATATTGAAATACTTAGAGTTAGATATACATACAATCCACTGTAAATACATATTTTCTCATATTTGCTTGATGTCTTTGATTTTCTACCTCAAACCCGATGGCGTATTTGGAACAGTCCAACATGACGGATCTTGAACATTTTTCAACAGTAGATTTCACATGATTCGATAATAATAATTTGAAATGAAGTAAAAAAAGCACAATAGTTCAGAAATCAGGCTGCATGCTTTTCATTATATAACTGTCTCATCTTGAAAGTCCACCTTGTAAAAAGCCAACCTCTCGATCGAATGACCAGACATTTGCTCACCAAGTTTATTTGCTGATGTTCTCGATGAACTTGAAATGCTATTGAATAAATCCTATGTCTATAGGGTCACACCAAAGAACACCTCAACTTTCTTATTTGAATAGGGACACCCAGTATATTATATCATATTCAATTTTAATGGAATTCAATTATTGCAAATTCAACAATACTGGGTTTGATGGAATATTCTCGAACGACTACAATGATATATGATGAAAGAACTTTTTGAATGATGTGAGCAGAAGAAAAACGACCTGTAGATATCCAATAATAAAATAATAACAATTGCTCGAAAGTAACTATTTGTATCGTCCATATACTCATTTGCAATCGAATTTTGTATCAGAAGTCGTCCTGATTATACATATCTAGAGAGATATTCACAGAGAAATTTGATCGCTCATGAATAATCAGCCAAATAATTATTCACTGTCAAGCTATTAACATTATGAATTCGTGCAAAAACATAATAAAATATGTGTGGTGAAATCTCACTTGAAATTCGTCACCTAAATATAATTGCTAGAAAACACTTTGATGAGCTGTCGATTTCTTTTTGGAAACCTGCAACATAACTGCTATTGACATACAGATTCTTGAGGAAACCAGGTATGTTCATTCTGTAGAAGACTTCACTGTACCAGGATTTATAGATATCTACATGGTTTCTCAAGGAAGACGTTCGTAAGAGGTTTTTGTGGTTTGGAGCAAACTTCTGAATTTTTGAACTTGCGGGTTATTCAGCATTCTCTTTCATTTTGAAATATTTTCAAGGTCACACCACTTTCGGTTATACCGGATGTCGCCATTCATTTTCCCGTTTCAAATGGAACACCCAGTGTATTATTTCATTTTTGGATTCCTAAGAATATTTCATGTCTTCTATCAAGTTTTTCTATATCTATGGTAAGGGCTTCTGGGAGAGACGGAAGCAGAGGAATGATACTTCCAAGATACACATTACCAATTGATTTATCGCATACGGGGTAACCAAAATTGGACGACCAAATACCATCATCCATTTTCCATCATATGATGGAAAATGTTCGTTCTGCTCGGATTGTTCTGAATATATGTTTTGATAAATATCAGGGTTATAATTTTGGTAGTCTTTATAGTTACAAGAAAACCGTTGGAAATAGGTAAAGGGAAAGTTCCAGCAAAAAGATGCAGTTTCAAATTCTGCATCCGACCGTTCAATAACTACAGGGTGTCACATTCGAAGGAATGCACTTTTTGGATATTGAAAATTTATAGTCGATTTGAAAAATGAACAGCTCACCACCAATTTGAAAACAGTTACTGATTCTGAATCAGACGACAAAATTCCACAAAATAGCAAACTTGATAACAAAATTACACCTGGACCTCGAACCGAACGAATTGGTAAACTGAATTGATGCCATACTGCTAGCTCAAGAAAAACACAAAGTTAGTCTTCATAATGCTCTAGTCAAAATCTACGAAAAAAATGAATTTTTCACGTCGGTAATAAACGCAAACCTGATGGAAATTTCAATCACTTCAGACGACCTCCAGTTAGAACCGATCCAAAATTTCAGTCTTAATAATATCAACACTTCTGATATACAGGCAAACAGACACACAGACAGGACAACCAATATTCAAAATCAATTGAGATTAGAATATTTAAATGACCAAAAATCTGAACTCATCACGAACCTCTGTTCATAGTTTTCAGATATATTCGATTTGGAAGGTGACATGTTTTATCAAACACTTCCTAAGTTATGAAACGCACTTCGTTCGTTTCTGTCCAATCGTAATTTTTTCGATTGCGGTTGAGTTTAGATATAATTCATGGTAATGAAACATACTTAGAAATCGATGCAAAATCAAATACAAAATAGACCTTCCATTCTAAATGAATTCAGACATCACTCATAGGAAGACGATTGTATATCAGCGATATTATGATCAAAATGATAATGAAGTATGGAAGTATATCCGCACCTTTCAAACAAGAGATATATTCTCATATATTATTATGTGAACTCAGCATAGTTACTTGACATATGGAGTCTATAGTAATGTTGAGAAGCTGAATTCATTACGATAAAATTAAAAAGCTGGTGCATCATGAAAAAAAAATTACAAACAGTTTCATTCAAACAGTTGATAACATTCCAAATGTCACCATTTAATCAGAAAAACGATAACCGCCTGATCAATTTCCATGATCTTCTCTAGAGGCGGTCCTCAGAGAAGTTGGTGGACCTTGTCTGGTCCACCACCTTCTCCTCCAGGCTCAATGTATGTGGAAGAACCAGTTGTAATCATATTTAGACAGCATTATATCACTTCACTTCACTGGTTCAATTAAGTGAAAAAGAGCGTATTGAAATGTTGATCGGTTATTGTGATTGTGAAATTTATTCCCGTCAATTAGAATCTGACACTTGGAGAACAAAAGAGTACTCGTTTATTCATTACTATGCATACAAACAACATCAATTAGTTCATCTAAATAGTTTTTGCTCTGATGCAAAAAACTCAAAGGAGGTTGATCGAAGTGCTATATTTCTCGTTTTCACAATTTTTTTTAAACTTAACTCAGTATGTATGAATTCAGAATAACAATCTCTTTCAAAATCTGTGAAAATATATATGGTGTCCCATTTGAATTGAAGAAGTTGTGGGCATTTCTCGTTAAACCGGAAGTATATTATTGACAACAAAAAGTACATCTGGTGCATTTTGTTCCATTGCACTTACCTGCAAATTTTCATAAATATCGTTCTTTCGTTTGAAAAATGGTTCCATACTTTATCCCAACCCTGTATAATGACACAATACATTACTCTTTCGTGAACTACTATTGGCATTCTTATTCGCTTCCTATTCCTAGTGCCGCACGCCTAACAAATATGTCAATGTGGGTGATATGACACTCGCATGTTCTTCACTATAGTCCTTTCATGATCATTGTACGTGTGTAGGTGGTAGATTGTATATAACATAAGCGCTTAGCCTAGACGAATGACAGTTCTCAACGGGGGTCCACTTTCAACATGCAGTGGTACAGGATGTCCGTTTCTCCTACGCCAGACGTCAGCCATTGACAACTTCGAGTCGGACGTTTGTTTCCTCGAGTATAGTATGCAACGTCGTTGTGGGTCCGAGTCATTGGACTCTACTTTTGGGGCCTAAACTGATGATGAAATCTCGATGAATTTGGAGTTATATAATTACATTATCTCTTGAAATCGAAATTGAATTATTCGTGTATTTTAGATGTGTTGCAAATTGAACTACTAATCTTCACACTGGACAGATGTATTAACATTCTTCACGTCATTTCATATCTCTGGAAGATATTCTGTTAGGTGTCATTTATATAGGTTCACCAATATCTATATCATATCTATATCATATATAACAAAAAGTTCACATCAAGGAATCCCAAATTGAAAACAAACTTCAGAAAAGTCCAATGGACCATTTAAAATCGAATAAGTATTGAAAAATTGAGCATTTTACTCAATCAGCAAACGAACCAACGAACGAAAGTAAATTTTGATCGCATGATACCGTATTCTGAAAACTGATTTGTTTCTAGGTTCACCCTGCTCTTCGGATCAGCAGTCTGTCAATTCAAAATCATACCAATCAATAACACACTAGACGTATACTACCATCAGGACGACGACATCGTACTCTCGAACGACCATTGGACTATACTTGTTCACAAAGACATTTCTTCACTTCGAACAGCCTACGAACATAATATTAGAATACAAGATACCATAGTAGCTACAGCACAATTAAAACCTTTACGCGAACTAAATATCTTTCAAGTAGAAGTAAAGAACCGTATCAGCTTACTTACCCAAATTTCAAAGTCAATAGAAGCAAAATTAGATGAAATAGCCTCAGATCCAAAGAGATACAAACGTGAACTCATAAATGGGTTAGGTAGCATTTTCAAATCACTGGCAATCTTGACGCTTCGGATGGCGAATACTACTCGAATTGTATCAATAAGTTACATGACGATGAACATCAATTAGAAAACCATCCTCAAGAGTCAAATATCGATCACATAATCAGTAATACAAAATGTAAATACACCCATTCGGAAACTTCAAATAGACGAACAGACATTCAATACAGATATCAAGGAAATCGAAAGAACTATAAATGCAATGAATTACGACATTGTATGACAGAATATGACAGAAGTATGTCATGGATCAAGCAGAAATGCGACAAAACAAAAGGATCATCATTATAGTTATGCAATAATAATATTTTGTTTACGTTAAGGTGATAATTTTAATCACTTTTTCGAGTGAATGAATCAAATGAATTTTTGCATCCCTCTGTATGAAGTTAAATGAGATCTACAGGACAATGAGCCTTCTGGTATTCCTTGACTCCACACCAAATTTCTTCGTTCCAGTAAGGCAAAGCTGAAAAATATCGACTTTTAGAGTCATGTTTTCTAAGAGAAAAAAATACAAAATAATTATTCACCAAAAAAACGCGTACAGATAGGTATAGCAAAATATCAAGAGAAGTTGTCAGGAAATTGTTAAAGATTCTGAAAATAATATTAAATTCAAGGTGTTTCGTTTGAAATATCAAAGTTGCTACTTCTTTTCGGTAGAAGCGACAACACGGCATCATTAGAATTATTTTAGAAAGATTGAGCGGATTCGCTTATGCGATAGTTAGATGCGTATTGCGTAATCGCTTTAGAATCAATAAATGCAACCTTAGAAAATCTCATGTTCCATTGCTCCGTTCATAAAAAACAAGTTTTTATAATTTGAAAACTATGTGCTAGGTAAAGGTATGGACTGTACCTACCATTCAAAAGTAATTCTGCATGATTTATTTATTTCAATTCCCACCATGCGATTTCATATACCTCCATAGGATATCACTGTCATGATTTCTTAGTGTTAACGTTTTCTTCACCAGCAGCACGCTTTCTTCTTCAAATATTTTGAAACAGAACCTTCAACTAACCGTTGTAAGGTCACGTAGGAAGAAATTCAATTCAATCAAAAAATGGATGAAAATGAACTATATTTATTCGAAATATTAAATTGCAAAACAATAATAATGACAATTCGTACGTCTTGACAACGATGTAGGGAACACCGGAGCAGCTATTCTGTCTATTTGCCTATCTAATATTCAACCAAAACTCTAACGTACAGCTAACTTGATAACAGGATTTTATTCGTTATAGCGGAAAATCACTCATATGTTGGATGTTAGGTGGCGACACAAAAATGACAACAAAATCAGTATTATCGATAATTCCACAATAAGTGTTATAAAAACTTTGATTCAGAAGTAGTGAGTTAGGTTACTCCTCAATTAATGATCAAACTACATAATTACGATCATAAAACATGAAATATGTGTACAGAAATCTGCAAAAATGTCGTCATCTTCTGGTAAGTTTCATAGCTTGAATTACATTATAGCGGAAAATGCCGTTAGTGTTTTTGGCGAAACAAAACACCATCAGTGACTGCACCAGTCTTCCGTACATCGTTGTCTTGACAAAACATCAAAAAAAATGTCATCTAAAAAGTTGTCGACGTCAGCCACTCCGTTTTTGAAAGTATGATGATACATTGTCTTCCGCAACACATTTCTCGTCCACTGTCCTCCATTCTTATTTTTGTTCCCTGAATAACTAGCTCGCCTTCTGTGTCTGTAATATAAAGAAAAAGTCAAACGATGAGAATATAATAGGAAAACAAACTGACCAGAGAGATCTCTAGCTTCACTGCAGTTACTAGAAAGTACGAAGATAGAAACTGAGTCAATAATAGGTTCTATATCTCTGCAACAAAAAAATTAATGCAGAAATGATCCAAACCCAAAACACCACAGTATTCAACACCAGAGCTACTATTTTCGTCACCACCAGGCATATTAATTGCATTTTTTTCTAAACGAACTTCACTTCGGAGAACGAAATGTAAGCTATTAAAATAACAACAAATGCACGTGTTGGAATATACGTCGCCATTGAATGCAAAAACGGCCTAGAAGTGGGTTGGACTTGCTTTCACGAATATGAACCTACTGTGTACACAAAAGTGAATTTATTCATGGGCCATTTTTACTCTTAACTAGATTCTGAAGAAAATGTGGCTTGGGCCACTTTTGCTCTGAAAGCCTCAGCTATCCATCTTACTTCCTTCACTCTCAATACCTTATAGCTCAATACATACAGGGTGGCCCAATGGAAACAAAACAAGGTATGCATTTCACTGAGAGACCAAGGAACTGACATCAAAATGAATGATTATTTATGTTATGTTGGATAGAACAGGATTTGAAAAAAAACATAAGGCACTTTTTAGATGAACATTGTTCTAACTACTACATGAGAAATAGTGATGAAAGGGAAGAAAGCGTTCCTTTCCATCACTAGCCGATTATTTTCATAAACGTTGGGTTGGAGTGAAAAAATTGAAAACATACGCAAAATATTTCCCTCTCGAAATAAAAATCGACCGGTTCGAGCTTTTTTTTTCTGAGAACGATGACTATGTCAAATCGGCATTGTTTTGTTTTCATTGGACCACCCAGTATATTAGTGATTAATTTCTCACTCTCATATCTATCTTCTATCTTACTGATATTAAAATCGATTGTCATGCGGTCTCGCAAAAATTTGAATTTTAAGACCGACTGATTTCAATATTTTTTTTGTTCTGTTTGCTTCAATACCAGAGTGGATTTGAAAAAAAAAATCAGGAAAACTCAAAAAAAAACAGCCAAAAAATCGAAATTGGTTGTTTTTTATGGAAACTGACAATTTAAATATATCGCGTTCGTGGAGCCATGAGCTTTAGTTGAATTTCAACTGCATTTACCTTTCATGTGAATGAAATATGTTGAATTTATTTCAATTGTAGTAACTAGTTAGGACTGATAAAAGCTTATGAAGAATTACAATCATGATATGACGAGATATGATATGAACTGGTACGGCCGAAGAAATGTTTGACCGAGAAAAGTTTGAAACAGGCAGAAAACATTTTGCCTGTTTTAAAAAAAACAGGAAAGTTAATAAATTTCCAGTGATTCCATTTTTCAAGTTATCTAACTATTATTGCATCATCAAATATGCCCCTGTATACTACTACGAAATATTACTATTCATTCAAAGATGAATGATTTCTTGAGTAACATTCGTATTGCGCCAAGTTATTAATCAATAAGTATCCCTGAAAACATTCTAATTTAACGGTGTCTTCGTATTGAACTAAATATCGTTTCAAATTTGTCAGAATAGCAAAAATCAGACTGTCAGTAATTGCGGTAGAGTGCAGATGCCCCCTGGATCCGGAATTTGGTTTCCGCGATGTCTATAGGACAGAGAATTCTTCGAGAGGCCGCAAAATATGGTGTATCAACAGAAAGTGCGGATGTTGTGAGCAAACAGGAACCTCATCAGAATGTGCGGACAGCCGACGAGCATCTCTTGATGGTACTTGCTATATTTCGATTGTGAAAGCGATTCAACACCATATTTGTGGTACCTTTCATGTTTTATGATTGGATTCTTTAGCCACAGTTACATATTTCAGTTCCTATCTTGATGAAAAGTTTGTTCATTGTTTTTATTTGCACTTCGATTTTTTTCAATTGTAAAAATGACCTATTTATTATAGTTTTTATTAACCGTATATTCGACGGACAACTCATAAAAAGAGGAATTGACAAATTATCGAATTTCAATCAACACATATGCAATACAAGGTTATTTTCCAAATTGAAGAATGGTGTGAATTAGGAATGAAGTCTGCTAATGTTCAATAAAATATAGAACAATACAAGGACATGTTGTGACATGTGTCATGATACTAAAAGTGGGTATAACTTATATGGAAAAAAAAGGCATCTCAATGCGGAGATACCAAGTAACCTTCCAAAATAGTCATTCATGTATCAAGTGCGTAAAGTATGCACGTGATTCATACAAAATTTTATGCACTAGTGGTTTATTTCCCGAGTCAAAAGTAATGACTTGAATTTCAATAAACTATGATTACCTGATACGTATTAATTCAGTAATCATGATATGCGTGATGTTTATGGATAATTTACATATACGAATTATCGTACGGATAATGCAAATATCGTAATAGTAAAAATCTTTTGTTTCACTGAATGAGATTAATTCCTTAAAATGTAACATGCACGTGCATACCCAGTATATACTTACCCAATTTTGACTTTGTCAAGCGAGCTGACAGTTCTTGTCTAGCAATCTGATGCTTGTTGTCTATAGCGATACATTCAATAAACAAGCTGAATTGTCATCCCTTGGCTAAAAACTCCAGACAGCAAGAAAGAAACCAATCATCCAAAGAAGTGCGATAGTGGACTGATAGCGAAGATATTATGGAATCGGATGGAGAACATGTATACCGCTGGAAATCATGGAATCAGCTGGGAGTGCAAAGCTCGAATTACTACCAGCAAAATCGAAGGAACTATATGAAAAGACGTATGATGAATTTATCAGATGGGGCAATGAAAATAATGTGAAAATGATCACAGAAGATGTACTACTAGCATATTTTTTTGAGAAATCTAAGGATCGCAAACCATCTTTGTGGTCACACAATGTTGAAATCTACTCTGGAATTACATAATAATATCAACATAGGCAAGTATCCAAGATTGATAGCATTTTTGAAAAGAAAGAATGATGGATATAAGCCAAAGAGGTCTAAAATATTGAAGAGGAACGAAATTGAACAATTTTTGAGAAATGCCTCAGATGACCAATATTAATTGATCAAGGTATTATATACCTAATATATTTTTTGATTAATTCTAAAACTGATGATTGATTCATTTATAGGTTGCACTAATATTTAGAATACACGGTACCTGCCGCAGAGAGGAATTAACGAATCTTAAAGTTGATGACATTCAAGATTTAAGTGATGCTTTATTGAGAATTGAGAATAATAAAGAATCGAAAACTGAAATACAACGAACATCAATCAATCAATCAATTATCTGGGTATTCATAGGAAATATGCTAGGCTAAAGGTGGATCTATGCACAACGCTTTATCTTTACTTTTCTCTTTCACTAACTTTCATTTAATTTAACCTTTCATTAATGACTTTCTCACCTTTATGCACTACACTTTAATGATTCAGAACTCTATTTCGTCATGTGATACTAGTCGCTCACGTACTTAGCCCGATATGATTATTTGTGTTTCGATAGTTTATAGTGATAAGCTCAGACTCAAATAACAAGGTTTTCACTGTCTTACTTTATTGCTCTCACAGGAGTTTGAGTATTTTTTCAATGAAAGTTTCATTCCTGTCTAAATGAGAGGCAAGGTTGAAAAAAATTCCAACTACAATTGATAAAAAGAAGAGGAAATTATCAATGACAGATTCGCACATGCGCACATCGTATTTTACTTTAACTTTTCGCTAAAAGATCGAAGTTGGTTATCTCTTGAATAAAGGATAGTGAAAAATCAAAGTTAAGTTGGATGTATAAATGGTTGCATGGAAATAGATAGTTTTCAACATTTTTAATGAATACGTTAATGAAAGAGAATACAAATAAAAGCGCTGTGCATAAATTGTCTTTACCTACGTTCCACAGATACTGACCATAGGCTTTCTTTATATTTTATATAACAAATGTACAAAACAAGTTGTTGGAAAGAATATTTTCGGTCAGAAGAAAGGGAATATCCCTATCTCAGCATCAAAACTGTACCAATTGCATTGTTAGTATAAAATTTTAATATTCAGGTACCTAAATGACTTCATTACGTACTGAAAATAATGTGAATTGTTGAATAAATGTTATAAAGAGTTTTTATTTATTGAACTGAATTGATTGATACGTGAAATATATATAGTTATTTGAATACTGTCCAAAGTTAATAGTGGAGGTGAAATGTTCATTTTCTAAGGAGAGAAAATATCATAAAATCTAGGAAATCGAATGGAGGTATTTCATGAAATAATATGTCGATATAACTAAATTTGATAACATCGGGCGGTAAAATGGTACTTTACGGCCTGCTGAACCGGGCGGTATAGTGCACTTTACCGCCCGCTAGTGCATAAATTTATTTTTCGCAGAGCGAAACAACGAAATTATTTTGTGAAAAAAATATTCAAAAACATTGGATATTGATGACAATAATGATAATGACAGTATGCTACCATGTACAAGATTGACACCAAACACCGTAAAAATACATAATTATTTTTTCCAGTTGTCAGTAATCTCCAGTATTGTTCTAGCACAGCGACATATTGAATAATGAAAATATCATGTTACTGGTATACTGGGGGGGGGGCTTCTCAAAGAATTGTGTTGAGATATATCAATTTTTTTCTACCGTGACTTATGGATAGTTTTGTTTTTGATGTTGTGGTACTATACTGTAATTTCTAACTTTATGATAAATGGTGAATTTCTTATTATTTTGGGCGGATGCCCTGAAGAAAGTTTTGTAGACACCAGCGAAAGTAATCAACATTTAAGGCAATAGCAATAATCATACTTCAAGGTTCAAGAAGTGCTGAATCAACATTTGACTTGCGTTTCATGAATACATCAGGGTGATCCAGGTTTCACGGCACGAACTGAAATGGTTGATAGGATCTCATCATTTCAATAAAAACATAGACATGAGTCCCATCTTGATTAAAAGAGAAGCTACAGGTCAAAGTTTAAATAATTTCTTGCTAATAAAATATCTCGCTCACTTTTGAAGATATCAATTTGAAATCCAGTGTGGTTAATACTTTCAACAAGATCATCATTTCAAGCATCTTGAAGATTTTTGAACTGTACAGGGTGATACGTTCTTGGGGGTGAAAGCTTCTTCACCCCCCAAACTTTTTCATGGTAGGCGTCTGAAATCTTTCAGTTACCAAATTGGGTAGACCGTTCAATTCAGAGGCTTCTGAAACATGTTTATTTTTGTTTCACGTCTATTTTTTCAACGAATCCTGTCCCAAGAATGAAATTCAAGTGAAACATAGGCAAAGTTAACATGTTCTAGAACGATATGCTTATTCATCTCGAAAAAAATTGAATAGCAAAAAAGCCTGTACATTGAACGATCCACCCAACTCCATAACTGGAAGATGTCAGAGGCGTGCTACAAACGAGTTTGGGGGGATAAAGCCTCTACGTCCAAAAACGTATCAGCATGTAGTTTTTAAAAATCTCCAGAATGCTTGAAATGTATCTTTCAGGAGTTATTATATCCACACCAAATTTCAAATTGATTTCTTTTGAAGTGAGCGAGATATTATTAGAAACAAATAATTAAACCTTGGCCCCCTGTAGCTTCGCTACTGATCGAAAACAAACTTATTATATGAATGTTTATATAAACTTTTTTAATTGAAATGATGTGATCTATCACCCATATCAGTTTATACATCAAAACCTGAATTACCCTGTAAATAACAATCATTTCTCTATCAAAGAAACATCTATAATATACAAAAAACAGAAAAGACAACATAAACTAGCTTGTAACAACATATCATTAAAAAATGGCTATTACATGCATTTAGAGTAACTTATTCCAATCTAAAGTATCAGTTGATTGTTTTGGCATGAATTTTATTTTTTTACGCATCTTCGCTTTCATCACTCATCTCAAACCAGACTCGCACCATATCGAATAGATCTCTTCTTGTTTTTTTTTATTGACCTGATAATCAAGATTTAAAAACTGTCTGTAAGTTTTTCGAGGAGGTGGTACATTCATTTTCCAGCTTTTTGTGGGATTTTCTCTCCTCGTATCTAAAAAATAGAGTAGAAGTTATTACAAATTATTTCAATATATTTGTAGTGAGAACAGATTTTGTGATCTGCCCCAAAATGTCACTTCGCTTGAAATTAAATCTAAGAAATTCTCAATTAGTCAGTGACACCTGGTTTTCGAAAAATTTGAATAAAACCTCTACTTATCTTGGTGAAATAATTTTTAATAACTTCTACTCTATTTTTAAGGAACGAGGAGAGAAAATCCCACAAAAAGCCGGAAAATGAATCAAGATCTAGTTGTATTGCTTTTTTTGGGATGGATTGATAGTTTAATCATCTTCCTCATCATCATCATTTTTCGGCTTGGAAAGGTTTACCGACTCGGATCACGTGATATCGGGCTAGAAATTAACAGAATGTCACTAGTTTTTTACCGAAATCATAATTAATCACTATTATACAGGGTTGAGATAAAGTATGGAACGAAGTAAATTTCTTTCAAACGAAGAGAACGATATTTATGAAAATTTGCAGGTGAGTGCAATGGAACAAAGTGCATCTTATGCATATTAATGATATACTACTGGCTTATCCGAAAATGCCATCAACTTCTTCAATTTAAAAGGACACCCTATATATTTCTACAAATTTTGAAAGAGCTCAGAGTAAAAAAAATGTAAAAACGAGGAATAACTCACTGTTAGCTGAACAATAGGTGTGCATTTCATTATTTCAGAATAATGGGAAACATGATTACTTCAAATGTTCAAAATGCTCGCCGTTTACTTGCTGACAATATGCCATCCTATTAACAAATTCTTGAGTCACTATTTCCTAGACTTCTCCACGTATTCATCAATAATCCTTTGTCTGTTAGTTTGTTGGTCGTTTAACGTAAACACATGATTTTATATAGCCCCAAAGAAAAAATCTAACGGACTCTGATTCGGAAAACGAGCAGGCCACTATGATTCCTCTACGTCCAATAAATCAATTTGAAAAATTCGCATTCAGAAAATGATAGAAGCGGAATTCTCGTCGACATTACAGATGTCCCTCAGCCGTACGCAAAATTCCAGCCGTCGGTCAAAATCATCGTCTGACGATTCTTCAACTAACTGTACCTTATACGGATGATACTTCTCACTTTTTAATATCTTTCCTACAGATCTTTGACTGATACCATGGTTCAGTGCCTGTGGTGGAAGTTTGAGGTGATTCTTTTAAATCGATTGCAATATTTTGTTTAACAGTTTCGTTTATTGCAGTCCGCGGTCTTCCAGGTTTCAGCAAATTTTTCACCATCCTAGTTGTATTAAAACGTTGTAATGTTTCAGTTACTGTTGAGCGTGATATAGGATTTCTCTCCGGATGTAAATTATTGAAAATATGACACACTTCTTCATGAGTTCTAACACGATCACCATAACCGATCATCATTAAAATTTTAATACGCTCTTTTTCACTTGATTGAACCACTCTAATTTGTGAAATTTATTTCTGTCAATTAGAATTTGACACTTGGAGAACAAAAAACATACTGAACAGTATACTCGTTTATTTATTACTATGCTACAAACTACATCAATTATATTACGCAGACTCGTCTCGGATTATATTACCAGGTAGTCCTTGTGCGCCCTTACTATGCTACGACCTCCGAACAACAAACCCACTAGAAGGATCACAAAACAAATTTTCTGATGCTAACATGAATTCCCAGAATTATCATAATATTAGTACCCAATCGTCGCCAGTGTTGTCATATCCAATCATCAAAAAGTGATGAATAGTCCATAATAATTAAAGTCCTTTATGAATTCATGTACTTCAATGCACAAATATAATAATAAATTTGGGTCATGACGATTATGAATCAGTTCTGATTAATAGAAGATTACTACATTATTCTGAGTCATAGCAATTTTACTTTCTTGGGGGCTCGAGGACCAGCATGGGTATCGTGAATACTTTTTGCTCAACGTTGCAACACCGCAATTTGATATTGACAGTCGACGGTATCTGTCATTATTTACGTTTTGATTTATCGATATTATTCAATTCGTGTTCAGTTTCGTGTACTCAGAATTCATCAGAAACTCAGTTTATTTCTTGTTTTGGTGATTTGATATAATGGTGAGACGTTGTGAGGTGTGTTAAAGACAATTTGAACCGGCGATCAAAACACGTCATTTCATAGGTGAGTTACCATTGTCATATCATTCGAGATTTTGAAGCATTTTCCCAAATGGAATGGATAAAAATGAATTTAAATTGAATATTTTTGATGAAAAATATAACGATATTTCTATACTTCTTCAACAAAACAATGAGAAATTTACCGCTGACTGTTTTTGGAACTACCTAGTCAAATTAATTTGGAGAAATATTTCACTTCATCATGAGGCAAATAAATTGAAAGATTCAACGGAAGTTAGAGTAAGAAGTATGTTAACAAAAACAATCCTATTCAAAAATCGATAAATTATTTGTGTGATTATCCATGGTTGTTTTTCATTTCAGTCCTGTTTTGAATAAGAAACACTGCTATTTGCTACATCTTCACATGATTCATGATTTTATTGTTGATATAAAATTTCGTCATGATACTTGTCAACACATATTCATTATCGATTCTCATCTATCTACATGAAATGAAATAATCAGACATCAATTTTTTGCGTCAAAATATATGAATTCTGCTCAAGATGAAACCTTCATTTTTGACGATATCGTGACATGATATAAACAAGTTTCATCTTCAGATTTGAAAATTACATTCAAATATGCAATCATATCTATTTGCCTTGAAAACGAGTTCTTCACTTTTTTGAAAATTATTTCCACTAGTAGGTACTGAACTTTGAAATCGTGAATATACTTACATGCACTGTCACTGATCGCCAAAGATATAAATGTTCATTATTGAAATTGAACGTTATTCATGATAAAGTATAAGTAGACAACTGTATACTGAATAGTAAGTATATTGTTTCATATGGCGTTGAGAATTAAAGTTTTCTTGTGACGTGGTCTTAATAAGTTCATTGATTACAAGCAAGTTACAAAAATCACCATAGGATTGTATGTATTCGAATTTCTCGTAACAATGTGGAGGAAGTATAAAGATGTTCATTTCACCACCAAGAAATGCTAAAAAGTACCACTGAAATTGTTACGTACTTTCAATTTGGTTTCATCATGAATTAATAATAAATTCGACCCCCGCTGACAACACGGCACTGGTGCTGGGAGAATCAGGTTCTGCTATCCTAGTTTAGACAAAGATAGATACTACTGTATTGCCAGGGGTGTGGATTACTTATCTAGTCTGTTCAATGATCGAAGGCTACGTCGTTCAAAGCATAAGATTTTTTGCCCCTATTGATGCCTTCCTCATCTCACTGATTCATCGGGCGAAGCTTCACTCTACTACGTCGTACCGTGCCGATCGAACGTTCGAATGCAAAAATAAAATAACCGATGAATAATATAATTGTGAACTGTGACCACTACTGAGAAAAATCCTAATGATTTCGTAACAATGGGAAAAATGAATCGAAAAAGGAAAATGGAAAGAGTCCAGAGAAAACTCAAGAAACTGAAAAAGAAATTGGAATATCTTGAAAGTGAGTTCTGCAAACACCTTCATTTTTTCTTGAATCGATAGGTATATTCTTCAAAATTTTACAAAACTAGTTCAGACAAAAGCTGACTGAAATATTCCATGCACATTTTCTCATCTCAGAGACACAAATGTATCAATAGATAATGAATAAAAAAGGGTACACATGTGCTCCTAGGAAAAGTGAAAAGAGTTCTTGCTACATTCCTTCATTGTTAATGATTAAAACGAATCGTCTGCAAACAAAGAGATTATCCTAGGTTCATCACCGATGCATTCTCTCACATTTCATGTTACTCATTTTTTCAGTACTAAGAATTATCGTTAGTATACAGGGGAGGTGACAGGGTCGGCTGGAACATTCCATGCCACAAATAACTTTGCTCTTTAACACACATGTGTCGACGAAAATTGAGAATATGAACGTACACATATGTGTACGGCAATTTTCCCACCTAAACTCTGTTTAAACGATATATTCTTAAAGAATTGTTAGGGATTTTTTTTGTGAATGACCTTTATCATTGAGATTTCAGTGAATAAAAACAGAATTGTGTTTCAACAAATCAGGTTCGAGCTCCAGCTCCAGTAATTCTGACGAAAGCAGTGATGAATCAGAGCAGAGCATAGGAATTCATTCAGACGGACCACCGGAAACTTTTGCAGAACCAATATCTCTAAATGCTTCTGCAATCTTGGGAGCCGTCAGCTATCGATGAAACGTGACCGGAGGTGGACGAATAAATTGCAAATAGATGGACCACATTTCTCCGAAAAGAAGTGAAGAAAAGCAGAAAGATAAGCATTGATTGAAAAATACCCAATGGCCAGTAACGTTACAGCCTTAAAACCCCCAAAAATGAATTCAAAGATTCAAGGGTGTTTAAATGAATCGACAAATAAACAGGACCCTTTTTTAAGAAAGTGCAAGAACAATTGAGTGCCGCAATATGTGCGGTAGCGATGCCAATGAATGCTCTATTCTTGTCAACAGCTGAAGGAACTAGCCCCCACCTTCTTCATTTAGCGAATACTCCTACTTACAGATGCCCATCATATGTTATCTTGCCACCGCCGTTATAATGCCACAGGTCTCTTAGACCAATCTGTCAAGAAAATCGTTATCGATCGCCAATAGATGAATGGATTTTTGGAGAAAACCTATCTGCTAATGTGAAAAACAGTAAGGAAATCCAAAAGGATTCAGCAGAAATTAAAAATAAACGTACTTATCTGAGACGTCCTGCAACAAAGAGATGCCCTCTACTAGTTATTTAAACTTCAAGCGCCAGCCTCTGAAGTACCGGCGCAGGATGGAGTGAGACATGAGGGAGAGGAGTTACCGACCTTCAGTGGGGAAGAAGAGAGAAATGGGGTACAGGAGGAGATAGAGGTGAATTATTCTGGACGCTTAGCTAAATATCATGGAAACTGGCAAAGAATAACAAACGATCCACCTATATTAGATTGGATATCAGGTTATAAAATTGATCAAAACCATACCAGAAAAATTTACCTACAAACATTATTGAGAAATCTCAATTTGGAATAGTTAACGAAATGATCAATGAACTATATAACATGGGGGCAATATCTCCCTCTTCTTTTTTTTATCTGTGGACAACACGAAAGGGAAACCTATGATGTTCGAGGAACATCGTGTTAGCCAGCGGTGGAATTTTGGGAGAGTAGGAAGGTGTTGGAATTTTTCTTGCAAGTTTGGAGGTTGTAAGCATCAGGAAAGACTTCACTTGGCAAATAATTCCATAACTTTGCCGTTCTATTGAGGAATGATGCTTGGTATAGCGATGTTCGACAGGTCTCGAGCTTGACAGTGTAGGAGTGAACAGCTTGAGCTCGTCTGGTTTGTCTACTAGGAATCGCGCGTGGTGGCATAATAGATGATATCTCCGTTGAGCACCGACCATGAAAGTACCTATAAAAAAGGCATAGATCGCCGACCTTTCTACGATGATCTAGAGAGGTCAATGATTTGGTGAGTGTTGTATCATCGACTAGGCGAATAGCTCTCTTCTGAATTGAATCTAAGAGCTTTAGCGTATGTTTGGGGGCTGAGCTCCAAACATGTGAAATGAAATTAGGGAATTTCTGTCAAACTTTTTCCTAGCCAAATAATCAAATGGCAAATTCAGATTTATATTGGATTCAAAAAACCCACATACATTCATAAGGTCACCGCATTTCAAGCTAGAGGATTATCGTAGTGTAAAGGACCTTTCACATAAGGATAACTACTTCAGTACTATTGATTCAAAGATGCATATTTTCTCATTCCTGTTCATGCAGATAGTAGGAAATATCTTAAATTGAATTTCAATGGAAATCTTCATCACTTCAATTGTATATTGCCCACGTTTTCACCAAGACCCTTAATTAATTGGATTAATTTTTAATTCTAAATTTCAAATATTCTTTTACCATTTGAGAAAAAAGATAATATTGGAAGTTGTTCCAAAAAGATAATTAGAATTCAAAAAATATCTATTCGAGACTTTGCCAAGTTAGCCAAGGTATCATTGTAGCAGCCTGCCCCGCAGTGAAATACGGCTGGGCACACACAAAGAGTTTCTAAATATTCAGCCGTCATCAAAAACAATGGAAATCACAATAAAATGATGACAATACCAGATTTATTTTGGTGGATATCTAATATACAAAAAAGTCATATGAGCCTCTACGAACCCAAATTTGCGATTGAAATCTTTTCTGATTCTTCAAGATTTGCTTGGGGTGCATTTTGTCAAATTGAAGAATGAAGGGGTTTCTGGAATGAAGAAGAGAGAAAAGAGCACATAAATATGTGAGAACTGAGAGTTGCTCTTAATTCTCTTAAATGTTTCACATGTCGGGTTGTGATGTCCTCATACGCTTGGATAACACAACAGCGATCTCATATGTAAATAGAATATGGGGCATAAAGTTCAAAAAACTGAAAGATCTTTCTTTCTGCATCTTATATTAACACTGAATTGAATACAGAAGCGGACTCAGAATCACGCTCACTTGATATCGAAACCGGATATGAGTTATCAAATGAATACTTTGAAACCATCTGGGAAACCACAAATTGACCTTTTTGCAACACAACTGAATACTAAGTGCAGAATATATTTTTTCTTTCATGGGAAAATATTTTTTCTGTGTTTTTCCACCATTCGCTATTATACAAAAATAATAAAGAAGATCATAACGGATCGTGCGAAAAGGATTTTTGTAGTTTAAAAATGGCCTGGCCAACCCTGGTATCCAGTATATCAGAAATTACTTCTGAGGAAATCAATATGCCTTGGGCCTGAGAGAAACCTTATACAACAACCTTATACAAACCGATATAGTTAGTCACCAAAAGTTACTGAATAAATTGAAATATTATGGGATTAGAGGAAACGTCTATAATATATTGAAAGATTATCTGTCAGAACGAACTCAGTAGGTGCGAATTGATGAGATATGTAGCAGTTCTAGAAAAATAACTTATGGTGTTCCGCAAAGGTCTGTTCTGGGACCAGTTCTCTTCATTCTACATATAAATAGTTTATTTAAAATAGATAGTTTGGGGGAAATCATTAGTTTTGCAGATGATACTGTTGTTATATATAAAGCAAACACTTGGAACGAACTTCAAGAAAATATTGAGAATGGTTTTCCTAGAATAGCTAAATGGCAACAATTCAACAAACTTACTCTCAACTTAAATAAGAGCTGTTATCTACCATTTTGTTCCTATTCATCAGGATTGCCACAATTGGGAGATATTGATATTGGTCTAGACTCTAAAATTTCTGAGGCCCAATCCATAAAATATCTTGGTATAATGATAGATCGGCATTTCAGGTGGGACCTGCAAATGAAATATCTGTCAAAAAAATTACGAGGAATACTTCCAAAATTCAAATATTTGAAAACATTTTTGGATCATAAACATCTAAAAACAGTTTATTTCGCATTGGCGCAATCACAACTAACATATGGAATTTTGGGATGGGGTGGTGTGAGAGACTGTTTCATAGACAAAATCAACGTATTACAGAAATGGATTTTGAAAATAATTTTAGAAAAAAATATCAGCTATTCTTCTGAAAGTTTATATAAAGAAACACAAATAATGGATGCCCGACAACTCTTCTGTCAAAAAATTCTAATATTTCTGAAAAAAGGAAAAATAATACTGAAGTATCACAAGCATACTCACAATACGAGAAGACAAGATGAACTATTTTTTCCTCGAAGTGAAAAAACAATTGGCCAAAGGAACACAAATTATGTAGCGCCCAGATTAATGTCGTTGATACCAGCAGACCTGAAAAACATTTTAAACTTTCATTATTATAAAAGTAAGCTTAAGTTATGGATAATGGAAAATGAGCGTACCTTTTTTCATAATTTATTGAAATGAAACAGAAACCGAAAGTGACAATATACCGAATATGACTCAAACACACGATTGTGACAATATACTTACCAACTATGACGCCAAATACACTATTTTGACCAATTTTATTTCAATTTTATTTAAGTATTTGAATATCACGCACAAGCAGCGTAATGACTGCTTCAGTGATTTTCACTTGTTTATTCACTTCATTATAAATCCATTTTATTATATACCTATCTATATGTTGTATTACTGTGTATTTTGTGAAATTTATTTGTAAAAATTCGTGAATAACCTTTTTTTTTATTATTCTATCCCCTTTCAGAGAACCTCCACTGTCCAGGAAGCTCATCCTGGAGGCCGGAGTTTTATCAGGAGAGCTTTTCTCAGAAGAAACTCCCCAGAGATGGGATGGATGCTGATTTATCATCAATTACAGATAAGACACACTCACAGAATGGCTCGGTTCTCAAAAAATGGTGGATCTTCTGCAAGGGAAAAAACTGCTCACCTTATGATCACAATCTAGAACTAATTATTGAATTCCTAACGATCATTTCCAGGACAGAAAGTTTTTTATCAGTAAATTTACATAAATCAGCTCTAGCTCTTCAAAGGATTGATGAACCATTGATCAAATGTTTCCTGAAAGGGTCATGTAATTCAAACCTTCCGTATCCTGAATGTAACTCGACATGGGACCCCCACCCAGTTCTTGTACACTTGACACAGTGTTTTCCACTGGAAAAAATCACTCTAAAGAGATCTCACATACAAACTAATAAGACTGCTGGCATTAATTTCAGTGCAAAGATTGCAAACCCTCTCAAAAATCAAAATAGAAAATATAAAACATTCAGAAACTTCCCTACAGATGTTTGTTCCAGGAAGAGTAAATACATCAGGGAAAAATAAGCTCCAACCAGTACTCATCGTACCATTTTTTCGTGATAAGCCAGAACTATGCAACTACAGTTGTAGAGTACATAAAAAGAACGGAAAATGTCCGTCCCATTAACGAAAAAAGCCTCATTCTAACGTTGAGAGAGCCTATTCATGCTGCCAGTACTCAAAAGATCCTAATCTCCCCCTCTTGCTCCCACCCCAAGCAATCTAGGGGGTACTTTGAACAAGTGAAGCTTCACCCGATCAATCAATTAGATAAGGATGACAGCAATAGGGGCAAAAAATCTTATGCTTTGAACGTCGTACGGGCGCACTAGGACTACCTGGTAATATTATAATCCTTCGATGAGACTGCTCATATAATTGGGATCACTCTTACAAGGTAAGTCGATTGATCCTTCAATTAGTTCATCTCTGGTGATAGAAACTCAGTAATAAATTATCGAAGTATCAGTAAACTGTCCATTTTCAGCAAATTGCTTGAAAGTATCGTTTATGACTCTATGTTTCACTGTATCAAATCATCAATCATAGAATGCCAGCATGGTTTTTTCTCCAAGAGAACTGCATTGGACAATCGTGCTCAGGTGGACTCACTGGACCATAACATTCTTATTTCAAAACTTGCTGGAATTGGTATACAGGGAGATCTCTGATCTCTGACTTTCAATTTTCATTTGGATTATGTTATTAATTCCTGCAGCAAAACCTTGGGATTTTTCTGTATGCAAAGACTTCAACATCGAGGCAGCAATCAAATCATTCATTCATTGTGCATTTGTTCACAGTAAACTCAATTTTGGAAGTGCTATATGGAACCCACATCATAATACACATAAATGGCGATTAGAAAGACTCCAGAACAGATTTGTAAAGTATTGGCACTTCAGAATAAAGAAGACTTATGTAACACTTGGCATTATCGAAATTCGATCTCACTTCAAAATACAGCTTCTAGAACAACGAAGAATAATATCCGACTTAGTTTTCATTTATAAAATATAACAAACTGTTATGACTCACCCAATCTAGTATCAATGATATTTTATCACATTCCTCAAAGGAACACTAGAAACAGAAAATTACTTGCCAGTCCAAATTTCAACACAAATTTAGGCAAAAACTCCCCAATTACTAGAATGTGTGATTCTTTCAACAAATACTGTAGTAGCGTAGATGTTTTCTATATAACGTTGAATTCCTTCAAAATATTTGTGAAAAGAATATTCAACACATAGCAAATAATGAATAATTAGTTAGTACGTACAAAATTTTATTATTTTTTTTTGTATCTGCTGACACCGAGTATTTCTGTAATCACTACTATTAGTGGATGTTTCTATGGGTATTTACCTGTTTGTATCCCAAATTCTGAATAAATAAATTTTTCATTTCTAATTATTATGTCTTCTATTTGGTATTTGGTAGATTTTGTCCTGATATGTCATTAATAATTCTCCAAATTTTTCTATAGTTTCCCCTTGCACCCTTCATTTTACTTTGATAATGTTCGATTTTTGTTTCTTCAATTAGACGATTTAGTTCATTTCTGTACTCCCTATACTGATTTACTAGTTGAGCATTGTGACATTCTCGCAGCTTCTTTTTGAGATTGTCTCTTTCATTATTAGAGGTAATTAGACCCAATGTTATCCACGGTTCATTTTATTATATTTTTTAGATTGAAAAATGTGTGTGGTAGTTGCGTTACTTATGTATGTGTTCCGTTTATCTATAAAGAGGTTATATGATTCTTGCACTTGTTCACTTGATGATACTTCACTCCAATTTTCTTTGCTCAAGAGTTCACTCAATTCTATATAATTATTTTTTTTTTTTTCATTATTTGGTCTCTGTCAGTTTCAGGTGGAAGACTTCCATGTTTGGACAGTGAAATAGAAATCAGTGGTGTAAAAAGATCTGTTATGTCAGTATCGATGATGTAAGGGTCGATTTGGATTTTATTTTCTAAACATTCATCTTTTCTTACAAAGATATGATCAATAGCAGATTCAGAATTCTGTGTGACTCTAGTTGGTTTATTAATATATGATATGAAATGCTTCAAGTTCAAGACATTCGAATAACTGTTTGTGCCAGGCTGTCCCGTTTGAAGTAAGTTTATATTTATGTCCCCCGCGTATATTTCTAAGTTTTGCTTTTTCAAGTTTTCCAAATCTATTTCTGGATCAGTTGAGCTGTTATACCTATTGTATTGTGTGGATGTAAGAGTTTATTTGTGAAAGTTATCCTGAGAAATTTGGTTTCGTTTATTGGTGAGATTTCAACAATAGCTGAAAGGCTACTTTCTGTATATACAACTACATCACATTTATTGACTGTTGATTCATTATAATATATATATTGTAGTTTGAAATACAAAAATCACCTACGTTTTCAATCTTTCTTGTTTCTGATAAAATGATTACGGCTAGGAGATTTTCTACCGTTTGGATAAGTATTAGTAATTCATTGTGATGTTTCTGTAGACCAATACCTCTTTTACTTCCGCCGGTTCTACCTTGTACATATTGTTGAAGATTGTAACAGGCCGCCATTGTAATTTCGCCCAGTATATGTATTTGTGTATATCATGTATGTAATTGCATAGCAGCAAAGTTTTCTTGCTGATGGTTCCAAATGTATGTATGTAAACTACTTGTCTTTGATTGTCATTTATTAGAAATATTCAGGATGGGAACGAGAAAATGTTTCACCCAAAAGCTTGAGATATTTCAGTGATCAGTTGTTAACCACCAGAGAAAAGTATCGTTCGTTGTATCGAGGAAATTATAAATTATTTTTATCGACTCCAGACGGAATCAATACATAATTACCAGCCGGGACGCCAGTTAATATAAACAGAACATGATTCTGAGATCTGTCAATTAAGCAGAGTGTAGAGAGAGGATCATCGTGAAATTTAGTACTCAGCAAAACGCTGAGCAAACGTGGGAAGAAGGGGCCAGCCTTCTTGGGAATAAAGTCGGGGGAAAACCAATCCGGAAACGGGGAAATAATTTGGACAGGGATTCGAAAGCTATTGATTAGGGAGCGATGTATCGATACGTAGTTCGGGGCAGAGTTAATTTTTTAACGAGATAGCTGTTTTTGTTTTGGTGGGTACGAAAAGCGCGAGGAAGAAGTTAGTTGCGCCGGGAGAGTTAAGTCGGGAACAAGAAGCAAATCACGCGGGGGAGTTAAGTAGAATTTCAAAGGGAAGAAAGTGAAATGAAGTTTGAGAAATTGTGGGGTTTGAGGGAACTGGCAATCGAAACCCAGATTGGTCTCAAGTCTCAAGAACGGAGAACGGTAGCGCTAGGCGCGGTTTGAGGGAGAACTGGGTTATTTCCGAGTGACGTTGTGAAGTGAAAACCTTATATACTTTTTTTTATTACCTGTTCCACGGTCAGTACGAGGAGGGTTGGTAGATGATAGCGACCAGGACGAGTGAGGTTGTAATTTTTGTTCCAAACTAACATCAAATTGTTATGCTATTTTGAAACATTGTGGGTGAACGATATATTTTTTGGGTGCAGATGAGGTGATCAAAATAGTCCGGGTGAACTGAGATTCAACTGTTCATCTATGTGTGGGTTTTTGGTTATTATCATTCGACGATCTTATTATCTTGATCCTAATTTTTGTCTTAGGTATATTTTTTTGTGGGTTAGATATGATAACGGGCGGTTGGGGTGTCGACCAACGTCAGCCTACATACTAGAATAGAAATTTCTTGAAACGAATTGAATCTTTTTAGGACCAGTAACTAGTTTCTACTTTCATCATTGTTTCTTTGTATCTTTTAATGTCACTCTCGTTACAAGGTTATCTATTGTTTTTGTGTCAATTTGTATGTTTTTATCAAGAACGTCCAAGAGATCTAACATTGAGAATGACTGATTAGGGCACTGAGATACCCCTTCACGATTTCTTTATATTTTCTCAAATTATGGTGTAATATATAAAAATTTGAAAAGGAATGAAGTGAGATGAGTGGAAATAATTATAATAATGATGACGATAATAATAGTTTCAATGAAAATTGAAAATTGAGTTTGAGAATAGAGAAAAAGTTGAATAAAATGATTTAGCTGTCTTCTTCGCCAAAGATGCGGTTGAAGTCTGATTTGTTTTTTATAATGGACACTTGATTGTTTGCTTGGAGATAAATTTTTCCATTTGCAGTCCAGACGTTTTTCAATCCAAATGTTTCGATAGATTTATTCATTATTTGAACCCTCATAGTAGTGAGATCTTCTATCATTACAACGCATGTTTCCTTGAGTAATTTCTTCCTTGAATATATTCCTTCTTTTGTGTCGAGACTTTTCAGTTTGAAGAAGATTCCTCTATTTTTGCATCACTTCGTTTACCAACCCTGTAGCACAGTTCGATTTCTTCGTTTCTTGAGTTCAAAGACAGCTTGGAGTTGAGAAATGTTATTATTTCCTCCTTCGTATTTTCTTGGCATTTTTCTTTGAAGCTGAATATTCTCAGGTTAGTCTTTCTGTTTTCCCGCTCAATTTTCTTCATAGTTTCTTCGGTCTCCTCCTTTTCTAAGTTTGTTCCATTTATTTTATATTCGAGAGTTTTCACTTTGTTTTCATAATCCTATTTCAGTTCAGTATATAGTTATTTTGAAGTTCCGCCACTGTCACTTCCAACTGTGATATTTTCTTCTTCAGAGTTTTCGCGACGGCTTCGGTGACATTGTTTACTATAGATTTAATGAAAGTCGCTTTTTATACACTAGTCAATAGCATGTCCAACTGCTGATTCTATTTCCTCTCTTATTTCACGTGTCAAAACCATATTTGATTGTTTTTTTTTACTGCACAAGACAAGACACTATTGGTTTTTTCGACTCACTGGCAATTCAGGAATTGTTTTATCGATTGAACACCGTTATTTGAACTGATTTTGGGGAGCTCAGTTAGCAAGCAGCTATTAGGTTCTCGCCATGAGAATCAACAGAACTGGCTTAGTACTTGGTAGCTCTTCCGGTTTCGCTACCTGAACCCTGTGTGGTAAACTCAGGAAAGAACATCTGGGAATTCCAACCCATTCGGTGGCTGAGTCTTACCCCGCCGCGGAGTAGAGTGCATCGAGGTTCACGTGGTGAGGCGCGCCGGAAGGTGTACGCGGCGCCCAGAGCGGGTGTCGTCGAAGGTGCAGGGGCGACGACTGGTCAATACTCACACGTTCTATCGATAAGAAGAGTGAGAAGAAGATCGAGAAGAAGATAGAGATTGAAAGTGAGAAGAAGAGTAAGAAGTTTCACTGTTGTCGTTGACTGAGAGAAGGAGGAGTGACTTCGTAGAAGTTAGATTGCTTTAGAGAGTAGAGATGAGCAGAAAAGCCAATTTCATACAAGAAAGCAGGTGTCAGTATCCAAAGGGAGGTCTGACAATGTGGTACGTAGAAAAGCAAGAGAAAGATCCCAAAAAAAAAACAGAAGGAATTAGTCTTTCAGAGAAAATTGTATAAAAACAGGTGTGGGTTTAAGGCTGGTTCATGCAACGTTCATTATAATTACATTTTAATTATATTATAATTATATTATCACTAAGAAAAACTCCCCGTTCATGCAACACATTAACAGCGCATTAGTGCATGCTTATCGAGACTCTTCAGATTCTTACCATGTGTTATATTTGAAATTCAACGAATTGTGGAATGCATCTGTATGTGTTTGATAATTAATTTTTGTCTTCACAGCGTATTGGACTTTTGTTATCTCCATTGATTATGTCTTTGCTTGTATTGGTTCGAAAGAAAAGGTCACGAAACCGCAGATTTTGTGTGAGGAGAAGTGACAGGAATTCGATTTCATGCTCTATGTCTAGCGAATGACATCCTGGCGCATGCGAATTAGCTGTTTTCACTACGAATATAATAGCTTTGTTCGCGGATGCGATTCCGAACCAGTTCAGGGACTGTTCGCATGCGCAGTCTTGAAAACGGCGTTCGCGGTTAATAAAATTCTGAATTTTTAGTAACAGTTCTGTGTTCGCGGATGACAACGAATCGATTCCGGATTGATTCGGAATCGGTCCTAGCGGTTCTAGGATTTTTGCGAGGACGGAGAGTTCGATTCTGTTGCTCATGCGCAATATCGGTCGATATCGTCGTCAGCTGTTTTCTGATTGAACAAATTAATCTATCACAACGATCCTATCACCTAGTGTGTGATGAGGTGATAATATCTAATTATTCATAGTTCAAAATGTATTCAGGTTAAAAATGAATCGAATACATAAAATGTTGATATCAACCTGCTTCGGTATCACTCATTTTCCAGCGGCCAAAACACACAAAAACACGGTTATGTTAGAAGACTAAGTGTGGATTTATGCAGCCACATTTAACAATTATCAAGTAACATTTATCAATTGAGAATTAGCAGTAGAACAAGTAGCGAAAACATTACCGTTTATGCAGATCAAATTAACGAGTAGAGCTAAATGATACGTATAGATGCACAAGTCAGTCCCAAGCCTTCGAATTCCTCACGTAAATCACAGGAAATTACGAACGAGATCAACTCAGCATAGCATCATCTAGATATGTTTTATAAAATGATTTTCTACCCTAAAATAATCTTACATATGAAAAGTAAGGTTATATTCATCATCTCTCAGACAAGGTCTGACCAATCACAAGGTTTCTCTACCAGTCTTGGAACCAATTGGCGGTCATCTGCGTACTAGTTGCGTACTAAAAGAAAACCTGGTTCAATTGAAGTATAGAGTTGAAAGTTGGCCATCTTCTTACTTGTTACTTGTCAATTGATAATTGTTACTTGTCTGCATAAACACAGCCATTGAAAACAAAAAGTTCAACTTATAATTGTTAATTCTTAATTGATGAATGTTACTTGATAATTGTTAAATGTGGCTGCATAAATCCACACTTATCTGACAGTTGTTAGTTCTTCCGTTCTGAAATCGTTCGCGGTAAAATATAATCCTGAACCAGTTCATAACTAGGCATGCGCTTTACGACAATCCTGAATTAGTTCTGAATTGGTTCGGAATCGGTTCAAAATGAGATCCGCGAACAAAGCTAATGTAATTATAATGCATAGTTGAAAGTTGGCCAACTTCTTAGTGGACTAATGTAATGAAAATGCACTAATGCATTGCATGAACTCGCCGCATCAGTATTAGCGATTCAACTTTTCTTAATCATAATATAATTAAAATGTAATTATAATGAACGTTGCATGAACCAGCCTTAAGAGTCCTTAGCAAGGGTGAACAAAATCACATACCTTTGGTCTTTCGACAAACAAAATTTCATTTAAAAATAATATACAATTCAATATAATATATCCAACCGAAGTTGAGTATGGAATATCTGTCCTAAAATGAATCCAATTGATTAATTGATTTAAAATACATATATTTTCGATATATATCTGCAAAATTTGCGAAGCTCTTCGCGTGTAATGGTCTGAACCAAAAAAAAAAACAGAAAAGAGATTTTTTCTGCTGAAATACATGTTTGCTGAATCAGGTAAATTTTGAATGTTTATTGTGTCAAGTCACTGGTCATTCACATGAAATCTGACATGTCAGGGTTGACAAGGCAACTAAAGAAAAATTCACGAATCTTTGTGGGAAAAATTTTTGGAAACCAAATTTCAATTTCAAAGGCCAACTTTAGGGAAGGTATGGAAGTTACTTCCACAAAATACAGTTCAGTGTTCATTGGTGCATGTGGGCTCGAGTGTACAATTGTTCGTTAACCTTTTTTTGATTGTATCTTATATTATCTCAGTATCAGAAGAGATATACCTTTAGAAGATTTTCAAGAGGCATTACAAAGGGTACACCTGATCAAGCTGATAAGAGATGCGGTGTTCCTGATTGAATACTCAACTCCTACTGAGTGGCCGAGGAGGTTTGTTCTATATTCCATTCAGATCTTATGGATAACTTATCCTCATTCAGTTTCAGGGTGATCAGAGAGCCATAAGCATCTCGAATGTGCGATTTATGTGAAGTGAAGTACTCGAGCATATTGAGGGTCATTACAGATCCAAATGGATTTCTAGGGACTGTCAGACTCTGTAACAAAAGTTCACCTGAGTAATCTAAAAAAACAATATGTGATTCATTTGATGAATGATTAGTGTGTAGTGTGTAACTATTATTAGCATATTCTTTCCGTCAATATAAGTCCCAAATTTTCTATAGGTTACATCCATTCTTACCTAAAAAAATACCCCCCCCCCTGTGTGTGTTGTGAATCGAGCCTTGATAACATACAGCTCTCAATAAACAACTCATTATATTCTATATCATCAGTTACGTGTGTCTCAGTTATGCATACAACAGCAGGTCGATTTTTATCAATATAATATTTTATTTCATCATAGTGACACACTATATAGTTACATATTTTCTTCTCTTTTCTGATCTTTAGGCTGCACATTCTCTGTTGTATGCTGCATGGATGATCATAATTTACAATGAGAATCTTCAATATCTCTGAGGCATATTTCCAATTTACACAAGTATGTTGATTTGCGGTACATACATCTGATTTATGTTCTCCTGAACATTTTGGGCATATTTTGCATGTATTTTTACAATACTTAGCTTGATGTCCAAACCTCCAACTTTTAAAGCACTGCATAATGTTCACGCAGTCACTATAATAACAAAAGTTTTCCAACGCAGGTTCAATACTTCTCTTACTTCTCTTTTCTTGACAATAGCATAAGTCTCTGGATCTAACTGCATTATAACATTGATCACCCCTTTTCTGTTTTCAAATATATTAACTATCTTCGGCTCCGTTTTTTTGTCTCTGTTGTAATACAGTTTTGTATTACCATTTTTTCTATCAACTCATCTTCATTTTCAGATAGCTTCTGACCAACGTTGAACACTTCTATTCGTGGATTTTTCTTCTCTGTTACTTTAATTTCATAATATGTTCCTGTTCGTTTTTGAACATTCTCACAAATTGTTTTTATTTATTCCTAGTTACTACATTTTATGGCTACACCTCCATGTCTGCCATTTTTCACTTTGGATACTGTTGACCCTAAAGTGCAGGGATTTACTGCCTCTTCCAACTTCCTCCTTTTAGGAATACTCGTTTGCTCGGTATTTTTGGGCTTCATCAATATAACTTCTTCCTCTTTATTACTTTTGAGTACCTCATTATATCCCATTTTTGCTCCAGACATTGGATCTTTGACTATCACATTTTCGATATCTTTCTGATAATTTCATTTTTGTCATACATATCAAAAGAATCTACTTTGATGCATTTGGCACAATAAAATTTTAGGGTTCTACCAGAGACTAACTGCATAACTTTAACCTCTGATGCATCAATCCTCCACATCCCTTGAAAATACAATTGTTGCACCCATCACAGCTGAAGACATCTCCACTCTCGTCCTTTGAAGTTAATCATATAATTTTGTTGATTATTCTTCATCAAATTATTGTTTTCTCATGATTCGATAACCGCTGAATATAAAAATAATTTCAATTTCTTACTATACAACCACTGTTTTATCACAATACTTGAGACGGATAAGTAGACACAATTCTAGCTGCTCACGAGTCTTCTTTTCTTCTATTTTATTTTCAGATTGTTCTGTTGTCTCAATCATAACTATGTATGGTCCTATATCATTTTCTTGGTATTTCAATGGTACACCTCTGATTTTTTCTTAATTTTGGCCACTTTTTTGTTTGATATTTTGCGTTTTCATGGTTGTGTCGTTTTCTTTCATATCTATATTCATTGTATTGAGACAGAACCCTTCTGCAGGGTCAGGTGGCGGTGGTAAGTGTCTAGACAATACCACAAAGCTGTTGAAAAAGTCAACAAATTTTATTTTCGTATCTGGCCACGAACTGATTGTTTGACGGGGTAGTAACCACAGAGGGGGGTGTTATATTGTCCTAAAGCATCGGACAGGGTGTTGCTCTGCATGAGTAATGCAGAAATATGAGGAGGTAGGATTCGAGAAATTGTGGATAATAACATTTTTTCAGGGTAAGGTGGCAGGTGGTAAGTGTTTAGACAATACCACAAAGCTGTTGAAAAAGTCAACAAATGATTCACTGTCACGGTAAGATTTTGTTTCTAATTGCGTTCTTGTCTGCCACTGAGAACGGGTCAGGAACGTGGGTTGCAAGGCGAAAATAAGTACCCAGAACTTTCTTACATACATATCTATATTATTTTATTATTATTACTATTAAATTTGAACAAGGGAAGGGGCAGAGCCTATTATGCCCAAAAAAACATAAAATAAATAATTAGATTCTGAAGTGCACAGATGATTGAATGCAATGAATGTGTGTAAATATAGATATAGCACAATATATATCATAACACTTCACTGAAACTGATAGGAGCGGTTTTTGAAAGTATTACCACTTGGCGCTGATACCACATCACCAGATGAAGCGTTCCACCTCGAAAATATTCTATTTGGAAAGAATTTTTGTCTAGCAGTAGTGCGAAAGTTTTCTCGTTTTAATTTCATGGCATGGAGTTGGAATAATCCAGAAAGATCTACAGAGAAGGAATCGTGTAGGATCCTATAAGTCAAAATTGCGTCTCCTCTGATACGACGCTTACTGAGGTAAGGTAAATTCAGGCGTGATAAACGTTGGTCGTAGGAAAGGTCACTGAGGCCTTTCACCATTCGAGTAGCATTGCGTTGGGCTCTTTCCATGAGTTGAATGTCTCGCACTAGATAAGGAGACCAAACCTGGACGGCATACTCAAGGTGTGGGCGGATGTATGATTTGTACAGTTGATTGAAGAGTCGTGGTTCAGGATGATCGAAACATTTGTTGAGTAAGAAAGCACGACTGTTAGCCTTACTTACAACAGCTGCAACTTGATTCGACAGACAATTTTTTGTTGAAGATTACTCCCAGGTCCTTGTGGTTCTCTACTGCAGGTATGGTCTTGTTACACAAGTAATAATCGAGGTTGGGGTTATTATAGCCAACGTGTAAAACAGAACATTTATCTATGTTCAAAGGTATGTCCCATGTGTTGAACCAGATTTGCACAGATAACAGATCAGATTGAAGATCATCATGAGTGGCTAATGGATTCCCAAAAAACTTACTATCGTCAGCAAAAAATGCATGGTCAGATTCCAAAACTTGACTGAAGACCTTATCTGACAGGAATGCGGCTATCCATTTATGGAGTTTTCCTCGTACACCAAAGTGTTCGAGTTTGTGTAGCAGCTTGTCTCGAGTAACCTTATCGAATGCCTTGAAAAGTCGAGGTATACCATATCAATAGGTGATGAGTTGTCAAGATATTTAGTCCATTTATCCAAGCAGTAGAGAAGGTTTGTTGTAGTTGATCTTCAAGGTATGAAGCCATGTTGGTTGGATGGAATCACCTTGTTTTCGAGCAAAAATGGCAGTAGGGAATCAACAGCTATTTTTTCCATAATTTTGGCAAACAGAGATACCAGGCTGATAGGCCTGTAGTTCTTGGGGTCCAGTTTATCGCCTGTTTTGTATATTGGAGTAACAGATGCAATTCGTCAGGCCGACGGCAGATATGACTGGGAAAAGGAAAATTCGAAGATATGGCTCAAAGGGCGTGAAAGGACTGATGAGTATTTCTTTAGTATGAAGGCTGGTATATTATATGGCCCGGGAAACACACCTTTTTTTTAATATTTTGCAGTTTTTTTTCTACGGTATCTGGAGGGAAACAGATATGGTTTAGAGAGTTGAGACATCGTGGTGGGACAATGGGAGGTAGAAGCGACATCGCCTACGGTAGAGGATTCTTCAAAATTTCAGTATTTCAGCAGCTATGTCGTTGGAATCGCAAACGATTCCATCGCGATCCCTAATAATGGGAGTTGATATTTTTGATGCAAGTTTACTCCTTGTGTACTTGCATCTTTACCTGAAATAACACCAAGTATATATCCCATATACAATGAATATTCATGTACGATTGCTACCAAAAGGCTGTTAGTTGTATCATACCGCTGAAAGTTCACGATGTCTTCGGGTTGCAGTCAAAAAGTGGAATCTTTATCGCTAGTTCGAACGCGGAGGCACAGATTAGCCCAGCTAATCTGTGGCGGAGGTACGAACGATCTTCAAAAAAATATGGCCAAAAAACTAGGCACGGGGAGGGTTATTCATGCTATCAAAATTTCCTCAACTTTCAGGATATTGCGTATGTTATTTCCTAATCCAGTGATGTTCTTTCCTAATCCAATTTTGATGATTAACATGACCGTATAGTGTAAATGGTCTCTCATCAGAAAACAAAACACATTCTATCACATTATTATCTAACATTGCCATCATTTGTTCACAAAAATTCGTTTTCCTATCGAAATCGTCTTCCATGAGCTCCTGAGTTGGTATCATTTTATAGGGATGCATTTTACTTTCCTTCAATATACGAAAAATTGATGTCTGGCTGACGTTGAACAGTCAGACAATAATTGTGTGGGTTTTCTTGAAACTCAAGCATAATAACCAATTTCGTATTATCACTTACTGCATTGGCAGCTAATTTTTTAATCTGTCTCACATGACCAATCATGAAACTGCTTTTCTATTTTCCTAATTGTTCCTCGGGATATAGGCGGCAAATTTGTAAATTTATCGTGAAATAAGCGCGAGGAAGTTCCATTTGTGTCCGTGTGTTATCTCCAGAACCAATCATTTGTGGAATGGTTATTTTGTGCATTTCTGTTAAATGAACCATTTTTCTGATATTATTACGCACAGTTAATGAAATTCAAACGACAATAGCACTGGCACTAATAACTTCTGTCAAGCAGGCAGAGAAGCTGCTGAAGCTATTATAGTTTTATACGAAAATGAACAAAACTGTTTTTGTATTTTTTTTATTTCATATCAGTAGAAGAATGCAGGAATGGTTTCTGTTTACTTTCTCAATATCAAGAGCTAAATAGGAAATAAGTATTGAGTGTAATGTAGCGAATCTATGGAATGAAATAATTTTCTTTTTTAATATTAATTTTTTCAATAAATCTGAAATCACTCAATATTTCCGAATCAGTTGAAGATAGGTATAGGACATTGTACATGAATTATGTCAAGAATTCAAGAATCCAAAAAATAAATAATAAAGAAGGGGTTGCATTTGAAATAAGAAAGGTATTGGCCACTGTCACATATGACACTCCATATAAATAATTTCTTTAAAAATACAAATCGACGTGTGCAAGCATTATTCCCAGCACACTCTCATTTATTCTATTACGTATCATTTTCATTTCGATTTGAAAATATGTAATTGACTGACATGATATGCTTCAGAATCATGATATAAATTAAGATTGGTGTCCCAACTACCTATACCCAGCCACCAGAAAAAGTTATAGACTTCTACCTATTTCATTAAATCGAATTTTGATACCTGACTAAGGCTCTCAAGTTCGATACTAGATAACATCATCTCTGTCGATCTCGAAGATTTTCTTGGACACTCATCTGAACATGACAACATGAATCGAATCTGAAATTCAACTCGAATGCAAACTGTTAGCTATCCCCCGCTGCCAGATATCCGTCATTATCAGTAAAAGTGAATTTGTCTCCACAGGATCGACGATCATATCGCCATCTATGGTCAAGCGGTGAGGCCTTAGTAAGGTTGTTTGACAGGTCTACATCTAGGTCCTATATCGTAACTTTCAATGACATTCGAGCAAAAATAGTTACTTATACACCAAGGTAGTAAGAATATCATTACCCAGGGATCAAATTTACATCCAGAGGAGCTAACCGAGTCAGTTGGTATTACCTACGCCTTTAAAGTATTAGAGTACCATTCTTGCGGATATCGTATCATGACAGTGATGTGAATTCAGCTCAATAACAAGAGGCTTCGTTTATGACCTTTCAGCTCATAAAATGTTGAACACTACTTTGGTAAATAAATGTCCTTTCGTCTTCAACAGGAGTAGATAATGGCAGGTTCTATGGCTAGTGGTCGAATGTGGGATAAATGCAATCCGCTCTAATTCTTTATTCAATTTCTTCATGTGAATCAAGACAACTATTCAAGGAACAACATAAAAAATCAGATCATGCTGACACAAAAATTAAAAGTAATGATTAGAATATTTCAGCGCAGCGGCTCCAGTCATGCCACAGCGTAAGGATTATATTAATGCTGTGGTCATGCTTAACTATTATGTAAGGACCCAAATCATAGTAATATAAAAAATTCAACTTTATTCTTGTCAACGTTACAATCATAAAAATTATAACTATATAATATTCATCGATAACAATTCTGGATCTACGATTATTCAATTTTAAACATCGGCAGGTACTTTGAAACCACTTTTAATCCTAGGGTTAAAAGTGATTCTCATCTATCTAAGAATTGAAATCGTAACTTTCAATGACATTCGAGCAAAAATAGTTACTTATACACCAAGGTAGTAAGAATATCATCATTACCCAGGGACCAAATTTACATCCAGAGGAGCTAACCGAGTTACAATCATAAAAATTATAACTATATAATATTCGTCGATAACAATTCTGGATCTACGATTATTCAATTTTAAACATCGGCAGGTACTTTATGATTGGTTACCCATTTGGGATCATAAGAATTCAATAATTTCTCAGAGTGAAATTCAAATAATATCAGTATAAATAGTGACTCAGATGAGAAACTTAATTAATATTGAATGTTCTTACAATATGATAGATACAAACTTGTAAATTATTCAATAATATAAAAATCAACAAAACAGTCTTCTCATTCATCGAATAAAACAAATACGATGCAACTCGTCAACTAAAACAAAACAATTAACACATAATAACTCAACAACAAAAACTATCCAAACAAAATCAACAAAACACGATAAGAAAAAACAATTGACGAATCGCAAATAAAATTAGAACAAAATGATTCATTTAAGAGAAACCCAGAATTCTTCAATAAAAAAACGGTGTCTGAAGAAAGGTATCGCCAGCCCCCATGTTTCTCATATTACTCATATTATTGATAGGAAACCGGTTGAAGCGGTTCTGAAAGTTGGGTCTCGGAGTATTGGCATCTCTAAAAGGCACAAGTCCTCTCACTGGTAACGCTAGAACCAACAAAAAAAATAAGAAATCCTGAAGGTTGTTGAGTTGAGCGTTAAGTTAGTTACTACCATCGATTGAAATTTGAATTACTTTTTCGAATATATATACGGTGTTTTCTATCAGCACTGTATATTTTGATGAAAAAACATATCGAGATGTATTACAATCAAGCTGCTCTATTACAATTGAATTCGATATTCTCCTACTTCTTCCTACATAACCTACTTCTAGTCAAACGACTTCTCTATCAATCAGACGAAAAATCCAGGTCCGGATCAACAAAAATTAAACGTTTTTTTGGATCCTCGAAAGAAAATCCCGTAATTTGGAATCTTCAAAATTCGTTGACACATTTGAATAGAGCCTAAAAAGCTGAAACGAACTGTGTAATTTTCATTCTTCCGCATGCCATTTTTCTAGAGAACTTCTGAATGTGCATTGAACGAAAAGAAAGCACTTCTGTGAATTGAGATGAAAAAACAAAATATTTGCAGTTTTCCCTATCGAATTATACGAATTCCGCAAGAAACATGAAATTCCATTTGATGTTGTTCTCTGTATTCGTATATTCCACATATATATTCGACATATTTCCAAGCGCCCAGTATTTATACATCTCAATATCATTATTATTTTGATGTAATTAGATATACAAATTCGTGAAAATTATTTCGAATTTCTACAATCGTATTTTGTAGCAGCACAGAAAGCTGTATTGAACTGTGGTCTTTTCATCTCCCACATGACATTTCACTAGAAAACTCAATGTGCATTGATCTTTTTGAGTTTAGATGACTAAAACCAAAATATTTTGAGTTTTCCGTATTGAATTGACCAATGAATTGTAAAAATTCCGCATGAACTCATTGAAATTCCATTTGATGTGGATATCTGCATTCGTATGCTTGTGGAACACGCCAGGTCCCTACTTCATTTATTGAAGACATATTTCCAATCGCTTTGGTAGAGAAGTATTGAACAGCGCAGCTGTATTGAACTGCGTACTTTTCATCTCCCGCATGCCGTTACACCATTGAGATGAATTCTGAATATGCATTCATGATTTTCTGAATTCAAATGGGTCCAAATATTTGGATTTTTTATTCACATTGAATTATTAAAATTTTGAAATGTGACTACACACGCCTGGCCAATACTTTATTTATGTGAGATATATTTCCAATCACCCTGTATTCACATATTTTAAAATAATTAATATTTTGACGTCATGATTTCATGAACGAATTGACGAAAAAAATTACATATGTCTCGAATAAAAGATGTATGGACAAAGCGTGTTCTACAAGCAGACGAATGTGATCAAAAATTATTAGATGGAATTTCAATGAGTTATTACATGTGAAATTTTCGTTATTTACTACGGAAAGCTTGAAATATTTCATTTTCAGTCATCTAAATTCAGAAACCCTTCAATGCACACTCAGAAGTTCGGTAGAGAAATGGCATCCGGAAGAATGAAACGTACAGTTTGATTCAGCTTTTTGTGCTCTTTCCAAATATGTAAACGAATATCGGAAATTCGAAAATACTAGTGTTTTTTTTTCGAATACACAAAAATATTTGTGAATATTTGTGTTTTCCTGTTTAAATTAGTCAATGGCTCTATCAAATGTGGATTTCCTCTAGGAGAACTGAGTTTCTTAGTTCCCAGACTTGCCAGTAGATTCAATACAACTTTCTATTAACCACGGGCGAAATCAAACATTGTACACTTGTCCAATACAGGGTGAGTCAAAAATGTGTACCGAGCTTTCTGGGAGTGATAGACCATTGAAAAATAAGTGTAGTTTGATGATTAAACTCATGGCCCGAACGATGAAAGCCACCTGATTGAAATTTTGTGCATGAATGTATGTTGTCAAAATACATTTTTTCGTCACACTTCCACATTTCTGATATTGTTATAAAGGGTGTTTTCAGAGGGTGAGTCATGATTTTTTGTAGAAAACTTTTTTCCCTGAAAAAACAGGAGCATTCGATGGAGCGAAGAAAATTACATGAAAAAGGTACTCTTATTCAAATACAAAAAATTGAGCCGTTCGTGAGATATTTGAGTTTTTGTAGTTACATGATATCAGCAGATTGATTTTATTCATCGCGAGATTCATCGGTAACAATATTTTAGCAGGCCATGATGAATAATTTTGTTCTCAATTTTGACGTTCATGTCATCAACATTCGAGTCAACATTGTTGTAGTCGATTTGTTCGTGTGGTTTTTCTGTGTCATTTATCACTGCGATTATCAACTGAGATTTTAAGAAATATGGCAGGTTATTCGTTCTCTGAACAAACTGATATGCTTCTAATGCTTGGCGAGTGCTTCGGAAATGCAAATGCTGCTGAAATATCGTTATACCGATGAATCTCGCGACGAATAAAATCAATCTGCTGATATCATGTAACTACAAAAACTCAAATATCTCACAAACGGCTCAATTTTTTGTATTTGAATAAGAGTACCTTTTTCATGTAATTTTCTTCGCTCCATCAAATGCTCCTGTTTTTTCACCGAAAATAATACAGGGAAAAAAGTTTTCTACAAAAAATCATGACTCACCCTCTGAAAACACCCTTTATAACAATATCAGAAATGTGGAAGTGTGACGAAAAAATGTATTTTGATAACATACATTCATGCACAAAATTTCAATCGGGTGGCTTTCATCGTTCAGAAGTTATGCGGAGAAATTATTTTAATTTTATCAACTTTGGAAGGATATATCTCCCTTATTATGCATTTTGGGCCATCATCAAACTACACTTATTTTTCAATGTTCTATCACCCCCAGAAAGCTCGGTACACATTTTTGACTCACCCTGTATATAAAATGTGTTCTTATTACAATACTTGTTGTCGGAATGTGGACTTCGCACTATTTTTGAATGAATTCACACACAAATATGTGAATTTGTACATTTACTTAAATTGTTAAATTAAGCCATACATAGTTGTGATGTACGAGCATCTTATTTTTATTTTTCAGTTTAGTATACATACAGGTATATTATTTATATGCAAAAATCTATCAATCTATTGTATGCTCATCATTCAATTTGAAATTGTTAAACATGCAAGATGTAAACGGAGTGCAATTCAATGCAGCCTTATCAATGGACTCTGTCTTTTGCGCTCTGTTTCCAAATAATAATGAATAAATAAATTAATAAAGTTATGACCCCATAGATACATGAGCAAAATTGTTAAAACACCTTTTATCTCGAATATATAACTTGTAAGACCCAACAAATATGGTATATTCATAACCAACTTGGTGGCCACTGTTATGTGACGTATTTCCATTTCCCAACGGAACACATTGTAGCGTAAAAACTTATAGCGTAACAATCAACGAAAAAAGATTAGATTTCATTATGTCGGTCAACTGATGTGGAACCGGGCCCATATACACACAATATAAATAACATCATTGAAATTCTTGTATAGTGCAGTAGTTACTCCACCAACGATTGGACTTCTTCCAAAAAAGTAAATTATATTCCAGAATATTATTATACAAGTGATATGATATGCTGTTTTGGAGCGAAATTCTTGGAATAGTTACGAGGAGCGAAGATAGGAGTGTTCCAGAGGAAGAGTATGACATTATGTCATATAAAACGTATTATATATAGGGTATCCCTCCTGGAACTGCATCGATCAATATATGGAAAGGTATAAGTAGGGCGGGTAATTCGGCTAGAATATTTTCAAGATGTTATCACTAGCATGACATAAGTTGTAGGTGAAATTCCAGCGTTATGAATAACGAAGAATAGTGTTGAACAAAGTTGTAATCGATAAGTGATCATTCACTTGTTTCGATATTTACAAACGAACGTATTTCATCATTCATCAATAGAACAGCAAAGTTGTGGAATTCTTTGCCTAGTGGAGTCTTTCCTGATGCTTACAACCTCCAAACTTTCAAGAAAAATTCCAACACCTTCCTTCTCTCTCAAAATTCCACCACTGGCTAACACGATGTTCGTCGAACATTATAGGTTTCCCTTTCGTGTTGTCGACAGATAAAAGGAAAAAAAGATAAAATAAGACTAGGATCTAAGGTGAGACATTGAAAATGGAATGGTAAAAGGTTATGTAATAAGGTAGATAATTTAAAAAAGTTTAGAATTAGAAGTTACAATTGCGAGTTAGATTGGTGTATTTGTGAGTTGAGAGTGACTACTATTTTGTATAGACGCATATACACATACACACATATATAACATACATATACACAAATACATGAGTACATATATGTGGGATACGTGTACGGTGAGTTGAGAATAACAAAAATATGGATAATAACACAAGTTATACATATATACAGACACATACATGCACATATACATAAATACATATACATATATATATACACATATATACACATAAATACACATATATATGGAATATAGCAAGGAAAATATTAGAACTTAGGCTAACCAACAATTATAGAGGTCACTGAATGAGTTTGATAACAGTAAAATATTAATATGGTGTAAGTATGGATCTATTTTATTTTGCTACTATGATTTCATTTCTATAAGATCGGATATTATTTTTTTATCGCTTCCCAGGATATATTTTTTTATTTCTCTTTTGAATTTGAACTTGTTTTTTTTCACTTTTGAATCTATCAGGAACACTATTATGTATTTTTTTTTATAATATATGCATATGATCTTTGGGATAACGACTTTTTCACTTGTGGTAGTGTTGATAAGTTTTACATTCACACAATAATTAAATAGTTGCCTCATATCCATGAATGTATAATTCAACTCAATACAAACAACATAACAAGATAGACGATCTGATGAAATCTCGAGTCTCGAGAATGACAATCAGTGACAAACAGTCAACATGTACTGTACGTCTGTTCGCACAATTTGGTACTAGACTCGCAACAATTGATGAAGGGTCAGATGGCATATGTGATCTCATGCCATCCCTTAAGATGTGACCTTTGGACACATCTCACTTAAGCTGATGAGTGTATCTTGGTGATCGCAGAATCTGAGGAGTAGTGATCGCTCCTGTTGGTGCTCCGACTGTAGTAGGATTAAAACTACGAAGGAACCGACGATTACGCCGAAAAAGACGTTCAGATTCCGATCTCACTAGGTGAACTTTCTCGGGGTAGTTTTTCGATAACTTCTACAAGGTGGGTCCATGTTTTGTTTTGAAGTCATATGTTAGTACCAGAGACATTGAAACACAGGAGACCAAATGTTTCATTGATAAAACGGTCTGAAAGCCGATCAGACATTGTTTGTATGTATACAACGAGTGCGAGAGAGACAAATGCACGGCGGCGGCTATTTGGCAACAGTGTATGTTTGATCGCCTTCTCATGGCCAGTGGCGTGCTCACCGCCGACACTTTTTGATTATTAGTTTCACATTCGAATCGATTACATCAAAATTCAATAAATGTCTCTTCAATAAAAATAACTTCGTAGGGTTGCACGAAAAATACAAATTTAGACTGCATTACATATAAATATGCAGGTATCACGAGTGAGAACATTTTTTTACACATTACATTTAGATATTTTTATGATTCTATGATATATTCATGTTTTTTCTTAGCTACTTTAAACAATCGAGTCGAAAATGGGACCGTCGAAATGGGAAAAAATGTTGATGATACCAAAACCAAAATTTATTCAAATCAATGTATACTATCTATTTCAAGTGAGAACCAGCCCATATTACTAAAGACAATTCCAACAAATGCCTATAGCGATTATCCTATTATACAAAGAAACGTTGTTTATTAAAGGGACAGTACAGTATATAAGCATATGTAAAAGAATATATACATTACGAAAACACCAAAAACAAAGTGAATCCTTAGAAGCTGGTGAAACATCCAAAAAAGCAATAATAGAAAACCAATATGTAATTTAAAAAAATTCGTCGCAAGTATTTCATTAGATGAATTATGAATCTCTTGTTTCTGGTATACGTTTCAATTCCTCACGTTATGAGTTGAATAAAATCATTCCATCATGGAATTAGTACATATGACAATATGACTATATGTACCACCAGATCTTCAGATATTTTTAAATGACAGTTATTTTTTATAGTGCGCAATTGTTAAATCATTAATCGAATAAGTAGAAAGTCATGTTGGAAAGTGATTTCTAATTCTGTTTTTTAGTGTGTTTTCAATTGGAAATGCCTAAATGAACAAGTCCAGCATGCTTTTATGAACGGTAAATCAATTGAAGAGGTGAATGGACGAAATTTCCAAACACCCACGAGCCAGAGCAGGGGTTTCAACTGGAACTTTCGGACGCCTCTGTCTATTGAAGCAATACACTATAACATAACCTTACTTACAGATGAAAAGTTATATTGGGTTTGGATGATCCACCTGTTTGCACACAATACACGAATTCACCATAATTTTCTCAAGAATAATTTCAAAACTCACAAAAAAAAGGTGAAAAGACTAATAACCACTAACACCACAACGGCGTTTAGGCAACCTCGAGATGTTTAGGTTCATTCACAGACGTACATCTCTTACAACTTGCCAGTGCGGCGTTGCCAAAAAAGCTGATCTCTTTGTTGAACAGTTATAAGTTTGGGTTGATTTTATTGAAATAAATATTATTAAAATAATATATAAAGAATTATACTTCGGTAAAAGTGTATATATTGTTTGTGTTAAATGAGTTTGAAGAATTCAACCCACTGTGAGATATCATAACGTATTTGAAAAATCGTGCAGTCTAGTCTGATCGGGATGAAACGTAAACAATCTGTTATGTTAAAATGTCTTTGGTTAGTACAATGTCTCCAGATTTGAGCTGACTGAGAGGCTTGTCGTTAGCGTTGTATCAGACGATGGCTTTTTCCCTCAAGTTGGCTGCTTGGCGATCTCCTTTGGAAGCTCTAGTTCTCCAGGCTTTATCGAATTAATGGCAAGACGGTTGTTCGGGTTGGAGCCCCATAAACAAGCTGTGCGGGACTTCTTCCATCTGCTCGTGGTGTGTTACGTAACTCCATAAAGCCATAAAGAGAAACTCTTGAGAATGAACGTCTCCGCTTGGTGCCGTTTTCATTAATAAAAATTTTGGCTGCCTTGACAGCTGATTCTGCCATTCCATTTGATTGTGGGTAGTAGGGGAAAGAGGAATCGTGATTTATTTTCAACTTCTCTGTCAACTTTTGGAACTCTAGTGATCCAAACTGAGGACCGTTGTCACTGTTGAGTTTAATTGGAATTCTGACGTCACATAACCATTGTTGCAAAATAGTAATGATTGTGGATGATGTTGCACTTCGTCCACATTTAGCAACATGGATCAATATTATTCCATATTGAGATTGTACGAAAAATTCTTGGTGAATTACATAGACTTATTATCCTGAGGAGACGGAACTATTTACATTTAAAGAATATCAGACATTGCCAATATCTGGTCCACTGTAGGATACTATTGTGACCGATTGGAAAGTGTCGTTGCCATATATCCAGATTGAGAACGAGATTCGCAATAATTATTGACACGTTTATATCATTTTTTCATTGTATTGCAAGTAATACAGTCTCAATGGGACATTTTTCTGAACGGTATTTTATATATCATGAAAACCTGAAGTGTACACGTTGGAATTACCGAATATTCATTTTGTGAACTATCACATTGTAGCATCATAGGATTTGTTACCCACAAAGCGACATCGGGGCGTCCAGGCCACACGTATTGTATGAATGATTTTTACTACGAAACTACGATCTGCCCATTTCTCGTTGCGATGTTGTAGACGAGTGATCTTGTGTTTTGAAGTGTTGTTTTTAGTGACTTTGAATAGATATTGTGGAATCCAGAATGAATTTTTGGAAAATATGGTTCGTCACTGCCAAGTGTGCAAAAAACTTGACAATTCCAGCCCTGCTGTTTCTTTTCACAAGTAAGTTGAAATACCTAACCTCCAAATTTGTTTGTTATTCCAGTGGCGTGAATATATGATGATTAGGTACTGTTTATTCATGATTGTTAAAGATTCAGGTAGTGTTCATGTTTCCATGGCATAGACTTTCTTGTTCATTGCATCAAAAATTCTAAGCAATTTAGTATACCTATTTCTGTATTACTTCAGGTTTCCCTCTGATAGTGAAAAAAGAAAAATTTGGGCATCTCTTCTTGGCTAGCAGGAGAATCGTCTGAAAATATCTTTATGTATGTTCTGATCATTTCGATTCAAGTGATGTCATAACAAAGAAAAGTGGTTCCAAATACTTGAGGCCAGATGCAAATCCACTACCATGCCATTCAGCGTTTCAGTTCGCATCTGTTAGGTAATTTGCAGTTAATACTCCATTGTTTCAACATCACATTTTTTCAATACAGTACAGAAAAACAACAAACTATGTTCACGAGAAACTTCATTTATTTTCTTTGTGAATTATTGTCATTGTATTCAATGATATATTGTTTTCTTTTGTATAAAAATCCAAAAATTATTTGCAGTTCAGTTTGGACCAACACCTTTTTTCCAGTAATGAATCAAAATGTGTCATCATTATCCGAATAAATTTGTTGTATTATATGAATATTAAAAGTATGAAAGCTGTGTTTTTTGTTTTTATCAAAACAGAGAAATTTGTGTGCAAATTATAAGGAAATTCGATTTTATACAACTGTCTGAATGCATATGATATTGCACTTGTTTCAGTTGAACAAAATATCGGGAATTACAGGTACTGACAAGAATCTGGTTATATATTTCCAATGTTGTTTCATTTTTCAGAATGTTGATTGACAAATACAGAGAGAAATTACAAGTTTTCATTGAGAGTACATTCGTACCTTGTTCATAATCAAACGGAATTTGTTTGTCTTCATAACTAACAAACACGACGCTTCGACTCCGTACATATTTCCGTACAATATTTAATAATATAGTTATAGATAAAATATATTTCCAAGTTATGGAACGGTACGCCACTGGCTGAAATCAGGGAAACAAGACACATAAACATAACAGCGTTGCCAACAAGATGGTGAAAACAAAGAGGTTCGATCGGTAGTCTTTCTCATACGCGTGCAGTTCATTTTCAATCATTGCTTCAAAACAAAAGCAGTTTTATGAATGAGATGTTCCGTCTCCTCAGGATAATAAGTCTATGGTGAATTACATGTATAATGTCCTATACACCTAAATCTAGCCGTTTTCGACATATTTTGAATTTCGAAAAAAAGTAGTTTGCAGGCCTGAACATACCTGTTAATTCTATCTAATCTAATGACAATGTCATATAAAAGGTATAATACAGGGTGAGTCATGACTAACCATCCATAGCCTAATGGCGGATAGAGGAGGTCAAGGTGAATTGATATATACATATATGTGAAAAAATATATTCTGCCTATTCGTTACAGAAATGCGGGGCATTATTTGATGAATGAAAAATTCCACATCCGGACTTGGAGAACTTATTTCTCTTTAGACGTGAAAATTTTGACATTCTGAATCGTATCTTTCAAAAACTTTCATCAGAATCAGAAAGATCAGGAAAAACACTACAAGCGTGGCTTTTCAATTCGTACGGCACACCTCGAACGTTTTGATAAAAAAATATCAAACAAAATACCGATCACTGTTTCTTCGATTTCGTCCGGGCACATTACGTTCGACTAAAAATAATTTAATCAAATTTTTCACCCAATAATTCAGCAGCAGACTTGAGAAAAGGTATAGTTCAATAAAAAATTCAGGGTCGGACTTGATTTTTGAAAATAACTAGAAGACAATTATGACATTTCAGTAATGTCGATGACAATGTCAATAGAATAAATAGAATAAAATTCCTACAACCTGGCTGCATGATATGATTTCCTAGTGGCTCCTAGTATACAGGGCGCGCGAATAATCTCAATCGTCTCAAATGTGAAGAAGTATAATGTCTAGTTCCGCAACATTCTGTCCCGGCAAAATGCGCTGGAGCATTTTCAAAAAAAAAAAAATAAATATATACCCATATTGTTTCAATTGCATTCAAACAATATGGAATGTAATATGAAAGTAACTAAAATCGCATGTGTATCTTTTGAAGAAATATACATAGAAATTTGCCCCTCTATTAACTAACTTTTCCGTGTAAGTATTAAATAAGACGTGACAAAAACTTGAAAAATATAATACAATAAATTATTAATTGACAGGGAGGGGACAGAGCTTGATCAGAGGAGGTACCTTAATGGTTGCAACTCTGCAAATTTGATCGTCGCCGAGATGTAGTTTTGATATCCTAGCTAGAGTCCATTTACAAGGTAGATTATTCTCATCTTTAACAAGGACTAAAGTATTTACGGCCGGTGCAATTCCCGAATCCAGCCATTTACTTAGCTGTTGCAGCGTAAGCTAATATTCGCGATTCCACCGTTGCCAGAAGCCGCTATGTGAACTTTGCAACATTTGCCACCGCGAGTCGATTTTTTTTTTAAAGGCGTCGTGGCGAAATCAGGCGTGTGCAACAGAGAAAAAGCTTCCCAGGTGAGGAAATGGCCTGGCGTAAGCGCCGATATATCTTCTATATCAGAACCAATTGGGGTGAGGGGGCGAGAATTGAGGATCGCTTCAATTAAAAGTGAGGGTCGTATAAAATTCTTCAAACGTCAAGATTTGTACACCAATAAGTTTGAATAAGTGACGTATGACGAACTTTATACCCGCTTCAACGGGGCTGTTTATATGTGGACCTGCAGGGGGTGAAAATTTAAAATGTATAGTTTCATTTTCGGCTGCAGACTTCATTGAAGCAACTTCTTTACTGGCGGCGGTGAAATTTGTCGCATTATCACAGAGTAGGGTAACAACAGAGAGAAAAACCTCGGAAGTGAGATCACTAGCAAGCTCTAAGTGAACGACTTTTGTCGATAGTAATACAGAGACGCAAATAAATGCTTTGATAGTTTTGACACCACGATAACGATTAAAAGTTATATAATAGCGCCCTCCGAAGTCAACAGCTGAGTGAGAAATGGTTTAACTTCTGGAATTCTCGGCGATGACAAGGATGCCATAGGGTGTTGATAATTTTTGGGATTATATTTCCAACAATGAACGCATTTAGACAACACTGAGTTGATGACCGACCCTTTCAGGAAAATCCAGAATTTTTGAGATAGTAAATATTGAGTCCTCCGAAATCCGATGTGAAAGTATTCAAAGGATGTAGAGGCTCGTCTAACCCTGACGTTCGTAGTACGCCAAAATTGACTTTGAATTGGGTAACGATTGTAAAAATTTTCAGAGGGAAAAAAACCGTTGATATGGTAAGAAAGTCATCAATTTCTTTTCAACTTCTCGATTTCAGATTGAATATTTCACCTACTTTATGAGTGAGTAAACCTTTCATTATTATTTCATTCACCATATCAATTTCGTCCTGAACATTCTGACATTCTGTTTTGTTATCCTCATTGTTATACCCATTCTACAAAGTGAATAAACCTGAAAATGCATTCGACAGAAGTATCTTATTTTGCTCACCTCAATATTTATGAATTATTCCAGAGAACTGAAAAGAACTGTTCCGATAATTTCGATAGTGCAATGCAAAAGATTTACTTTGGAGAATTATTCGAAACTCACTAATAAACAAGGTACGCTAATGGTTGTTTAGTACGGTGTTGCCGATTCTAATAAAGGAAATTACATGACAGTTTAATGATAATTATTTTGCATTTTCTGAACTAAAGTAAGTACTTTAGTATCTTCAAACAATCCTTGGGGACCAAAGTGTATCCTAGCAACGACCAATTGTCATTTCTTATTGGAAAACAAGAAAACAAGCAATCCATCTTCGCACTAATTCTCCTGGCACTCCGATAATTACACGTATATCGGCAAGACTGCCTACGGTGACTAACATGAGAACAACAAATTTTAGCGGCAATTCCAAAATTTGGTCACGTGGGGTACGGAATTGAATGAAGACCCGGTAAATGACGCATGCATATCCCTTTTCGCTAGAATCGCAAAAAACGTGAAAATCACATGTAGGATCACAAATGATTGAACGCGGAATGCGTAGCTCACTTGATAACAAGAGCTCGGTTTCATACTGATTCCAAATTTCAACAATGTCATGGTTAGGAAGGTCGTCTTAACCATTCCCAGTTTTCCAGAGCGTCTGGACGAGGTATTCCGCAAAAAATGTTACAGGAGAAACAACGAGAGGACCGTATACCCGGGCTAATTCAGACAACATTTTGTGCAAGGACGGTCATCAGATATTGTAACCGAAAAAAAGAAACAATCTCTTGCGGGATTCCACTGTAGCACTAGAACCTTAATGGAGTCAGACAATTCTTATTCACAAAATCAAGCGGTTTAGTGGACAGATGTGAGTCAGGTAAATCGGCCAAGAGAGAAGGAACATTGCTCGACCACTTCCTCAACTCGAAACCCCCTCTCCGCATAAGACCGATCAATTTTGAACGAAGACCGCGAGCATATTCAATAGTCGAGGCGCTGAGAACGAAATCATCAATGCATCTTTTAGACCCTCATTTTTTAGACGGAAATCCTGAACCTCATAATTTGGAGAAAATCTCCAGAGAATTCTTTGGAAATCATATTGCGCAGGGTCTAGCCATATCATTCGGTACACTTTTTGAATGTAGGCACACAAGACAACGGGATGCAAGCGGAAATTTATTAGAATTATGAAAATATCTTGTTGCAATTTGGGACGTACCATGAGACATTCGTTCAGCGACCATTTGTTGGGGATTTTGGAACTTCCGTTGAAAATAACACGAACTTAGTTGTACATTCTGGTTAGAGTACGCAGTGGTGAATTGAATAATAAGAGTCCGTGGTACTTTCCATTTTGGGAATAAGCTCTACATGTTCCGGCTCAAGATATTCTCGCATAAAATCATGGTATCAGGAGTGAAGCGAAGGTCGTTTCAGAAGACGACGTTCAAGCGAATAGAAGCGAGTAAGGGCTAAATCACGTATTCCCGGAAATCTGTTAGGTGAGTTTTCACGAAAGAACAGGGACACATTATATTTACCGGAATCATCACGGGACGCTGTCTCCAAAAATAGTTTTTCGGATAAAATATCTTCGAGATTCGATAGACTGACATTTGGAACACTTTCAATTTCCCAAAACCTTTTCAACGTAGTTTCCAAGGTGTCTTCGGGGACATGACAGAAAAACGAGGAAAGGGTTGACGGAGGCGCACTAATTTTACTCATCAAAATATATCCCAACACCGTATTGATAGCAACAGGTTGATCGTCACCTTCGGATATAGAGTCGTTAAGAATTATTCGCGAAAATATGTCAGCGCCTAATAATATGTCAGCGCCTAATATGTCAGCGCCTGATAATATGTCAGCGCCTGATAATATGTCAGCGCCTAAAAATATGTCAATGGCTAACAGACTATAAAATTCAGGGTCAGCCAATGGTAAGTTTTTAATATGAGAGAAGGCAAATTATCGCAAAGTTTATCCATGATGATATCATCCGAATAAAGCAAGGGTGTCTCTTTCACTAAAAGTTTGAGGCATATTGTAACTAAACCGTTTTTGATCATTGAGGTCATGGACCCAAGTCCTTTGATTCCAAAGGATGATGCGAATTTATTTGAACCTAACTTAGTAGCTGTTATAAAGAACGTCTGACTACCGGTGTCCAAAAGGGCTTTAAATGAACTATACGTTCCCCGACTCTCAAGTACGTCTACCCAAACTGTGGATAGCAAGACACTATTGCGGTGTGACATAACTAGGAGATTAATTGACAAATAGAGAGGTTGTCCTGTTTGGAACATTCGAATTTTTGGCTATAAATTCACTTGTGAGATTACATTTGAAATCACTTCCACTGGAAGCGGGGCCTAGCGTTTCCAACATAATACAATGATTGTATAGAAATTGAGTTAAGTTTTTATATGTAGACACTTCGAACATAAAACGAATAGACCCGCTTATTTACATCCAAGACCTAGAGCTACAAAACTGAACTGGTCGATTGTGATAGGGCCGACTGATGTACTTGGTGCTGATGTGCCACTTGTTCCCTTCTGATGCCCAATTTCATTTGTTTTCAACAATAATTCATGTTGAATTTTGTATTGATATCAAAGTTCGCCCTGAAGAAAGCTTAGAACTTGGAGATTCCAACTTAATTTATATTTTTTTTTTTGTTTTTCTCCAAGATTATCAGTCTACGAGTAACAAGGACAACGCAGCATTTCATTGATGATCATCAGTCTCTTGTCAGTCACGTCATCAGCGTACTATTGCAGCGAACATGTTGTTGTGAGAATTTTGTTGTGTTTTCAAGTGTTTATATTTCGATTTTAAAGTGTTTTCATCAGTTTACAGACAATAAAGTGAAGTTTTAGTGTTTGGTTGGAAAATATGGGCCGAAAATGTCATGTTTGTGAGAAATTGGGGTATTCTCACCCAGAATGCTTTCGCAGGTAAGTAAGTGAGGTTAGGTTTGATTTCCCTAATCATTGCCGTTGGTTGGTTACTTTACAAGCTGTTGGCTGCGTGAAGATTTTGGGTAGAACATTGAATGATTATGCAACAATTTGCTCTGGTATGGAATCGTGAAAAAAAAAAACATGAATATTTTTATATCAACAATAACAATAAGGTTTTGAATTCACAACTGTAGTAAGCACATAATGAATCCAAACCTCTCAACTTGCTGGGGTGTCCATGGAAATTATTATCTTAACAATACCTTCAGTATTGAAAATTATTTACCCAATTGAAAATTATCTCATACCTAGTCAATGTTCTGAAACATGCACATATTTGCACACATTAAGGAATTGAGAATACCTAAAGTTTATTGTCAAGGTGAACAGAATGATGAGTACCTACTCATTTGGAGTAAATCAAATCAATGATGCATATCCTACAACCATGATGTAATGATCAAAACATTATGAGACTTTTAAGAATCTTATAACATTCAATGAATGCCTTTTCTTGATTGTAATACCTTGGATATGGATACTATAAACACACTCATAATGCCATAGGGCGTTATGACCTAAAACGCCCGGTCATATTGCCCGCTGATATACTATGCATTTCTATCATTGCCTGACATCATCTGACAATAATATTTCTGTAGCATGCAATACATTAGTTTTTCAGATTTCCCGTTGACCTAGAAAAAAATCTTGGTTTTCCATTGTTGGTTTCAAGGAAGATCAGCTTTTGCCTAAGAATCCTGAAATATGTTCAGATCACTTTCATCCAAAAGATGTCATAGTGAGACCAAATGGTTCTAAATTCATGCATCCAGCAGCAGTTCCTAGAATTATATTTTCATAGTTTTTCAAATCTGTATTGTCAATGAGATTTTATTTATCGTGGACAATAAAGATTGTTTGATTTGTTTTAATATTTTATATCAACTATTCCTCATAAAATATGATAGGGAATCACCACCTCAAATTAAAACATCATTTGATTTTATCCTTTTTAGGATGTAAATCAAATTTACATTACATTATTTTTAGGAGGAGGGTAGTCGTGACTGACTAGTTAAGTTAAAAAATCTAAAATTTAGAAAACTAGATGAAGGTTTTCTTCGTAAGGGTGCAGTCAAAGTTTTTGGCATTCAATAAGTGGACTCTTTGTTAATAAGCCGAGCTTTCGGAAATGTTTCCTTTATCAAGGAAATAGATAACTAGAAATAGAAAACTAGATGAAGGTTTTCTTCGTGAGGGTGCAGTCAAAATTTTTGGCATTGAATAAGTGGACTCTTTGTTAATAAGCCGAGCTTTCGGAAATGTTTCCTTTATCAAGGAAATAAACATTTCCGAAATCGATCAACCTCGACAGTTTTGTAAATGCATTTTACAGTTTTATTTATACATCTATGTTTCTTTTTGTAGCTGATTTTATATCATATTTCATGTTAGTAAGTAATTTTCAATTATCATTAGTGAATATTCATTCATTATATCCTTCTTTGTAGTTAGTCTTGACAAAGAAAATAAACATTTTCGAAAGCTCGACACCAAACAAAGAAATTTAATAAATTGGTCACAACGACTGCTTATGAAAATGGACAACATATGGCCGATTGGGGTAATATTAAGATCATAGGAAAAGAAGACAACAACCAAAAACGGAAAATCAAAGAGTCTGCTTGCATTCTCCTGAACGGAGACAATAATATTGCTTCTTGTTCAGTTGATATAGATAGAACTTGGCATCCACTTCTGAAACTTGAATATGAAAATGGAAAATTCGATATCAATTAATGAAAACACCTTGTAACCAGAATTCCTCCGTCTGCCAAATTGTCACTTTTCAGTGCCAAAATCGAAAACATTGAAAAAATTTTACGAAGAGAAAAATATTTCAATTGTGTTGAGAACGGGAGCAGATTCGTTCCCGAAACGTCCACCAAGATAAGTAGAGGTTTTATTCTTATTAAATATATTTGTATTTCCAAATTTTTTCAAAAACAAGGTGTCACTGACCAATAGAGAATTTCTCTTTTAGGTATCTAAAGGTTTAATTTCAAGCGCAGTGACATTTTGGGACAGATCCTAAATTTGTCCTTACTACAAATATATTGCAATAATTTTTAATAACTTCTATTCTATTTTTTAGAAACGAGGAGAGAAAATCCCATTGAAAGCTGAAAAATTAATTCTATAATGATTAGTAGAAGGCACATGCACACACTAATTCCGACACAAAACTCGAAATCATTACTAATTAAAAAAAAAAGACTCAACTTTTTTGTGAGTGGAATTTCAAAGAAAGTAAATTTACACGCCACTGGAATTGATATTTGTAAACGGTGGCGCGCTCTTGCCATTTTGTCCACGTGGACACCCCTCTCGCTGCACTCTCCCCGAACGACCCAGTGATGTCTGCAACATGTTTCCGAGCATTTTATGAATGAGTTGCCGGGTCTATTTGTTTTATGGTCGAAATGTAGACACTTCAGTAGACCGATGATCCATTTCGACTCGAGTAAGCGTATCATTATTTAACCTTTTTAAAAGCATCATCATTGAGATGAAATCCCATTGTTCAGTTAGGAATTTTAAAACGGTCAAAACAGCCAAGTTTTCAGAGAATGTATCTAAAAATTTTCTGAGAGAAGAAGCCGATTCACAATTTGTGATTTTTTGGGTATTTTCAATCTCGGTCCAATGCGAATGGGCAAAAAGTCTTTTATTGGAATAGCGGTCTACTAAAGTGTCATAAGCAATGGGATGATTGTCAGATGTTAGCGGCAAAGTGCGTAGAAGAGACAATTGACGGGCCTTGCACTGATGATATCCAGTAATTGAATTCTTCAACATTACTCAACGCATTATTACGATTAACCATTCCCTCGAACTGATCTATATAAGATTTGAAAAGCTTATAATCCCCGTTGAATTTCATAAACTCAATTTTTGGTAGGCGAATATTAGTGTTATTCGTTGCGGGAATCATTATTGTGCTATTATGAAGAGTATTTCCAGTTTCGGTTTCGAATAACTCCGTATAAGTAGCTTTAACCGCATAATATTGTGTTAGAAGCCCCTCACGTACATACATTATTATGATGCTTCATAAAATCATCATAAATTGTTTGCAAATCACTGCATCGAACTTTGAATAATATGCCGAGCGATTTATCAGCCTTCACCTTTTGTGCAAGTGTACTCAAAGTATCGATTTCCCCAAGACAGGTATTACGATATGTTTTATATTTCTTAATTTTTTCCATAGTTGACAAAAAACAATAATCGGAAGAAATTTGAGTTAAACTTGATACCAGCTAAGTGAATAGAGAAACGCGAATCCGAAAGCGATTGTCGCAAAAAAAATCGATGTTCGAAGTTCTTTCGGTGTTTAGAAGTCAAGGATAATGATTGTCGAGCGTATGGCATGCGCTTACCTCTTGCCTGCTCAAAGAATGCAATGCATGAACTGAACAATAATTTTCTAAAACTGATAAGCAGTAATTAAGTATTTAATATTTATTGAAAATGTATGCGAATCATATAAATATGAGATGGGAATAATTATGGCGGTAAAAATTTCTTCCAGAACAAACACATGCGATCATGGATAATATACTGAAATCATTACGTAAAATAGCGAATTCATTCATCTTGGATCGAAGGACCAATGTCGCGAAGCGAGCAAAAAAACGAATGTAGAATGTTGGAACAGAGATGATTGAACAATAGTATTGATGTGAAACTCGTGTCGTAGTATTGATGACGTATAGCACTCAGAGACTTACCGGAGGTATTTGATGGGCTGTTGAACGAAGCTGGAGATGCAAAAGGGCCCTTTTTGCTGCAGGTTACGCTACCGGCGTCCACGACTATTGAGGTTAAGCGACACACACACTTATTAGGATAAGGCTGAGAATCAGACAATAAAGCTGTGTGTTCAATCGTCCTTGCAATATATCTCGAAGAAGAAAGCGCTCAGGTAGGATCTGTTGAGCGTGCGGAGATCGTCCGACGACCTGACTGCATGGTATGATCTTCTAGTGCTATACAGGGCGCGCGAATAATCTTAATTGTCTCAAATGTGAAGAATTATAATGTCTACTTCCGCAAAATTCGGTATTTAATTCATTTGATTCATTGATATTCTTTTTTTGGTTTTCAATACGTAAGACAACCTTCAATCTCGATTTTTTCATTTGAAAATGATGTTTCACCCCTTTACTTCAATTTGGGTAGATAATCCTATTCAATATATTAATGTTGCTTGCACTCTTAGTACATTGCATCAATATTGGTATATTGCACCATTTCTGGTCATCTCACCTCAAATGGTCCGCACATGATTTAGGCCGGACGGACCACAAATCATAATGCGAAATTCGATGTTGAATTGAAAAGCCTGGAATCAAACCCTTCTAGTCACCATATTGAAAAACGTGTTTTATATCATATATCGAGAACGGCTGATTTTAGTATTCTAGAATATTCTTGAAATGTATACATACAAATTTCCAAACTATTATTATTTGGGCATAAGAAATTATAAAATGCATTTGACGCATTTTTTAGAGGGAACCATATGAGCCATATTTGTGGCATGAATGTAAGCAACTATTTTGGTCTTCAAGTTAGCACTCTTGCTTGACAAAAAAAGTTATACTTGCTATCAACCCCATGATTTACCTTATAGCCCAACTAGTGGCCACGCTCTATTGCCAATGATTGTTCAATCATCATTTGTCATTTTCACAATGAATAATCCGAAATGTTCAGTAACCTCACCACAAGTGTGGTGAATGTCTATTTGTCTAATGCGACCATGAATTAACATGAAAATTTCAAAATTCACTGCAATAATCAACCTCTATATCAACTGTGAATATTTTAGGGTGGAGTACTCGCATTATTTTAGACCTATGATGCCAAAGACACACTACAAGCATTGAGGGTTAAAAAATGGTGAATTCTTTTGACAAATATTGATTCTCTCCTCGAGAAATTTACACAGAGGTGAACATTATTATGATTCGATTAAGTCAAAAAGTTCATAACGTGAATCTAATATGGCTCTGGAGGGAGCAACGATCTCTTGAAGGAGGCAAATGAAGATACTATGACATATGAGTATGAAAATTTGTGAACCTGGTGAACTTTTCATGTCAGATAGACATAATCATGAAGCGAACAGGTTAGAATTTCGCTGGATATTAGCGACAGTTTGGATTGTCCCATGATGGAAACATTCAATTTTCTTACCCCTGTTGAATGTAACTGGATTCCAGGATTCCAGAAACTGTGCTTTTTGTCTACCGTGATCCTCAGCTACTCTGACATTCAGAGGCAATATTGCGTTGTCCATCAACTTCCCATCTAGATCAGCAATAGCAGCTTGTGCTTCTTCGCCCCTCGAAAATCTAAAAATATTGAGGTTCCAAAGTAAATTATAGTAGAAACGCAATATTTTGTCTGGCATGCAATGTAGTCCTATCTATACTTCCGATTGTAATCTGTAGTAATGAAAAATATCTTCTCCAGATGAATACATCAAAGATAATATCATTATAAATGAAACAATCAACCTTTTTCCAACCAATCAATCAAGGGATATCAATAATGAAATCTATCAAATCAGGTAATAGGTGTAATTGAACCACTTTACAAAAATGGACATAAATAAACGATAGTTATCCATAGGCCACTCTAATATCTTGTATCGCAAAAGTAATTGAAAAAATTATAAAAAAAGAATTGATAGCTTTTTGAATGATGCATTTGGTTAACTGTCAGGAAATTTACACAAGATACTCTAGCTCAACTCAATTATATACGAAAAAAAAAATTAAATAGGTAATAGTTGAACAACTTTGTCGAATACTGTCTGTAAGTTTTTCGAGGAGGTGGTACATTCATTTTTCAGCTTTTCGTGGGATTTACTCTCCTCGTTCCTGAAAAATAGAGTAGAATATATTTGTAGTAAGAACAGATTTTGTGATCTGCCCCAAAATGTCACTGCGCTTGAAATTAAACCTTTAAATACCTAAAGGAGAAATTCTCTATTTGTCATTGGCACCTTGTTTTTGAAAAATTTGGAAATACAAATATATTTAATATGAATAAAAACCTCTACTTATCTTGGTGGACGTTTCGGGAACGAATCTGCTCCCGTTCTCAACACAATTAAAATATTTTTCTCTTTGCAAAATTTGGCCGATTGAAGTAATATTAAGATCATAGGAGAAGAAGACAACAACCAAAAACGGAAAATCAAAGAGTCTGCTTGCATTCTCCTGAACGGAGACAATAATATTGCTTCTTGTTAAGTTGATATATGCACTTGGCACCCACTTCTGAAAATTGAATATGAAAATGGAAAATTCACTATCAATTAATGAAAACACCTTGTAACCAGAATTCCTCTGTCTACCAAATTGTCACTTTTCAGTGTCAAAACCGGCAACATATTGAAAAATTTTGCAATTTTGCAAAGAGAAAAATATTTCAATTGTGTTGAGAACGGGAGCAGATTCGTTCCCGAAACGTCCACCAAGATAAGTAGAGGTTTTATTCTCATTAAATATATTTGTATTTCCAAATTTTTCAAATCAAGGTGTCACTGACAATTGGGGCAGATCACAAAATCTGTCCTTACTACAAATATATTGGAATGAGTTTTAATAACTTCTACTCTATTTTTTAGAAACGAGGAGAGAAAATCCCACAAAAAGCTGGAAATGAACTTTGTCGAATATAGGAAACAAGTTGGCTTCACAGGAAAATCACTGCAGCTTATTGGAACATACCTCACAAATCGAACACAGTACGTTCAAGTTGAGACGAGTGATGCAGGGGTGATAGCATGTTTTCCCTAAGGGTACCGGGCTGGGGCAGATTCTATTCAACTTGTATATCAATAGTCCACTCAACATACCTCAGAACGGAAAAATTGAGTTTTTTAGACGATCCCATAGTAATGTACAGTGCCAACTCATCGGAAGAATTGAAGGAAACTTTCGAAAGTGACTTCCAGCTGATACTAAATTGGTTTGATTCAAATATCCTCACGGTGAATACCGACAAAACTAAATACATGTCCTTTACAAGGTACCAGAATCAGCTACCCAAATTTATTTCAATAACCATGAACAGTTACCGAAATGAATTAATGGTATTAAGCGGCTAGCATGAAATACCTTATCCTAATGATAGGCATAACAGATGGGATCTGCATATGAAGTTCTTAATCAAGAAACTAAGGATGCTATTACTGAAGTAACTACTGAAACAATTTTCAACCCTGCCGTAACTTGAAATATTTCATTACGCACTCATTCAGCAGTAAATCAGTTATGGTATAATAAATCCATCTCAAAAATCTCGGAGTTTTGCATAAATTGTTGCTCAAAATCATATTCATAAGCCAAAGGAATATCCAAGTGAACAACTGGAAGGTATGAGTCTCTTAGGATGAAGGCATGAAATAATGTTTTGTATCGAACTGAAATTATTAATAGAAATAATCATTAATAGAAAGAAATACATCTGGCATGTTAGACATTAGACAAATCCGCTCTCAAACTCTATTTATGCACCAGTTTTTTAAAAAAGAAGACATTCAGGAAGGAACATATAGCTATAACACAAGAAACAAAATCAAAGTGATAAAGAAGAAATCCATTAAAAGTTGATAGGTTCTAGAAATCACTGCGATACTGCACTGAAAGTTCATGACCTTCTTCCACACGACATAAGAAGCATACACATTTCCCACAAATTTAAAACTAAAGAAAAGCATGGCTACACGAAATTCCTTGTAATATTATTCATCAAACTATAGAAACAAGATCGGATATATAATATCAGCCAATCACATTTGTCAATCCTATCTAACCCAACATATACAATATATATACAGGGTGTAACATAAGTACGTTAAAGTGACGTATTCCTGAGACAATTTCAAGAAGAAAAGTCTATATATACTTGTGTTCGGAAATGCTTCGTTTCGGAGATACAGGTTGTTGAAATTTAATTTTTTTGTTTGCTTTCCAAACATAACTTTCGCAAAAAATAAGTTATTTGCACGAAATTTGGTACCCGGGGTCTTTTTGACGTGAGAAATCATAATTTCGCATTAATCTTCATGTAACATCTATAGGGCGCTGCGTACGCTGTCATTATTCATTTCAAATTGCCCATTTTTGACAGTAATCTTTTGGTACTTTTTATGAATGAACCTTATTCCCACACCTTTTCCAAGTAAAAAAGGTACACTTTCTCAACAACGCTGGAGGTGATCCTTTTCGAGATATTTACAATTTTCTATATCGATGCATGTTACTTAGCTCCTAGGGCGCTAAGTGAAGTTGCTGAGAACATTATAAAAACTAAGTAGGTATGTGGTAGGTCTCGTCAAAATAAACTACCTTCCTATGAAATTTTTATCGAAAAATGGAGTTAATTAAATCGAGTAGGCTATGAACGTTCGTTTATAAATATAGAAGTTTGCTGTCACATTTTCAACTATCGATTGACAAATTCACAGTTGGGAGTATATAAAGTGAATTTTTGGTGCCATGCCCGACTTTACGGATGCTGAAATGGCTGATATTGTTTTACTATACGGCTTGGCTGACGGAAATTCAACCGAGGCCAGACGCACCTATCAGGAAATATATCCCCAACGCGTCACTCCCTGTGCAGCGACATTTACGAATCTTTTTCGCTGACTTTCCGAATCTGGAATCTTTGAAAGTAATTCTACAGTAGGGCGGTCACGGACTACAAGAACTGTGGAATAAGAGGAGGCGGTTCTCGAGGAAATTAATGAACATCCAGAGACAAGTACAAGAAAGATTAGTCTAACATTTTATGTGAGTCACATGACCGTTTACAGAATTTTAAAGGAACAGCAATTTTATCCTTATCATATTCAGCGTGTCCAGGCACTCACGCTACGTGATTTTCAACCACGTTCGAATTTGCTCAATGGCTTCAAAGAAAAGTCGAACAACGTCCCCAAATTTTATCGAAAATCCTCTTCACAGATGAGGCTAATTTTTCAAGAAATGGTATCATAAACTTCCATAACAACCACATCTGGGCGGAAGATAATCCACATGCGATAACGCAAACTCATTTCCGAGACAGATTCTCTTTTAATGTATGGGTAGGCATAATTGGGGATTATTTAATTGGGCCATATTTTCTCCCCTTACGTTTGCTTAGATGCTCATCAAATTTTTTTGGAACACGAGCTTCCCCAGCTCTCCGATACCACTCTGCCGAAGCCCTGCTCATTTTAGTCTGATAGCAAGAAATTTTTTAGACGTAGCATATCCCCAACGATGGATAGGAAGAGGAGGCACTAAGCATTGTCCCCCGAGGTCACCGAACCTCAATCCCGTCGATTTTTTTTTGGGGACACCTAAAATCACTAGTTCATTGAAAACGAGGAAAAATGTTAAGGGATCGCATCATAGCTTGCTGCGAAACGATAAGAAAAACTCCCGGCCTTTTTCAACGGGTGCGGAATTCTGTGATGAGGAGAGCAGAAGCTTGTATTACTGTTGGGGGTCGTCACTTTGAACAGTTGTAATAGTTGTTTCGTTTAATTTTTATATTTTCAATTACCTAATAGATAACATAGTATTTTTCCGAATTGTTTTTTTCACAACCTCGGGAATTTAGCACTTTTAATTTGAACTGATTAAGCAGTTTGATGATGCTCAGCAACGAAGCACTTGAATTTTTAACGTACTTATGTTACACCCTGTATATATATTGTATATATATGTTGGGTTAGGTAAGATTGACAAATGTGATTGACTGATATTATATATCCGATCTTGTTTCCATAGTTTGATGAATAATATTATGAGAATTCATCTATTGGAACCTCTCTTATATATATATTATTATACAGAGTGAGTTTTATGAATGGAATTATCTCGGAAACGGATTGCACGATTTTTATAGATTTTGGTGTGCAAGGGTCTTGTGATGCGGCCGATATTATGGTGGTATTTACATTGTTGTCAGATCTCTCCTTTTCCCGGAATAATAATGAACTTTGTTATTTCAAATGGATCACCCTGTATATTTTTTGCTTTTTGAAATCCTTAAGAAATACTTAATATTTTTCATGTCATGTTCCCTATATTTAGCTACATTTACATTATCTTCGCCGAAGTTAAAATAATACAGTTAGATGGCTATGACTGCTACAATAACAACTGTGACGTTTCAATAAATTAGTATTGTTGATGTTCAGTGAACGTCACAATGGATCGTATATCTGAAAAAGAACGAAATGAGATTTTAATGATATTAGGATATGGAGATATTCGCAGAAGTCAACAACAAACGTGTAATATCTTTATATCCTAACCGAAATCCCATAACAAGATCTATTGTCAGTAAATTAGTAAAAAAGTTTAACGAAACTGGCTCAGTGAAAGATTTATACAAATCAGGACGCAGAAAAACTGCATCAACTGAAAACAAATCTTTAGATGTTTGTGTCCTGTTAGAAGACGATCCACACTTGAGTACTAGACAAATATCCAGGGAACTTGATATTTCGCAAACATCCGTAAGGAAAATTTACGTGAAAATAAATTCCATCCATACAAAATAAGATTAGTTCAAGAGATGTCAGATGATGATTTCGATAGACGTGAAGAGTTTGCAGACATAATGATGGAAAAATGTTACAATCAAAACGATCCAAATTTTTTAAGTAATGTTATGTTTTGCGATGAGGCCACTTTTTTGATCAATGGAAACGTAAATCGGCAGAATTGTAGATACTGGTCACGTAACAATCCTCGTTGGATGCGTGAATCCCACACCCAATATCCACAAAAGCTGAATGTATGGGCTGGAATAATAGGCGACAAAATAATTGGTCCCTTTTTCATTGAGGGAAACTTAAATGGTCCGGCGTATTTAGATTTATTGGAAAATAGTATTATACCTGATTTGGCTCGGTTATTTCCAAATCCGAGTAAGTATTTTCAATTACATTTTAATGTAGAAATTTCATTATTCGAAACTTTCAGACAATAACAATATCCCAAACGACAATATTTGGCTGCAACAAGATGGTGCTCCACCTCACTATGCGCGTGTGGTGAGGCAATACCTGAATAATGTGTTTCCCAGAAGATGGATTGGAAGGCATGGTTTAATCGAATAGCCCCCGCGATCACCCGACATGACTATTTCCTGTGGGGTCACTTAAAAAACATCGTTTATAAAACAAAACCCACCAATATTCAGGAATTGGAAGATAGGATTACCACAGAGATAAGAAGAATTGAGTAGTCAGGGATGTTGCAAAATGTATTGCAAAGTTTTAAAAATCGCATGGCTTGTTGTATTGAAGTAAACGGACGATATCTTGAGCATCTGCTGTAATCGCCTTTACTGTATGTTTTCTAAAATTCCTAATTTTTCTACTACTCAAATGTGAACATACCTCTAACATGAAACAAACATTTAAAGATTTGTCTTCAGTTGCTCTAGGTTTTCTGCGCCATGATTTGGATAACTCTTTCACTGCACCAGTTTTGTTAAACTTTTTACTAATTCACTGACAATAGACCTTGTTATGATATTTCTATCAGGATATAAGTCATTAAATATTATTCAAATCAAACGAGTTTATTCAATCATAGCCATCTAAATGTATTATTTTAACTTCGGCGAAGATAATGTAAATGTAGCTATAACTCCGAAATCATGGCATTTAGGTATAGGGAACATGACATGCAAAATAATCAGTATTTCTTGAGGATTTCAAAAAGCAAAAAATATACGGGGTGATCATTTGAAATAACAAAGTTCATTATTATTCCGGAAAAAGGAGAGATCTGACAACAATGTGAATATTAAAATATTAATAATAATATCGGCCGCATCACAAGACCCTTGCACACCAAAATCTATAAAAATCGTGCAATCCGTTTCCGAGATAATTGAGGCGTTCCATACATAAAACTCACTCTGTATAATGCAATGATTTAGTGCTTTTTAGCATTCCTGAGAATCAAATCTAGAGAGTTTTATACATCATTTTGAAGGAAAAAAATAACGAATTCAATGAGATGATAGAACACAGGATGTTCCATTGAAAAAAATATAAGTTAGTGTCGTACCTCCAAAACTACACTCCGAAAAAAAATTTGAGTGGCACGCCACTAGTTTCTGCGCAAAATTCTCTATTCGACTTAGTTCTAAGATCGACAGTATTTCTGATGAATTCGTAGCTATAGAAGGGGCCCAAAATGGATTGATTTTCAAAATCACCCGGTATTTTTTAAACGAAAAAAGTTATGCAATATCTGATTGGACAATTATGAGTTTCAAGAAAAAGTAGGGAAGGAACGTGAAAACCGGAATTTGACAAATGAGAAACCTGGCAGTCTCAACCAAAATGGGATGCACTGTACAATCTATATTTATAAATACCTATAGATTGTTATTCGCCCATCATTATTAGGAACATTACATTCAATGATGTGCATTTTTCGCATTTTTCGAAGTAAGATTCGAGCAACGAATTGACACTAACTATACCAAACTCACTAGTACTTAGTAGTTGTAGGTTTAGTTCACCTCGTTTTTGACTGATAGTTTATCAACGAACTGAATTCAATAATGTTACCAATCAAATACTGTATTTTTGTGAATGATAGTATATTACGTAGGTATCAAGAGTTGTAAGTAAATCGCATATTGAGCACGAAGTGGAAAGTTACACACGTAGGCCGGTAGCGGCGAGTGTGCAACTCCACGAGCATTGTATTACAACTCGAGTTACTGTACTATACTTTTTCTACGACCACAAATACAGTGAAAATATTTGCGCTGCATGGATAACATTCTTATCATCATTATTTGTAGGAAAATTTCATTATTGATAAAAGTTGTTGAATTGTAGAAAGCCCACACTGATATCATCAAATTTCAAAATTTCAAAAAGGTTTACAAGGGATACAAAAAATGGGAATTTTGATCAATCGTTATTTTCCATATTTCCCCAAGAGTTTTCTGCGATGAACCATCTTTTACCAGGAATAATTTTTTTTTTAAAATGACGAACAAAATTTGTTATGCACCTATGGAGCAAACATTTTCACTTACTTATTCTTCGAAGTTGGGAGTATATGTAGGTGGGTGTATAGATATCGTATTGTACTGAAAACTGGTCAGTGAGTGAGAATGTTCGATAAACACCCTTCATGTAATTATTGGTTATTTTTATAAAACCCATCAGCATTCATTCATTGATTCATTTATTCAATCATTCAACAGATAATTCTGATGGAACCAATTAAATGAAAGAAGTTAGCCTTTTCATTCATTTCGGAGAATCTTCATTGGTGAAAATTAAATAAACTTAGGAAAAAAAACGAGCCACGCGAGTGATTCGATCCTGCAACGGTTTGGCAGTAACATTCTGAGGTCGAACGCTGACACGCTGTGTCACCAAGCAATTCATATTTCATATACCTCATGAGATTCCAAGTAGGTACTCGACTTTCCATTGGTTTACATTAATTATCGTTGATATAATAATACAATTAGGTAAAATACAGAAAATAAACTATAATTCAAACTATTATACAGGGTGTCCTTAAAAGGTCTTTACAAAAAGCCACCACATATTCTTCAGACCAAAACAATTCGATACAAGCAAACTTACCTCAGTAAAAAGTTGCTTAGTTTGGGCGCTAGACGGCTCTGAAGTTGAAATTTTCAAATCGATTTTGCTTCATAACTTTTGAACGGCTCATGAGATTTTTTTCAAATTTGGTACGTTGGCATAGACTCATCGGGCAATGAAACTCATATCATAATCATAATGAATATCATTCCATGGGCGTAGAACTTGATTTTTTCAGTAAATAAACATCTAAAACTCCTACGCCAATGGAAAAAAATTAGTTTCAATATGAAATCTAAATTATTCAACTCATTCACTACAAAAAAGGTACTCTTGACAAAAGTCGATTCCTCTCATGGTTTCGACAAAATTTTAATTTTAGTGATTTAGAGCATAATTAATAATAAAACGATTAACAGATATTTCATAAAAATTGTTCAAAATGTTCACCATTTTCACGTATACAAAGATTTATACGACGCAAAAAGTTGAAATGTACTCTTTGCATAACTTCTTCATCGCCTGTAAGATTATTCGTCGCCTGTTGGATACGTTGCCATAATTGTTCTACAGTATTCACAGGGGTCTTGTAAACCGTAGACTTGAGATAACCCCATACAAAATAATCCATCGGTGTTAAGTCTGGAGAACGTGGTGGCCAATTCACGGGTGCATCATTACCTCTACCTATCCATCTGTCTGGGTACTGTTGGTTTAAAAAATTCCTAACATCCACCGAAAAATGTGGTGGAGCTCCATCGTGCATAAACCACATATCTACCCGATGTTGGAGTGGTAAATCTTCCAACAAATTTGGCAACGTATTTCGTAGATGTTGTAAATACATGTCTCCTGTTAATCTTTGTGGAAGTATGACAGAACCAATTATAAAATTTCCTATTATTCCAGCCCAAACGTTGATTTTGAATTCGTGTTGAAAATGGTTTATTTTAATGGAATGAGGATTTTCAATTGCATAAACGTGTTCATTATGAAAATTAGTTATTCCTCTTCTCGTGAAACAGGCTTCATCAGTGAACAAAATATTCTTTCTAAAGTTCAGATTCATTTCTCTTTGCAAATTAATGAACCTACAAAACATCAGACGACTTTGTGAATCATGGATTAATAAATCTTGAACTGGCGTCTTGTGGTATGGGTATAATAATTTTTCTCTTAGTACTTCATGAACGGCATTCCTAGAAACTTCTAGTTCATTACTTATCCGTCTAGTACTCAATTCTGGATTTTCTTCAATACGGTCTAAAATTTCTACTTCGACTTCGGGAATCCTTACATAACGCTGTCTTCCATAATCACCAGTTCTAGGAGCAAAATGACCGGTCTCCCGAAGACGTCTCTCAACTGCAGCAAAGGTTGGGTGGCTTGGTACGCGACGATTTGGAAACCTTGCCGAATACACCCTCACACTCTCTCGACCATTTCCTTGACAATATCCGAATACCAATAACATATCGGTGTATTCTTCATTGGTGTATTGTACGGCCATGATAAATCAGAAAAGTCCGATATCAACAATCAACGTCAATAAAACTCGACAAATCAACACAGATGAAACTATGGAAACCAAGAATGTGAATATCACTGTTTTCGAGCAGATAATAATAGTCTTCAGAAAAAAAAACCAGTGCTACTTATTTTCAATAGAAATAACCTATGCAAAAAGTACATCTCAACTTTTTGCGTCGTATAAATCTTTGTATACGTGAAAATGGTGAACATTTTGAACAATTTTTATGAAATATCTGTTAATCGTTTTATTATTAATTATGCTCTAAATCACTAAAATTAAAATTTTGTCGAAACCATGAGAGGAATCGACTTTTGTCAAGAGTACCTTTTTTGTAGTGAATGAGTTGAATAATTTAGATTTCATATTGAAACTAATTTTTTTCCATTGGCGTAGGAGTTTTAGATGTTTATTTACTGAAAAAATCAAGTTCTACGCCCATGGAATGATATTCATTATGATTATGATATGAGTTTCATTGCCCGATGAGTCTATGACAACGTACCAAATTTGAAAAAAATCTCATGAGCCGTTCAAAAGTTATGAAGCAAAATCGATTTGAAAATTTCAACTTCAGAGCCGTCTAGCGCCCAAACTAAGCAACTTTTTACTGAGGTAAGTTTGCTTGTATCGAATTGTTTTGGTCTGAAGAATATGTGGTGGCTTTTTGTAAAGACCTTTTAAGGACACCCTGTAGATAGGTACGTACACAGACTTGATTGATATCATGGTAGGAATGTAATATGTATAGCTGATTAATCTGACTGTCAGATCAGTTTCATGTTATAAAAGATACCCATACACAAAGACAAGCAGAAATTAATACGATCATACTCAGTACCTAACATAAGCGATTCACCACATACTAAGTATCGATAGAAAATGAGGAAACTTCAATGTATTTTCGTCGAGGTCTCCATGTATGACTACCTTCATTGGATAATCATCTAAAAATGAATCAACATATCTTTAGAAACCGTGCGCTTTCGCTCATTATCATTACAATAGATAATGTATAATATATTATTGTGGTTTTTCTGTGCATTGACAAATCCCAAATACAAAATGAGTCAGTTCGTTTATTCTTGATACATTTGTGTAAAACTACTTCCAAAATTACTATTTTCATAAGGTTGCACACACTTCTCTTTTAACTGATAATGATTTAGAGAGAATGGTGAGCCAGCTAATAAATTTTTCATCAGACTTATCCTATCTGGAACAAATGTATTTCACTTTGAAACGTGGGGTTTTCAATTTACTGATTTATGCAAGGAGCGCCAAGAAATTTATCGACAGCAGTCGAATTCTGCCAACTTTCCTGGCGTAGAATATCAGTCGATGACATTCAGACATCTTTGTGATAATAACCAATCTCATAATTCAATATGTTATCAATAACAATTATTGAGAGAAGGGCACAACTGTATCAATTAAGTGGCAGGTATTGTTTCCAGTAAAACTATCACCATCACTGTGTTAATTGTTCATAATAATCAATGAAAAAAAAAAATATTTGTCCAATGATACCTAACGAAAGCTACTCCTCTTGGCATACCAGTAATCTTATCCTTCAGAACAGTACGTTGTACAATTTCACCATACTTTTTAAATAAATTGTCTACATCCTTCTCGGTAACATCTTTCGGTAAATTTGTAATGTAGAGATTGGAGTCTTTCATATCTGATCCTGGTGGTCGGGAGTAAGAAACTTTCAATCGTTTATTTCTGTAACAGAGAAACATGCCGGCCGACGTGGAAGAAATGATTAGATGGTATATTTAAAACAACAAGTAGAAATGGTGCTGCAACTGTTCTTACATACAATGTCCTTCAAAAAGTTGGCATTATATCAGAAAAAGGGAAATCACGTTTTGCTTCAAATGAAAAAGCGTACTGGAACATGACTTTCCGATATATGTCAAAAATATTTCTTTTCATGAATAACCGTAATAAATAAATCAAAAATGTTTGCAGAGAAAAGTTATTTCTATTCCGATTCTACACAAACAGGCTGTAAATTTGAAAACTTACAATGTCAAAATCTCGCAAAATAATAAAAATAATAATAATAATAAATAATAATAAAAAAGCTGTTTGGCTAACTCTTAACTCTTCTATTTCGCAAGATATTGGCAATAAAAGTTTTCAAATTCACACCCTGTATGTATTAGGATGAATATTCATTTAAATGATACCAGTCATATCAAAGAACTATCTAACTAATGAAACAATCTACGCTACGCTTCTGTTAAGCGATCATTTATAAAAAATGTAAATTTTCACAGATAGCGAAAGTTACATAACCTTACCGGAGTAGGCCCATTTTCTTCTATTTCGAAACAAAACATAAAGCCAAGTTGAATCTCAAAATAAATTATTAATAAAATAGGTTTTCACATATCATGCCAACTTTCTGAACGGCACCAATGAAACATAATAGTTTCATCAGAAAATGAATGTCAGTTTCGGGTGAAGAAGGTCGAGTTGTTTCATTACTCAAATATTTCAAAATCCTAGATAGACAACAGCAGTGCCAAATATTTCTTCTCCGTACTTCTATACTTTATCAAATGTATTTTTGCAATCGGTTTTTATTCCTAGTATTTTCGTATTTTTTTTTCAAGATTCCATTTTGTCAATTCTTTAATATTGGTTTCTCTCTTCTCTCTCTCTCTCAGATTTTTGTGTTATGTTTTCCACCGCTAACAAAAGGTCATAAGTATATACAGTATATATATTTTCTGTATTTTTCGTTAAGATAATCAGATTTGATTATTGCTAATTCTTCGGGTTCGAGGACATTTCCAAAAAAACTGGTGAGGATCTACGTAGTACGGAAAGTGACAAGTTTATTGTTGACAGTCAACTAGCGTCATGAGCCAGCAGCTGGTAGCTAAATTTCCGATTCACATCCAACTCTACAAAACTTGTATATCAATTAAAAATTTTGTGATTGTTTACTGTACCATATTTTAAATAAATTATTCGTGTCCAACTTGAAATGATGGGGATGAAGTCCGATGACAGAAAAAAAAGAGTAGTACTGAGAGGATCCAGTGTCAGGGGTTAGCGTTAATGAGCGTTAATTGAAACTCGGGTGGTGGCTTTTTATTTTCGATTCAATTCCTTCATGATTTCAATTCTGACATCGCTTCGACAGGCCGGTCTTTTAAAAGTGGTTCGGAGCTGACTAAATCCTGAAGCTTCCGCTCTTCTCGATCCCGCACGAGTTTCGGCTTCCAGGACGTGGAATAGCCGATAGCTTGTTTGTAAATATTTTAGATAAACACAATACATTGCGAAAGATATTACCTGAAATTGAAACCATTTAATACTTCGATGGCTTTGGCGGCATCTTCAGGTGATGAATATTTGACAAATCCAAAACCGAAGCTGTATCCAGTTTTGAAATCTCTCATTATCTTTATACTTTCCACCTGACCCATTGGGGCAAATATCTGAGCTAGATCATTTTCTGTGGCGAACTGGGGTATATAATTGACAATTAATTTAGTTTTGTCTATTTGACATTGATTACTATCGCCTGCCCCATTATTCGTCTCCATGCTTCCGTTTGAATTATCTTCTGTATAGTTTATATTTGTGGCAAACTAGGGATTACAAAAATCAGTGTAAATCATCAAAATCAATTCAACAGAACTATCTTGAGCTGTGCGAAGGGTACCTTGGTATGGCTGTCGAGAAGAGAACCTGTTTAAATGTTGATGATCCGAGTCAAGGGGGTTGAGAGTATAAACTTCAGACCATCACATCTCAGGTGATTTGTGAAACATACCAGGAGTCAACGTATTCATTAAACAAGCTATTTTCGGATTTCCATTTTTAATTAAATGATACTCTACCATCACTTCCGGTTCCACCGTAAATGGCCATAATTGGGAACTACAAATGGAACACCCTGTATATTTTATCTTTTAGAGATTCTACCGATGATACTGAGTACGATCAGATATTTTTGACGAAAAAAAGGTTCATCTGATTTTTCAGAAACATTTTTATTTCTGCATCTAAAGTGCCTTGAACCAATTTGTCGGCCAAGGATGAAATATTGAAAAATTTTCCAACTTCTTCAATCCTACTCCAATGCCGAGTTTGAATCTCGTGCCCTCGGAACCACGGTTTGTCTGAACAAACCTTCGTCACCTGGTATATAAGGTGACTTTATAAGTGCAATACTAACGACATAGGTACCCATTAGGACACTTTGACGATATATGAATGATAGATAATAATGAATAACCCTAATAGCTGATGATTTTTATTGGAAAATTTAATCAAGTAAATCATGTCCCGGTGTATTTTGTCATTAACATGTTTCCAATTTCCAAATATGTAAAATAATACAGTATCTGTTTGATTATCTTTTGGTCGTCATTTTACTTCCACGAGTGCTTCCATCAATAATTTCGTGCATTTTAAATTCAATGCTCAACTTTACATTGGTATGATATAATATCATTATGGTTTAAGATCTATTGAAAAAATAGAAAAATACATGTCTGAGCAGTGTCGAAATATGAAACACATTGGATATTTCAGAATTATCAGATCCAAAAATATCTCAGATAATATTCTATAATGAACAACAAGAAATTTTATGTGAAACATAAATAAAGGTATGCATAAAAAAATTCAAAATCTAAATGAATGAGTATCAGAAAATCAATTACAATACGTATATGTACAACAGTTTTTGTGCAAGTCAACGAACGGATAACAAGATGGTCAATAGGTAGTTTGGAAGGTGACGAAATATTGTTGGAGGGTATTCCGATAGATGGTATCATTTAGTTTCCGATTATATTATTTTTAAATGGTAAGGAGTAGGCCGAGTTTGTCGTTAGTTTGTGAATTATTTACAAAGCACCTAATCATCATATTCTCTTAGTAGTCTATCCTATAATGGATTCAATCATGTATAACAGACAAGCATATTTCAGAAATGTATTTCATGAATTGACAAACAATTGATAAGGTATTGGAATTTTTCTATAAAGTTAGGAGATTGAACGCATCAGGCAAAAAGGGAAAGAATTCCACAACTTCAATGTTCCATTGATGAATGACGCCTGGCATTTGATATGCTTCTGATTCTTGGATCCAAAACCCCTGCTAAGTTTGAATCTCGAGACTTTGGAAACCTTTTCTAAAGAATACTTTGACACCCAGTATATCATGAGTACTGGATCATGGAAAAATGAGTACATGACTATTTCACTCATCATCAGTTGATGCCCAACATTGAAAGTTTCTAGGATAGATGAAATTTGATTCAAAAATTCAAATGAACAATTAAATTTTGCTGAGCTTGTATTCGTTTTCATTTATGGAAATAGTGAAATACTCGTGAAGCATTGAAAAATAAATATCAAAATTCGATATGCAGGGTGTCCCGAGAATATTTTGCAATAATATACCAGCGGCTTCTAGGAAGAGAAAAAGGAAGAAAACTTTATATAAACATAGGTCGGTAAATGGCTCCAACGAGAGCTATTCGAGAAATAACAATTAACTCACACTAACTCCTGATATGACTTGATTCAACTCCTACCACTGAACTTTTTTTTAATGGAAACGTAGATTGTAGCGCTATCTCGGTATTGATTCCAGAACCCTCATGAAAAATATTCAAAAATAAAGTATATTGTTTCCTGCCTTTTTTGTCAAGTGGTCAGGTACTGTCGGTGCTTTGCACAGCTCAGTATATACTAGGATACTTACTGGAAAATTTCCTAATTGAGTTCCAAACATTCTGAAAATAAGAAAGTATGAGAATTATAATAATCTAGTAAAATAAAAAATACATTTGAAAATTTAGAATTGATTGAAAACAATATAGAGTATATATTTCCCCATATGTTTTTTAGTATTTTATTCATTCGGTACCTCAATGTACGAGCGTACAGAAGGATGAAACCACTGATTGTGTTATGATTCGGCCGAAAACCTCGGCAAAAATGGCATTTCAGTTGAATACTAAATTCACTGACTGAAAAATATTCTGACTTAACTACTCCAACAGACTGATACAATGATTCTACCAATTATAATAATTCTACCCACGTTTCTCATATGATTCGAGTTTCGCCATTTTACGAAGTGCTGATACCAAGTAGACAGATATTTATTTATTCATTAATGAAAAGATAAGTATATTTTATTATATTATATCACTGGCAAAATCTAGGTCGAAAAATCTACATACACATGGGTCAAGATGAAGGGTGCTGAATGTTTCTGAAGAAAAATTTGTGAAATTGAATGAAATTTAATAAAGGAGTGTCACACTTTTCAAAATTTTAACAACTAATAAATAGTGCAACACAGAAACTGAATCGAATAATTTAACCAGATACGAGTGAATCGAGGTTTAGCAAAACACAATATGTCATTTTCTAAGCAAAAATTCTTTCGTTTGCCCCACCTAAAAATTAGCCTCAAGATTGAATTCCATTACAGTAGCTGACTTATGATAATGGTCCTTAATTTTCATTTTGTGAGCACCCCTTTAGTTATGAAACTAATTTGAAATATTTCATTAGAAAAATTGACATTTTTAAAATTTTTGAATATCCATTTTTTAATTCTTTCAGAATGATAATTTTGGACGATTATCAAGCTCTAATGCTACCCCAAATTATTTTTTGTTGAGAGTTTTTTAAAAACAAACTTGTGGCACAGAATAACCTATCCTATGACTTTACTTGTTCCCAAGTGAACTCAGCAGAGCCACTTCTTGAAATTGTTATTTGTTTGTGATATGAAATAGCGATTTGATATATAGGGCTCATTTATTACATCTTTTAAAATTTATTGCTTCATTTTATTCACATTATCCAGATATTTTCAGAGGAAATGAGAATGGAACCAATCTTGGCACCAACTTTTGGCTCAATTTTTTTTTCATTATATTTCAAAGTTCAGCTTGAAGAATCTTTCGTGCCATAACATTGGGGATTTGACCAGATCTAGTACAAGTACTTATGAAATGGGTACTCGTTACTCGAAGTTAGTAACTTTTGTCACAATTGTTGAGTGGAGTAGATACAGGGGGGTTGTTTCACTTTAACCGCCCTATTTTCAACGCCGCTGCATATTTTTGAAATTGACTTTTTTTAATTTTATGTTCAAAGTAAATGTAATTAACGTTTTAATACGCTGATATGCAAGTAGAAAAACATGCGTTATCAAGCCTATAAAAAGGTATTCATGAATTGGAAACAAAATCAGAAGTTTTCATAAAATAAATTGATAATTAAAATCCAAAAATTGTTTTACCTCCATTATTCCTGGTTATTACAAAAAAATGGAAGTTTTGCATATTACATGATCACCAACATTTCAATGTATGATTTTTTTTCATCTCATAAACGACAATATCATAAACAACAAGGTATCTCATGCCAATATTAATTTATTCCTGTTTTTTCTTTCGGATAAGATACTAATTTATTTTTTACTATATATTTTTTATTAGACAGGCGGATAGTGACAGTGATAATGAAACAATTTCGAGTCCTGTTTTTATCAACTGAACTATCCAATTTTTAGCTCCTGCAGGGTCTCTGTTTTTTTTATGTTTGGCATAGAAAATAGGTAAAGAGAAAGAATATTCTGACATAGGTTATTTAATTCAAGGAACGAGTACCGAGTACCCATTTCATGAGTACTTGTACAAAATTTTATCAGAATCACTTCAATGTTCTGATAGTTATGACACAAAGAATATTTTTAAAACTGAACTTCAAAGGGCTGATTTCATATCCAATACTGAGGGTACCCAATATGGTTAAAATTCAATTTTGACCTCAAAATTTGAAAAAACACTGCCAATTTGGATATGAGAACAATATTGTAGTCTATTGAATTAAAAAACTTTTAGTTAGGTACTACTTATTTTTCAATTTGGAATTTGAAAAGATGGAGTATGACTGCAATAATTTTCAGATCATTCCCATATCTTTTTTTTTTGCTCAGATCACTGTCAACCAGTACCTATTGAGGTCCTTTCAGATTTATATTGTAAAAAATTGTAGTCAATTTTCATTTCCTTGTTTTTGTCTGTAATAACAGCACAATTTTGACATTTCAAAAATAGAGATTACAGCAAATATTGCAAGTCAAAAAATCTCCTTCGTAATCTACTGCAATAGTACCTTCACATTAAATAGTGGAGGTTCAAAATCTTTATATGTTTGATATCTATTCGAAATTGAAACAGAATATAACCAAATTTGAATTCAATACCAATATTATCATGAGCATTAATTTCACTCTATCAGTACAATATATAAGCCATGAACAAATTTCTGTGAAGATACCTATGTGTATACATCAAAAATTTGAAAAATTCAAGGTATGTATCCCCATCACGTATCCCCGAAATAACCATTGATGTCAAAAATTCAAAAGAGCCGGTCTTATAGAATAGGTATATCCAGAAGAAAAAACAGCAGAGGTATAATGATTCTACATCTTCAAATTCCTACAAATATAATATGGTGTTTCAAATTTTACATACCTTTTTATTGCGAGTTATTTGGAGTAGTTAAAAACAAATTATATTATAATGACGGTATAACAAATAATAACAAAAACAAATGAAATGATAAATGATATGACATATTACTTAACCATGGATTCATGCATCATAATCTAAGGTCAAAGTTTGTCTTGTGTTGTTTTGTGCCTCTTGTGATTTGATCATAGAACAGAGATTTGGTAAACGACAATTACGATGTCATGAATTCCACAGTGACAAGTGACATATACCACAGTGGCGTCAATGGTGTTGTGTTGCGGGTTGGATAGGGTGAGCTAAATGATACTCAGGGTACTGTTGGCTGTGTTTATTCACTATAGGTCACTTGATGTTGATAGTGATGAATACAGGTACAGGTTAGATGTTCGGTGTTACAAGTCTTGTGGCAAAATCCCCGCACTTTGCTGGCTTCCTTAGTTTTATATGCGACGCTTCGTCACAGAAGCGACGCTTTCATGACATCAAATTTGACAAATGAAAATGAAGAATACAATTCTACTAACCAATCAGATTTCACCTGACAACACGATGTTTAACATGGCATTTTGTGTTGGTCAGCATTCTTGATATCGTTTAATTGGAACAGAGAATTCAGCGAAAATGCAATGTTATACCTAACATCATATGACATCATGTTATCTTTCGTAACAAGTGTAACTGATAAGTATCAACAAGTTTCTTAAATAGTCAACTGGAATAAAATCTAGAATATAATAATTAGTAATTATTCATGCTAAAACCTCGTAGAGGGTGTGAAGTGTAACTTCACAACATCTCCCCCCTATTTTTGAAAATTGTACCTAGGATTAGTGCAATTTTCTGCACGCCCCTGACTTTCTTCAACTTCAACTTGCATATCCCGATCGTCAACATTTTTACGATTTGTCGCGTCTTTCTGTAATGCAATATTTCTAAAGTATCGTTTCGCTTTCGGTACGAAAACATACAACAAAACACCGAGGATGAAAATGATAATCAGCAAATACGTGAGAATATTGTGTAAGGTTATGAATTTCAAATGGAACATCTCATCCGTATCATTATGTTGGAATTCTAATGAATTTATATCCTGACTTATTTTTGCAAGAACATTTAAGTCATTTGATTCGACTATAGTGGGTGCATTCAATTTGGAAAAATCACTAGATTGTAATAGGCTAATATTGAAATTTATTTCTCTCTTGATATTTAGAGGAGGTACATAACTAACTGACAATTCACTTGAAAACTGCTGATGTGGATTTAGTATCATAGTTTTTGTGTACGCCGAACAAATTGCTTGCAGCTGAATTATTCCTGTATAGTGTAATTTCAAGGTTATGCGTTGTTTACTTTTTTTACAATTTATATCTACATATTCTTCGATGGGTACGGCATATAACCAAGAATTTGAATTTGCTAGTTGAATAAAAATTGGGTAATCTAACTGAATTATCCTTCTTTCGCATGATTTTGGAATATCAGTGGATGGTATGAACAGATTTGATTCACAGCCACCATGAAGATGTACTAATAGAATCGGTTTTCTTTGTTCGCAAACGAAAGTACTATGAATTGGAGATTTGCAAGCTGATAGTTCGATTTCATCCATCATAAAATAGTGCTGTTTGATAGAGTCGATTATTAAAAATGGTTTTTGAGGCATGATGAATGCATATTTATTTTCGGTTATTTCTGTAGGAAGACTTGAGAGTTTCATGATGTCATAAACACGAGCTTTAACTAATGGTATCAAAATTAAGAATGCTATTTTGTCATTGTAATAGAATACATTGGTTTCAACTAAATTGAATAACACATGAGTATTCTCAACTAACGGACTAACAGGGAAATTTAATCCATCCATATAGTTGTGAAGATTTGAGAGTTCTTGAATTAGTTTGATAGGACTTATTACCAATGGATGAAGTAAACCTCTTATAGCATACATCACTACATCTAAAAGATTATCTTGTTGCATTTTGAATGTCATCTGAATTAAATTATAAATGTTCACCAACTCATTTATTTTCGAAGTAACTTCTAGTTCAAAATCTATCCTACTCTGGTTATTACTAAAATTATTCAGTATATCTTGGAAATCATTTAACCTATTTTCTAACGTTTTTATATCTTTCTGAAATTGAAATACAGTTGAATTTGTTGCATAAACAGTACCTTTTACTATAGACATTTGTTGTTTCAAAAGTTCTGCTAAGTGATTTTCGTTCACTTTCAATTTCTGAATTTGATTATCATAATATTCAGCATCTTCCGAAACTAAAGTTCCGAATAAAGTTTTGGAAACTGTTCCTATCACATTAATTAATCCTCTTTTGTAAATTTTTCTTGAATGATTATTTTCTACGCCTAACATTTCCATTATCAATTTGTCTTTAGTTTGAATATTATTTATTGAGTATTTAATAGCGATATTGAAAGAATCACACTCAGTCGCTTCGACTCTATACCTTTTAGCCATATTACAAATATTTTGAATTTCTTTACTGTAAAAGTTGAGTGATTTGAATTCATCGTAATAATTTTCTAGTTAAATATGTTAATAATTTCCATTTATCATTGAAAAGGCTTAGTTGTCCAATTTTTTCGTAATGAAGACCAGGACTGCTTTCGATGGGAGTGATATTATAATACGTACTTGGGGTATTATTGGCTCGGGAGGTATAAAATATAACATGGATAAGGCTCCAATAAAACATGAACTTGAGGGAACACATTACTAATGGGATTTCTGTAACAAAAAGGAATCATTTATTTGGGATTATTTTCGATATTAGTCATTAAATCACTTTAATCTATTCATGTGAATTTTGGTGGGTTTACGCTTAATCATAATGGTACAGTTTACGTCGGAGTCTATAGATATAACTTCGTACGGCCCTGTATATAACGGTTGTAACTTTTTCGTTTTTCCTGTGATAGTTGATTCATTCTTTAGTAAAACCTTGTCTCCTGCTTTGATATCTAGTAATTTTATGTTTTCGTCATAATAATCTTTTGAAATTTGTTTTTTCTTGTTAATAGTTTCTCTAGCTATTTCGTGTGAATGTTGCATGCGTGATTTCAATTCATTATAGTAATCATCGTAGCTGTAAAGTATTTCAGGAGATTTTGTTAAAGCTGAAGGAATTTTGGCTCTATGTCCGTAAAGTAACTCGAAAGGAGTGAAATTAGTCGACGTGCTGGGAGTAGTGTTGAAAACGAATGTTGCAAAAGGCATAAATTCGTCCCAATTGTTCATATCCTTGTTGATGTAGTTTCTCAAATATTCGACAAGAGTTCGATGTGATCTTTCTAAACTACCGTTACTTTGAGGATGAAAACTAGTACATTGAATTTGTTTAATTTTCAATAAGCGGCAAGTCTCCTTGAAAACTTCGCTAAGAAAATTTGTTCCTTGATCGGTAACTAAAAATGTAGGCGTACCGTATTGGCAAATGATTTTTGTCGTGAAATTATATGCTATTGTGTTTGCTGTCTGGTTTGGAATAGGAATAGCAATGGAAAATTTTGATAAGTCATCTTGGAATGTTAACAGGTACTTATTGTGATTTTCTGTCTCGTTGAGTGGTCCAACTATGTCTAAAAATATCTTTTCGAACGGTCTGGTAGAAGTCGTAGTTACGGTCATGGGTAATTTGGTTTTTCGCGAATTTTTGTTCTTTTGACATTTTTCACAGGTTCGGATGAATTTTTTGATATCCTTGTACATTTTGTGCCATTTGTAGTACTGTTTAATTCTCTCGTATGTTCGTTGGAGTCCTTCATGTCCTCCTAAAGGATTAATGTGATATTCTATCAAAATTTTGGTTATTTCGTCCTGAGTTAAGTCTTTTTTTACGTTGTCATGACATATTTTGATCTTGATTTTTGTACTTTTGAAGACATATCGTAGCATTATTCGTATAGCTTCAATTTTTAAGTGTTCATTAGCAATCAATTTCCTTGATATAGCAAGTTTTTCGATTTTGTGAGATAAACAAAACTGTTTCAAGTTCTGTAACGAAATGAAGACGTCTTTGTAATCTGCTTTATTAAATTTAGAGTCTTTTATGATGAGATAGAGAAAATATCGTCCATCTGAATTAAGATATGCGATTCCGTGTAAGTTTTGTCCTTGAGAGGTTAGTTCGAGTTCGCTGTCACGATAGTCTGGTAAAGAGGTGAATGTTCTGTCGGTGAAATGAACAATATCATCTTCGATTGGACATTCGTCAATGCTTACGTCAGTATCAGTAATATTTGGGTTATTTATGATTTTCGTTTCGATTTCGGTCAAATATTTTTCATATGTAGAGTCCGGTTCTATAGTTATAGTACGTATTCGAGATAAGCAATCAGCATTTGTATTTTGGATTCCGCGTTTGAATATTATCTGATATTCATATTCTTCTAAACGTAGTCTGAATCTGGTGAGTCTGGAGGAAGGATTTGAATGGGAAAACAGATATGTTAGAGGCTTATGATCCGTCACAATTTTAAACTTCTTTCCAAAAAGATAAGGCCTAAAATGTTGAACTGACCAAGTTATGCTTAGAAGTTCACGTTCAATGGTGGAATAATTTTGTTCTGCCTTATTAAGTGTTCTACTTGCATATGCTACGGGTAAATCAGAGCCTATTTCACCTTGTGAAAGTACAGAACCAATAGCATATTGACTAGCGTCTGTGGTTAAAATAAATTCAAGTTCAAAATTCGGGAATTGTAGAATTGGCGGACTAATGAGTTTTTCCTTGAGCGTGGCAAATGCATCATCACAAAGGGGTGACCAGTGAAATTCCACTTTTTTTTTCAATAAATTGTTTAACGGATATGCTAATTTTGCGAAATCGGGTATGAATCGGCGATAATAGGATGCAAGACCAAGGAATGCTTTTACATCTTTTTCATTCTTTGGAACTGGGAAATTTTTCACAGACGAAACTTTTCCTGGGTCGGGTTTGACGCCATGTTCCGTGATAATGTGTCCCAAATAATTTATTTCTTTACGTAGGAAAGCGCATTTACTTGGCTGTAATTTCAATTGATTTTCGCGTAATCTGCTGAATATATCGATTAGTTTGTTATTGTGATCGTTCAGTGAGTTTCCGAATATGACAATGTCATCCAGGTAAACAAAGCATTTGACACCCTGTAATCCTGTCAACACATTTGACATTAATCGGGAAAACACAGAGGGAGAATTTTTTAACCCAAAGGGAAGGCGTTTATACTGATAGTGACCATAAAAAGAGAAAGCTGTCAATGGTTTAGTTTCATCGCTAAGTGGAATCTGATGAAATCCGCTAGCTAAGTCGATAACTGAGAAGTATTTGGATTTACCTAGACTATCAATGATTTCGGTTATATTTGGGAGTGGATAAGCATCTGATTCGGTTATGTCATTTAATTTCCTATAATCTACTACTAGTCGCCAACGTTTGTTTCCGTCTTTATCTGGTTTTTTTGGAAATATAAGTATAGGAGAGTTGTAAGGAGAGTGGCTTGGTTCAATAATGTCATCGTCCAGAAGTTTTCTAATTTGACTTTCAATTTCACCTTTTTGATGCTCCGGAAGCCTGTAAGGTTTAACGTAAACAGGTTTTTTAGAACTGAGTGGGATTGAATAGGTAATAGCGTCGGTACATGTCAGTTTATCACCTTCTAAATGAAATAGATCATTAAAATTTTGGCAAATTTGTAAAATTGACTCTTTTTCTTTGGAATTCATATGATTTGTATCAATTTGAGCTTCAAGCATTGCAATTCGTTCACGTTCGTTAGAATTGGTGAAGTTTAGAACTTGATAATTTTCAAGATCATCAAAATCTAGATCTAGATAGTTGAAATTGACTGATTCTTCATTGGAATTCATGAGACTAATTGTACAAATACCATTTTTCGGTTCTACTATACAATTACTGGTATATAGTCCAGGCTTAATTTCTTTATTTAAACAAAGCATATGTTTCGTTAGTTTCGTATGCATTCTTGTGAATATTTCGGATCTTGGAGGCACTACAATATCATAAGGACTGGTTAACTTGAAAGAAAACGTCAAATTTTCGATAGGTATCGTTAAGAGTGACGTTTCGTAATTGATATTTGCCTTAAAATTTGATAAAAAATCTTTTCCTAGAATTCCTTGAGTAGTTATTGCAAAATCATCAGGAACGATATGAAAAATTTGAATTATAGTTATGTCATCTGACAGTTTTATCTCACCAAAACTTATACCTATGGATCTCACACACTCATTTGTGATACCTTTGATTTTGATTGTTTTCTCAGTGTAGACTAATGCATCATCTTCAACTTCACCGAGTTTGATTAAACTTATATCGGACCCTGTATCTAATAGTAAATTAGCGGATTTTGTCATTGAGAGTAGTAGAGGTAGATTTACACAAGATGAATCGACATGTTCATTTGAGATTGTGAATACTTGGAAATCATCATTGTTTACTTCGTGATTTTTATATGAATTAGATTGAATTTGAGGTGCTGTATTTTTATTCATGTTAGTGTTCATGTTTCGTGCTGAGTTGATAGTATCGCTGATAGTCGCACTGCCGTTGTTGGACGTACTCGGCCCTAGATCGTTTCCCTGATGCCGATTTTTTACGGAACTGTTTTCTGCATGATTTGAGTTTTCATAGCGATTTCTAGAATCTGAATTTGAATTCGAGCGATAGTTAGGCTGGCGGAAATGATTATTTTGATTTCGTTCATTATTATATTTTCGCTTACGACATTCATCTATTGTATGCCCGGGTTTTCTACAGTATCTGCATTCTAATTGGATGTTGTTGACGTTTGCTTCGGATTTTATGATAGGATTTCGGGATTGATGATTTGGATAGGAAGGAGTGGTTCTGAAATTTGAATTAAAAAAGCATTGATCGGTCGTGTGATTATTTCTACCACATTTGAAACATTTGACTCTTTTAAACTCTTTATCTCTAGGATAATGAGAATTTTGAAGATTTCGCACACTTTTATAATTTCGCTCTTCTTCACAGGCAGCTTCTATAGCTTCCGTGAAATTTCCGAATCGACTGGCTTTTATGACTAATTGAATTGGACCCCTAAGTCCTTCGACAAATGCCTTCAATGCAGATTTTTTATTTAAATTTTCAATAACGTTTTGAGCTTGTTGTCCTTCACTATCAATACATGCGTCTGTTAGGTCTAGAGTTAATCGTTCAATTCGATTTGCAAAACTCCGAACATCTTCATTAGGATATTGTCTAGAGTTTGAAAGTTCTGTTTGAATTTGCGCGATTGTCCGTCGTTCAAGGTACTGATTTTGCAAAATGTTTTTAAAAGCTGGCCAATCATTTATAGTTTTGTATTTGATAATGTTATACGCTGTGCCTGACAATTTAGCTTTGTAATATTTAAAAACATATCTTGTTGAGCTCTTGTAGTCGTAGTTCCCCATACAACATCACAGCATGAAAGGAATTTATGTAATTTTTCTCGGTTACCATCAAACTCCGGAATCATTTTAAAAGCGAAATCAGAATTGAATGCCATTTCTGGGATGTTATTTGGAATTTCTACGACTGGAATTTCTAGTTCGTTTTCTGTTTCATCAACCATAAGAATTTAGAATTGTCCAAAAAATAAACAAGATATACAATGGTCCAAATTTGTTACCTAATTTAGACGTGAAGAATGTTTTCGTTGAATTTTGCCCGTTGCACACAACTGCACTGCCCAAGAGATCCGGAACGGAGTTGACTTCTTGTAGCTACCCCTGAAGTCTGGAAGTATTCAGGAACTGATGCGCAGCTTCAATAGTTTCTCCTCAAGACGCCGGAACTGATGAACCATAAACTGCACTCACGTTGCTGAGTATCTAGCTACTTTACTAAACCCTATTGAATCCAACGCAACTTTTTCGTAGGTATTCCAACACCAATGAAGCAACAGAAAAACTTTTGCTATTGGCTATTCGCTGGAAATTTAGTACCCCACACCTGACACCACTGTTGTGTTGCGGGTTGGATAGGGTGAGCTAAATGATACTCAGGGTACTGTTGGCTGTGTTTATTCACTATAGGTCACTTGATGTTGATAGTGATGAATACAGGTACAGGTTAGATGTTCGGTGTTACAAGTCTTGTGGCAAAATCCCCGCACTTTGCTGGCTTCCTTAGTTTTATATGCGACGCTTCGTCACAGAAGCGACGCTTTCATGACATCAAATTTGACAAATGAAAATGAAGAATACAATTCTACTAACCAATCAGATTTCACCTGACAACACGATGTTTAACATGGCATTTTGTGTTGGTCAGCATTCTTGATATCGTTTAATTGGAACAGAGAATTCAGCGAAAATGCAATGTTATACCTAACATCATATGACATCATGTTATCTTTCGTAACAAGTGTAACTGATAAGTATCAACAAGTTTCTTAAATAGTCAACTGGAATAAAATCTAGAATATAATAATTAGTAATTATTCATGCTAAAACCTCGTAGAGGGTGTGAAGTGTAACTTCACACAATGGGATGACTTCTTTTCTATGGCTCATTTCAGGGGTTTATTGTCGAAGAGTATATATATACTATAAAGAGTACTCACTCAGCGTATTTATGAATGAACGTGGAAAAATCGACCAATGGCTTCGACCATAAAACAAATAGACCCGCTTATTTACATTTTTTCAAGATCCAAGACCTACAGCTACAAAACTGCATGATACTATAACTGAGAAGGTAAACCCACGCGTATCTTTTATTTCTGTCTCTCTTGCACAGTATACGTCACTCCGTGACAAATTTCTGTTGGCGCTTCGAGGTTAAGCGAACATTTCAGTGCGTTTATCGTTTTAAATTGGGTTTTTTAGTAGTGTCGGTTCGAATAATTTCGCTTACTTTATCTATTTGTTCATTTATCTTCCATACTAAGAAACTATGGTTCATTGTGCTGTGGTGGGTTGTTCCAGTAACAATAATAAAAGATGTAAAACTGCATCGACATGTCGTTACTTCACTGTTCCTTCATCGAAGGAAACTTATTACAGTCTGTGGGGGAAAAATTGCTTCTAGAAGAACAAGTTCAATGTAAAAACAGCCAGAATATGTTTGAAGCATTTCTCAGACTACGACTATAGATTGCAACTGTTAGAATTACCTATTCAGAAATGGAAATTGAAAGATGATGCCATACCTTCCTTAAAAATTCCAATACCATCAATGAATCCAATTGTTACGCAGAAAAAGCGAAGAATTTGAACCATATAGCTGAAAAGGTTGATTTGAGTGAGGAAGTCAAAAACCTCTTTTTTAGATGTAAAATGTATTTCAAAATTAGAATATTGAACAAAACTATCGAAGAAACTTCTACAATACGAAGACGCAAGATGACAAAAATAGTGAAATGAAATGTTGAATTCATTACCATAGATTCTTTGGGATTTTCTCTCTCATTTCAATGCACATTAGCAGAGAAATTCTCTTATAGGTATCGGTAAGTGATCCAAAATTGTTTTATTTTAAATGCATTGACATCTTGGAGTATTTGTTAAATACTGTCTGTAAGTTCTTCGAGGAGGTGGTACATTCATTTTTCAGCTTTTGATGGGATTTTCTCTCCTCGTTTCTAAAAAATAGAGTAGAAGTTATTAAAAATTATTGCAATATATTTGTAGTCAGGACAGATTTAGGATCTGTCCCAAAATGTCACTGCGCTTGAGTGACTTTGTCACTTTTCAGTGTCAAAATCGGAAACATTGAAAAAAGTTTACGAAGAGAAAAATATTTCAATTGTGTTGAGAACGGGAGCAGATTCGTTCCCGAAACGTCCACCAAGATAAGTAGAGGTTTTATTATTATTAAATATATTTGTATTTCCAATTTTTTTCAAAAACAAGGTGTCACTGACCAATAGAGAATTTCCCTTTTAGGTATCTAAAGGTTTAATTTCAAGCGCAGTGACATTTTGGGACAGATCCTAAATCTGTCCTTACTACAAATATATTGCAATAATTTTTAATAACTTCTACTCTATTTTTTAGAAACGAGGAGAGAAAATCCCATCAAAAGCTGAAAAATGAATCTTGGAGTAGATCACTGATCTGCCCTTACTATGAATAGGTTTATTGAAATATTCATCATATTCCCTATTTTTATTTGTAGAAACGAAAAATAAAAATCTAGAGAAATGAACATATCACACCTAGATTAACCTACTCACAGTATTTTTTTCAATTTATTCAATTCGATTTATCCAATTCTATTCAATTTCTTTTATGGTACCTATCTGAAATGTAATTTGTTGAAAAATGCGTTATGTCTATTCGTACAAATGTATTTACCTTCATGCATGGTTTGATGATCATTTTGTGAATTGTGTAACAGTGTTTCAATTTCCAATACAAATATTTATATTAAATACAACTTTGTCTACTTGTGTTTTATTAGACTCATGACCCAAATGTTCAAAATTGTGGCCAATATAATTACCACTATTGTAAATGCACTTGATAGTATTCACTTCACTTGAAATGATTGATGAAAGTCAGTTGCGAAATATATATTTATTATAATTTATTTCTGAATGAATGCTCACGAATAAAACAATTATTCACATAAAAAAATAGTTCTCAATGATCTTTCTGTTTTGAAGAACGTCATGAATGTTACTCCTTCAATTTGATAATAATAATAACTTTATTGCTTCTCAAACAAGTATACAGCAATGAGTGTATGAGAGTTAGTAATGATAATGAGGAAAATGAATGAAATGGTTTTGAAGAGTTTCAACACCTAGAAATGAAATACAATATCACGAATAATCACAATTATTCGTTCAAAATGAATAATCGTAACCTGAGTATATTCCAAATATATTCAGAAATGATTCTGACATCAGTGATTGTTATCTGTTTTGGCATCCATACATGTTTCCAAATTCCTTAGACATGAATCAGATTGCTTCATGACAGGGTATAGATCCATAATACTATACTATAACTATATATATACTATAACTGAGAAGGTAAACCCACGCGCATGTTTTATTTCTGTCTCTCTTGTACAGTATACGTCACTCCGTGACAAATTTCTGTTGGCGCTTCGAGGTTAAGCGAACATTTCAGTGCATTTATTCCTATTATGCATTAATATTTCCTATTTTTATTTTTAGAAACGAAAAAAATCTAGAGAAATGAACATATCACACATCGATTAACCTACACACAGTATTTTTTTTTCAATTTATTCAATTCGATTTATCCAATTAGATTCAATTCCTTTTATTATGGTACCTATCTGAAATTCAATTTGTTGAAAAATTTTAAACCCATTATTCCTTATTAGATGCGTTATGTCTATTCGTACAAATGTATTTACCTTCATGGTTTGATGATTATTTTGTGAATTATCTAAATACTTGAAAATAATTGCACTGATTATGATGGTGTTACAACAGTGTTTCAGTGTTTTAATTTCCAATAAAAATATTTATAATTAATACAACTTTAATTTACTTGAGTTTTATTAGACTCATGCCCCAAATGTTCATAATTGTGGCCAATATAATTACCACTATTGTGAATGCACTTTATAGTATTCACTTCACTTGAAATGATTCATGAAAGTCAGTTGCGAAATATATATTTATCAACTAGTGGATATTTCATTATTATTATTTATTTCTGAATAAATGATCACGAATAAAACAATTATTCACATAAAAAAATAGTTCTCAATAATCTTTCTGTTTTGAAGAACGTCATGAATGTTACTCCTACAATACCTATGAATGAATTATTTGAAATTCAGAAAATATCCAGGGGAATAACTCATTTTGTTGTGTTCATTTTTATCATTTTATATATTTCGATGATTGGAATTATAATTGCACTAACATTAAAACTCCAAAAACATTGTTATTCGATAATTCGTCTGATCAAATATATGAAAACCCGTGTTATTCCGATTGCCGCCAATCGTATTTGTCACGTAGTGACGTCATGCGCAAAGCGGTTCAAAACTAGAACCTCGAGTGATCATATCTCTCCTCGTTATAGTATTAGATCGGACAGTCAAAAATTAAATGGAAAAGTGTTTCATTTTTATTGCAAACACATTGTACACATTTCTGATCAGGGTCAATAGAGTATGCAATTCCGTTCAAAGTGAATTTAAGTTTAAAATGATTAGCCATACGTAGTTGGGAGAGAGTGCAGGTGACCTGGATGGGTAGTTTCAATAATAAATATGTGCTTGTGTCCTTGGAAGTATGAAATAAATTGTAAATATACATAAAGGGGAAACGGGATGTTAATGAACAGTCTGAATTATGCAAGAATGTATAATATTTTGAGTTTCTAAGATTGACACAAGTCGTCTTTCCAGACAAACTCTCCCCCAATTTACTTACGTATGTGTACTTGCCAGTGAAGTACGTCCATTTAAAGCAGAGAACGAATTATTGACCATGAAGTCAATAAGGTGCCGTCCTCTAGTATTTAATGTTGAATCTAGACTTGAACGGTCTAAAAATGAATTTGAGTCTTCAATTATTTCGGAAGGCACGACACCTATATCTGCAATGCTACAGTTGAAGTCTCCAGCGATTATTATCATCGTGTCGATATATTTTTCCATGAGCTCCGATAGAAGAATTTGGAAAACATCGAGTATATATGCCATTTTCAGTGAAGGTTTAAAGTAAATAGTACAAACAATAAATTCGAATTCAGCTATACAAAATGAGCAAATGAGACAAAATGATGATTTATGTAATGTAGTAACAGAAAAACAATCTCTGTAATAAATACAAATGCCCCCACTTGGTCTTCCTAGCGATTTTTCCTTGGTTGCATTCGATGTTACGCATTTAAGATCAAATGAAAATTCAAGAACAACTGGGACATCGGTAGAAAGCCAAGCTTCGGTGAGACAAAGAATATCACAATCATTATTTTCTTCAAGAAAGTTGAAAATATTTGAATGACCGTGACAGTTCCAAAAGGTCAGTAAGAGTTTTTTGATGACACTGAACGTGATTCAGTGATTTCTGTTAAATTGGAAATTCGTCTTCTTCACGATGTCTTTTATGAGAAACGGGAATTATTGTAGGTTGGCCAAAACTAAATTTCAACGTCAGATTTTCACCATTAGATTTTCTCTGTTCCAGTTCTCGATAAGTTTGTGCAATGACCTCTCTCTGCTTCGGAGTATAATCAGCTTTCATTTTCAAATTCGGGAAGGCATTTAATTGGACTTCGAATTTCTTCGAGAGGATTGCAATAGCATCATCACGATATGAAATTTCAGCCTTCAAAGGCCGTGTTCGACCAGTGAGTTTACCGAGCCTCATTATTTTGATAGGTTTCGGGGTATTTGAAGGAATGATATCGGTTAAGATTTCAGAAAGAGCCATCGAATCATCAGTCGATTCATCCAGGCCGTAGATGATGATATTTTTCTCACGCAGATTTCTAGCAGCAAATTCTGCATACATGTTAGATGGTGACATAGTATCCAATTTTTGTTCAAGCTGGTGATATTGGAGATGCATCCATCAATCTTTTTATTTTGTTCCGTTAATAAAGCTCGGATTTCGCTCATGCCATTGGTGAGGATATTCAGTTGAGCCACCAACAACTGGAACTGTGGATCTTGCAATGATCCGCCACTGGAGTTTGATTCTACTTGATTCATCTTTATCAGTTGCTATATGCTTATCTTCAGCAAAAAATGAGAGAAAAACCAGACAAGTATTTTGAATCACTGTCGATCGAAAGCAATGGAAATTAATCAATGCAGTTACTTCATGAAATATCAGATCAACAAACAATGATATCGAAATAATTCAGGTATTGACAAATCAGCAAAGTCTTACTTGTGCAGTTCGAAAATCACTTGTTAGAGATCACTTTGTCATGAATGTTACTCCTTCAATACCTACAAATGAATTATTTGAAATTCAGAAGATATCCAGGGGAATAACACATTTTGTTGTGTTCATTTTTATTATTTTATATATTTCGATCATTGGCATTGTGATTCGACTAACATTAAAACTCCAAAAACATTGTTATTCGATAATTCGTCTGATCAAATATATGGAAACCCTTGTTATTTCGATTGCCGCCAATCGTATTTGTCACGTAGTGACGTCATGCGCAAAACGGTTCAAAACTAGAACCTCGAGTGATCATATCTTTCCTCGTTATAGTATCATGACAAGACTGAACTGATTGATTGTGATACGGCCGACTGATGTACTTGGTGCTGATGTGCCACTTGTTTCCTTTTGATGCCCAATTTCATTTGTTTTCAACAATAATTCGTGTTGAATTTTGAATTGATATCAAAATTCGCCATGAAGAAAGCTCAGAACTTGGGGATGCCAATTCAATTATCAGTTTTTATTGTTTTTTTCCACGATTATTAGTCTACGAGTAACAACGACAACGCAGCATTTCATTGATGATTATCCGTCTCTTGCCAGTCACGTCATCAGCGTACTATATTGCAGCGAACGCGTTGTTGCCGAGAATTTTGTTGTTCTTTCAAGTGTTTATATATCAATTTTGAAGTGTTTCATCAGTTTACAGACAATGAAGTGAAGTTTTAGTGTTTGGTTGGAAAATATGGATGGAAATATGGAAACAGTGTGATCGGTCGATAGTTATTGGCTCTGGAAGGGTCAGAAATTGGCTTAGGGATAACAATGATTGTTCCTCTCTTCCAAATATCGGGAAAGTAATGGTTATTAATGCAAAATTCGAATGTTTTCAAAATGTTGAGGTGTACATCGTAATCAAGTTTTTTCAGGATTGCCCATGGTATGTTATCAAATCCAGGGGCTGAGTCCCATTGATTGTGTAAGATACTGAAATATTCCTCTTCATCTATTTCAAGTTCGTGATTCTCTGCACTTTTCTGTGTCTGAGCTATATACTTGTCTGTTTCCTTCTATAGTTGCGATTGTATTGAGGGGTTTGTATGAGGTACATTTTTTAATTTTCTTCCAGTAATTTCGTTGTTGCTGTTTATTTATTTCTTCGCATGTTTCCAGCCCCCTGCTCTCTCTGTATTGCTGGATTAATTTCTGAATAACCTTATTATACTTGTTGATTTGTTGTTTTATAGGTGGTTCAGGGAATGTTCTATATTCACGATACATTCTTCGTTAATTTTTGTTCAAACCAATCATGAATGGAGGTAGTTCATGAAGGTAATATTTAATATTCACCTTAGGCGAGCTTCTTCAAGCCTTTCATTGAACACTTGAACATACTCCCTGCTAATTTCTTGCTGGCTGCTTATAGCCCCTAACATGTCTTCATACAATTTCTCGATGTTGCATTTGTTGTGATTAATTTTATATTCAATTTCCTCAGGAATGTCTCTGTCTAGGTCAATGCTCAGCTGGATTACTAGGTGGTCTGAGCCCAGATCTGTCAAAGTTTCGACTTTCGTAATACTATTTTCCAGATTGTTGGTGTACAATATTTTATCTGGGGTGCTGCCTGGATTGTTTTGCATCAGGGAAGTAGGTGTTGTTACAACTTTTTTTGAAGTTCTGTCTATTTCGATGTACAAACGTTGCATACTTGCACAATGCTGCTTTGTTGAAGGTTGTATTTTCAATGCCAACTGATGTATGATGTACATATATTAGGAATTCATGTAGTTTGTCTTCTTTATATCGTATGGAGAAATGTAATGCTTCACTCAGTGGGTTGTTTATCTGGGGTGCATTTTCTTTTTTCATTTGTAGCATGGGACAAACTTGTATCAGACTTCCTCCTCTGGCATTATCATCCGTGTAACCGTTATTTATAGTATTCCAGTTACGGTAGCATGTGTTAGTGTTCTCCTTAGTTTTTGTTTCAACAAATAGAGAGCAGTTCATTCCGTTTTCTCTATGGAGTGGTTTATTGGGTGTTTTTTCGAGGAGTAGCTGTTTATGTTTGCATAAAGGATATTAAGGAGCTTGAATGATGATCCAAGATATTGCTCCTTATATAGGTTCAGTTGGAGAGGAAGAGTTTGGAATGTCCAGGTCAAACATGAAAATGAATGCTCTATTACCTCCGGGAAACGTAACTTGCGTGTCAATGTTGTATTCTCTTATAAATCTACGGTTCAGTTTTTGGATTAGCTCTTGTCTATTGTTGTTCTTTGGTTTGTTGAGTTTGCGAATATAAATGTTAACAATGTGATCATGAATGGTGATATTAGTGTGGATTTTTGTGCCTTTTTTTGCTTTACGTGTATATCCCGCGAAGGTTTGTTCAAGGGTTTGATAAGGGCATTAGGAATTCCTTCAGTTGGTCTTGGGGCATTTGAATGCCCAGTCTTGATGGTCAGGAGCCCCGCATGCATTGCACTTGGCTGGAAGGTTTGACGAACATTTGGAAGTTGCATGATTACCGTCACATTTGCTGCACTTCAACTGAGTGGTACAATTTTCTGTTCCATGGGTGAACTGAAGGCAACGGTTATATGGTATTGGGGTTGGAAGAGGAGGGCTGCTGACATATATTAGATAGTGTTGCTTTTTTAAGTAGAGACCTTCATTCAACACTTTCTCGTGAACTTGAATACTGGGGTTGATGATTCTAATGAATGAGGTGGGTTTTCCTGTTGCTCTTGATACAATACGTTTGCAGTATCTGTGTTCTAAGTTCAATTTTGTAAGGTGTTCGCTGATGTCAGAGACTTCGATTTCCTGTCCAACATTTTTAATTACTGCAGAATAGGATGCTGGTGCTGGTTGGTCGGAGCTAGGACCATGCATTTTGGTTTGTGTTTCTGAGTAGGTTTCTATAATTTCTCTTAGTTTCAGTTAGTCTCAGTTTCTTGATAATAGTCCTCCAACTGTTTGTTTTCAGCAAAAATCCTTTTTTTGTTAGTATGATAACATCATTTGTATTTGGTTGCTCTTTCTACCAAATATCTGCTAGTTGGATCCTTGTCATACTTTTAGAGTAGCAGTTTATACAGGGTGTCCCAACGAAAACTTTCCACACGGATTTACTGGGAAATGACAAATTATTTTCGGAAACGCTGAAACACGTCGATTTTGATTTCTAGGGGGACACATGTCAGTGATGAATTTAGTCACGCAACTTCATCCCCCTGACAGGGGCGGCTACCCCATTGCGAATCATCATAAGGAACTTGGGTCGAGTGATACATCACCTGGAAGCTCTCTTCATTCTCTAACCAAACGTTTATTATTTTTTCAAAATCGAATGACTGGTACTTGAGATTAGTGTGGTAATAGGTTTAATTTAGATAATCAATATCGTACCTGTTCTTATCGAAATTCAATTTATAAATTGCTCGAAATGAGCCCCTCCTACCGCCGTACAATGATAAAGTCTGCTTTCGAAACTATTACGAACGTTTTCCAATACTTCTGGAGTTATGCTGCCGCACTCGTTTACAATTCGACCACGTAGATCCTCTAGTGACTCTGGCGGAGTGGCAAAAACTTTGCTTTTGAGATACCCCCATAAAAAATAATCCAACGGGTTGAGGTCCGGTGATCTAGCTGGCCACTCAATAGGTCCTCGTCGCCCTATCCAATGATTGGTACATCGTTCATCCAGAAAGTTTCTAACCGCTACTGCATAGTGAGGTGGTGCTTTATCTTGTTGAAAATGGAGATTGTTTGCCGAATAATCTCCATCGTTTTCGATAATATCCGTTATCATGGGATCGATGGCATTCTCAAGAAAGTGTAAATACATTATTTGTCCATTCAAATTACCATCTATAAAAAGTGGTCCAATAATACCAAGTATCAACCTGATACTTGGTTGAAATATCTTCGCAATTAATAGTCCCAGCCTGGCTACTTACTTTGTTTTGACTAATTTGTTTTCGTTTTTCTTGGGGTGACTGGGTTCCCTGACCGGATGGGATGTTGCCATTGTCTATCTGTCCACTCATTGAGTCTTAAAATAGTAAATGAATTGAATTTGAATAAGAACAGGTAAGATATTGACTAATTACATTGAACCTGTCAACAACACTAATTTCAATTACCATCCATTCGATTTTGAAAGAATTATACACGTTTGGATAGAGAATAAAGAGAGCTTTCAGATGATGTATCACTCGACCCACGTTCCCTATGATGATTCGCAAGGGGTAGCCGCCCCCGTCCGGGGGATGAAGTTGCTCGACTAAATCCATTACTAACATGTGTCTCCCTAGAAATTGAAATCGACCTGTTTTAGCGTTTCCGAAAATAATTTGTCATTTCCCAGTAAATCCGGGTGGAAAGTTTTCGTTGGGACACCCGGTATAGTAAAGGAATTCAAACTCCTTTTTTGATATTTCTTGCATTTCAGCCGAGTAATTCACATGTTGGTTTCTTGTTTTTTGTTTTTCTATGTTTGTTTTGTTTGGGTTTTTGTATGTTGATTGTTGGAGTATTAGTACTGGGGCCTGATACTAATATTATGTTTGTAATCTCATCTTGAGACACTTTCTAGTTTTTATTTTTCTTCTCACTTCTTTCCACCCTCCATTGTCTTCTACTTCCATTTCACAGTAACTTCCATCACTTTCAGATTCCATTGTTTGCTTCCTCTAGCGATTGTACTATTTATCACAGATCTAAACCAATGTATGTCTTCACTCTTTGACTATTACACTGCGACTCGTAAGTATCATTATTACAGATTTTGTCATCGAAAAAGTCTTCAATTCTGCTACATAAAAAAGGAAACTGTTGAGTGAATATCAACCTCATTTTTATCTTCACTCACAAAAGGGTCGACAGCCCCAGAATTTCCACACTTCACAAAACCATTTTTCCATTTCATAGTTTGTCTTTCCATGTCTTTTATAAACCTTCAATCTTCTCATTCCTAATTTTGTTTCAACAAGTTCATTTTTGCGTGTACACAAAATCTCTGAAATAACATTTTCATAAATGATCATGCCAAAAGAGTGAGTCCCAAATAAAAGATACTGAAAAATGAGAAACTTACCAATCATATCTAGAAATTCAGTTGTGTCTCCACTTTTCCGATTTTGTTTTTCTTCTCTTGTCTCTTGAACATTCCTTCTGTCTATTATAATATGTCCGATATATAATATGTCCCAAAGCTGATATTAAGTCATAAAAAATATTCATAAAGAAATTCTGTGACAAGGATGTGTATAAATGGTATATTTTTCATCAGGTCTTAGTCATACTGTTCCTCCTACTCTTCCATGTGCTATGGAATGGATATTTTCCATTAAAATTGCTTCTGATGAGAAAATGTATCTGACAAAAGATTTCTTGCAATTGTAATTTTTCATAGACTCCTGTTCTTTTTCCATATTTTCCAATATTGCCTAAAATGAAAAAATGTTTGTTGAACTAATAGTCACAAAATGTGAAATCAATAACTTACCATATTTCAGAGTAATGAAGAGTATCCATTTCGATAATAAAAAATTACAATGATCATATATAGGGCCATAATGACATGTATTTACTGCCTTTGAATTGATCGAACCATTGCTGGATTTGTGCATTCTCCTTCGATGTAGCCTTCAGATCTGCTGTATAATCTTGACGAGCCACATATCTGTTTGCATTTGACAGTCAGATTTTCCAACATATATGTCTGTGTTCCAGCATTCACCTCATCTAAATCAGTTTGCATACCAAGCTTCTTATTTTTTTCCAGTATTTTGCCTACCATATCAATGTCAATGAAATTTACAAGTTCTATATTTTCATCTCTGAAATAGAAATGCTCCTCGTATAAAGATGTAGTTGCCTAAAATATGATTTGAAATAATCATTTTTACGCAAATATTTTTCAAAATGCAAACTGCATTTTATCATACTGCGATACAGTTTCACATAATTCAATTCACAATAAAGATGGCGACTATCCTAATCTTATTAAATTTTCATGCAAAATGTCAACAATTTGGTGGCCACTTTGGAGATGCTTGATGCCGGCAATCACGTGAACAATCCATCACTTTTGGAGCAGCTTGTTGCGAAGCTTCCTAGTGGATTGAAACTGACTTGGGGACAAGAACTCGTGCGGCAAAAAGGTAAAGCCAACGTGAAAGATTTCGGACGATGGGTCAATGAGATTTCATCTGCAGCTTATTATGTAAGTCCTCCTACTTTTTCTTATTCTGATTATGGAAGGAAGCTCAACAGTCAATCAAATGACTTCAAGAAAACTAAAGGTTATGAACGCTCAGGAAACATAGTATTACATGAAACAGAAAATATTTACGAAAATGAAAAATGTCTTTACTGTGAAAAACTGATCATTCGATTTTTACCTGTCCTATTATGTTGAAAGACTCTGTTGATGATCGTTGGAAAAAGATATTAACACTGAAAGTTTGTTTCAAATGTCTGAAAAAAGGACATTCGAAAATGTTTTGCAAATTTCGAAAAATTTGCGGAATTGATAGTTGTAGAAGACCTCATCACCATCTGTTGCATAAAACCAAACCGATACTTGAAACAGTCCCTGAAACAGTGGACGAATGTTCTTCAGAAATAAAGATTCAAAGAGTCTGTTTCACTGAGTACAATGATTCAAACGTTCTATTGCGAATTGTTCCTGTTAAAATTTTTGGACCTGATAAGTGTTTTGATACGTACGCTTTGTTTGACGAAGGTTCAACGATTTCATTGATTGAAAGTGACATTGCAGAAAAATTACAGGGAAGGAATGAATCATTTTGTATGCAATGGGCGAATGATATTGTACTGCACAATGATGATTCAAAATCAGTTGAACTTCAAATTTCAGGAATGTATGAGAATGCAAAAATTTTCCGAATGACGAATGTAAAAACTGTCAGGAATCTATCATTGCCCACACAAACGATTTTGATGAGTGAATTCAGGAAATATCCACATTTGCGCGATTTACCTATATCAGAAATGCTTAGAGCCAAACCCATTATTTTGATCGGACTGGACGATATAAATCTTACTGTAGCGAAAAAAGTTAGCCAAGGCCCTGATGAAAAAGATCCGATCGCTACCAAAACAAACTTGGGCTGGGTACTACACGGAAATGTTGATACCAGTTCAACGAATAGAACGAGTTTCAATTTCCATGTTTGCAGTTGCGAAAGTGAGTTGAATTCACTAATAATCATTTTCAATTGACTCGTTTGGTGTTTCTGTAACTAATACAAGAATAAATTCAGCAGAACAAAGAGCAATAAGAATTTTAGAAAAAACAACAAGATACATGAAAAGTGAAAATCGATATGAAACTGGTTTATTATGGAAATTTGATAACGTTGCACTTCCTGAGAGTAAATCGAATGCTTACAGTCGTTTGTTGTGTGTGGAGAGAAAGATGTTGAGAGATGAGAATTATTTTCAACGATATTGTAATAAGATGAAGGATTATTTAGATAAGGGTTACATAAGAAAATTGAGTAAGAAGGAAGCCGATTTAGAGAGTAGTAGGACTTGGTATCTTCCACATTTTGATGTCGTGAACCCAAACAAACCCAAGAAATTTCGTTTAGTTTTTGACGCATCTGCGAAAAGTCATGGGATTAGCCTGAATGAAGATCTTTTGCAGGGACCTGATTTCTTGAATTTTCTGCCTGGTGTTTTGATACGATTCCGTCGTTTTGAGTTTGCATTTTGTGGAGATATTGCCGAGATGTTCCATCAAGTGAAGATCACAGCAGATGATAGGTGTTCTCAGCGATCGAGAAAGATTTGAACAAGAGTGTGTTAGACAGGGTATTAGGAATTTGGTGGGATACAAAATTTGATAACATCACCTTCAAATTATTATTTCATAAGGTACCTGAAGATATGATAGCTGGTACAGAAATGCCGACAAAAAGACAAGTCTTGAAATTGGTAATGTCTATTTTTGACCCGGTAGGCTTTCTAATATGGCTCATCATTAAAGGAAGAATCATTTTGCAACAAATTTGGAGAAGTGGAATAATGTGGGATGATGTTATTCCGGAGAGTATTCATCAAAATTGGATTGAGTGGTTGAAAATTGTGAAAACCATTCCTTCCCTCACTATACCACGTTGTTACCTACGTTCACTGCCACATTCCAAGCATCATAAAATTCACATTTTTGGCGATGCCAGTGAAGAAGCATTTGCAGCAGTAGCATATCTCAGAATTGTTTTAGAAGATAATATTGAAGTCGCTTTCATTTCAGCTAAAGCTAGGGTGAGTCCACTCAAACCCATATCAATCCCAAGATTAGAGTTACAGGCTGCTGTCATGGGAACTAGACTACTAAAATCTATAATTTCTGAAATTGATATTCCAATTGCCAAAAGTTATTTGTGGTCTGACTCTAAGATTGTTTTACACTGGATACGAGGATATGGTAAGAACTATAAACAGTATGCTCATAGGGTTGGTGAAATCCAAGAAAATACTTCACTAGATCAGTGGTGACATGTACCCTATATGAATTTAATGTTGCTGGTATCGCAACCAGATCTCGAAATTATTTGAACATCAATGACAATTGGTTCGCAGGTCCTGACTTCCTTTACCGATCGGAAAATGAATGGCCACAAATGATATTCTATTAGATTTCAGGTTCGATTTCAGCAAATTTATTGGGATGATATGATATCATCAAGATTATTTGTGGTCTGACTCTAAGATTGTTTTACACTGGATACGAGGATATGGTAAGAACTATAAACAGTATGCTCATAGGGTTGGTGAAATCCAAGAAAATACTTCACTAGATCAGTGGTGACATGTACCCTATATGAATTTAATGTTGCTGGTATCGCAACCAGATCTCGAAATTATTTGAACATCAATGACAATTGGTTCGCAGGTCCTGACTTCCTTTACCGATCGGAAAATGAATGGCCACAAATGATATTCTATTAGATTTCAGGTTCGATTTCAGCAAATTTATTGGGATGATATGATATCATCTTCATCAGTACTTTCAGATGTTACACGCTTCTCTAAATGGAGAAGATTCGTCAGAGCTACTGCTTGGATATTGAGATTTGTCAAGAAATCGATTGGAAAAATGAGAAAAATCGAAAATGAATTTCCGATTGAATTGACTGTAGCAGAGATACGAGAAGCGGAGAAGAAATGTTTGAGACAAAGCCAAATTGATAGTTTCCAGGACGAAATCCTACAGTTGAGAACTAAAGAGTCAATCGACACGTAAAGTAGAATTTTTCAACTTTCTCCATTTTTGGACAGTGACAATCTTTTGAAAATGCACAGTAGAATTAATGAAGCTCCATGTCTCAGAGAAAATGTTATGAAACCAATCATTCTCGACCCCAAAAACGAAGAGCTAATCCTGACTATCCTAAAATGGGAGAAAATACCTATGATGAGATTGACAGCGGAGGTGAAACCATTCACTCACACCGGCATTGACTATTTTGGGCTGTAATTCGTAACTATGCCTCCCATAGGGAAAAACGGTGGGGAGTTCTATTAACCTGCCTGACTATGAGAGCAATACATTTAGAAATTGCATATTCCCTCACAACAAATAGTACGATAATGGCATTGAGAAGGATGATATCACGTCGTGGTCCCATGAAACATTTGTATTCTGATAACGGAACAAATTTTCACGGTGCTAATGAAGGACTACTGAACTTCAATAGAACTGAAATGGAGATAGAATGGCAGTTCATTCCTCCTGGAACCCCCTACATGGGTGGATGCTGGGAGCAATTAATAGGTTCGGTAAAGAGGATATTGCATGTTACGCTGAAAGAAGAAGCGCCAAAAGATGAGGTCTTGTATACACTCTTTTTGGAAGCAGAATCTATTGTGAACAGCCGACCCTTCACTCACGTCTCAGTTGATCCAGAAGATCTTGATTGTTTAACTCCAAATCACCTTCTCATCAGTCCAGCCACTACTAATCCAACGCCTTTCATCAACACCTTTGAAGATACGAACACAATGGAAGAAAAGTCAACGATTAGCGGAGATATTCTGGTCAAGATGGGTCAAAGAATATCTGCCGACTCTTTCTAAGCGAGGAAAGTGGATAAAAGATGGAAAACCTGTGAAAATAGGAGACATCGTGGTCATACGAGATGGTAATCTTCCCCGAAAATCCTGGCCGCTTGGGAAAATTGAAAAAGTATTTCCTGGAAAAGATCACATCATTCGAGTCATCGATGTCAAAACAAAAAATGGAATATTTCGTCGTCCAGTCACCAAGCTATGCCGACTAGATGTGATTGGTGAAAATTGAACCAATTTCACGGTGGGGAGAATGTTGGAGAAGATTGTATCAGATGAAGATTGTTATATTTATTTTGCACCTTGTATAAAGATATTGCGTTGCCTAGTTAAAAAAAAGAATGAGTAGTTGTTGATTTTGAGAATTGAATTGTTATTGTCACATTTGAAAACTGAAATTGAAAACTGAAAAATTCGATATTTTTTTTTGAATATAAATACTATTTCACAGCCGTTGTCCTTAATTATTATTAGAACGACTTCTACAGTTATTAGCTGCATAATTAACTCCTTCTGACTTAGGTATTATTGGAATTTATAGCAAAAGCTCTCCGAACGTAATAGGCAAAGAAGCAAAACCCCACAAACGCCACTAAGATAATCAAATTCAAACACTTTCACTATCATGTAGTTTCTAGGTTATGTATATACGCACAATCGATAAATTCACTGAAAATATGCAATCCACTACAAAATATATATCAATGGTAGCTTTTGGATGCAGGAGAATCGCTTTTTATCGCTTACAAGGCTTACAATCGCAGTCACTATGTTTACCAAGTATTTCATATAATATTATTGGTCTGCAGACAGATCGTACTCGTACATGATACTATAACCACAGATTAGCCCATATAGTTGGGCTAATCTGTGCTATAACTGAGAAGGTAAACCCACGCTCATGTTTTATTTCTGTCTCTCTTGCACAGTATACGTCATTTCTGTTGGCGCTTCGTCGCTTCGAGGTTAAGCCATGATACTATAACTAGTATAGTATAGTTATATAGTAGTTATAGTATCATGAGGTTAAGCGAACATTTCAGTGCGTTTAATTGTGTTTTTCAGTAGTGTCGGTTCGAATAATTTTGCTTATTTTATCTATTTGTTTATTTATATTCCATTGTGCTGTGGTGGATTGTTCCAGTAATAATAATAAAAGATGTAAAACTGCATCGACATGTCGTTACTTCACTTTTCCTTCATCGAAGGAAACTTGCAGTTTGTGGGTGAAAAATTGCTTTCAGAAGAACAAGTTCAATGTAAAAATATGGCTTGAAAATTTGGCTGGGGTATATTCCAGATTGTGATGATTCATCTTTTTCTTGAACAAACCATTCAACTGAAGGTGGATTACGGAAGCCTACAGTGGAGTTTTTAAGAAAATGTAATGAACTGGACCAAATATTTAACCATTAAAATCAATAAAAATTGGAAAAAAATAACCCGAAGAATTTGAACCATTTAGCTGAAAAGGTTGATTTGAGTGAGGAAGCCAAACACCTCTATTTTAGATGTAAAATGTATTTCAAAATAAGAATACTGAACAAAACTATCGAAGAAACTACAATATGAAAACGTAAGATGACAAAAATAGTGAAATGAAATGTTGAATTCATTACCTTACATTTTTTGGGATTTTCTCTCTCATTTCAATGACTATTGGCAAAAACAAATTCTTATAGGTATCGAGTGATCCAAAATTGTTTTATTTCAAATGCATTGACATCTTGGAGCAGATCACTGATCTGTCCTTACTACAAATAGGTATATTGAAATATTCTTCATATTTTCTATTTTTATTTTTAGAAAAGAAAAAAAGCTAGAGAAATGAACATATCACTCCTCGATTAACCTACACACAGTATTCTTTTCAATTTATTCAATTCGATTTATCCAATTTGATTCAATTTCTTTTATGGTACCTATCTGAAATGTAATTTGTTGAGAAATTTCAATCCCATTATTCTTTATTAGATGCGTTATGTCTATCCGTACAAATGTATTCACTTTCATGGTTTGATGATTATTCTGTGAATTATCTGAATACTTGAAAATAATTGCACTGATTATGGTGTAACAACATTGTTTCAGTGTTCTAATTTCCAACACAAATATTTATATTGATGAAATTATTTTGTAATCTCACAAACTTCCTCCTGTTCATTGGTGTCAATTCAGGATACATTTGGTTGAATTTTCTGCAAGTTCTGGCAATGATTTGATCACATTGTCCGTGTATAATAAATAGCTTCATAAGAACTTCGTTTGAATAATCGATATTCCCGTTCATTCTGGGAGATTTTTTGAAACACTATCAATAACAATTACTGAATTACTCATTGATGTCACCGAACTGTCATGAGTTTGATATTTCCATGGCTATCTAAAACTAACTCTTTCATAAAATTATATTTTTCACAAAAAGCGGCTTTATTGAGAAAACTTGATGATCTAGGTATAGGGACATGCTATGTCATCTTGTAGAATTTTTATTCGTCTTTCAATTTATCGAGTAAAAAACAGTGGGTACCTTTTGAAAAAATGAACTTTTGACCACTTGTATGAACAACGGTTATAATAATAATTTGAGCACGCCCTGTATGATATGGAGGCGACTCCTCGGTGTAAATTGAATACATCATGCCTGTCCAAACCACCACTAGAATATCAACTCTTTATGATTCGAGAGCCCTGATTTACATAAGTTCAATTAGGGATATGTTTTGTATCATATTTAACACAAATTATTTTTCATCTTGAAAACCGATAGAGATAGGTATAGGAATTTATCAACAAAAGAGTATTTTGATAAAAAGGCAATTCTAAAAATTCGCTCATATACGGGGTGATCCATTTAAGAAAATGAAGTTGCTAGGACTTTTTGATAGAAGCGGCAACGTCGCAGTTTCGAAAATATTTTAGATCGATAGAACAGGTGAAAAAATGTAAGATGCGAAATTTACAGAGAAATCCTGCGTTGCGTTCTCCATAAACGTCTAACGTACAATCGACCGTGAGTTACCTTAGTAAATAGACTACAAGAGTTCTAGGACACTTTGACCACTTTTCCCATGTTCCCATAAGAAAATCTAAGGTCAAAAATATCGAGAATGGTCCAAATCACGTGACCTAGCCACAGCCCCTGATTGGTCGACTGCTGACGAGCTCTAACGTGATATTCCCAAGTGGCCAACATTTCAGGACCATACTTATGATACGATATATATATATATATATATATATATATACAGGCATATCATCTCGGTATATCAATCACCCAGCAAATTGGTAGATTCATCAATGGAATAGTGTCCCCATGGCAATGTTCCATCAGTTTCTGGAATTATATATCTCTTATCATCATTCGGTCTGAGATCAATCTCCTCCTGCACGATGGAATGAACTCGATACTTGTCTGATGTGATCAAATTCTGAGTGATAGTTTTATGCTTCCATCCATCCAAACAAACGATGTAATCAGCGAAGGTTATCATCGTTCTCACAACAGACGTCTTTACACCCTTCGCCTTCTTAGTTGTCCCAAGATTTCGCAAAATATCCTCAATTTCGTCATGATCATATTCTTTTTCCACCAGCTCTTCTCGTTTCCTCATGATATAATCTTCTGTAGTATGAATTCTACTTGTGTACAACTTAGATCTCAAGCCCACGTAGTCAATCTTCGGAAATCCATTATTCTCGTCTTTCATCATCCCTAGTACCTTTTTATTGACTTGAGGAATATCATATATATTATTTGCAGGATAATCCGATGTGTCAAAATATAGATGACAGTCCTTCCTAATAACTACATAGGGATCTTGATCAATGATCTCATAAATCAGGCTGTCTGTATCCGTGTACAGAACTGAGCAACTGACATATAGTCGTATTATATAGTCGTAGTATATAGTAAATAGGTTTATTGAGATAGATTTGAAGTTCTCTCAGTTGATCAAACGACAGCATTCAAATTCTCAAACTGTACAGTTCTTGAGCTCAGGTTTGGAAATATATGCCTCAGCTCCATATCTCCCCTCCCATTTTGTTAAAAGTCTGACATCAACCCTCTTCCTGATGTTCTCCATGGTTTTACCAGCGTTGTTCATGAGCTTGAACAGATTTTTTTCAAACTCATTTTTTGCTTGCTTGCGGAGGTCTGTGTTAAGGTCTATGTAAGATTTCAACCATGGTGCTTGCTTGAACTTGAGAACTCGCTAAACTCTCTTCAGCACTAACCCATGTGCTAATGCCTGTCTAAGGGCTCGGTAGTGAATGATGTATTTCTCCTTGGAGCGTAGAGTAGCTAGCAATTTGGTATGCTCGTTCACCGACTTTGGAGTTTTAGGATTGATATGTTGAGGACAGAAGGGAATATCTTTGTTTATCATGGAGCTGTTTAGGATACTCCAAATCCACTTCCAGCATGTAACCTTCGGGTGAGTCATATGCAATTGAAGCAACGTCTATATTTGTACCAACCCACTCGAATCCTCCATATGGTAAATATTGACTCATAGCCCACCCATACTGGTTGTTCACATCGAAATACATCAAGAACGTATTCGACTTGGATGGATCATAGTTGTTAATATATTGGTTGTTTGCCTTGGCTCGTCTTTTCGAGCATACCTGGCTGATACCTCCTCGTATACCTTGCTCAACAAACAGAAACATATCTGAATCAGTGATGAGTTCCAATTCTTGGCCAGTTTTATATGACATTGCATCCCAGGTGAAACCAGGGAGAGTGAAGTAGTGGGCAGGATCAAGATTGTACGTTTTGAGACAGCTAGTACGAAACTGTTCAAATACATCGGCGAGAAGAAGGATATCAGTCATCATATACAGATCCATATACTCTCCCAAGTCTCGACATTTGAGAGTCTGCGAGGGCAGGGCTTATCATCCGATCTGTTGTAGAATGAATCAATTGGGGGCAACAGGGTTTCACTGAAGAGTTCAAACGAGTCAATATAATCATACGGCATGACACCCTTCTTAGTGAGAAGCTGGAATTGATCTCCAGTGAGGCTTTGGAATTGTGATCTCAAATTGGGGAATTTGGTTAAATAGGAGGCCAATTTTCCGAGAGAAGAGTTCATAAAACGGAAGCTATCAACGAATCGGAACTGAATAGAAGTTTCATCAACGTGCTTTGTGAATGATATATACTTCTCCTTTGTTATAGGGAGTAAGTCGATGGCTCCTTTCATTCTGGAGGCAATGTCAGTAATTAGGAAGTTTGCATCATAACCACTCAAAATATGGAAAACCACAGGTACCACGTGACTATCTTTATAATTGATATTACAAGATTCGTGGGCAGCTCCTCTATAGTTATTTTCGGGAATCAGATGATTATGGTCTCTAACTTTCTCATCCTCTGCTCCAAATTCTCGTTCACAAATATGACAATGTGAAGCCCTTCGAAATTCTACTTCTTGTTGTGCAGTCATATGAATATCATAAGGACACCAAAAGACCGTAGTCATATCTTCTGCCAAGCGGGTCATTTCATCAGCAAACCATTCCATACAGCATTCACCTCGATATGAGCGATACAATGAAAGAGATTCGTCGTGAGAACACTTGAAATAATATCCTATAGCAGCAGGAATGTGTTCCTGCGGCTTTTTTTCCTCCAATTCCTTCATGATGGGGTGTATTATATTCTCGAACCATTTGTTGATTTCAGTATTCCTATAGATAGGAGTATTTGAGGTAGTTAAGTATTTATATTCCTTGAGTACGCGATCACCCTTGGTAATATCAAATTCACCGCAGAACACAGCATTGACTTTGACCGCTTCATCTTTTTTGAGGGCATTCTGGACACGTAACCAATCACGTGCAGTTTCCTTCCTGGGTGTTGTAATGTAATGTAATGTAAGAATGTGGGCGGTCTGAGACCTAACGCACTTAGGCCACCTCTCCGGACCCGTTGTGCACCCACAGCTCCTGGGATCGTAAGTCAGCCATGGAGAAGGCCAATTTCGCGGGCGAAAGATACCATTTTCCTTGGCCGAATCTTTTTCACATCCTCTGGGTTCAGGATGCTGCCCCCAAGATGTATTTCCCTTGCTGCTACCACCGCCGGGCATTCAGTGAGGATGTGAGTAGAAGTCTCTTCGTCCTCAAGGCACCATCTACATTCAGGATCTTCTACAATTCCGATCGTGTTGAGGTGTTTGTTCAAGGAGCAGTGCCCTGTCAGGAGCCCCACTACCAATTTCAGCTCTCTCCTGTTCAAATCCAGGAGTGCATTTGTCTGTCTTCGTGACGGATTTCCTATGTGGAGTCTGGACTGCCTCATTCCTGGAGCCTCCGCCCAGCTATTCTGAAATCTCTTCATCAGGATTCCCGCCATTCTAGAATTGCTCCAGGATCGAGTGACCCCCAGTATTGGCTCTGGGCCAATCACTGAGCCCTCCGCACCCTTCCTGGCCAGACTGTCGGCCATTTCATTACCAGGTACCCCTGAGTGACCAGGGACCCACAGAAGACAGACTTTATTCGTCGCTGACAGCCTTTGTAGGCTGTCTATGCATTCTGACACCAGGGAGGAGGTCACTCTGTACGAAATCAGTGCCTTGATTGCTGCCTGGCTGTCAGTGCATATAGTGATTTGCCGGCCATGATAACCCCTTTCTATGTTCTCTTGAACACATGCGAGTATTGCGAATACTTCCGCCTGAAAAATCGTGGCATATTTCCCAAGGGTAAAGTAATGGTCTGCCCTTGGGGATTGCCCAAAGACCCCCGCACCTGCGTTTTCTCCCATCCTAAAGCCATCTGTATACCAGATGATACCCTTGGTGGGTACCATGCAGTGCTTATTCTGCTCCCAGTCCCTCCTTGTTGGAATCGAATTATAGGTGTTATATTGTCCCCTTTTATGCTGAGTGAGGGGCAATCATCAGTCATTTGATTCCAGAGGCGAGAATGGCCGTACGTTCCCTCGCTCCTCCACTGGTTGGAACTTTGCAAGCGAGCGGCGGCCTTCATCGTCTCATGCTCTACACATAGGTTCAGAGGTGGCAGTCCTATTAGAGTCTCCAGTGCCCTTGACGGCGCCGTCCTCATTGCTCCTGTTATCGAGATGCTGGCCAGTCGTTGCTGAATCCTCGACTTGCCTGTCAGTGTTCCCGGCCACCATACGATGGCCCCGTAAGTTATCATTGGCCGTATGAGGGCTGTATACATCCAATAAAGGATGCTGGGCTTGAGCCCCCACGTTCCCCCAAACGTCCTACTGCACGCCCAGAATGCCGCAGTTGCTTTCTGGACCTTCCTCTCGATGTGCTCGTTCCAATTAAGCTTGGAGTCAATAACGACTCCTAGATATTTGGTGGAGCCTTTATACTGCAGGTATTTCGGTATATTGGGTATAGTAGCCCATCTTCTGTATCTCTAATAGGAGGTCATCCACGACGAGGCACCACAGAAGAGGAGATAGCACCCCCCTGCGGACAACCCCTCGATACAACGGCCTCTTTCGAGCTGTTTTGGAGAGTCGCTCTCACTATCCTCTGAGAGAGGAGTGCGTGTATCCATTTTATCAAAATTGGACTAACGCCCCGCTCTTCTACTGCACGACATATAGAGTCAAATGATGTGTTGTCGAATGCACCCTCAATGTCTATGAATATCCCTAGGGCAGAGTCCTTACGGTCTAGCACTCCCTCGATTCTATGGACGAGTCGATGAAGAGCCGCATCGGTGCCCCTGCCACTTTGGTATGCAAATTGTTGGCCACTGAGTGGGAAGTTGCTCAGTGGCTCCTCTCTGATGTGGCGGTCTACCAGTTTCTCTATCGCTTTCAGGAGAAACGATGTGAGACTGATGGGCCGAAACGATTTTGCCTGCTTGAAATCGGATTTCCCAGGCTTTGGTATGAATATTATTCTAGCTGTTCTCCAAGCCTTGGGGACATACCCGTGAGCTAAACAACTTCGGAAGATCTTCAGGAGATGTAGATCAGAGTCCGAGGCCAGATCAGACACATCCGAGTCTCGCGAGAGGTGTTCGGGTGTGTCAGGTTTTGACGAGGGGTCGGATGAGGGAGTGACAGGCGTCAGTGCGCCCATCAGGGTTAGGAAACTGGAGGTCGCTTTTGTGGCACCCTTCATGGTTGAATAAGGAGGAGTGGTCGCCTGTATGGCTCCCACCTGGGTGTCGGGAGCGGAGGTCATCGATGTGACGTCCTCCTGTGCTAGGGTATGGGAGGTCTCCACATTGGATCATTCCCGGAGTGAAGATTCGGAAGGCCCCGAAGAGTCTTCCGAGGACGAGATTTGACCACCCCATCGACGAGATTCTTTATTATTTTGGTGGTCCATATTGTTACCACGAGTAAGGGGGATATGAAGGTCATCACACGTGGTGCCCCCTGCACGTGTGGAAGGCTCTATAAAAATGGGAGCGCCTGTTTCCCAGAATTTTGTCGCTAGTGGTCGAGTTCATCATCCCATCAGCGCGCACAATACCTTAGGATTAGGGATGGTTTTTAAAGTGACCTCACCATGCGGCCCAGGCGGTTAAGCCAAGACCCCCGTGCCCCTCGTGACGCATACCACCGGACACCATGGCGTCCTCTGGGTCGTTGCAGTCACGAGCGGTTTACGGTTTGTGCCGTGGGCTGGTCCACGGTGGTAACTTTTGGCAAAGGATTTAGGAAGTTTTTAGGCCTCCGCACCCTACGTATGGTTACCACTAACAAAGGCCGTGAGGCCGAGCCGTCCTCCTATCCGCCACCTTGGAGACGCGCCTTAAGGTCAGCCCAAACCCAAGGTAGATCCAGTAGTATGCCTGTACTAAAGCACTCCTACATAGACCGCTGAGGGAGGGATTAGGGAAATTAACTTTCGTTGTACCATAGATTAACCATATATATGGTATGGATACTCTATGGTTGTACCATACTAATCCCATAGACGCACCTATATTAAATTTTCAGAGGATGGAGAGTATAAAAATCGAATATTCATGTGATAAAATGAGATATCAACACAATTATGAATACATGAAAACCATTATTGGGAGTCAGTTATTTCAGCTTTCAATTTCAATTCTCTACTTCATAATGAAATCTGATCTACCATGTCACTGAGATAATAATAATAATAATGTTTATTTCTGAATGATAACATGAAAAACATTTCATTGAATACAGATAAGGAATAAATAAAAATGAATACTTATAGAAGCGAGTGTTTGTATGTACAGAGAGTTCAGATTAATTTAATTGAATTATAAGTGAGGCTGATTTGTACTATCAATAAACAGGCTTACAGGGTTGGGATGAAGTATGGAAACAAGTAAATATCTTTTAAACGAAAAGAACGATATTTATGAAAATTTGCAGTGAGTGCAATGGAACAAAATGCATCTGAGGTACATTTTTTCGTTAATAATATACCTCCGATTCAACCAGAAATGCCATAAACTTCTTTGATTTTAATGGGATATCCTATATATTTTTACAAATTTTCAGAATTCATTATTCATTATTATTTAGAATTCATACATACGAAGTTGAGTGTGAAAAAAAATGTAAAAACGAGTCAACCTCCTTGAGTTTTTTGCACTGAAGCAAAAAACTATTCAAATAAACTAATTGATGTTGTTTGTATGCATAGTAAAATAAATAAACGAGTACTCTTTTGTTCTCCAAGTGTCAAATTCTAATTGACGGAAATAAATTTTACAATCACCATAACCGATTATTACTAAAATTTCAAAACGCTCTTTTTCACTTAATTGAACCTTTCTGAATTGTACAATTTACAAATTGTATTGTTGTAAGAAAGGTGATCATAGTTATCGAATAATTTTATTAGTTACTCCAACTAAATCAAAACTGTCTTTGACCATCCCTCTTAATGAGTTTAATTCGTAGCAAGATCTATTTATTCCTAGCCGAACGCGACAGTTCAGGCAAGTAAGTCCAACGAGAGTACACAAAGATAGGAAGTCATATTCGGAGTACAGATTCACTTACCTTGTGAAGGCTTAGAAGAGTTGGTGGCTCCCAGGTAGACTCAGGATCTTCCAGGGCGCGACCTAATACTTCGCACCGAACAAACGATAACTGTACTGGTAACTAACGGAACTCTTTTATTCAATACCTATCTACCTTGGTTGTGTGCAAAGTCAATTACAGTTGATCTTTATCAACTTCAATGAATCCCTGAAAGTTGAAAAGGGTAGTGCCTAGGAAAGAAAGATCGATATCACGAAATATCCTGTTTTATTATGAAAGAATGAACGGAAATGAGAAAATGGCTCCTAACTAAAAATGATAGAAAATGAACATATTACTACCCAGTCAAAAGGAATTATACTTCTGATTTGTCGGGTTACGGAAGATAACCGCCCAACTGAGTTTTGACTCTCAACAAGGAAATTAGATGATAGGTTGACTGATGCCGAAGTGGCTGAACTCTACTTCAATGATAACAAAATTGACCAATACTTCCAGAATTTACCAGTCAGAGTATTCACGCACTAAAACACGAAGCAAACAGTAAGAAGATCAAAATTGAACTAAATTTTGTTCTATTCTCACAAAACATGTGAACTTGATATTTTGCGTCACAATTTGAGGTTGGACATAATTCTGGGCGTGAAGTTGACGTTTTCGAATGTGCTTATCCAATGACAATCGTTAGGGGTGTGTTTTACTTCTTCCCCTCTTTTGACTAGTTTTCACACTTATCGAAATGAAGACATGGTGGCCTCCTTAGAAGCCGTAAATATGCCAACGTTGTAAATAAAATAAATTCGAAATGTCACCCTAAGGCAGTAAAATAGCAAACCCTCGAGATGTTTATGATGGGTACTTAAACATCGATACAAGAAAAACAATCCAATATCCAAACTAGCCGAGAAATATAACCATTTCCTTGACAAATAAATCTTAAGATATTTCTTGGTGGCCCATGGGAAGATCGGTCTTATACAATACAACATATGGTAGTATATGCTCTATTTGAGTAGGAGAAAGACCTTCCTAGAAACCTACTCTGTCTATAGCTACCATGAAATCTTATCTCTACGAAACGAATTCAGAATAAACATATCCTGGAGTATCAATAGAAACGAAGCACATGTGTTGAGATTTACTAGAGGGATCCAAAAAGGTACTATACCCGGGGAAATAAATGTTTATGACTCGGTTTCCCTATAATAACAGGAGGTCCGAGTCAAGTGTTTGGTAAAGATTAAAATGAGTTATTATTGAAAGATACCCTTTTTTGTCGGATTAGTTTTGTACCTAAGCTATCTTGTTGAAATAATGACATTTTGTGGGTTCTTTCCTTTTAAATAGAAGCTAATAAAGTTGAATGATAGGATGTCCAATAGACACCTCATTTAGATACTTGGATCGGAAAAACAAGAATTACGTAGAATATGGGATAGAACTTTTCGCATTCTTACATAGTGATGATCGGTTATGGTGATTGTAAAATTAATTTCTGTCTATTGGAAGTTGATACTTGAAGAACAAAATATTACTAGTTTATTTATTACTATGCATACAAACAAAATCAATTAGTTTATCTGAATAGTTTTTTTTTCTAATGCAAGAAACTCGAAGGAGGTTGATTAAAGTGCTATATTCCTCGTTTTTACAAATTTCATTTCACTAAACTCAGTATGTATGAATTCAAAATAAGAAGCTCTTTCAGAATGTATGAAAATATATAGGGTGTCAAATTTAAATTGAAGAAGTTGATGGCATTTTCGGTCAAACCGAGAGTATATTATTAACAAAAAAATGTACATCGGATGCATTTTGTTCCATTGCAATCACCGCCTGCATTGATTCCGTTCACCTGTTGCGTTTGATATCATCAGACTGTTATATGCCCTGTTCCAAAAATATCCTCACCAGCATCCTTAAAAGATTTGAGACCTATCAGTTTGTTACCCGTATTGGCCAAATTACTCGAAAAACTAATTTATAAACAAATGCATACTTTTTTCAAGAATAACTCCATAATTCCGGTGCATCAGTCTGGTTTCCGCTCGGCCCATAGTACTACCACTTCACTGCTGGAAATGAGTGATAATATACTCAGAGCACTCGACAAAAAAATGGTGACTGTTCTAGTTGCTTTAGATTTCTCAAAGGCTTTCGACACTATTGATCACAGGCTTCTTTGTGCTAAATTGCGTTACTATGGGTTTGATGATACATCAGTGAGTTTTTTCGAGTCTTATTTGTCGGATAGAACTCAGAAAGTCAAAATTGGAAACTTTGTGTCAGAAAGTAAAAGTGTTTCGTCTGGGGTACCTCAAGGGTCGATTTTGGGACCACTTCTATTCATCATTTATACGGCAGATATGTTCAAATCAGTAAACCATTCTAGTATACAAGCATATGCTGATGATAGCAATATATTATACCACTTTGATCCTTCTGCTGCTTATGATCATTTTGCAGACCTGAACAGTGACCTTGATAATCTCTCATCATTTTCTAATGAACATAACTTGAAACTCAATCCTGAAAAGTGTAATGCAATTATTTTCTGTGCCGATAGATATCGAGATGAATTGAAGAGTAACTCGAATATACAGATTGATGGAAAAACTGTGAACTTAGTGCAGTCATTGAGAAATCTGGGAGTGATATTTGATGAAAAGCTGAGATTTAAAGATCACGTGAAGAAAATTGTACAGAGGGCATATTCTACTCTCAAACTACTATACTCGAATAAACATATCTTGAATTTCTCCATTAAAAAGACACTATGCGAGAGTTTGGTAGTATCGATAATTGGATATTGTGATTTGGTTTACTATCCATGCTTGGATAAAACCACCAAACATCGTATCCAGATCATCCAAAACACATGTTGTCGTTTTATTTATGGCTTAAGAAAATATGATTCGGTATCAGAGACAAATTAAAACAACTGAAATGGCTAGATATTGAATCTCTTGTCAAATTCCGATACGTTGTCTTTATTCATCGCCTTCTACTCTCTTCCACTCCTCTTTACTTGAGAGATAAATTGATAGCTCGAACCGATTTTCATGCGCGAAATATTAGGAAGAAAAATTTGTTGACCATGCCTCAGTACTCTACTTCGTTATTCAAGAGATCTTTCACATACAATGCAGTTATTTTGTATAATCAAATGAATACTGACCATAAATGTTCACCTGCTACGAAATTCAAATACAAATTGAAGCATGAGTTGTTGAATTCTTGATTTGAACCCCTTTTCAATTTTTATGGTTCTCACTCCGAGTATTGTTCAACACAATCTTTATGAAAATTTAGTTTCTCGTCTGTGCATTAGGTTAGGTTAGTTAGTTAGGTTAAGTTAGTTATTTAAATATGGGTTAAATGTAAGAATAGCCTATGGCTAAATTTCGCCCAAATAAAGACGATTATTATTATTATTATTATTATTATATATTTGCAACGCTATCATTACATTCGGGAAAGTTGATTGTACCATATTATCAAAAATCAATTTATACGATTCCTCGGCAGGTACAATGTTATTTTTTTCCGCATCATCCAATCGTAAGATGAAGTACTTGAACTGCACCATCTCGTTCATAAGCTCAGGCTCAATGTCCTCCGAATAATATTCATAAAATTTTGTACAAGCCTCTTCAATTTCCCGATTAGCTTCTAGTCGCCGTGACAATACTGCATACAGCATGTTCAATACTGGCAAATATGATTCAACTCTTAACTTCTCTCTTCCCTTGAGCACAACCTCTTGTGCAGATCCGTCAACGTGATGCCTTTTCCTACTTGAAAGCAAAAATCTAAAGGCGATTTTGAAAGATCGACTGCTGTTCGAAGTTCAATAGTTGGTTTTTGTGAAGATATGCTGACACCATTGATTCGATCCAGTAGGGCAGCCCAGAATATTGTCATTACGGCATTTTCTCTTTTTTCGGAATCCTTTAATAGACATCTAGCCTCGTGAATCACTGGCGATGTCTGAGTCTCATCGTTAGCAATAGCATCGTAAGCAATTTTTTTCAGAACTAAAGACGAGGGTTGTTTACATTCATCTTCTTTCTCGAGATTGTTGAGCATAATTGCCCAGCGATGAGTTGACGCCAAAAAAAATTTGTATAGTTCCTGTACAAATCGGTAGAATGAGATTGCTCCAACGCAGCTCTCCGCAGCACGTACTCCAACCAAATTCAGTGAGGAACGTAGTGTGCGAGACGATTTATCTTCCTAATATGCGCCAGCAAACCATTGTAACGAGACATATTTGAAGCATTATCGTAAGACTGACTTCTCGCATTTTTTATATCAATGTCATATTGATTTGAAAAATTTGAAATCGTAGCAGCTAGTATATTCCCCTTTGTGACTAACGATAGGAATAAATGTAAGAAAACGTTCTGCTACTTCTCTATCAGACGTAATGTATCTCAGCACTTCAGTCAAGTGATCGGTGTGAGATATATGTCTGGTGTCGAATCGACGCTTATTGAAAAATATTTGGCTTCGATAATGTAATTAAAAATAAATTTCAAATCTTTACTCCCCAATATTTCAATGAGTTCCTCGCAAATTGTTGAAAACAAATATGATTGTCTTCCTTTTCCAACATAACCATATCTGGCCAAATGCGAACTAAGGAACGGATCGTACTTCGCGAGTAATTCCAAAATTCCCATTATGTTGAGAACTAAGAATTTCATCATCGCCACGAAATGCCAATCCACTGACACTACTCCCTTGCATCCAATATTATCTTTCTTTGTTGAATGTGATTTCCAAAGAGGTGTCGATTTGGCCGTGAATACGCCGTTTACTAATCAGTATCTGTACAAATTCTCGGTGCGTTGCACTATTCTCATGGGATTGAATTCTAGAATTTTTCCAATCAGAGAGGCCTGCTTGGAATTGCAATTGGCTTTGAACTCCACCAAAAAGAACACTTGAAAAACAGTATACTTTTCCTGTGGATGGAGAATACATGAAACTCCCGTTTAATTCTACCAGTACTTATATGTTTACGAAAAAACATTGTTGACATTCGTTAGGATCTCTAGTACACCAAAAATCTCTTATTCTATTGGTAATATTTTGCCATAAGCCAATGTCATCCTGGTATTCTACTACTAGGTGGACTACGTTTTGGTGTAGTAATTGGACCTCGGCATGGGCCTCACGTTCCTCGGCACCCGCAAAAGTAGCTGTTTCTTGGTCCTGGTTCGTCTATTCAGGACACTCGCAAGCGAGCTCGCAAGGAATCTCCACTGGGTCCGCCGCCCTGGTCGTAGTTTGGCTGGCGGACGCTGCGGACGAACTAGGAGAATGTTGATTTTCTGTTGATTGGCGAATAAATACAAGTTGGAAAAGGTTTTGTGTCTTCTTCAATAGTTCATCACGCTTGTTCTGTTGGTCCAGCCGCTTCTTACGTTTTTCCGAACCACTTAGGTGTTTTCACGGGTTCGTCCGACATTTTGTTCTCTGAAGAAGAGAAACAGCGTGAATAAAAACGATGCGAGAGAAATAGTAATAATTTCTATAATATCTACACAAAAAAAATTGTACATATACATATACCTATAGGCGTAGTGTGTAGTAATGATTTTTATATTTTGCCAGTTGACGTATCAATCGTATCATACCAACGGGTGTGAAAACAGCAACGGTTTTACAGCAACGGTTTTTTTTTTCTTTTTTTTTTCGTTTATGGTATTTCCTGGTGATTTTCTTATGTGAGTGCACCATTCCGCAGTTGTTGAAGAGGCTCTTAACAAAAAAATAATTAATGAAACAAAAACCACCCCTCAACAACCCTCCAAAGTAGAAAAATCTTGAAACAGTGAAACAGTTGAAAATACCCGTTGCTCGGGGTTTTCCGACGGAAATGAACTAACTCACATCCGCTCTATAGGGTGAAATAATTTGTGAACCAAAAACAACCCCTCAACAACCCTTCGAAGTAAGGAAATTCTTGAAACAGTTAATATACCCGTTGCTCGAAATTTTTCGACGGAAATGAACTAAGTCACATCTGCTGAATACGCTCTATAGAGTGAAATAATTTGTGAATCAAAAACTACCCCTCAACAACCCTCCAAAGTAGAGACATCTTGAAACAGTTAAAAATACCCGTTGCTCGGGTTTTTCCGGCGGAAATGAACTAACTCATATCCTTTGAATACGCTCTATAGGGTGAAATAATTTGTGAACCAAGAACCAAAAACAACCCCTCAACAACCCTTCGAAGTAAGGAAATTCTTGAAACAGTTAATATACCCGTTGCTCAAAATTTTTCGACGGAAATGAACTAACTCACATCTGCTGAATACGCTCTATAGGGTGAAATAATTTGTGAATCAAAAACTACCCCTCAACAACCCTTCGAAGTAAACAGTTAATATACCCGTTGCTCGAGTTTTTTCGACGGAAATGAACTAACTCACATCTGCTGAATACGCTCTATAGGATGAAATAATTTGTGAATCAAAAACTACCCCTCAACAACCCTCCGAAGTAGAAAAATATTGTTACAATTGAAATACCCGTTGCTCGAAATTTTGAGACGGAAATGAACTAACTCACATCCGCTGAATACGCTCTATAGAGTGAAATAATTTGTGAACCAAAAACAACCCCTCAACAACCTTTCGAAGTAAGGAAATTCTTGAAACAGTTAATATACCCGTTGCTCGAGTTTTTTCGACGGAAATGAACTGACTCACATCTGCTGAATACGCTCTATAGGGTGAAATAATTCGTGAATCAAAAACTACCCCTCAACAACCCTCCAAAGTAGAGACATCTTGAAACAGTTAAAAATACCCGTTGCTCGGGTTTTTCCGACGGCAATGAACTAACTTACATCCGCTGAATACGCTCTGTAGGGTGAAATAATTTGTGAATCAAAAACTACCCCTCAACAACCCTTCGAAGTAAGAAAATTCTTGAAACAGTTTATATACCCGTTGCTCCAGTTTTTTCGACGGAAATGAACTAACTCACATCTGCTGAATACGCTCTATAGGGTGACATAATTTGTGAATCAAAATCTACCCCTCAACAACCCTTCGAAGTAAGAAAATTCTTGAAATATTTAATATTCCCGTTGCTCGAGTTTTTTCGACGGGAATGAACTAACTCACATCTGCTGTATAAGCTCTATAGGGTGAAATGATTTGTGAATCAAAATCTACCCCTCAACAACCCTTCGAAGTAAGAAAATTCTTGAAACAGTTAATATACCCGTTGCTCGAGTTTTTCCGACGGAAATGATTTAACTCACATCTGCTGGATACGCTCTATAGGGTGCAATAATTTGTGAATCAAAAACTACCCCTCAACAACCCTTCGAAGTGAGAAAATTCTTGAAACAGTTAATATACCGGATGTGAGTTAGTTCATTTCCCCACGGAAAAACCCGAGCAACGGGTATTTCAATTGTAACAATATTTTTCTACTCCGGAGGGTTGTTGAGGGGTAGTTTTTGATTCACAAATTATTTCACCCTATAGAGCGTATTCAGCAGATGTAAGTCAGTTCATTGCCGTGGGAAAAACCCGAGCAACGGGTATTTTTAACTGTTTTAAGATGTCTCTACTTTGGAGGGTTGTTGAGGGGTAGTTTTTGATTCACAAATTATTTCACCCTATAGAGCGTATCCAGCAGATGTGAGTTAGTTCATTTCCGTCGAAAAAACTCGAGGAACGGGTATATTGACTGTTTCAAGAATTTCCTTACTTCGATGGGTTGTTGAGGGGTTGTTTTCGGTTCACAAATTATTTCACTCTATAGAGCGTATTCAGCGGATGTGAGTTAGTTCATTTCCGTCGGGAAAACCCGAGCAACGAGTATTTCAAATGTGACAATATCTTTCTACTTCGGAGGGTTGTTGAGGGGTAGTTTTTGATTCACAAATCATTTCACCCTATAGAGTGTATTCAGCAGATGTGAGTTAGTTCATTTCCGTCGAAAAAACTCGAGCAACGGGTATATTAACTGTTTTAAGAATTTTCTTACTTTGAAGGGTTGTTGAGGGGTAGATTTTGATTCACAAATTATTTCACCCTATAGAGCTTATACAGCAGATGTGAGTCAGTTCATTTCCGTCGCAAATACTCGAGCAACGGGAATATTAAATGTTTCAAGAATTTTCTTACTTCGAAGGGTTGTTGAGGGGTAGATTTTGATTCACAAATTATGTCACCCTATAGAGCGTATTCAGCAGATGTGAGTTAGTTCATTCCCGTCGAAAAAACTCGAGCAACGAGAATATGAACTGTTTCAAGAATTTTCATACTTCGAAGGGTTGTTGAGGGGTAGTTTTTGATTCACAAATTATTTCACCCTATAGAGCGTATTCAGCGGATGTAAGTCAGTTCATTCCCGTCGGAAAAACCCGAGCAACGGGTATTTTTAACTGTTTCAAGATGTCTCTACTTTGGAGGGTTGTTGAGGGGTAGTTTTTGATTCACAAATTATTTCACCCTATAGAGCGTATTCAGCAGATGTAAGTTAGTTCATTGCTGTCGGAAAAACCCGAACAACGGGTATTTTCAACTGTTTCAAGATGTCTCTACTTTGGAGGGTTGTTGAGGGGTAGTTTTTGATTCACAAATTATTTCACCCTATAGAGCGTATTCAGCAGATGTGAGTTAGTTCATTTCCGTCGAAAAATTTTGAGTAACGGGTATATTAACTGTTTCAAGAATTTCCTTACTTCGAAGGGTTGTTGAGGGGTTGTTTTTGGTTCACAAATTATTTCACCCTATAGAGCGTATTCAGCGGATGTGAGTTAGTTCATTTCCGTCGGAAAACCCTGAGCAACGGGTATTTTCAGCTGTTTCACTGTTTCAAGATTTTTCTACTTTGGAGGGTTGTTGAGGGGTGGTTTTTGTTTCATTAATTATTTTATTGTTAAGAGCCTCTTCAACAACTGCGGAATGGTGCACTCACATAAGAAAATCACCAGGAAATACCATAAACGAAAAAAAAAGAAAAAAAAACCGTTGCTGTAAAACCGTTGCTGTTTTCACACCCGTATCATACCATACAATCACGCTACGGAATGCATCCAACGAATAAAGGATTCCCTCAACATGAATACTACGCAGCTGACCGCCCGCCGGCTGCTTTCCGAATTAACGATTACCAACATGGAGAAACAATGGGTGTATTCTGGCAAATATCCCCTACATAGATATTATTAGTTTCAAATAAAATTTTCATTCGATGTATTTTTTTTATTGGTGCGTGCACGGTCCCCTAGTCGATACGGGCTCCTAGGCAGTTGCCTACTCTGCCTTATGGTCAATCCGGCACTGACGAGAATCGACCGCCTTCGGTGGTAATTACTGAACCTGTTGTGTAGGAAACATTGGGCCCAAAGTTTTCCAAATGTAAAGCAAGAGCATTAAGAAATACTAATATAGGAATTGGTAGAGGTATGTGTAAATATTGTATGAGACATGATTTTCCGTTGAAGCAGCGCTGTAGACTTGCAATAATTACAGGAAAGATTGTTTCAACGGAATGTGTAGTACATGCACATCTGATCTGCTTTTGTGCGAGAGTGTAGGACACTTCTTAGTGAATGGAAATCATCATTCCAAGATGTGTTGGTGTCTGGATTTCCACAAACAAACTTTGAAGAAAGATTGTGGTATACTTGGATGCAGCCAATACACTACAGGAAGAAGAGTGGACCGACCCATTCAGATCTTCAGATCAGTCTTTGGAGCAATCAACTGATACTGATAGTGACTGAATATTTTTCATAGGCGAACCGAAAGAAAAGTTGACATATTCCTAAGTAAATCGTTTATTATTCCATAGTATGAAAGAAAGAAAGAAAGAAAGAAAGGAAGAAAGAAATTTATTCATCTGTGAGACTTATATACATACTTATACAAATATACAGTGTACAAACCTATCCGGCTATATAGTGGATTCAAAAATGAGTAAGAAAATAAAAACAGGAGATACAAACGTGATTGAAGTATTAATATATATATATATATATATATATATATAAAAATCTAAAATTTAGAAAACTAGATGAAGGTTTTCTTCGTGAGGGTGCAGTCAAAGTTTTTGGCATTGAATAAGTGGACTCTTTGTTAATAAGCCGAGCTTTCGGAAATGTTTATTTCCTTTATCAAGACAATCTATAAAAAGAAAGCAAAAATAGGTATATATAAAAACCATGTCAATTACACAAACAACAAACTACTTACTAACGTGAGATTGAAGATGAAGATTATTGCAATACATAACAGATGTAGCATTAGCGGAAAAATTAATCAGGAGAATTATTCATCTCGTGGACAATTACGAGGAATGAAAAAATATATAACTATAAGAGACTTATATACATACTTATACAAATATACAGTGTACAAACCTATCCGACTATATAGTGGATAAAAATGAGTAAGAAAATAAAAACAGGAGATACAAACGTGATTGAAGTATTGATATATATATATATATATATATATATATATATATATATATGAAAATCTAAAATTTAGAAAACTAGATGAAGGTTTTCTTCGTGAGGGTGCAGTCAAAGTTTTTGGCATTGAATAAGTGGACTCTTTGTTAATAAGCCGAGCTTTCGGAAATGTTTATTTCCTTTATCAAGACAATCTATAAAAAGAAAGAAAAAATAGGTATATATATAAACCATGTCAATTACACAAACAACAAACTACTTACTAACGTGAGATTGAAGATGAAGATTATTGCAATACATAACAGATGTAGCATTAGCGGAAAAATTAATCAGGAGAATTCATCTCGTGGACAATTACGAGGAATGAAAAAATATATAACTATAAGAGCAAGTTTTCTGGACGGACGATACAAAATGGACGGTTGGTCGTTTCAAAAGACGCAAAACGATTTGGAAACGTTCGGCTCCGAACCGACCTACACGTTGTCAACCCAGTGGCGGGGAAAAACATTATATTTCAAATTGGAAAAAAAAAATTGAGGAAATAAATGTGAAAAATTGTTAATGTTGAGGAACTGATTGTGAGAGTCTTGAAATATCATTGGGAATGCAATTGTTCTGTTCTATTTTCAATAAATAGTTATAGATGCTGCTTAGATTGCCGATATCAGATCTCTTATTCATTTTGGAGTGTTCATTATTGATGAAAACCATTTCCAGGAAATTGCGTTTCCAATAATTTTTTCTTGAGCTAAAATTTTGACCTCATTGAAATTCATTTTATGATTTTCGTCAATGACATGCTCAGCTAATGCACACGTTCTCTTTTGGAGGTTACTGTCACTTTTATGTGAAGTTAGTCGTCCTGACAGATTTCTTGAAGTTTGACCAATATATGACAGTTCGCAGTTCTGGCAAGAAATTTTATAAATGACATTAGTCTTTTCTAATTTATTGAAAGGGGATTTGGTTTTTGAGTAGAGAGCTGATACTGTTTTGATAGTTTTTTCAGCAATTATTGTTGGATAGTTATGTTTTTCTATTATGATACCAGTGGAATTTGATATGATGTAGCGGAATGAAACACGAATTCTATTATATTTATATAAGTAGATAAGTATTTATTACGCATTAAATGATTAACATACGACCACACATTGTTACACACCAGACAAGACAAGGAATCAAAGAAAAACGGTCTTTTTAGGGCCATGAGACTACGGAACAGAAACTCACAAACTATGACATATGACTGCTGTCAGTAAATACTTCAGTTAACCATAGTTAACTCGCAATATGTATTGCTTATATATAATTTGCATACAGTATGATGTGTTATCCAGATGTGTTAAAATATTGTAATTCTAACAATTATTATATTTTCATTTTTGAATATGTTGGATAATTTTGGAGTTAAGTCTTCAATGTATGGTAGAGATTTATATTTTGGGAAAACTTGCTCTTATACTTATATATTTTTTCATTCCTCGTGATTGTCCACGAGATGAATTATCCTGATTAATTTTTCCGCTAATGCTACATCTGTTATGTATTGCAATATCTTCATCTCAATCTCACGTTAGTAAGTAGTTTGTTGTTTGTGTAATTGACATGGTTTTTATATATACCCATTTTTTCTTTCTTTTTATATATTGTCTTGCTAAAGGAAATAAACATTTCCGAAAGCTCGGCTTATTAACAAAGAGTCCACTTATTCAATGCCAAAAACTTTGACTGCACCCTCACGAAGAAAACCTTCATCTAGTTTTCTAAATTTTAGATTTTTTACCTTAACTAGTCAGTCACGACTACCCTCCTCCTAAATATATATATATATATATATATATAAAATTATTATTGTACATGGAACATATATTTGACAAACACTATCTTTGAAAGAATGATTGGACCTTGGTCCTGAAGCTATTGAAGTTATTGGGATGTATATCCAACTCTGTATCCACTATGTTACTGAACTTGTCGAGGCATTTGATTCCAATGTGTCTTGGTGAATGTTCACATATTTCTAGGCGTGAAAACGGCTGACGAATAGTTCTTTTATTCCTAGTGTTATAGGAATGGATGTCTTCATTCTCTTTGAGAAAATGCTCATTTTGTATACAAAATGAATTGAAGTATAAAAAGACTGGGTAATGTTACAGTGACTTGTTGGTGGCACATTATACATAGCCCTCAGAATTTTTTTGCTGAGCTTTGAAGGCTCTATCGAAGTGTGGTGATGCACCTCAGAATATTAGGCCGTATTGAAGAAGAAATTTCACTGTCTTTATCGATAACAAGAAAACCATGTGTATCACGCCAACATTCCCCACACATATCTTGGTATTCTTTGGACCTCACATCTGGTGCTACATGATAAGAAAGAATATGATGTAGATTAGTTGCATCCTGTTTGAATGCAAAGTTCGTATATCTCTGATTAAATGTTTGGGAACCGTTAAGTATGTCTGAGCTAAATAGAAACAATGCACATCTATGTCGACCCATACTGAAATACGATCTGATCTTGACTCTCACATATCACAACGTCGAAAATAAATATGGAATCAGGTTAAGCTTCGATAGGATCCATAATCTCTGTATTTTCTGTGTTTTCCTGTTTAAATTAGTCAATGGCTCTATCAAATGTGGATTTCCTCTAGGAGAACTGAGTTTTTTAGTTCCCAGACTAATCAGTAGATTCAATACAACTTTCTATTAACCACGGGCGAAATCAAACATATTGTACACTTGTCCAATACAGGGTGAGTCAAAAATGTGTACCGAGCTTTCTGGGGGTGATAGAACATTGAAAAATAAGTGTAGTTTGATGATTAAACTCATGGCCCAAAATGCATATTAAGGGAGATATATCCTTCCAAAGTTGATAAAATTAAAATAATTTCTCCGCATAACTTCTGAACGATGAAAGCCACCCGATTGAAATTTTGTGCATGAATGTATGTTATCAAAATACATTTTTTCGTCACACATCCACATTTCTGATATTGTTATAAAGGGTGTTTTCAGAGGGTGAGTCATGATTTTTTGTAGAAAATTTTTTTTCCTGTATTATTTTCGGTGAAAAAACAGGAGCATTCGATGGAGCGAAGAAAATTACATGAAAAAGGTACTCTTATTCAAATACAAAAAATTGAGCCGTTCGTGAGATATTTGAGTTTTTGTAGTTACATGATATCAGCAGATTGATTTTATTCATCGCGAGATTCATCGGTAACAATATTTTAGCAGGCCATGATGAATAATTTTGTTCTCAATTTTGACGTTCATGTCATCAACATTCGAGTCAACATTGTTGTAGTCGATTTGTTCGTGTGGTTTTTCTGTGTCATTTATCACTGCGATTATCAACTGAGATTTTAAGAAATATGGCAGGTTATTCGTTCTCTGAACAAACTGATATGCTTCTAATGCTTGGCGAGTGCTTAGGAAATGCAAATGCAGCTGAAATATCGTTATACCGATGAATCTCGCGATGAATAAAATCAATCTGCAGATATCATGTAACTACAAAAACTCAAATATCTCACGAACGGCTCAATTTTTTGTATTCGAGTAAGAGTACCTTTTTCATGTAATTTTCTTCGCTTCATCGAGAGAATAGAGAATAGAGAACTGTTCAATGATCGAAGGGTGCACCAAGACATGAATTTCGTATATGCCAATTCCCGCAATTCGGGTGGTGTCCCTTGAAATTCATCTGATGACATTCCAATTTACTGATAGGAAATACACTGAGGGCCGGTTTGACAATAACAAACATGATACGAGTGACGTATACTGTGCAAGAGAGATAGAAATAAAACATGCGCGTGGGTTCACCTTCTCAGTTATAGTATCATGAATCGCAAATTATCTCTGAGATGAGGTGGTTATAAGACTGGTGCACGCACTCTGTGGTTTTGCCGTGTTAATAACTTAAGAAAAATCTCTCGAATTCGCCTACTTGATTACTAATCGAGACGTTCAATCACCTCTTCTCCGCTAGAATCGCTAGTTGTCGCTTGAGCCTTAAGTGCCACAGAAGTTTGCTTGAGCCGTTGAAAGGTTTTTTTTTACAAATATTGCGGAGCAGCTTTTGAATTTATGAAAATTTCCGCTATATTATGTCAAATTTTAGTCAACTCTCAGAAACGAATCATTCTTGCCAACCTAATTACTTTGCTCAAATTTCCATGCGTTGTAATTGATTTCTGTCACGAAAATATGAATTCGATATTAAAAACAACCATACATTACAGCCGAAACAGAGAAAATAGTATAAAACATTCGTCACAGAAGGTCATTCGAGTACCCGTCCGTTCGGAAATTCGCTGCTACGCAGCTCATTTCCGAATTTCGGACTCGTGCTAGAATATGTTGCCTTCTGCAACTTATGTTTTAATGTACTATTCTATGGTATATGATTCGGTTGGCACAATTGGCACTCTTTCAACGTCATCAGAAAGGAACTCGAGAAATTACCAAGGACGGATATGGCGCAAGCATGGCGCAAGCCTGTTAAATATAATAACCTCAGTATGTGTCACATTTCTTCTTGCTATGTTCGGTGTCAGTTGTCAGTTCAGTCATTTCTAAAGGTTGTCAAAAGTTGTTTTGTTCATTATTCTTAAGTCATATTCAATTTGAAATGAAAATAAGTTTCTACGGTTTGACTGGAATTGATCCTACTCTTGCACTAGATGATATATGTGACTTCTTAAGTTATTTCTTCACAAGTATAATAACATATTTTGAGGGAGCAGTAATACATTTGAGTGTAGCTTGTTTAATATACATAGCAATATGCACCTTCCTATATTTTTGTATAATCAAATACAAGTACCTCCCTTTCAACCGAGAAATCAGACATTCGAATCGAGTTCTTTTCATAACTGCACACCCTGATGATGAGTGTATGTTTTTTGGACCAACAATTCTCTTCTATACAAGAAAAAAGTATTGTACAGTCTATCTCATCTGCTTGTCAACTGGTGAGTATATTCCTATTATATTTTTATGGTTCATTAGTTACATAAATTATATACATAATGAGGGAATGTGATCAAAAAGAAGTCATTATCATGACCAAAAAAGCATCAATATACAGTCGAAAAAAAGCTAAGAAAAATATAACCAGTCCTCATATATTAATTGGAATTTACTGACCTAACTCACCACCATCTACCATAGTAAAAACATGAATCAGTTTCTCATCTATTTTCTCAATGAGAAATTTTACTCTGATTTCACTTCACCATACATGTAATACAACATGTCACCATCCACAACTACCAATACAACAACATAGAATTCAATTGCAAAAATAGATGAGAAATAAAACAGATTTTCCATTAAAATTAAGTGATAGTGCATAGATGGTTATGGTAATGTTGGTTTGAAAAATCGATTTTTAAAATAAATATGATATTCTCATTTGTTTTATGGGAGTTTGTTTTGGATTGAGCCTGATATTTTCTGAATCAGTTTGATTACTATAACACCAAAACATATTAATATTGGTTGCATGAGGAGTCAATTTATCTAGTTACAAAATTTTAAAAATATTATGAAAGTCATATCAATATACCATAGACCGACAATAGGTGTGATAATCAGATAATTTCAATCATAAGGAATATAATCGAATAATAACAACTAAAATAAGTAATAGTTTGTAGCAACAAACAATCCACATCTCTCTTTAATTATAAGAGTGAAGATAGGCATCCCAGAATTACTGTTTGTACTTCATTCAAATGACATGAAAATAAACCTGACGTAACTATAAATGAAGGATGTCTTCATGCTTATTAAAAGAGGTAGATGCAAATCTTGGTCAAAGGAGAAAATTGAGGAAGCAATACATAATTTGTTAACAGTTATACACACCAAGGTGGATAACATACAAACAAGTGCAATTACTTGGAGAAGAAAATGAACAACTTAAAAATCGTTTAAGCAAAATAGAGAAAAATACTATCATCGACAATTTGGTATTCTATGGTATATTAGAAGCTCCCAACAATAGTCCAGAAATTCTGATTGAAAAAATCAAGAACTAGTGACAGAAAAATTAAATGTGTCTTCAGAATAAAGAGAAATAAGTGAGAAGTTCAGATTAGGAAAACAAATCAACCATACAAGACCAATTCTATTGCCACTCACTACCTACCTAAAAAAAACAGGAAATATTGAAAAATGGTCTGAAACTAAAAGAATGCAGTATTTACATCAATGAAGAATTCATAAAAGAAGAACTAAGAGAAAGGAAGATATTACTGGAAGGTCTAAAGGAGGCTACAAACAACTCTCAGAAAGCAATCCTAAGAAGGAATAAATTGACTATAGGAGACAAGATATAGAGTGCTGCTGAAGTACAAAATGCTTTTAGCAACCAGACAGATTTGAAGTGAACCACCGACACGATCCCCTCAAGAATTCATTTGAAACAGAAGAGGATGAAATTATGATATCACCAAAGCCATCACTGATCGAAAATGAATTATTAACCAAACACAGGATTGAAGGAAGAACTGAGAAAGAAGAACATATAATAAAATCACACAAGGTGCACCAGTTGTCAGTGAATAACACACCCAAAAAACCTTGTACTACCAGCCGAGCACTAAAGTCCTTGTCTGACGGTCGAACAATTTGATCAAACTGTTGATTTGTTATGTCATCAATGACAGCAATGAAACAGCAGCATAAATTCAGAGCATGTTTTAAAATTTTTTGGGTTCAATCAAAATTACATTTAATGCTGATGATTTTTATTTACATACATTATACTTCATTTTGACAGTGGAAATTGAAATGAAATATAAATACATATTTACATTGATTCCTAGATAGGTATGGCCTCAATTCTGCAAATATACATTCCAGAAGAAGAAGTATTGGATTTCGATTGTGTGGTACTGACCTGAAAATTACTTGACCCTTATATATTTTTCATATACCAGAATACAAATCAATCAATATTGAGGAAAAATAAATTCAAAATTATGGAGTACTATTGTATATAAGAGAAAATTATTATGAATATGATTGCGAAATTTTTGAATTATTGGCTACTACAGATCGCCTGCAATGAATTTGAATGAATTCAACCCAATCTTGGCAAGATATTCTGAAGATATTGAAATAAAAAAAATTTGACTATTATCTCTTTGTAGGCGATATAAATAATAAATGTATTAGAAGAGAATGACAATATTACCGAATACCTCAGTATATTGCATGAACTTTGGTACATATCCAGTATCAACGATCCCACAAGTATACATAATGTCTCGACTATATTTTTATTGAATCCAAACTCAGATTAAGATGGCGTCGAAGTGTCCCATCTGTTTTAAAACTTGCAATTATACATTTGCAATACAATGCAACAATTGTTCAAAGTGGCATCATTGTGACTGCATTAATATGCAGAAAGCAAAACTTAATTACTTTGAACGTGAAAACAAAAATCCAGACGGTGAACGCTGGATTTGTAAACCATGCAAAAGTGAGGTTAAATTGGTCCAAAATAATCCAGAAAAACAACAAAACATCGCAGATAATTAATGAAATTAATGATGTAATGTCATTAATGAAGATTTCGCTACAAGAGTAACTCCAAACTCGAGGTCAATACTAGACCATATACTAACGAACAAAAACACTCACTGTGATATAAATATAGACCAGTTAATAACTGACCATGAAATAATCCATGTTAAAATACTAACCAAAACTAAAACTCACCAAGAAAGTAAAAAAATAATCCATGAGCACATTGTATTGAATCAATATATGTTTAAAAAAAATTCCAAGAATTAGCCAATAGTTTTAGTGTAAATAGCTACAAAAAACTGATATCAGCAATACAAGTATGTGAAAAAGAATCTACATTTAAATATAAGTTGAAACACAAAGAAAATAAAGACTGGATAACAACAGAATTTCTCAATCTCGTGAAAAAACGGATGAATTACACCAAGAAAAAATAAAAAATCCACTAATCTTAGATATAGAAAAACAATTCAAAAAGCAAAAAAAACACTGGAAAAAAACGTAAGCAATTAAAACAGAATCACTTCGAAAAAAATGGAATGAAACTGGTACCAATTCCAAAAAACAATGGAAACTTATTAATGGACTGATAAAAGGTAAGAATCAAAAAGATTCACAGATAACTAATCTTGACCTCGAAGGACATATTTTGGACAATGAGGAAGATATCGCCAAACAGTTCAACAATTATTTCATTAATATTGGACAGGCAATAATAGATAATATGGATACACAACCAGAAACTCTTACTGATTTTGAGGAAATTTATAGTGATGACTCAATGTTTCTTACAAAAACGAATGCACAGGAAGTTGAAGAGGTATTACATGAACTGATCCTCAAGATCAGTGACACCAATACATAAAAGTGACCCAAAAAATAAAACTGACAACTGCAGACCCATTTCTGTTATATGAACCATTTCAAATAATTATAAAAAAAACGTATGGTTAAGTATATTACTGATTTTGTTGAATTTGTTAAATATCAATATGGATTTCAGGAACACAGCAATACTATGAGCGCCACAATGGACTTCGTCAATTACATCTCCTCTGCCCTAGATGATGATAATTATGTATTAGTAGTCTTCGTTGATTTACGGAAAGCTTTCGATGTAGTGGATCACACTATTTTACTTAACAAATTAGAAAACATGGGAATAAGAGGAAGAGTCCACTCTCTTATAAAAACATATCTCCTTAACAGACAACAATTCACAATAGTAAATGGAACTTCAAGTCAAACTGATAATACCAAATCGGGAGTACCTCAGGGCTCAGTATTAGGACCCCTTTTATATATGTTACATGTCTTATCATTGAAAACGGCTGAACTTCGAGGTAGATACTTCAAATTTGCTGATGACACTGTATTGGTATATAAAGACAAAGATATAACCAAGCTACAAATAACAGTCAATGAAGATTTAGAACAATATCATGCCTGGTTAATAAAAAATAGACTACAACTCAATATAAATAAAACAACATACATGATTCTTACACAAAAAAACAAAATAGCACAGAACATCACAATACAGATAGGAGGAGAAATAATTGACAAAGTTCGGAAGGTGAAGTATCTCGGACTTGTACTAGATGAAAAGTTGAACTGGAGTGAACACATCAAACACCTAGAAAACAAAATATCACCCATGGTTGGTCTCATTCATCGATGTAGAGTTTACATACGAACATCATGCTTGTTCCTAATATACAATGCATATTTTCTGTCCATATTCAGATACTTAATCCCATTATGGGGAACATGCGGAAAAACAATGTTCAAACAAATTGAAACACTACAAAATAAAGTTGTAAATATTTTATTCAAATCAAAGAAAATCTTAAATGTAACACACCTTTCAATTTCGTGGATCAGCATCACAACTTATAATACACGTGCGCAAACAAATATCTACTTAGAGCCAGTGAGAACAAACATAAGCCTCAAAAATCCCATGATACAGAGCATGGAAACTTATAACTCCTTACCAAAGAACATAACAGACTGTGCCAACATAAATTTATTTAAAAGCAAAATCAGAATTATATACACAGAAAAAACTTGAAAACAAACATTTATAAAATTTAACTAACCTAATTATATATAATCACATAAATACCATTTCACCATATTATCTGTATATAAAAAAAAAATTGAGAGAATGGAGAATTTTTTATTTACTGCTTACTTTGTATTTTATAAATAAGTAAATGTGTTATCTGAGTTAGATACAGTTCCCGAGACCAGCACATTTGCTGCTTTGGATTATTCAGTATTCATTGTAATGCAACCTACGAATCTATAAATTCTAAACTGTATATATGTATTGTTATTAGGAACGCATTGTATTTGAATAAAGTACTTTAGAAAAAAAAAAACTGAACATATAGACATGACAATTCCCATTGTTTTGAAATGCAATATTAATGATCACTTCACAACTATACTACAAATAATCATGGAAAACAAAATCACAAATAAAGGGGAAATAAGATATGAACGATATATAAATGGAAAAAATCCAAATCATAAATTAGAATCTGAAAATTGGGAGTCTATATACCTTGCTCTATAGTCAACAGATGATCCTGATTCGGCCATGAAAAAATTCTCTGATATTCTGCTGAAAACTATTGCATAATGTACTAATAATAATAAATAATAAAAAATCTTCAGGAAAAACCCGAAAATCGAGCAATGGTTAACGACTTCCCTATTGAAATCCAATACAAAAACTATATTTTTCGCGGAAATACGTGAAAACTCACACAGCAACAATTGAAAAATCACTACAAGAGGTATTAAAGTGAACTCACCAATCTATTAAATATAACTGAACGTGATATAGATAACAAAAATTCAAAATAACTCGGGAAACAACAAATTTTCTGGTATATGGTGCAGAATATTAGTTGTAAACACATCATGGATAAACAAATACGAGAACAAATTACAACATACAACAACATACCGTGAAAATCTAACATAGAGAAATTGCAGACAAATTCAATGAAAAGTTTATTGGAACGGGTAATAACCTAATTTTAAATCAAATTCACCTAAACTACCAAATTCTATTGTTATCCACCATACCGACGCCGACGAATTGAAGAACCTCAACAAAGAGCTGAAAATTAGGAAATCTGCAAGTGGAGATCTAATGAAAACTGAAGCACTGAGCTGAAACACTTTAACAGATGATAAGACCGCCAACTCTCAGTTTGAATCTATGTGTAGACAAGAGAATATGGCCGACTACTTTCAGAAACTTGCACAAAATACACAAAAATTAAGTTTCAAGTTCATTCACAAATATAATAGAAGTTATGTTTATATTTTTACATTTCCTTACAACCCTTTGTGGACAGGTGAATGCATCTAAGCAGTATCAATGCTTTTGTTGCGCTCCTCATCGTCCACTCGAGGCCTTCAAATATAGTAAATTGAAATTAAATGACAGTCTCAGTAAATTGACATCAAATGACATACAAGAAAATTATCAATATGACCATGCTCTCCAATATATATGTATGAAAATAATAATAATAATAATAATGATAATAATAATACACAAACCGCTGGAATACCTTCAAGCGAAAAAAAACACAAGGGTAATAGAAGTAGAGAGTTGAGTTTTGTAGTGAGTTACATCAGTTACATCAGTTCAATTGAATATATTGAGGAGTTTGAAGTTAGACGAGATAATGTGTTTGAGTGATTCATTGAATTTGTTGACGTTTGTTATGTTTCTTATGCTCATTGGCAGTATGTTGAATAATTTCGAACTGTGGTAAAGAATACATCTTTGTGTGTGACTTTTTTTGAATATGGGTAAGGTCGTGGATAGATTTGTAGCAAATCTTGTTTGTTTTTGTTTATTCTCCAATCGAAGTGAACCTTTGTTTACAAATAACCCTGTTAAACACTGATAGACATAAAAATGCCTCATTTGCAATAATTGAGTTTCTTCATAGAGGTTTTCAGTGGAGAACAATTTAGGTTTCTTGAAGAGTATCTTTATAATTGTATTCTGAGTTGTTCGAAGGAGGTTCAGTGTATTGTTGAAAAGATCACCCCAGACAGCAATACAGTATCTCATTACGGATTCTGCTAGAGAGAGGTATACGGTGAGTAAGTTTCTTTCATCTTGAATATCTCTTGAATCATAAAAATTTTTAATCAACTGCCTGAGGCGTTTCACAACATAGCTTGTATGATCATCCCATCTCATATGCTGATCCACAATAACTCTTAGATACTTGATATTTTTTGTTCTTTCTATAACAGCAAAATCGCAAACTCTTGGGGTGGTACAATTTCTATCAAATCTTCACTGGTTGTTCACTCTGTAGAAGAGTAAAAGTAATAAATTTAGTTTTTTTTACATTTAAACTCAAGAGGTTATGGTTGAGTGAAGTATGGATATTCATTAATCCTTTTTTTGTTTTTTCATACACCTCAATCCAACTTTCAATCATCTGTGTAAGAGATGAGATGACCCTCGAAGTTACTAATGGAATTGATACTATTAATATATATAAGAAACAATATAGGTCCTAGAACTGTTCCCTGTGGTACTCCTATTTAACTTCCTTTGTTTCACTTAGATTGTTTTTAATGTTCACCCTCTGTGACCTATGTGATCTTTCAATATCGTGAATGTCGGGCCTCGTATACCATAGTTATATAGTTTTTCCAATAACATTCGGTGCTCCACCGTTTCGAATGCCTTTGCTAAATCGAGAAATACGGCTAAACATTTTTCTGATTTATCCAAGGCTCCAATAGTTTTTTTTTAACAAAGTCTAGAACGGCTTTTCGGTATTAGAGTTATCGATACAGCCAAATTGTCTGTCTGTTAGTATTAGATTTTTCGAAAATTTTTGCCATATTGTTTATCACAGATATTGGTCTATAATTTCTAATGTCATCACGCTTGCCAGATTTATAGATGGGGGTCATTATTGACTCTTTCCATTCTTATTCATCATGTGTGCTAATGGAGCTAGAACAAAAGGATGAATATTTTTAATCATCTTCTAGGAGATACCGTCAGGACCAGAGAAACGAATTGGATCGAATTTTCAGTAACTGGTTCTAAAAACATTTTTTCAAATTTATTGCCATTTCAATTCATATATTATTGGAGTAATCGTTGAAATTATTAGATATTCCTTTTATATTTGGAACTAGCTCATCATTGCCATTCCCGAAAGAGATGTTAACGATACCCTTTTTTAAATTTCTTTTTCCCATTATATCTTCGACAAGCTCCCATGTTTTCTTGCAATTTCCTCTGACCGTATCAAACTTGTCTTTATAATATTTATTCTTCGTTTAATCAATCTATTCAATCTATTTCTGTATGCTTCGTACTCAATTTCTTCTTCCTGAGTGTAATCAACTCTAAACTTTTTTTTCAGGTGATCTCTTTGTCGTATTGACATTCTCAGTCCAGAAATGATCCATGGTTTGAGTTTATGTTCTTTATTATATTTTTTTCTGTTGCTGAAGTGTACGGCCGAGTTCACATGGAATTCGAGTTTCTCAATAAATTTGTCGTAGCTCAAGTGAGTTTCATTGGTGTTTATTACTTCTTCCCATTTTTCTCCCATCAATGAAGCATGCAATTTATTGTAATTTATAATTCTCTGCCTGAAAGAATCGATTTTATTATTGGAAATTCATTCATGTATCATTCTAGATACATCTATATATACAGAGTAATGGTCATTGATATGTGTTTGGAATAATGAAAGTTTTATCGAAATATTTCGTTTCACGAACAAATATATGATCAATTGTACTTAGTGTAACTGAAGTGACCGTGGTTGGTTTGTTGATATATAAGAAAAGTATTCATTTTCACCTGGTATATCAAGATATTCATCAACTGTGCCAGAAAAATCATCAATTATGTTGATGTTCATGTCACCCATAAAAATATCAATTTTTTTCCTACCGGATAAGTGATTTCTTAGATTATCAAGATATACAGTCCGTCCAAGATAAGGTTGAATAGCATGGGGATCTCGAAAACGGTAGGAGATACGAAGTCGGTAAAATGGGGAAAAAGTTGCGCATTCGGAGGCTCATACCAACAGCCTTCGAAAATTTTCAAAATTGTTTTTAGTTTTTCAGTTATATCGAAAAGAGTGGATTTTTGGAATATCTATTTCATTTTATTTTCTATGGTATTATTAGAGATACAGAAAAAAAATACTTTTTCCTAGCAACTTTTGATGACGTTTAACGTGGTGATACCGATTTTTCTATGCGACGCTTCGTATTCGTAGAACCATCATCAACTTTTGTTTTTTAAAATAAGGCCCTGATAATTATTTCACAGATTCTTGAAGCTATTTGTATTCTGAATTCAACCATGTATTTTACAAGTTGATTTGAATGTGTTTCGACCTATTTTCAGATACATATCATCAATGTTTTATTCCAAATAAAAACTGCCATCAGTTCCACTTATTTATGATCATTTAGTGTCAAACGTTGATAAACTAGTTATTCAATACTGAAAAAAAATAAATCACTAAATTATTCAATGCAGCGCTTCAAACTGTTTATGAATTCTTAGACGAATTAATTTAATAACTTAACTTTGACAATACCAACAGAAACATTCATAACAAATGTTCAAAATGATAACCATTATTCTCTAAACAAAGATATCCTCTTCTCACAGTTGCTTCTAAGACAATACTAAGCATTTCTGGAGTAATACTATTGAATGGTTCGATGACACTGTCCCTTAGTTCTTTTTCATTATCATTATTTGCGTAAACAAAGTTTTTGATGTATCCCCAAAGAAAAAAATCCAGCGGTGTCAAATCAGGCGACCGCGCCGGCCAAGGGACTGTAGAATAAGTACCAATCCATTTTTTGGGATCTTGTTGAACCCAACAGTTCTCAACTTACCCAATCGGTAAATTATCCAGAGCTTCCTCAAGATGATTCCCAAGCAAATTTCTATAACGTTCGGAAGTCAATGTTTTATGGTAAATAAAAGGACCAATAATTCGTGTACCTAATATTGCAACCCACATATTGAAGCCGAAACGGTGTTGGTGTCTCGTTGTTGTGTATAAATGTCCATTTGTTTGTGACCAATAATGTGTATATTTTTGGATTGAAAATACCATTATTTGTGACCATGCTTTCATCAGACCAGATGATTTTTCGAGGGAAATCTTCAAAATTTCGACATTTCCTGGTATACCACTCACAGAATGCCTGCGCCTTCCGTCATCGCCTGGTCTTAGCGCTTGACATATTCTGAATTTGTATGGATGGAACCTTTGTTTCCGCAAAATAAAATGGGCTGTTGATTTCGCGATCCCAGGTTCGTTGGATTCTTCTAATTGATATCGTCGGATTTGCAGTAACTACAAGTAATAGTGTTCACCTTATCCTCATCACATAGTTTCTGACGAGAACGAATAGGTTATTTGAATGAACCATGTTCTTTCAGGTTGTCTTCTTCCTGGGTACCTATCGAGATGAAAACGTTTCGCTTCAGCACAATTTCGTTGGCACCGAATGTAGCATGTCAGCATATCGTATTCTTCCTCATTTGTGAAGTTTTCAATTATCAAACATCTAAATAGAATATGCAGTGACACGACTAATTTCTCCGAAGGAGCTTGTCATAATTATATTTTTCGAACTGATTATTCCTGTAAATCTATTGATTGGAACTAGTTGATAAGGTGTGTTGACTAATTTTCCTCCAAAACGAACATTGATGATTGCTGAAACACATCAGAAACACATTCAAACCACCTTGTAGGATACATGGTTGAATTCAGAATAAAAAAGCTTCCATAATCTGTGAAAGAACTATCAGGATCGTATTTAAAAAACAAAAGTTGATGATGGTTCTACGAATACGAAACGTCGCATAGAAAATTCGGTATCACCACGTTAAACGTCATCAAAAGTTGTTATGAAAAAGTATTTTCAGTTTTTCTGCATCTCTAATAATAACGGAGAGAAAAAAATTTGAATAGATATTCCAAAAATCCACTCTTCTCGATATAACTGAAAAACTAAAAACAATTTTGAAAATTTTCGAAGGTTGTTGGTATGAGCCTCCAAATGCGCAACTTTTTCCCCATTTAACCGACTTCGTATCTCCTACTGTTTCCGAGATCCCCATGCTGTGCAACCTTATCTTGGACAGACTGTATATGTGTATTAAGGTATAAGGTAATTTATAAGATGCTGTGAATCCAATATCAATTTCATCAATGATCATTGATATACTTATGAGTTTTGTTTCAGTTATTTCCACATCGGCAGTAATGTGCTCTTTGATGTAAATCATCAAGCCATCGTTCTGATTCACTGTTGAGTTATTGTAATATGTTGAGTATCCAGGTATTGAATAATCACTAATCGATTCAACATTCCATGTTTCCGATAAAATTAGTATGTCGATATTATTACTTATATCTTCTAGGTAAATGAGCAATTCATCGAAGTTTTTGTTGATGCTTGCTTATTAAAATGGATGATAGCTAACATATTCTTCCTCTTAACATTCTCTTTTCGATCAAAATATTCCTGAAAATCACAAAAAACCTGATTGTCAATTTCCTCTTGGTTATCTAATAAATTCATGAATTCGAATATTCTATGCTAATATTTGGATGTTCACTAAACGAGAGTACGAAATAATAGGAATAATATAATACAAAAATAATAGATGAAATTAATAAATGAGATAAAATTAAAAATCCATGAATATTAGGTATGTGTTATTTGCAACCCCCTAGTATATTGGCGTCAAAGTATAAGTGTATCGTTATATCTTTAAATGTAAAAGAGAAAAAAAAAAAGATATTCCGAGATGAATAATAATCAAAATGTATGGAAAAAAAAATAATTATTTCCAGGACTCGTAGGGAGACATGAGCAAAACAAAGGATACAAGAGATATTGTATTATGCAAGTTCATCATTTTTGAGCTTCTGGTCCGAACAGCTTCTCATAATCTTCGTTGGACCTTATAATACATATCTTATTTTCGTAATTCACAAAGAATTTTCCTTCATTTGTCCAGTCGTTTGTTTAAGATGTTTGCTCAGCAGCTTTATTTAGAATGTCCAACCTAATACTTGTTAGGTTTGAGTACAACGGCACCTGTTCCTTTCAGCGTTTTCTTCTTGTCGTAGATAGTTTGTCTTATTTCAGAGGTTCTGAACTTCAAAAGAAGATTCCTCTTGCTTTACCTTGATTGATTACCGTTTTCTTCCCGATTCTGTAGCATAATTCTAAGTTAATCATGTCAGCTCTAAGATTTTCTATTTTATTTTCTTAGTAATTGAAGATCCGCAAGTTGTTTTTCTCTTGTCCTTGTTCCATGTTATCGAATTTTCTTTCCATAATTGTTTCGACATTCAATATTGTTTTTGTAATACCCTCGAGATTGTTCATTTGATTCTCGGAATGGTATTTTACATTCTTTATTTCCTTCGTCAAATTAGCAACTTTTTGTTCTGACTGCGAAAATTTTTTTGAGAGATACCGTGACCGTCTCTGCCACACTATCAGTCATTGTTTCAATGAAGGTCTGGTCTTTTAGAAATTTTGACTTTGCACTGTTTAGTGCAGATTTTATCTCATCTGCTACATCTCGCATTAGAACCATTTTTGACTATGACACAATGAATTATTGTGATGATTATGATAGATTTGCACATATCTTGAGCAAAGTAACTCGAAAATATGCCATATTCCGATTCTTAGAGTAATTTTGGTCTTATCTTCGGCTCCATACATTTCAAATCACCCAAGCGATGTTGCTCAACATTTTTTATTTTCTTGATTTTTTTCATCATGAGACCCTGAAGGTGAACAGTCACAAAACGCTGTTTGGAAAATTTTTATTAACCATAATTTTTTTCTGGCAGACATTTAAAAAATGGCGGTTGAGCAAATTTCTTAGTAAAATGTGATTTGCGGAAAGTTTAATTGCCAAGCTAACCCAGAAGATATCAGATATTGTTTTCGCTCGAAAATATAAAAACAAATATCACAAATTTTCGTTCTCCTCCAATAATTCAAAAACTAAAAATGACACATCAAATTTTTTGCAGATAATTGTTGAGCATGAAAATGCGCAACTTTGCCCTAATTTAACCGACCTCGTATCTCTTATAATAACTGAGATCCCCATGGAGCTCGAAAAACGGGCAAGCAAACGGGAAGCAAGATGGTCACTCGGAAAAAATTGTCAATCGATACTTTTCAAGCCCATAATAATTTTTGTTTGTTTCTGTGTTGAGTACATACAGAACTAACTGCAATATCTTGTGTTTGTGTTACACAATGTGTTAATTTTGACACAGAATTTGATTATTTTGCTTCATTTATTGTCTTCAAAAGTGATTCGTTTCATGAGTGAAAAACTGCATCGTGTGGGAATGATAGATAGGGAAGTGGAAAGAATGACAATTCTAGCTGTGTTAAGTCATGGAGTGAATTATGAAACTATTGAACATGATATTGACATCAAGATGGATAAGTACCAGATAGGGCTAAAGTTTACAAGGTCAACCAACCTTCGATCCACGATCCTGCTTGGGAAGGTCATCTAGCAGATTTATAGCACTCTATTAGTTTCTATTCTCCTCAATATTCTCATCATGCATGGTCTCACATTGAAAGGGTACCTATATGAGAGGCTAATATCTGCATCATAACATGCAATAGTGTAAAGATGTCTTCTTTGTGATTAACGCTAATCAAAAAAAAAAATATCGCCAAGTTTCATCAGTACTTACATGAGGACATAATTATTGCAAATTTTAACTCAGCTCTTGAAAATATAAATCAATTTGCTAGTGTCATTGTAAGAATTTGATGAGGAATTTAATCAACGAAACATAACTTTCCTATGCACCTCCAGGGCCGTTGCACCGAAAATCATAGAAATACGGATACCTTTAGAAGAAGCAAAAAGCTATTATTCTGACTCTAAAATTGAATAGATAATCCAGACCCTGAATCATGATCACTATGTGTTGTTGTATTGGTTTTTTGTCAACTTCAAATGATTTTTGTTGCAGGTAAAAACTATGGCATGGGCTCAATAAGAAAAAAAGAGCTGTACAAATCATGTAAATCATTAGGCATAGAATCTGGAAATATATTTTTACATGATCACACATTACTTCCTGATGCAATAGATGCACAATGGCCAACTTCAGTAGTATATCAAATCGTTTCACATTATGTGGAGTCTCTGGACATAACAACCCTCATTACCTTCGACAGATATGGGGTCTCCTATCATAATAATCACTGCAGTATATATTATGCTGTGGCGAATCTGATTTTAGATGGAAATTTACCAAAGTGTAGGTAACTGAAATTTTATTCATCAATAGGCAATTTAACTTATGGCTTAAAACTCTATCAAATGATCATTTAATATGCCGAATCATTTAATATGTATTCGGAATAAAATGCACCTTTAGGTTGATAATAAATTGAATGAATCATAAATCATCATATAAATCTCATCAATTGATCAAGATCAAATTCCTGAGACTTTGGCATTCATCTTGAATTACTGTTTGTACGACTGTCTTTAAAAATTACATTTTCCATTCATAGATTGGTGGATGAAAAAACTATTGATTATTCCTTTATTTATACTTGTATGATGATTTGATTGAAAATTGAGGTATCTGTCGGTGTGTGTATTTTTACGATATACACTTGTTATCAAAATGTTATCTGATTTTTCTATCTAACATCTAAAAATGATAATTGCTTATTAGATTCGATTTCTGAAGTGAATTCGATTGTGGGTTCGATATTGTTTATATAATTTAGAAAATTATCTAGTCTATATATATATATATATATATTGATGATATTTTCATTATTTGGCCACATAACAAAAACAAGTTGTCACTGACAAAATCTGTCCTAACTATAAATATATTGAAATAATTTTTAATAACTTCTACTATATTTTTTAGAAACGAGGAGAGAAAATCCCACAAAAAGCTGAAAAAAAATAATAATAATAATAGGTCTTTATTCAATCAGTCATGACACGAAATAGAGAATACAATACAAAAGCTCCATATGCTTGATTGAACAGGAGAAGAGTCACTGTCAGACAATGTTTTTCAACTCAACCTTTCTACCTCATACATTTGTTGAAAATTACTATTCTGTTCATAGATTTGCAATAATCTCTAACGCTCGACACGCAATATTCCTCACTCACCAAATGAAATGGCACTCTTGTAACTTGAATATCTATTTTCTATGAGGATTTAAATTTGAAACTCTAATTCATTGCTTCCAGGTTGTGGTGTGTATGTACTTGATACTACAAACCTATTGAGGAAATATTGGTTATTCTTGGATATTCCTATATCGTTATTTATGGCAAAATTCAGGTGAGTAATAACTTCCATAGATCATCCCACTCAAGTATTCTCAATGCTGTGTTCAATATCATTTGAATGTATTTCTAAACATTTCATGACATTGAAATTTGTTGTGTTTTTTAATATGAAAATTTTAAATTCTGATTCTGAATTTCTGAAAGTACATGATTTTTTTTAAATATTACCGAGATCAGGAGCTGCATATTCGCAATAACTTTTTAATTTTGAAATAGGATTGTACATGGCGGATATATAGTCGGATGTCCATCCAAGGTCGACCATGAAACTAATGAAAATAATACTCAAATCATTTGAAATGACAAACTGTTTCAAGAGGTAGGGGAGCCTTTGAAGTGACATTGGATTGGAAACTGAGCTCTTCTACAAGTTCTGAATTTGAAAAAGTTTGAGGTCGTTCCGTTGACAGGATTTTACTCATTATTATATCCGGAGGCCGAAATGATGGAGCCCAATGTGTTTTCTCGGAATGGCTCTGAAATCATCAGAATCCATACAGATGTATTTATATATGCAATTTTATACAACTATTGCAGTTTCATACGTTAACAGGAGTTCATATTCCAGATGAAACAATCAGGACACGGCTCCATGAGCGTGATCTCAGAGCTAGAAGGCGGGCATCTTGTCCTCTGTTGAAACTCAACCATAAGATGGACCAAAGAAATTTTCACACCCTCAGATATCACCCTATAGTTCATTGTTTCAAAATGGTGAAACAACGGTAAAACACTGATGTTATACACAATTAACTGAGCTATCAGAATCTTGAAAGAAATCAAAGAATCGATCATTTATATCCAAAGTTGTAATGGTTGAAAAATGAAAGACATTTTTGCTTGTCTCAATTCAAATGTGGGGCAGTTGAGTACTCTACCAAAATATCATTATTTGATCATGGTAGAATTTGGACAGTAGGTCCCTCTAATCGGCAACTGCTATGAATTTCTGTAAGGTCACCGTTCGCGACCGATAATGAGACATCCGTATATCTTCAACTCAGATTAATAGGTGGCGTATGCTTATTATTAATAATTATCATTTCCTGTAAATCGCACCTGTCCAAGAGAGAGAGGTCAGACTGCCATCAAAAGTATGCGTATCTTGCGATTACTTGATAAACGGAGTTGAGATAGGGAGTTACTTCTTGAATAATAGCCTGTGGGATATAGTGGCGAGCGAGTAACGAGTGTCGTCAGTTCTGGTATCAGGTAAGTCTAAGTTACAATAACTCTTTAACGGAGATCGTTCCAACAAAAGTTGTGTGAATCAGTAATGGCGGCGTTGCGAGTCAAAATGGTTGAGTCTCAATATAATCATCTAGTCCCTGTATAGTTGTTGCAGTTCCGGTTATTAGTTTCAGGATTATCAACCTGCCGCCTCCAATTCATTGTATCAACCTACCTCTATATTTGGCGATTGATAATAAGTCCAATCCAACCGACTTCGTTTTTTCTTGCAGGACAATCTGGTCATCAAACAACCCCAACCCCCTGAGATATCGACGTTTCGGTGCAGTACTTCAGTCGTGTCGAAAAAAACCTTGCGTGAATATAGAAACATGACAGAGAAATATTGAAAAAGCAGAACGTATCAAAGGTGAAGAATATACCAACTTCAAAGGCAGGGTAGTACAACGACAACAAAACTAATGCTGGAAGACATAAATCTTTGTTTGAAAGGTATTATGCATTTAACACTCATGATCTTCAAACATCTTTCCTTTTTGATTCAGTTGAGGTCATTAGCAAAATGAGAACCGGTGTGAACTCAGCAGCCACTTTTCAGCGGCCGTTTTTTTTCCAGCAGCCATTTAACCAGTGGTGTCGAAAAATAATTTTATTGCGAAAACAATGTTTTATCTATCTATAGAAGAATTATGATTGAATTTCACACTCTTAGTACAAATGGAACGTATGAAAACTTAGTTTGGTACATGAATTGGTTGATATAATACTATATCCAGAATAACATGGCACGAAATGAATTATTTGCATGCCGTCTAAGGGGTAGTTTTCACCCTTCTAAGTTTTGAAAAATTCGAAGACACCATTCAGAAAAATTCAGCCAAGTTGAGATTTGGTAGAGGCATTATTGAACTGGTCTGGAATACTTTGTCAAGAGATGAATTATCTGCAGGTCGTCAGAAGGGTAGTTCTCAACCTTCTATAAGTTTTGAATAATTCGAAAACACCATTCAGAAAAGTTTAGCCAAGTTGAGATTCGGTAGAGGCATTATTGAACAGGTCTGGAATACTGTAACGAAGTAATAAAACAAGCGGGGAAAAGATTCTGGAAATTCGGAATTTCATCAAATTTCAGTTTGGGAAAAATGTATAACCTGTACAAAGAGTTAATTCCTGAACCAACCTCTAATTTTGTGATTTCCAATGTTTTCAACAAGGAGTTCAAATTGCATTTTCATGCACCTGTGACTTATTCTTGTTAAAAATGTGATTCCTTCACAGTAAAAATCGAAGCTTCAACCGTTGTGTAACGTTCTGATTTTTCGTTACAATATTAGTTACCCAGGTAACAACATTCCTTGAATCTTATCGTTTCACCTGTCGTGTCACAATCATTCACGATCTCCGTGCCGAGAGAACATCGTAGTTGATGAATCGATAACTGTTATCGGTCATCTCTGAGTTGTAGTTTGGGGTATCTTCCCGTAAATCTATCAGCATCAAGAACGCGCGCAACAGATGGCGTAGGCATTCGCTTTTAAACAATAAATATAGTGATATTTATTATAATAACAATAGCTAATGGAAATATTCCGGCCATTGTGATTTCGTTGGTTGAACAGTTAACGACATTGTCTGAAAAGTGATTTTTAAGCCACATAGTGGGATAAATTTTTCGGAACTGATTACATTGTTCTTTTTTTGTGTGTATTGTGGATTGCGACAAAAAGAACTAGCTTCTCAGGAAGGATTTGTTTGTGTTCTCAGATTTTCATTTGTGGAGTGAAACGAACCCTCATCTAGAGGTAAGATTTGATTCAGCTTTCATAGTCGAAATATTCATTTAGGAATTAATCAATTCGATAGTGTAAAGGGTGTATTTTGGTATCATGTTATTGAATTTTATTATCTGCATTCGCATTTTCTTATGTTTTTTTTGTTTATGGATTTTCAGGGTTTTTATTTGTGGTTTTACGTATAGAAACCTTTCTTGAGATTCCATCGGATACATGGGTGCTGTTGAAGCTTTTTTACTGAATGCTGAAAAACGGGCCGAACTATACGAACCTTCACATTGGTTCTCAACTAGATAGATCCATGAGCCGCTGTACCACTGAGTGATTGAAATACACAACAGTCTTAGGCAATCTTCCGCAAACTTCGTTGGATTTTAAATCTTGGGTGGACCCCCAAGATAGACAGCTAAGCTGTAGCATAAGAACTTTCATTCGGAATTTTCGTAATTTTTTTTTCATGTATTAGATTTTACATAGAGATCTTCAGGCACCATCATTAATTTTCCATTGGGCAAAGGTATAATCCTCTTATAAGATATTTTACTTGAAAAAAAAATCGAATCGATTTTGTTACTGTTAAGTTGTAATGGCATAGATATATTATGAAATTTAGGTGCCAATCGTAAAAGTATCACTCCTTTTTCCAGCCTGCTCTTCATTAATATACATGCGTGCCGTACTACATTTATGTTATTTTCCCTAGTATCGAATGTGAACCTCATTCCATTAATTATTTCATAAATTATTATAATATTTTTTTTTGCCTCCTATAATATCCTCGAGTAAAATCTTCATCGAAATAACTTGTTCTTTGTTTTGAAAACAAGAAAGCAAACGAGCTATATCTTGAGATTAAAAAAAATAACATTACATAGATACTCTGAGTAATTAATGTGGTTATCACTCTTTATCATACAGGGTGGGTCCCGTAACATCTGGGAGCTTTCTAGTTTAAGCTGCAATTAGGCTAGTGGCGCCCCTCAATTATTATATTTTTTTTACTCACTACTCTTGCAAGTATTCATTCCAGCACCCACCCTAAAAAAAATACCTTCAAAATTGAGTATTCACTATTTAATATTATAGATAGGAAAGAGACGTCACATTTGAAGCATCAAAACGAGAACTCGTTATTGAACGAGATATACACCTCCGGAATGCAGAGTGCGCTAGAGAAGGAATGAGAATGAATAAGGACTCAGCGAAAAAGGACAAAAATATCACTGCGATCAGTTTTGATTTGATGAAAACATTGGCCACTCCAGTTTTGTCAACAGGTGTCGCTTATTACAAGCGTCAGTTCTGGACGTACTATTTCGGTATCCATAATTTGGGAACAGATGATTTATCCATGTATGTATGGGATGAATCAAAATAATCACGAGGTCCCGATGAGATAGGCTCTTGTCTTCTTCATTACTTCAAAGATACTTATACTGTATTCGGATCAATGTGGAGGTCAAAACCGCAATTTTGCCATGCGATCAAGATTTCGGCCTTATAGAGAATCAGAAGAAATTGGTGCAATGTTATCAAAACTGATAGAAAAAAGAACCCTTTGAAGATCATCAACATGACGAGCAATGATTTCATGTTCACTCTCTACAAGCTCGAATCACTGAAAGAAGATGCAATGGCTGAATTACAGAAAGGAAGAACCATTCCTTAAACATTTCAAATAGTCCAATAATGACTTTGGCCTCTTCAAAACCGTGAACGTTGCTGAAAGGATAGCCGCTAGATCTTCTGTTGACACTTTGGAATTGCCGCATCCAAATGGACATGAAATAAATATTAAAAAGAATCGAAGTTTATTGGAACTAACCGAGTTTATTTCACCTTGTTACCACGATTTTCCTAAAAGAATTTGAAGACAGTAGGAAATCAATTCAAAGATTTCATAGAAAGAGGAAGAGGATGATTGACTCATTTCACATCCACTTTTCTGAATATTTGTTTTTTCTTCAATATATTATTCTTTTTCTTGAAAATATAATTTGTCAAAATGATTTTCTACACCATGACCTAACCATTGTTCAAAAGGTATATCAAAATCAAATCGGACTAACCCACATTTCTTTTAGTAAATATGAAAATTCGCAACATTTATCTCTTTATATCAGTTGCTATAGCTGAAGTGGATAATTTGCCATGGAATGTATTGGTGAATTATTTGGTGAATTTTTTTTTAATACAAGACGAAATTTCGTTTCGATTCTCCGCAAAACAGCATTCTCGGGGTTAGGCCTTCTTGGCGCTGCCATTTAAAAGAAATAAATAAAAATAATTTAGCGTGATTGATTCTTCATTATTGATAATTTTCATGAAAATGAATAATTTCAAATTCAGAACTTCAAGATGAGTTCAGTTCCCAATCCAATTGTCACTCAATGCTTCTTCAGACAGCTCTTGGACCAGCTGGTCAACTGAAATGTTATAAGCATGGCAGACTTCGTTTGGTTGAACAATTGACCATATAAAATTGAAACAATAGAAAGATGGCAATCATGCAGAAAACAAAATATGGTTTCACTTCCGGTTTCACGATGGTGCGGATTTCGGATTTATATGTTCAAAAACACAGCAAATTTCAGAGGTGTACCAGTCTTTGGGGTCACCCGGTATACGAAATAAGTTCCTTCGCGATGAATAAATTCGTTATAAATTATACAGAGTGTCCGGAAATTATGCGCAAAAAATCAAGGAGGTGATTCTGCATGATATAATAAGAAATTCATTTCATATGTACTACTGTCCGGAAATGCATAGTTTTCAACATACAGTGTGTTGAACTTTTTGAAAAAAAATCGGTTTCTTATGATTATCTCAAATATCCTTTCGCCGATTTTATTGAAATTTGGCATCGTTATTTTTCGTTATGAGGGGCTGATTTAGCCATAAGTGAATTGGGATTATGAAATCAAGTGGCGTCCTGGGGGCATCCTACCGAGTATTATTGTCAATTAAATGTGCGCCACTGATGTTTTTGAATTTCTTAGCTCCATATCCTATTGACCAACCAAAAAATAACATCTTGGTCTTTTGAATTGTTTTGATATTCTGCTTCGTTTCCGTGGAAAAAAATTAATACCAATATATTGTATAAATTTGTGCGAAAAATTCCTTCAAAAACTGGGGTGTGGTCCATGTCCATAGACATAGAAAAAGAATGAAGATTCATTTTCTCCAGATATGTTTGACACACTTTGTATTATTGAAAACTATGCCTTGCTGGACACAGATAAAAATTAAAAAATCATGTTATTTCATGTCAAATAACCCACAAATATTTTTGTGCTCAATTTCTGGTCACTCTGTATGTGAAGTTGCGGTAAATAAACTGTATGTCACGATCTATGTATTAGTCACCGATGAAACTAATTATTACTAATTATTATACTTATTTTGATCGCGATTTTGAGTGTTTTGCCACCATTAGAAAACTATGGATGTCCGGAAACTGTGCGCAAAAAAGCGAGGGGATGATTTTGTTTGCAAAATATCTCAAAAAGGTCCTTTTGATCCATCACGATGAAATGAGCAGTTTCCGAGAAAAAACCTGTTTTAAAATTTTGCAACCACTAAATTTGACCATTATATGAAACCCGATTACCTATCCTCAACAATAGCAAAGCATGCTTTGGAAACATCTGCGTGGATCGTCTAGGAGACACGACGATTGTTTTGAATTCAAACTTGACAGATAATAATTATTTGATTCGAGTAGGAATCTTGTTAAATTTGTGAGACAATATGAATAATCATTTTACTGATACTAACGTTGAACTACGTGAATGCATTATTATTATGGTGTAGCTGGCGGCAATGCACTTGCAGCATAACGTTTGTATAGTGAAGCGTTTCCTAATAGAAGGACACCACAATCACGAATGTTCAGCAATGTCCATCAAAAACTGGGAGAATGAGGATCATTCAAATCTAAACGTCTTGATGCAGGCCGCGAAGAACTAGAAATGGAGAAGCAGAAGAACGGGTATTGAATTCAATCGAGAATAATCCCAACGTAAGCGTGAGATCAGTTGCTATTCAGGAAGATATTCCGAAGAGCTCGGTACATGAAATTTTGAAAGAGCAACTCTTTTATCCCTTCCATTATCGAAAAGTTCAAGCCCTGTCTCCTGAACGAAGATCAAAATCTGATATCTTCAATTCTTTTTACGGACGAAGCTGGCTTTGGACATGATGGCTTATTCCGTATATCCATAATGAACATTACTGGTGTGATTACAATCCTCACTTGGGAGTAGAACAGGGGTATCAAAATGAGTTTAGTGTTAATGTTTGGGCAGAGATCATAGCAAACCACTTCATAGGGCCACATTTTTTCCACAAAGACTGAATGGTGAAGTTTATTTAGATTTTTCGAGAAATCACTTGCCCATTTTTTGGAGAACGTACCCCTTCGAGTGAGAAATTCGATGTGGCTGCTTCATGACGGTGCGCCGCCGGATTATGAAGTTGGGGTGAGAGATCACCTCAATGAAACTTTTCCTGAAAGATGTATAGGACGCGGAGGGTTTGTGCAGTGGGCTCCTAGATCACCTGATTTGAACCTAATGGACTTTTTCTTCTGGGGTTATCTCAAAACTCTCGTATACAGGACTCCTGTGCATGATTTTGAAGAGCTTATGTGTGAGGTAATCAAACAAAAACAGGGAGTTTTTGCCTGAGTTCGTTGGAATTTCCGAAGTAGGATAAATTTATGCCGTGAAATGGAAGGACATCACTTCGACACTTTGTTGTAAAGATTATGTACTGATTTGTTGTTGAGGAAGTTATCAGTGGAACAGAATGAAAATCTCGCGCTGAATGAACTCGTTAATTTTCTGAATGTTCTTCTCGGAAAGAGGTCATTTATCAAAACAGAACAGGAGGACTTTTTTCAAATATTCCCATATGTTCTTCAATTTTATACCTTCAAAGTTGAAAATTAAATTATAATGAATAAGTCCTGATCCTATTTTGAAGGTCAAGGGGAGTAAAGGGTATTTGGCCTCGAGGGATCCAAGTATAATTTAGACCAAGGACGCAAAATAACATTTGTACTCCGTGTGCCATATTTGGAATAAATCAGTTTCATAGGAAGAAAGTATTGAAAGAATATTCATTTTCAAAATATGAACTTTGAAGGCATCTTTATTAGTGAGTTTTCGAAAGAATGTTACACGTACTTTTTGTAATATTCAAATAAGAATCATCCCTCTGAATTTTTGCACACAAATTCCGGACAAAATGAAGTCGTAGTTTCATTGGTGACTAATACATAGATTGTGATATACAGTTTATCTTTGTCCAGGAAGGCGTAGTTTTCAGCGATACAAAGTGTGTCAAACATGTATCATAAAATATCTGTAGAAAATAAATCTTCATTCTTATTCTATGTCTAAGGACATGGATCACACCCCAGTTTTTGAAGGAATTTTTTGCACATATTCATACAATAAATTTGTATTTATTTTTTTCCACGGAAACGAAGCAAAATAGCAGTTGGTCAATATTATATGAAGATAAAAAATTCAAAAAAATCATGGCGCACATTTTATTGACAATAATATTCGGTAGGGTGCCCCCGGGACGCCACTGGAGTTCATAATTCCTATTCAGTTATGGTTAAATCAGCTCCTCATAACAAAAAATAACAATGCCAAATTTCAAGAAAATTGGTGGAAGAATCTTTGAGATAATCATAAAAAAACGATTTTTTTAAAAAGTGTAACTGTACGTTGGAAACTATGCATTTCCGGACAGTAGTACATATGGAATGAATTGCTCATCCTATCATGCAGAATCACCCCCTTGATTTTTTCGCATAATTTCCGGACACCCTGTATATTATATATTATTCTCACGACAAAACATGAGGGAAATGAACAAGACACCTGTGACACAGCCTGTGATCTTGGTATCTTCTCGATCTAATAATCTAATCAGTATGAGATAGGATGAATATTGTCTAATAGGGAATTTTCAGACAACCATCCATCCATCCATCCAACCATCCATTTCTATTCGTCTATAATGAATAATATTGATATTGAGCTTGACTAACTTTTCTCAGGTACATCGTCAGTTTCCAGGATCGGACTCTCATTCATAAAGCCATGAGGAAACACAAGTCTCAGTTGGTATGGTTCCGACGTCTATATATGTATTTTTCCAGATATATGTTAATGAATTCTTTGCAACAAATTAATTTAGTAGATATAGAACTGGATATGTTAATTGATGAATGAATGTAAATAGGATAAAGTGCCACATCTACGTATTCCTTTCCTTATGTGATATTTTTTGTTGAGATTCTTACAAATCCCATCTTCAAATGAATTCTTAATTTTCCTTCATTATCTTAATGGTTATGTTTTTCTGGTTTTGAATACATTGATTTTTCTTTGCTCAGTGTTTTCTATCTTCCAATGAATATTACAGTCAGGCTGAACCTCTGTTGTTGGATTATGTCAATTATGAAAATATGTTAAAACAGCTGGAAAATCGGTAGGATTCTAGGAACCCACCTCCTAATCATTCGGAAAATGCTCATATGCACCCAGACAGTCGCGCAAATTACATGTATAATTCCTTCGAATGGAACGGAGGTGTTTCTTGTTAATTTTCTTGAGATTATTCAGTTTCAGAGATCAAGAATATTAAATACTGTCTGTAAGTTCTTCGAGGAGGTGGTACATTAATTTTTCAGCTTTTAATGGGATTTTCTCTAACTTATCTTGGTGGACGTTTCGGGAACGAATCTGCTCACGTTCTCGATTTTGAGTTTTTCATCATCTTCCAGTTTCTTTTTCACTATTTGTAAATTTTTTTCTATAGGAACATTAGTAAATAAACTCACTACATCGAAACATACTAATAAATTGATAAAACAATACACCAATACACTGGCACAACTGGCCCTGGATGGGGTGGACCGCTGGTGTCGCAGCACGGGACTAAGTGCTAACCCTGATAAGGTGGAAATTGTACTTTTCACCAGGAAACGCAAGGTAGAGGATCTCCCCGATATACGTTTATCGGGAAAAACCCTGCGGTATAAAGGCTCCACCAAATATCTAGGAGTCATTATTGACTCCAAGCTTAATTGGAACGAGCACATCGAGAGGAAGGTCCAGAAAGCAACTGCGGCATTCTGGGCGTGCAGGAGGACGTTTGGGGGAACGTGGGGGCTCAAGCCCAGCATCCTTCATTGGATGTATACAGCCCTCATACGGCCAATGATAACTTACGGGGCCATCGTATGGTGGCCGGGAACACTGACAGGTAAGTCGAGGATTCAGCTCGATAGAATCCAACGACTGGCCAGCATCTCGATAACAGGAGCAATGAGGACGGCGCCGTCAAGAGCACTGGAGACTCTAATAGGACTGCCACCTCTGAACCTATGTGTAGAGCATGAGGCGATGAAGGCCGCCGCTCGCTTGCAAAGTTCCAACCAGTGGAGGAGCGAGGGAACGTACGGCCATTCTCGCCTCTGGAATCAAATGACTGATGATTGCCCCTCACTCAGCATGAAAGGGGACAATATAACACCTATTATTCGATTCAGGAAAATGCCCCAGGTCAAAATTCCAACAAGGAGGGACTGGGAGCAGAATAAGCACTGCATGGTACCCACCAAGGGTATCATCTGGTATACAGATGGCTCTAGGATGGGAGAAAACGCAGGTGCGGGGGTCTTTGGGCAATCCCCAAGGGCAGACCATTACTTTACCCTTGGGAAATATGCCACGATTTTTCAGGCGGAAGTATTCGCAATACTCGTGTTCAAGAGAACATAGAAAGGGGCTGTCATGGCCGGCAAATCACTATATGCACTGACAGCCAGGCAGCAATCAAGGCACTGATTTCGTACAGAGTGACCTCCTCCCCGGTGTCAGAATGCATAGACAGCCTACAAAGGCTGTCAGCGACGAATAAAGTCTGTCTTCTGTGGGTCCCTGGTCACTCAAGGGTACCTGGTAATGAAATGGCCGACAGTCTGGCCAGGAAGGGTGCGGAGGGCTCAGTGATTGGCCCAGAGCCAATACTGGGGGTCACTCGATCCTGGAGCAATTCTAGAATGGCGGGAATCCTGATGAAGAGATTTCAGAATAGCTGGGCGGAGGCTCCAGGAATGAGGCAGTCCAGACTCCACGTAGGAAATCCGTCACGAAGACAGACAAATGCACTCCTGGATTTGAACAGGAGAGAGCTGAAATTGGTAGTGGGGCTCCTGACAGGGCACTGCCCCTTGAACAAACACCTCAACACGATCGGAATTGTAGAAGATCCTGAATGTAGATGGTGCCTTGAGGACGAAGAGACTTCTACTCACATCCTCACTGAATGCCCGGCGGTGGTAGCAGCAAGGGAAATACATCTTGGGGGCAGCATCCTGAACCCAGAGGATGTGAAAAAGATTCGGCCAAGGAAAATGGTATCTTTCGCCCGCGAAATTGGCCTTCTCCACGGCTGACTTACGATCCCAGGAGTTGTGGGTGCACAACGGGTCCGAAGAGGTGGCCTAAGTGCGTTAGGTCTCAGACCGCCCACTTTCTTACATTACATTACATTACACCAAATTGAGAACAGACAGAATATACAACAAACACAAAGACAACCAACACTGATAACAAATGTAATCCCATACATTCCCGGAATATCTGAAAAAATTAAACGTGTTGGTGACAAGTTTCGAGTGAAAACAGTGTTCAAGACAGAAAATACAATGAGATCGATTTTGACTCATACAAAACCGAAAAATGAAGAACAATCATCAAAAAATTGTATTTACAGTATACCATGTGTTTGTGGAAAATATTATACCGGTGAAACCAGCAGGCCTCTATCAGTAAGGATGAAAGAGCATAAAAACAATATAAAGAGAAGATATACTGACAAATCAAAATTAGCTGAGCATATACTTACTGAAAATGGACAACATATGGCCGATTGGGGTAATATTAAGATCATAGGAAAAGAAGACAACAACCAAAAATGGAAAATCAAAGAGTCTGCTTGCATTCTCCTGAACGGAGACAATAATATTGCTTCTTGTTCAGTTGATATAGACAGAACTTGGCATCCACTTCTGAAACTTGAATATGGAAATGGAAAATTCGATATCAATTAATGAAAACACCTTGTAACCAGAATTCCTCCGTCTGCCAAATTGTCACTTTTCAGTGTCAAAATCGAAAACATCGAAAAAATTTCACGAAGAGAAAAAATATTTCAATTGTGTTGAGAACGGGAGCAGATTCGTTCCCGAAACGTCCACCAAGATAAGTAGAGGTTTTATTCTTATTAAATATATTTGTATTTCCAAATTTTTTCAAAAACAAGGTGTCACTGATAGAGAATTTCTCTTTTAGGTATCTAAAGGTTTAATTTCAAGCGCAGTGACATTTTGGGACAGATCCTAAATCTGTCCTTACTACAAATATATTGCAATAATTTTCAATAACTTCTACTCTATTTTTTAGAAACGAGGAGAGAAAATCTCATTAAAAGCTGAAAAATTAATCAAAAAAATCAAAAATATTCTTCGGTAAAATTATCAAAATCCGTTTACACATTTAAAAAGAGCACAAAAAGCTGAATCAAACTGTATATTCTTTATTCTTCCGCATGCCATTTCACTACCGAAGTTCTGAACGTGCATTGAATGTTTTGTGAATTTAATTGACTGAAAACGAAATGTTTCGAATTCGGAGAGCCCAATATATCCACTTATTTCAATATCAATATTATTTTGATGTAATTAGGTATACAAATTCGTTCAAAGGATTGCAACAAATCGGGTGTTCCATTGGGAAACGGAAAACGTCAACGGTGGATAGAGTTCACTAAGGTGAATGAAGCATATTTTTTGGGTTTTCATTAGTGGAATATATGGTCTTTTATCAATTTCGCTAATTTCTTCGTGGGCCATAACTTAAGAATTACTTTTATATTTTCTCTAATATTCGACCTACTCAAGTGATTTGCTTCTCAGTCAGGGGGAAAATCCAGGTCCAGATTGATAAGAATTCAACATATTTTTTATTCCTCAAAAAAAAATCCATTATTCTCGGTTTTCTAAAATCCGCTTAAATTTTGGAAGCATCACAGAAAGCTGTATTGAACTGTGTATTTTCCATCACCCGCATGCCATTTCAATACTGAAATGAATTCTTTGCATTCATGGTTTTTTGAATTTGGTTGGCTAAAACCGGATTATTTTGAAATTTTTCTGAAGTGAATTACTTGAATTATGAAATGTGACTACACAATTGAATTTCATTCATCAGATTCTATCGGCATTCGTATGCCTGTGGAACACGCCTGGCCTATACTTTATTTATGTGAGATATATTTCCAAATTATTATTTAGACGTAATGATTCCATGCACGTTTCCATGGAGATAATTGCAATGAATGGAACCACATTTATCATTGGTGAAAAAATATCAATTTCGTGAAACTAACTGAAGAATGTGAATCGAATGCATTGTAGTGCACAATTGATTTGTTATTGAAACATCTTCAACTGTGATGAATGTGGTTAGATTTTTTTGCAATTCTTTTTACGAATTGGTACACCTTATTATAACATCAAGACAATAATGATATTGAGATATATGAATAGAGGGCGTTTGGAAACATGGTATCTAATAAATGAAGAAGGGACCTGGCGTTCACCACAAGCATACGAATGCGGACAACAACTATAAAATGGAACGTCAATGAATTTTCACATGTGAAATTTCCATAATTCGATGCGGAAAACTCAAAATATTTCGTTTATAGTCGTCTTAATTCAGAAACCCTTTAATGCACCTTCAGAAGTTCGGCAGTGAAATGCCATGCGGATTAATGAAAATTACACAGTTCGTTTCAGCTTCTGTGATCTTTATGGATTTTTTCGAGGACACACAAATATGATGAATTTTGGATCTGGATTCTTCCCCTCACTGATAGGTTAGTCACTTGAGTAAAAGAACATGTGACCCAAATATGAAAAAATGTCCTTAGTGGTTCGTAAGTTATGACTATTCCCACGAGATTTTTCTCATGCATTGTTTCTTCGTATTCTAAATGGAGAAGCCGCAATCAATGAAATATCTCAAACAAATAAATTCAAACAGTATATTCAAGTATAGGGATCTCGAAAACGGTGGGAGATACGAAATCGGTTGAAAAAAGTTGCTCATTCAGTAGGCCATTCCAACAGTCTTTGAAAATTCTTCACAGTTTCTCAGTAATATGGGAAAAAGTGATTTTTTTAACAATCCATTTCAATACTCGCTCATGCTAACTTTTGATATGATTCAATGATTTCTTCCTCAGGCGTTTCATATTCAAATTTCAAATTTCAAATTTATTTAGAAAAGTAAAGTACATATAACGTTGATAATATATTATATTTTTCAGTGTTCCTTTTGGATCAAAGGACTGCACCTGAGCATGCTGTATGCTTGTGTTGTGCTAGTCTTCAATCCGCAAGGAGCATTGTGAATTGTACAAATATTGATAAGTGAAATATTTGTGAGATCTGGTGAGCATAAAGAAGAAAGAACATCAATAAATTTATTGTATTATAGATTAGCTTTGTATTTTTTTGAACGAAAGATTTGATTTGTTTTTTGTAATTATTGAAATTTGTTATTTTCTTTATCTCATGTGGTAAGAGATTATACAATTTAGGTCCGAAAAAGAAGATATATCTTTGTGTGTGACTTTTTTTGAATAATTGCGTATTTAGAGTGAGATTTTGTACTGCTCTAGTATTTTTTTTATGTCTTCCTCAGGCCGCTTGAAACGATTTGCATTATGGAACATCCATTCCAGGCACTGATAGGCATACAAGCTTCTAACATCAAAAAGCTGTAGTTCTTCATATAACTGTACAGTTGGATGTAGTTTTGTTTTTTTGAATATTATTTTTATAAGTTTGTTTTGCATAGACTGGAGTTGAATTAAGTTATTCCGGAAGAGACCTCCCCATGCTTTGATACAATACCGTAGTATAGATTCAGACAAAGAAAAATAAATTACTCTAAGTGTTTCATTATCCAAGATATCTCTTAGATTATACATTTTTCGAGTTAGCTGCCTCAGTCTACGAGTCAATAGGGAGGTATGCTTTTCCCATCTCAAGTGTTGGTCTATTATGATACCCAAGTACTTTATGTTATCTGTTTTTTTTACTTCAGGACAAATGCACGCTAGCTGGTTTTGGCAATTATTTTCGTGTACTAAAATAGTATTATTTCCTATTGGTTGATCATTTGATGTTAGTGAAAATGCTATATATTTGGTTTTATTAACATTCAGGCTCAATAAGTTTTGGTCAAGCCATTTCTTGACCTGTTCTATTCCATTATTAGCATCATTAAAAATCTCATCCCATGTTTTTGCTGTAAAAATCAAGGTAGTATCATCAGCATAGGAGATAAATGACCTTTACAGTTCCTCAAATATCCAATACTATTTATATATGATGGATTGCTACAGTGTTCTAATTTCACTCTCTGAGATCTCTTATATAAGTAATTTCGTAGAATATTTTGGGCTGGTCCCCTTATACCATAATAATAAAGTTTCTCCATTAAGATTTCATGAGATATGGTGTCAAACGCCTTGGCAAGATCAAGAAAGATAGCAAGGCATTTTTCCGACTCATCCAAGGCGTTAACCGTTTCTTCCACAAGATCAAGAACAGCTTTTTCTGTGTTTTTGTTACTCAAAAACCCATATTGTCTTTCAGTAATTACATTATTAATTTCTAAGAAACTTATCTATCGCTTTTTAATGCTGTGTTCAAAAACTTTGGCAAAGTTATTTATAACAGATATTGGTCGATAATTTTCAATAAGTTTCCGTTTTCCAGATTTATAGACAGGTGTTATGAGACTTTCTTTCCATTGTTGATGTACTTCACCGCTTTCATAACAGAGATTTATCATTTGAACCAGTGGATCATCTAGATAGTTGTGAAATTGTTTTATGAATTTACTTGAGAGATATTATCTGGACCTGGTGAACAATTATTTCTGAGTGTTGATATTATACTGATGATTTCATTTCTTGTTGTGGGTTCAAGCAGCATAGTCGATACTACTGATGGGTCATTTGAGAGTTTTTGTCGTTGTTTGAACTGATCTTTATTAATACTATTTTGCAATTTTTGACCTACTTCAATGAAATATTCATTAAAAATGTTAGATTTCTGTTCATTGTCTGTAATGACAACGTTGTCTCTAATTGTTATTGCCAAGTTTTTTAAAGAATGTTGACTAGGTTTTCGGTTTATAGTTTCATTTATTATATGCCATATTTTTTTGCTATCACCTTTCACAGAATTAAATTTATTTTTGTAGTAATCATTTTTTGTTTTTTTCAATAAGTTATTCAGTTTATTTCTATAGTTTTTGTACTCCCTATTTAGTTCTAATGAATGTCTATGCAATAGTCTCTTTTTGAGCATATCCCTATGTCTGATGGATGTTATCAAAGCTTTTGTGATCCAAGGTTTGATTTTATATTCTTTCTTTTTGAAACTGGTAGTGTAAGATGACATTTCTATATGAGTTTTAAGAATATTTATGAATGTATTGTAACAAATTTGTACGTTTCTACATCCATAAACTTCCCTCCAATCTTCATTCTTCAAAAGAGCATCCAACTTAGAATAATTCACATTCGTAACCAAATCTGTACCGATATTTGATATTCTCTGCTTTTCTCTCACTTGTGTAACGGCAATGTAGATTGGATAATGGTCTGTGATTTGTGAGTGAAAAATAGCTGGATGAAGATTTATTTTGTCTAAGTTGATTGACTTCTTTATAAATATATGATCAATAATACTGCTCGTATTTTCTGTCACTCTTGTCGGTTTGTTAATATATGAACAGAAACCATGTCCAGATAATGTATTCAGGTATTCACTGACAGAATTATCATGTGTATCTAAAATATTAATGTTAATATCTTCTATGAAAATTTCCAATGTTTTTTTATTCAGATTATCAAAATAGTTTTCTAATTCCTGTAAATATGTGTTTATGTTTATTGATGGGGGACGATATGAAGCTGTTAAGCCAAATTCAGTGCCTTCGAATGTCAGAAAAATCCTAACTAATTTTGTTTCCTCAAAGCAAATCGTTTCAATCATTGAGTTCCATATATTCCTTACATAAACAATCAAGCCATCGTTCTGGTTAATTTTGGATTCATTATAGTAAATCGAATAGCCTTTTATCTCATAATCACTCACCTCATCAAAGTTGATCAAAATTTTTTCCAACGCTTCGTATGTTAAAGTGTATAATTGACATTCTTTCATTTTCCTCACCATCTCCCACATCCCTAAAAATCTCATTAGGATAATTATATAAATATATATATTCGTGATAACATCAATTTTATTTTTTCGAATACGGTCGTGGTTATGTGTAAACAGATTCTGAAAGCTTCTCGATACACCTATGAATCATACATAGTGGTTTGAATGTGTTTCGACCTAGTTTTAGAAATTTTTTTTTAATGGGAGATTAATAAGGACAACTATTTAAAAGAATATAATCAATTATCAGATCATCATGTTTTGTTTCTATTTGAAAAAATATATCATCTAACTTCAGAATAATACGAGGTTTACAAATTTTCGAATATAGATTGTCTTCTGAAGAATTACCTACTCAATCACTATTCAGCAGGAATTGAATTTTCATGGTTTCTACAGTATTTTCAGTTTTTCTCTAATTGATAACGTTAAAAAATTATCAGATTTTTCAAAAACTCACTTTTTTCAATATAACTGGAAAACTGTGAATAATTTTGAAAATTCGTTACGTTTAACGTTAAAGACTGTTTACTGTAATCAAGGAATTTCATGAATATTGGAGTGAAAAATATCTATATAATTTGTTTTTTTTTGTGAAATTCATAACTCTTGTCAGATTTTCGATGAGTGAATCGTTTCTTGAAGTTGGTTCCATTGGATCGATGGGGCAAAAATTCATCTCGAGTATTCATTTTGGGTCGGTGCTTCAAAATGAACACCGAACCTGAACATTCACTATACACTTTTCCTTGGCCCCGATATCCATCAAGATTATGTCGTTCAAATTCAATCAAAGTCGTTTTCCAGCCGCTTGAAGCACATTTATTTACAAAAAACAGTTAATTATGGATTCAAGTGATTCAACTGCCTCTAGTATTACATTTTCTCGAAGTACCTACTTCTGCCGAAGCGCATATGACCATAATCGTCAGATATTTCTTCACCATTTCTTCCAATCCGCATGTGGCTATAATCATCTGATTTCGTTTGACGTTTCTTGAAATCAAGAAAGTCGTCTCCGTCCACTGAAAAAACAAATGCATCTCTGATCATCATGAAATACGAGAACATTGGTGGTAATATTGAAATGATGTACATGTTGAAAAAATAATTCTGAAAATAATTTCATAGTTTTATGTCAAGAATATCTACATTCTCTTCATGGCAGTGAGTTATCGTTTGATGTTCGATTCTATAGGAAAGAAATACTTTCTATTTCTTTTTTCAGTAGTCTTTTTAGACAGGGTTGAAACTGGAAAAAATGGATGATATGGTTACAGACTCTCCACACTTCAAAATGAGATCATACAAATGGACGAAACCAATTGAATCAAATTCTAGAGGGAACTTTCAAGACTATAAAGTAAGGCAAGTAGTGAAAGCACTTACTAACAGCTGAGAGATGAGTATGCTTCAGTCTCAGCAATAATAGACTACTGGTGCTTACAGGGTTCCTTTCGGGACAACTCAAACTTGAGGATCACATGGTGTAGCTCGCTCTGGAAGAGTGTCGTATTGAGCAATTTTTTGGGTAAGTATAGTTTCCGAATGAAGAGAAGGGACCTCCTCTAGACGTATCCATCGTTTTGAATTCCTCACAACGAATAGGGCTGAATGGGGTGTTTCAGATCCTGAACTATACCTCAGACCCCAGAATATTCTTTTACCCCTAACATCTCACATCGCTGAAATCGCGAAATGCATACCGACAGATCCGATATCGTTCTGAAGGATAGTTGGCAAGATTTATGTTTGTTAGAAAGTTTATTGAATTCTTCTATTTTATAAGGTTACGGTTACTCAATTCTTGCTCGATGGAAACACTTCAGATGTTGAGTTCCACAGTGGGTACAAAATATTCAAACCGAATTAATTTGAACTAGATATCATACGAGTGTAGTATCTTCTCAAATTAAATTTACGGTTAGGGGCCCGGGTCCTTACGGGATCCTCAAACGTAAGAAATGTCCCGATATTCATTGAATGATTTTCCGTTTCTGGTTGTTGTCTTCTTCTCCTATGATCTTAATATTACTCCAATCGGCCATATGGCCGAAAAAGAAAAACAACAACCAAAAACGGAAAATCAAAGAGACTGCTTGCATTCTCCTGAACGGAGACAATAATCTTGCTTCTTGTTCAGTTGATATAGATAGAACTTGGCACCCACTTCTGAAAATTGAATATGAAATTTGTAAAATTCGATATCAATTGATAAAAACACCTTCTAAACATAATTCCACCGTTTGCCAAATTGTCACTTCTTAGTGTCAAAAACCAACTGCACGTTGGAAAATTTTACGAAGAAACGTGTTTTTAATTGTGTTGAGCACGGGAGCAGATTCGTTCCCGAAACATCCACCAAGATGAGTAGAAATTTTGTTCTGAATAAATATATTTGTTTTTCCAAATTTTTCAAAAACAAGTTGTCACTGACAAATAGAGAATTTCTCTTTTCGGTATCTAAAGGTTTAATTTCAAGCGCAGTGACATTTCGGGGCAGATCACAAAATCTGTCCTTACTACAAATATATTGAAATAATTTTCAATAACTTCTACTTTATTTTTTTGAAACAAGGAGAAAAAATCCCACAAAAAGCTGAAAAAAAATCAATTATAATTATTCTGATAGCGATATTTCAAATTCATTTTACTTTCATTGAGAGTGCAATAAGATTATTGGAAAAACTAACAAAATTCAGACGAATAGAGTCACAACTTTTTTTTCAGATGTTTCTAAAAAATGAAAAAAATATTTCCATATATTTATAGTAAGGAAAGATTTGTGATCTGCCCCAAAATTTCACTGCACTTGAAATATAACCTTCAGATACCTAAAAGAGAAATTCTCTATTTGTCAGTGACACCTTGTTTTTCAGAAAATTTGGAAATACAAATATAATTCTAATAAAAATAAAACTTCTAATCTTAGTGGACGTTTGAGGAACGAATCCAATCCTGTCTCCAACAACATAAGTAAAATTCGTAAAATTCTCAATGTTTTGTTGTTTTGACACTGAAAAGTAGCAAGTTATCAATCGGGGGAATTCTGGTTACCAGGTGTTTATTACATAAGCAATATTATTGTCTCCGCTCAGAAGAATGCAAACTGATTCTTTGATTTTTCGTTTTTGGTTGTTGTCTTCTCTTCCTATGATCTTAACATAACCCCAATCGGCCATATGTTGTCCATCTCCAGTAAGGATAGATAGATAGATAGATAGATAGATAGATAGATAGATAGATAGATAGATAGATAGATAGATAGATAGATAGATAGATAGATAGATAGATAGATAGATAGACAGACAGACAGACAGACAGATAGATAGATAGATAGATAGATAGACGAACTGTAGACCGACTGGAGCCTGGCTAACTAAAATTATAAAACTCTTGGACACTTAAAACAGTTCATTACCAAGAAGTCTTTAAGACTTTTTCTAAAATCATGTGTGAATATATGAGAGCGTAATAGACATTCAAAAGTTGTTTCTGTTTTAATGATCCTCTGAGTTGAAACATCGCGTAATATCCACTGGTAACCTTTCTGCTAATATAATTAATATTACTTTTGAACGATAGTGAACTGTCCAGAAATGTTCCAAGAAATTTTGTTGTTTCTGATAATGTTATATCTAGATTTCCAGTCATTACTTCGATTGGGTTTTCGGAATTATTTGTAATATTGAATTTCATGAGTTTCAGTTTTTTTTGGAGTTGAGTATCAAACGGTTTTTCATACACCACTCATTGAACGTAGTATGCAAAATGTTCAGATTTATATAGAGCTCCTCAGTAGATTTAGCACAGGTGTCAAGTGATACATCACCTGCATATAGCACAATACAGTCAGTGTCCATGTATACTGGTAGATCATTTATAAATAATAGAAATATCAGAAGTCCCAATACAGATCCCTGAGGAACTCCTAATCCACCTACTTTCATTCACTTTAACAATATTTTTTCTGTGCTCCAAATATGACATCAACCAGTTCAGTACATTACCACGAAATCCTAGAGAGTTTCATTTCAACAAATTCTAGATCCAAGCAATCAAATGCTTTAGTAAGATCGAAGAAAAGTGCTCCAACAACTTTTTTTTCATCCAGATGTTTATATATGTATTCAACAAACTCGTATGCAGCACTTTCGGTAGATCTTCCAGGAAAAAAAACCATTTTGATATTCTGTTATAATCTTATGTTTCTCTAAATAACAGATCATTCTATTATACATAGCTCTCTCTGCGATCTTACTTATCACACTTGACACTGTTATTTGTCTATAATTATCTACACAGAGTGGGTCGCCTTTTTTGAACAAAGGAGTTATCATGCCAATTTTCAAACGTTCGGGAAATTCACCATCTACTGAAATATTTATTATGTTAGATAAAGGTTCTGCTATAAAACAAGAAATATTTTTGATTATTTTAGTAGATATGCAATCAGCTCCCATAGAATTAGTATTCTTCAAATTGCTAATCATCTCAAAGACTTCTTGTTTGTCAGCAGGAGCAGAAAAGAATGAGTTACTGTCATTCAAAATGCACTTTGTACAGTCTGTCTTGATGCTATCAAAATGCTTTTCATTCAACAAATTTACAGACTCACTAAAATGTTTTGCAAAACTATTTGCAACATCGAATTCACAATCAATTATTTCTTCATCTATTTTCAATTTTATTTGCTGGTTGATTTTTGTTTTACCTGTTTTTTCTCTTACTAACTTCCATACATATTTTTGTTTTTCTATCGGATTTTTCTTATTTTCCATTGGCATTTGAAGATAATCGTCTTTATCACTTTTCAACAAACGTTTATAATTTTGGAACTGTATTCTATATTCATTTTCTAGATTTTCATCTGAAAATTCTTGTTTCAACCAATGGAGATTTTTCAACTTATTACCTAATTCTACTGATTCTTTACTGATCCATTTATATTTTCAGTTTCCATTTGAATTGATTGTTTTTCTAACTAATGGACAGAATGTATCAGTTGCGAAATTATTGATTTCATAAAAAATTCCATAAGCATTCCATTGGCATTCATTTTATTATTTGTTTCACAGAACTTTCGATGCTGCAGATGATTCTGCAGGTTTGCAATTGCACTGTCATTGAGGTTTCGGTAGCTTATTTGGTTTCTAACTGAGTTATTCAATGTTGATTTGATTTCGAGAACTAAACTGAAATGGTCTCCCAAGTTCATGTTGTGAACACTTTCAAAATACGCTTCATTCGGAATATTCGTGAATATATAGTCCAGTTTCGATTTTGATATTATCCCATTACAATTTTTATACACCCTTGTTGGATCTTCATTTTGAGTAGAAACAACATGAGCTTATTATTGGATTTGCTTAAATAATCAATGTTGATATCCCCACAAAATATCACATTATTAAATTTCCTTACACAGTGATCTAAAATTTGAGCTCCAACAGCTCCAACTCTCAGAGTGCATTTCTACTGATGAATCTTTAACATAATCTATAGACTTAGTACAAATGTCATTTCTGATTAGAATCATCACTCCACCATGAATACGGTTAGGTCTTACATAAAAATTGGCTATTTTATAATTTCCAAAATTTACACAATTTATGTTAGTATCTGAATACCATCTTTCTGACACACATAGAATGTGCGGGTTATATTCTTGAATTATTAATTGAAATTGTTCAATTTTGTTCGTTATACATTGAGTATTTACACATATAAGTATTAAGGGAGAATTCACAATTATTGAATTAGAACTCTCTCTCTCGACAATCTGATGTGTTTCGAAATCGAAATTTTTTCACCACAACACCTTTAGGCCAATAACTGGGAGCTTTGTTACTTCGAATTCATGACCGGGTGACTGCTTTCCAAGATATTTTTTGATATCCTCTGGTGTTGATGTATGTTTGCAGCGTCCAACATATAACCAAAGGCGACGAGTTGATGCAAAGTTTCCAAAATTCTCAACAATATTTTTCTCGTGCGTGTTTTCATTTTCAGAACTTCTAGTTCCGAACACGATTTGTTTGGTCTTCTTTGTATTTCTGCGCCCTCTCATTCGTCTCGAATGTTTTGAATCAATTAGAACGTTTTTGTTTGGGTTCATATCGACTGTTTGTGTTACTTTTTCAATAATTGTTTCTCCCGATGAAAAAGAGTCATCTGAAACTAGACGCGGAGCCAAATCGTTTTTAGTAATATCATTTTCGAAATTACTAATAATATGGGTTTTTGATAACATTATAACCATATCAATATTACTTTCTTTCAAATTCGTTATTCCTTGCTTTAGGATTTGAATTTCTGCCACTGATGAATCTGTGTGTATTTTCAAAGTTTCTTGTATCAGGACTTTAAGATCTTCCATACTTATTGTAATAGTTGTACTTTTACCAACTTCTGCTCTGCTCGTCGCCATTTTCGAAAAATCACAGAACTTCACGTTCTACTTTTCATAATTATTTTGTAGAGCACTCAGAAACACGTCCATATAGCTTCGATATCGATTCGAATGAATGGCTAGTTTTAACGTTGATGAAATCGAAAATGATTGAATAAATTGTTCAAAATATTACATGAAATAAAAAACATAAATTTGTGTTTAAATAGAATAAATATTACTGATCCGGCTTAACAATCGACAATCAGAAAATGAGGGTGCTTCATGTGACACATATCTACACTCTTGATATTCTTTATCCAGCTTATAACCGTACTTCTGAATGCACAGCTAATTTTTATTTGTCGGTACATCTTCTCTTTATATTGTTCTTATGTTCTTTCATCCCTACTGATAGAGAATCGATATCACAATATATTTATAGCGATTCGATTTTTGAAGTAAATTTGATTGTGGGTTCGATATTGTTTACATAATTCAGAAAATTATCTAGTTTTATACGATTATGTGGCCAAATGATGGAGATATCTTTTACATATTTTCACCAAGTCTCTGGTTGTTTGTCGTATTTTTTCACAATATTTTCTTCAAAATTTTCCATGAATATATTACTCAGAATAGGAGATATTGCGAACCCATGGCCATACCAAAACTTTGTTGATGAATATGATTATCCAATTGAGAGTATGTTGTTTTTAGACATTATTCCAAAAATTCTAAAATTCCTTCTATATACTCAGATCAGTTCTTTCATTGAATTTCTCATTATCTTCTAGCTTTCTTTCCACTGTTAGTAAAGTTTTGTCTACAGGAATCTTCAGTAAATAAACTCTCTACATCTAAACTTACTAAAAGATCATCTGTATCAAGATCGATGTTATTCAGTTTCTCCAAAAAATGAAGAGTATTTCTAATGAAACTTTCAATTTCTCCTTATAGAGGTTCGATTAGAAGTAAGGAGATCGTAGTGAACTCACGATTGGTCTTGATGGATTGTTTGTTTTATGTATTTTAGGAAGTCCATAAGAATGTGGGGGTTTGCTGTGATATGTGGAGATATGTTCTCTTGCTTCTAAGTGTCAGTTAATGTTCGTGTTTTTTTCAGTATGTTTCGTATCTTTTTCACTATGTTTGCTGTTGGATCTTTATTCAAGTTCGTGAAGTCGCCATCGTTTATAATTTGTACTATTCCATCATCATATTCAGTTTTGTTCATAATGACTGTAGCTTTGCCTTCATCAGCTGGAAGTATTTTGATTGTGTCATCATGTTTGTCATCATGAGTGTATGTTTTGTGATAGCAGTTATTGAACAAACTGCACAAGGACTTCCTGTTGAATTTCCTAATGAATATAGTATCATGAATAAAATAATTATCGAGAAAAAACATGAAATATCACCAAACAAAGGGCAAAGGGGCAAGACACATTTTTTGTCACTAATCGAACGGGGAATTGAAAATTGATTTTCAGTTTGGAATATCTCAGTGGCGTACCATTTTTTTCTCACAAAAAAATTGTCTTCAAATAAGATTGCTAATTGCATGCCAATTGAAATAACGAAGTGGGTGTCTACTTCCTGTATAACCGGAAGTGCCACCATTTTGAAAATATTTTCATGAATCAGTCATCGATTATACTCCTCCAGAAACTTTCAGTGTGCTTGCTGACCCACAAAATTTCTAATGTGCGCTTATATATATATTATATATATATATATATTATATATATATATATATTATATTATATATATATATATATATATATATATATATATAAGTGTAGAAGTGTAGAAGTGTCTGACACAATGAGTGATCTGAAAGGAATAGAATATGGCGTACCTCAGGGAACTGTATTGGGCCCTCTTTTATTCAATTTTTATGTCAATGAATTATTTTCCCTCGATTCCCAAGGAATCGCTCTAGGGTATGCTGATGACACCGCCATTTACAACGAATCGGAAACATGGCTTGAGTTGAAACAAGGTTGAACATGATTTTAAGATTCTAAAAAACTGGTTCGACAGCAAACTATTAACGATCAACATAGAGAAAACCAACTTTCTACCCTTCAGTTGCAACAATGCGGGAAATCCCCCGTTTCAACAACATGAAAGTCCAGCGAGGCACTTTCCAAATTAATGCCGTAAAAAATATAAAATACCTTGGAGTTTATTTATATTGATATATGAAGTGAGACATACATATTAACTACATCACAAAAAAACTTCGAACAATTTTATATAAATTCAAATTCCTCAATAATTTTCTGCCATCAAAGTCAATGAAAATATTATATATAATACATTAGTGGAAAGTCATCTTCGATATGGAATTCTATTGTGGAGCAGTGTCCTTCGGACAAACATAAACCCACTCGAAGTGCCACAAAATAGGTTCCTCAAATTAATCAGGGAAAACACAAGATATCTCTCCAGCTGGTCATATAAACAATGCGAAGTCATGGATATGAGGCAACTATTTTATTATTGTGTGAATGTAAAACTGCACTCAACCGGAGTTGTTGAACGACCCACACATGAAAAAAAAAAAAAAGCGATAGAAAAATGATATCCGATCTTATAGAAATGAAATCATAGTAGCAAAATAAAATAGATCCATACTTACACCACATTGATATTTTACTGTTACTGTATATTCCATATATATGAGTATGTATATGTGTATATGTGTATATATGTATTTATGTATATGTGTATATGTGCATGTATGTGTGTGTATATACGTATAACTTGTGTTATTATCCATGATATTTTTGTCATTCTCAGCTCACCGCACACCTATCCCACATGTAATTGAAATTCAATTCTCCATCTCATTTCATAAATTTATTCCATTTCAATGTGTTACCTGAAATGTTAGATGAGATTTTTAGGGACCTATCTAGATGTCAACCTAAATTGGGAAAAACAAGTAGACCATACCTGTAGAAATTTAAATAAAGCATACTATGCCCTAAAACATATGAAACCCAGCTTAGATGAGTCTGGACTACTCAGTATTTATTACGCTATGGTCTATTCACATCTCTGTTTGAATATCTTGTCGTGGGGTAGAGCAAGAGATTTTACGAGAGTTTTCATTGCTCAGAAACTTATTATAAGGCTTATGTTCAATAGGGATTTTCGAGACAGCTGTCGGCCTATTTTCAAAGAAAAAGGAATATTAACAGCACCTTCAATTTTCATTCTCAAATGTATAACTTTTGCGGAAACGGGATCGGAACATGAAAATAACACTCGAAACGGACATCTTTTGCGAATACCACAACATCGTTTGTCAAATTTCAAAAACTCCCCCCAGTACAATGCTATAATTTGTTATAATAAATTACCAAATGAACTCAAACAAGTCAGTAGCGAAAAAAATTTCCTCGGTAGAATTAAAACGTTTCTGATAGATAGACGCTACTATAGTCTCCAAGAATACTTGACTGAAAATCTCTCAAACACACTCGAACCGCATGCTTCTTGACTTCTATTTTAGGTTGGTTAGCCTAAGTTCTAAAATTTTCCTTGCTATATTCCATATATATGAGTATGTATGTGTGTATATGTGTATATATGTATTAATGTATATGTGTATATGTGCATGTATGTGTGTGTATATACGTATAACTTGTGTTATTATCCATGATATTTTTGTCATTCTCAGCTCACCGCACACCTATCCCACATGTAATTGAAATTCAATTCTCCATCTCATTTCATAAATTTATTCCATTTCAATGTGTTACCTGAGATGTTAGATGAGATTTTTAGGGACCTATCTAGATGTCAACCTAAATTGGGAAAAACAAGTAGACCATACCTGTAGAAATTTAAATAAAGCATACTATGCCCTAAAACATATGAAACCCAGCTTAGATGAGTCTGGACTACTCAGTATTTATTACGCTATGGTCTATTCACATCTCTGTTTGAATATCTTGTCGTGGGGTAGAGCAAGAGATTTTACGAGAGTTTTCATTGCTCAGAAACTTATTATAAGGCTTATGTTCAATAGGGATTTTCGAGACAGCTGTCGGCCTATTTTCAAAGAAAAAGGAATATTAACAGCACCTTCAATTTTCATTCTCAAATGTATAACTTTTGCGGAAACGGGATCGGAACATGAACATAACACTCGAAACGGACATCTTTTGCGAATACCACAACATCGTTTGTCAAATTTCAAAAACTCCCCCCAGTACAATGCTATAATTTGTCATAATAAATTACCAAATGAACTCAAACAAGTCAGTAGCGAAAAAAATTTCCTCGGTAGAATTAAAACGTTTCTGATAGATAGACGCTACTATAGTCTCCAAGAATACTTGACTGAAAATCTCTCAAACACACTCGAACCGCATGCTTCTTGACTTCTATTTTAGGTTAATCTTAAATTGTTTCTTGATTATTCTATTTATTTTTCTGGTTATATACACATGTGTACTTATCAATTCTGTATTTTTCTGTGTTTTCCAATTACCTGTATATATTATATTTACAATCATGTACCTGACATACCATACATACCTAGTGTATCAAAAATGGTGAATTACATATTATTATTATTATTATTATTATCCTAATCTAATTTTATGTGATGTGACATATATATGTACTCATGTATATGTGTATATGTATGTGTATATATATGTTTATGTGTATATGCGTGTATACAAAATAGTCACTCTCAACTCGCAAATACACCAATCTAACTCGCAATTGTAACTTTTAACTCTAAACTTTTTTTAATTATTACATAACCTTTTACCATTCCATTTTCAATGTCTTACCTTAGATCCTAGTCTTTTTTATCTGATATTATTATATATATACATATATATATACTTGTTTATTTGTTTTCATACGTATATATACTGAATAAAGTTCTTATATATATTGTTTAGTAATAATAATAATAATAGGGAGAACATTTCTCTGGTATACTTACCTACATAATCACTGAATAATCGATCGCCATTGATCCATCTTCGGTGGAAAGGTCTCGAATACTTCGTGACACCCATATTGTTCGAATCGGGATCGTAATTTTCGGGAGCGCCACGAGTTAGAGAGAACTGATGGGACAGCAGGAGATACACAGTGGTGATTATGAACATGCAAGTGAAGACCCGTTTCAAAACCATTTCATCCTGTGAAAAGACAGCAATATTATTTATGAGCCGATTAAATACGTAATGTAGAATGAGTGTTCGATTTCAAACCGCAACACCCTGTCGCAGAGTATATATCTGCGAGGTGTCGCCACCACGTTTATGGGATAGTTATTCAAGTCAGACTGAAATCACCCGATGGAAAATATCGTTCTAAATTAAAGTTATCAGTTCGAGAGACTACTACTATTTTTGTCTCATAATATCACGTCTCAAACTGTATCAAATCGTTAGATTTTATCATTCTGAACCCTAAAATATCAGTAGCAGAAATTTTCATTTGTTTGTTTATGAAAATCCTGTTGTGAAAATCGTGTTATCCATACCTTTTCAGCATGTTGATTGTTTTTCCAAAATAACGACACTCAATTCTGGTTACCAGAGAACCACGAAAAATCATAGCGTCCGTCGGTCTCATACCATCCGAAATCTGTGGGGTTCAGATCAGTTGGATATTTCTCATGAGCATTGCTCCAGATGTATCCACTTTAGGTATTTCGTTCGAAATGAATGCTGTTCCAATTCTCTTTTGCATGGTGGTAGATTTCAAGCATTGTAGTTCGATAAATCCAGTTTTAGTTTTCGTGAGAACGTTCAATCGAGCCGAATCATTATTTTAATTATTATTTTTTCGTTGTATAACCTGCTCGTTGATTCTTCTGAGACGTTGAATACCTTCTCTTAGTTGTTAAAGAATTATATAGGATACACTGAAATTGAACTGGACACTGACAAAAATCAACTGAACTCGTCGCCATTTATTATTTTTCCAATTCAACTCGTAAGAGCCCGAACAGCAAGAATGTATACATAACATAGTAGGTATTTTTGAAATTTTCTGTATTTTCACGCATTTTTAATGATTTGCAAAAATCAAAGAATGTATTCAAATCATAATTTACTGTAGAGCAATGAAAAACATCTTTGAGAAGGATTGGTATCCCTTGGGGAACGGCAGCAACTTATTTATGAATCTTCCATTTGGATACGGTGATTTTGAGATATTCATGAGCTTGGATAGGATATCAAGATGGATAGAAACAATGATGGTGCATGTTCTGTTGACACAACAATGCAATGTTTTACTGAATGTTGAAATTGTGCGAGAAGATTGAAATGTTATTATTTTCATGGAATGGCCTTAAGAACTATTTGAATTCACAGAACTATCAAAAGAGTTACAGAGTTCTTCTGAAGAGCCTACGAACGATATGATTCAAAAATCAAATAATTTGGAATGCTCATGTCGACAGCTAGAAGATTAATAATATGATTTCAAAAATAGACTAGATACGCTAGAAAAACTATTGAATGATAGAACATCTAACCAAATGCACACGAGGAAATTCCACCTACTACCCCAATGAATCCATCTGTCTAATCAATGGAGAGATGTCGGAAAAGCAGTTGAATGAAGTGAAATCTCTTAATTCTCCTACATTTTGGAAAAAGGAGCCGGTTCAATGCTGTTGATACAATATTCAGAATGCATGGGATTGAAACCGACAAAATTAATTTTGGAAAGGTTTTATTGATGTGGGATTGTTCTCTGGCGAGAGAAGGTTATTTAATTTTTGAAAAACAACTAATGATGTACCAAATCTCGGATGACGAAAAAATTTTTTCCGTGAATGTGATTTGGGTGATAAAAAATCGTGAAATGACAAGTTCAGCATCTGGTCAGATAACAAAAAAATGCATTGCATAAGCCTGACTTAACAAGTTACCTTCATCTATAGAACAAATGATCAGAGCGTTCCAAGATAAACTGAGGGATGCATGGCTTATATGTAAGGCTGATGGCATGCTGAAAGTCTCACAGTCTCAATCAGATACAGTTGAGAATATGATTAATCATCTTCTCAATAAATTCGAAGCATTCAGCTACATCTACAGATCGTTGTCGGATATCAAGAAGATCTTTGTCACGACGCAGGCTCAAGTCGGCAAAGAAGCATTTGCTATTATCGCAGGAGGTTCAAAGAGAAAGCAACTAGATGCACCTTTCAATTATGCCGATGATGCCAATCCTGCGGAAAACTCCTTGGCTACTCGATAATCGCGACTGACGACTCAGGCCATGACTAAAGTAGCTCATTTATATTTAACCCAACTACGAAACGACATGTCTGTATCGGTACAGGTGCAGATGTGTCAGTATTACCTTTTTCGTTATTTGCAGCAAATGGATCAAAAATAGAAAATTTTGGAAACAAACTTCCGATATTTTCACTAGGATTACGAAGAGGATTCACATGGCAGTTTGTTTTAGCAAATGTAGATGAATCAATTCTAGGTGCTGACTTCATTGAACAATAAGGTATTATAGTGAAACTTTATAACAGGACTATAAATGATAATGAAACGAATTTATTCGTCAAGTGTAATACCGACCAGTTAGGAATGTTTTCGAATATTAAATCAATGAACGTCGATTGGCCTCGCTACGAGGTTTTGAAGAAATTTCCAAATTTAACAAAATCTCTAAACCAAAAGAACACCAAAGGCGTAAATATTTCTTATCAAATTATCACAGAAGGTTCATTGCAAATTTCGAAGATCAAGTAAATCCAGATGAATTCGCAGCCGCAAAGATTTCGAATATCTCATGGAGAAAGGGAAACCATCAAAAAACCCTTCGGCTAGCCAGCCCATTGCACATGGTTGAAAAGTCAAATGCAGAATGGAGGCCTTATGAGGCCTCCCAGATTGTTGAACGCCATGACAGTTCCAGATAGATATCCGCTGTCAAATATAGATATCACTTATCACTCACATGGAAAATTAATATTTCCTAAAATTGACTTCCAAAAGCTGCAGATATTCAGACACCACTCAATGAATTCTAAAAAACCAATCTTAAACCAGATACCAAATTGACATTGAGTCCTCAACAAGCTGAAGCTTCTAGTCAGCTGAAAGAAGCTGTTGCTAATGTAGACATCTGTCACAAGATACATCGTTATTATCTATAATTGTTCGATGCTTCTGATTCTTCCTGAGTGCACTTCTCAATCAAGAACGAAGTGGTGTGTAGAAATCACTTGAAATCTGTCGACTACTCAAAATGAATATAGTACGTATGAGAGAGAACTACTGGCCATTTATGAAGCAATGAAGTATTTTCCTTACATGGTTGAGTGAAAAGAGTTTATAATTTTTATGGACCATTTCCCACAAAGCAACAACAAGATATATCGTGATATTTATAACAATATTATCAGGCCTTATGTTCCAATGAATTTACGGTATTCCAGCAACTGTAAAATTTAATCAAGTCCAAATTTGTACTGCCAAATATGAAACAAACTATCCGACAATGGTGCATCCCCTGTCAAAAATCGAAAATTAGTCACCATGTTATCACCTATATGTACTTCGTGATATGTACCTCGTGAAATGCTGTTCAGTGAAGTAAAGAGAGAGTTCAAATCCAAGGAGTTTGTGCAGAATTTACAGGAAACAATGAGCCAAATTACTTCAACTAGATTTCAGCCAATTGTGGTATTCAAAGATCTCTCAAGTTCTGCGCAAGTTCGAGTTGATTCTGTTAAGCAGCCTTTACAGTATTCCCGCAGGAAGTTGAACAGAAATACCAAATACTACACACTCTTAGTAAACGGAAAAGATGAAAACATTTCAGTTTATCGACTCAAACCGACCTCCATAGAAGATGAGGAGTTTTCAGTGTACCTTCCAGTTGAGAATGGGGTTTAATGCATTTTTTTATTTGTCTTTTAAGGGAGATTAATCTAGAGCCCCAATACATAAGACCCGAACCTCTGTCAATTAGTGTGACATATAGTAAAGAACTGATTCTGTATTTACAGATCCATATTTGAGAATAATATATACAAGTAAGTTCTTGACTTTCTGTGATAATCATCATTCTGTTTGATAATATAGTTGTGCATACCAGTATGTTATTTAGTTCAATGTATTACATTCACACCTGGTATAAGCAACAGTGATGTTAGACAGTTGTCAAGAATATTAATTATCACGAAAAGTCGAGCTGTCAAATAGTTGTCACGAAAGGTGTGACAGAGAAATACTTACCAAAGCCTGCTCTGAAATATACTATACCTAGTCTGTCTGCCTCATGTGATATGCCAATTTCGGCATGAGTGCATATGGAAAAAAATGAAGTTCGATGATATGTGCTGAGTGGAGGTAAGTAGTCTATGTTAGATTGCAGCTCGATATGTTAAATTGGTCTCAATCACCTCGTGCATGTTATTGAATGAAAATGTTCTAACTGAATGACAAAAAAAGGGCTCCCCAAATGAAGAAACCCTTTCACTTTATTACTATTTTCCTCCAAAAATATCATTCGTTAATAATTTTATATCATATCCACATATGGAATTCAGTACCTATAATATCATTATTTTACAATGGTAACATATTTTTCGTTTTCTGGTGATGTAATTAGATGATTAGAATTTTTATATATTCCTAATATATTTATGAAGAGAAGGATAGTGCTTAAAAAGATGAATAATGATGACCGATTGAAGAGATGAAGATTATATAAAAGTGCATTATTGAAACAGAAGGGAAAGACAAATAAAATAATTCAACAGGATAATGAGTCCTTGTCCAATATAACAACACAGCTACTATTTTTTGGATTTTTGTTGATGATGATGGAGTTAAGTCAAAATTCAATGTATAGTATCAATCGAAATTAGCGACAAGATTTGTAGATTGATAAATACCTATTTCGATATGATGTTGAAAATGGCACGTCACGACACGTACATGTGATTTCGTACGTATTTCATATTTGTGTGAAAAATAAATACTTATTTTATATCTCTTCTTACAAGTCACTAATGATTTTTTTTCTGAACTGAAAGAAAGAATATAAACTGATCCATGTCCATTATAAATTTATTATTATTTTTCGTTTATTCGTAGTTTCAGAAATTTAATTGAAATATTCAAAAACTTAGAAATATTTATTATCATCACAGAATTGAAAGGTGTTGAAATATCTAACCTGCACTTTTTGTCTGATTAGGATTTTTAGCTATGGAAAGGAGAATAACTATAAGGATAGTGACTGGCATTACAAAATATATTCAAAAACATTTCAACCGATTCCGTGATGTTTGAATAGTTATACAGAAAAGATCAAATGAAAAATTTAAATTGTTGTGAATATACTCACTCACCCCGTGACTAGAACAAGTAGGTACTATGCTTGTCTCCTCGGTTTCCTTTGCTTTTATACTGAAGTATATAATTGTGTGAAGAAAAAGCATTGGGTATTCCATCAACGATTTATTGAGGCAC